>JAEHOE010000046.1:0-600000 GCA_016858145.1 Edaphochlamys debaryana
CCCCCTCCCCCTCCTCCCTCCTCCCTCCTCCCTCCTCGCCCCCAGGTCTGGAGCCTGGGCTGCACGCTCGCTGAGCTGGCCACGGGCCGAGTGCTGTTCCCCGGCAAGAGCCCCGCCGACCAGCTGTGGCGAATCCTCTGTGCCGTGGGACCCATGCCCCAAGGCATGGCGGCGCGCCTCGCGTTCCACCCCAACGCAGCGCTGCAGTTCCTCGCTTACGTGGTGCCTCCGCCACCTCAGGTGAGAGGGTGGGCTCTTGATGGGAGTACAGAGGCGCCAGGAGCTCCCTTCCGTACCGGTACCATGCAGCCTGTCACAGCCTTCTCTCGCCTACGCCTCTGCTCAAACAACACCTCACCCTCCTCCCTCCCCCACATCCTCTGTCACCCGCTCGCAGCCCGTGAGCCTGCGCTCGCTCCTGCCTGACGTTGAGCCGCGCCTGTTTGAGCTGGTGGAGGCGTGCCTGCGCCTGGACCCCGCCACACGGCCAACCGCACGCGAGCTCCTCGACATGCCGTACTTCTGGGACGTCGGCCGGTGCTCCGCCGTACTGCCGGCCGTCGCCCAAGCGCTGGCCGTTCTCGCGGAGAGCGAGGCGGCGGCTGCGGCCGTCGCGGCCTCGCCGGAAGCGATGGAAGTCGAAGGGCCGCGGTCGGGCCCGCTTCCACGCAAGCACCGCGGCTGGGGCGTCGCCTGCACCGGCGCAGGCGAGGACGAGTTTCCTTCTGTCCCCATGCCCGACGACGACGCCATGCTGCCGGGATTGGGTACGGCAGCCGCAGCAACGGTTGGCGCCGGGTCGATATCACCCGTCGCGTGCGCTTCGGCTGGTGGGGTTGGTGCTGCGGCGCGGCCCTTGGGCTGCGCACTGGCCGAATGGACGGTCCCGGACTCACAGCCGGCCTCGCTCTCATCCGCTAGCCGTACGGATTCCTTCGAGCGGCCCGCGCTAATCCCGGTGACGCGCACGCTCCCCGACATATCTGTCGTCGAGGCGCCGTCAACCGAGCACCTGGCAGCGCGCGTCGACCCAGCAATTGCCGGAGGTGCGTCCCAGGCGTTCGCCAGCGCCAAGCCGCAACAACAGCCGCCAGCATGCGGCCGCTCAGGCGTGATGCTGTCCCGCGCTTCTGCCTCCGCTCCGGGCCTTCGGCCGGCGTCGGCGGCCGTCTCAGCCACACGCGCCGCAGCGCTCCAGGCGGGCAGCTGCGCGTCCATCTCTGAGCCCGACATGCTGCCATTTGCGTCGTCATCAAACCACGCCAGCACAACGAGCGCCTGTGGCGGCGCGGTGGGCGATGGTGACGGCAGCAGCGGCTGCGGAGACGGCCCGCCCGCAAGTTTCAGCCTGGCGACGGCGCCTGCCCTGACGCAGACGGCGCCCTTTGCAAAGGTTGGGCATCATGTACCCAACCCCAAGGCGGCGGCGTCGATCTCCATGCCTCGTGCCAGGCCCAAGGCCCTGAGTATCAGCCTCCCGTCGAGTACCATCGCCGCCGCCCCGCAGCCCCAGCTGCGCATGCTTCAGGCGCCCGCCAAGGCAGCCCCGTCGCCGTCGCCACCCGTTGGTGCAAGCCGCCGCGCGAGCGCCGCCTCGGCGGCGGCCGTCGCCGCCCACGCCCAAGCCATTCTGACCATCGCTGCGCCGCCCAAGCTGCCCCGGATTCATGTCGTCCACGCACCCACGCCGGTGGGTTCCTCCTGCGCCGCGCCGAGCACTGCCGGCCGGATCTCGAGCACCTCACATATGCTCAGCCCCGGTGAGACCCCTACGGCCGGCGGCGGGAGGCACTCCCAGGCCGGCTGCCCAACGTCTCCCGGTCTTGCGTCGATCGGAGAGGGCATCCCGCTGTCACCCGCGGGCAGCAGCAGGCCCTCTTCGGGCCCACTGGCCTGGCTGAGGCGGGGCTTCAGCCGCAGTATCAGCCCCGTACGGGAGGGATCCGATGGCGAGGCGGCGGCTCCCAAGCCGCCGGCCTGCCCCTCCAAGGCACCGCATGTCATCAAGCGGCAGGCCTCCCTGGCCCGATTCATCACATCAACGATCGCGAGACGGCTCGGCAAGTACCACACGTGATGATCAGGACAACGACGTTTCGGCTACAGTGGACAAGCTGCGGGATAAAATGGGATGGGTAAAGGGCTGGCATGCCGCAGATCTGTACGTCAGGCTGTCATGAGATTCTCGCAGGATCATGACGGAGGAGTGAGACAGCGGAATGCAGCTGCAAGGAGACTCTGTATATGTGCTTCCGGAGATCTAGAAGAGCGAAGTTTGCAGCACGAGTGGATCGGTCGTACGTGAGGAACGCACGGCGGATCTCACGCACTGGTATGCATGGCATCGCATTGGATACCGCGCCGGGCCGCTGCGGTGGGGGCTGAGATGTTCGCAAAGGCGGGAGCGCAAGAAGGGCTGAAGTAGTATCGGGCAATAAGGACAAGAACGGGGCAAGATTAAGGGGCGATCGAGGTGCGAGGGAAAGGCAACCCCTGGAGTGAGCTATAGGCGAGCTCGAGGTGCGTGGGAGTGAAGACCCTTGGGGTGCGCTGTTGGGAACCAGGGACATGGAGCGGGGCACACGGAAAGCACGGAAAGCATACCATCGGGACTGGGATGCTGCGAGCGGAAGACGTGTGGCCTTTCGTACAGACAACATTCTGATTGCCCTACGGCGTTGGAGCAGTGTGTACAGATAGAGCGGTAGTGAGCAGTGCACCACAGCCTGGGCGGATGGGCACGCCCTTTCTCTGCGTGTGCGGGTCGGGTCTGGGGTTTAGACTTTCATTCATGATCCTGCCAGGGCTTCTTTCTAGCCCTCGGCTTCACCTGATACCGTAGATCATTTGGAGTTGCAGCTGTCAAGGCCGTGGCTGACCGGTCACGAGCGAGTGATGTGCAATTACTGCTGTCGTGGTACGGCATCATCACTACCTGGTCACGCACTAGTCTCTGTGACGAGTCGGGACGAGTGAGCGCACTGCACTTTCCACCCGACTAACCACCTGTACCGCACTGCCTGCTGCTGTGTTAGTAAGGTGCCCTGCTGCCAATGAGCGAGCGCAACGTTGCTTGCGTGATTCAGCACGCGACGCGCCCGGATGGATGCATATGCCTGGCGTTGCGTTTCCTAGGTGGGCCTGGGCCGGGGGGCCCGCTAAGTACATCCGGGTCAATCCCCGTAAGCAACGCCTGCACTCTTTCTACTGTGCGTACGCGTGTCCAGTTGCAGTACTGTCAATGCATGCGATGGGATCCTATCGCGCCGTACGGATCGTGCCGTCTGCGTGCGTGATTTTGAGCCCGCGGCCATGGCGGGGGCGGAGCGCTCTGCTCTTCTTATCATCTTTTGAGCGCCCAATGCCTTACTTGCCGTGGCCGCGGTGTGTGCCGACGCAATGTGAGGCGCGTCGTAGTAAGGGGGTACATAGGAGGCTGAGTCTCCCGTGCGTCCCGCTGCCTTGGGGAGGCGGCTTGCTTGTGGCGGGAGCCGGGGCCGGCCGGGGCCCCTCGGGCCGGATGCCGTGTGCTAACCCTATGTCAGTAGCGAGTAAAGTGAACTTGTGTGTGTAGGATGCGTACCTATGTGTGTACCGAGGGCTGAGCTGTGGGCCAGCACGGGCCCTACGGATCGTCTTCTTTTGTGCGCGCCTGCTTTTGGGGTGGACATGCCGGCTACCATCCACCATGGCCGGGAGCCCAGCCCTCTTTCCTGCTTTCAAGTTTTTGCGTTCCGGCGCTGTGGGGCTCAGTGCTTGAGTGCGCGGCCCCAGTGCTGCCCGGCCTCGCGGGGTCTGGGTCTCAGCCCTGTTCCCTGTCCTGAGGACACCCTTGTTGCCCGAATTCAATTGCTCAGCCGTGTGTCCGCACCGGCGACTGCGATAGCTATCTTAAGCTGAGCTGGCGGGGGGTCATGGCATGCTGTTGGGTTAATGCATGTGCCGGCCTCCGGGTCTATGTTAGCAATGAGCGCCGGGGCTGGTGGAGCGCGCTCAACCGTTGGCAGGGCTGCTGTTACCTTGTTGGACCCCCTACCTAAGCAAGGGCTCGGTCTGTCACTGTCACGGCAGGCAGGGCGAAGGCTGCGTCCCCACCGCGCATATTCATTTTAGCATTTGTGAGATTGTGACAGGCTCTCTGAACCGAGCCACGGCACCGTAACCACCAGGTCCCAACAAAGCCCGAACTGACCTGTTGGAGTGTACCGATTATATTACTCCTCGAGTCGTGATATCGACCGTGGCAGACGCATGCGCTGGGTTACTAGGTGCAGGCTGGTGATTACTAGAATGCAGGCTGGTAGTCTGGATGGTTTGGGGTTTTCTTCAATGCCCTTACTGCGCTGCATTGCGCTTTGCTTTAAGCCAGTACTCGAGAGGTGCGTGGTGGCAGGGATGGGAGGTTGGTTGGTGGTGGGGTCAAGCTAGCCATCACGTGCCGTAACTAGACCAGGCCGGACGAGCCCCCCAATTCCCTTCGGGAATATGCGCGTACTACCGTAGTACCTGTAGTACACGTGTAGTACTGTAGTACCATGCGTGTTGTGTAACTCTACCATCGCTCTGGTCCTTTGTCTGCTGGCAGCACTTGGCGCTCTTGAGTGCCGCACTAAGCTCATTTTGCGTGCTCACACGCAAGTGAAGCCGTGGTAACGGGACCCGCCGGTCCGCATGAGGCCAACAGTACGTAAGGCACCCTGCAAGCAGCTCAGCAATGAACCCAGAGCCGGTTCCGGTGCGGCCTTCTGGCACTGCGCGAAAAGGCATGCGCCGAGCGACCTGTGTGAAGGGGATGAGGCTGAGCTTGGGGTAGGCCGCAGTGGCTGGCTTGATTGGTACCAGGGAGCTCCCGACAGGCTCACACGGGGTGGGTTCAAGGCAGGGACGATAGATAGATTGGCTGCAGCAGTCGTTACCAACTAGGCCCTGATACAGAACGGTGGCTTCCGCCCACCAGCCAGCCTTGCCCTTGGCTTGCTTATGACAAGTACAGAAGCGTTGCAGCGCAACGCGCAGGTCAACAAGAGTCAACCCAGACCGCCGGATGGAATGCCTAGCCCCACCCAAGAATGCCCCCTCTTCAGGCAGGGAGCAGGCGCCCCAAACGGCCAAAAATGAGATTGCTGAATAGGTTGCCTGAATAGAGGCAAAGTCTGAATCCTACCCACTCCCATGCCTGCCTAATGACTGCCCATGCAAGGCCGAAGGCCCATCGTGGACGGCTTCCGCCGCCTCCGGAGCTCCACGCCGTACCGTACGGCACCAACGGTACCAACCAACGGTCAACCCCAATCGCCAAGCACCCCGTGTTTGGGAGCCCATGCGTTGTCAGCCCAGCCAGCCCCGCACGCATCCAACCCACCCACCATGCCTCCATGCGTCATCCAACGTCACATGCCGATTGGCAGGCACCCGTCGTCGCGTCACGTGATGGCTCCTCGGCATCCGCCCAAAAGCGCCTCGGGCCCGGTCACCGCAGCCGTCTCTGGCAGGCCCCCCACGCCCCGCCTGCCTTCTCCGCTCTCCTCTTAGGCCCGGCCGGCCGGCGGCCATCACGATCGCGCCTGGCCTCAGCGCCTGGCCTCATCACCACGCCTGAACACCCTTAGTCATTCGACGCCTGCCCCCCAACGCCGGGCGCCAATGCGCCGCCGCGGCACTACGGTAGCCCAGCAGGCAGGCACTGCGGCGTGTGAGCACGTGCGCCGTACGATACATGGGACGAGCCGTACGACTAAGCTTCTGGCGGTGGTCGAGCCCCAACTCCCGCGCCCTTATGCGCTTGCCCGGCGGAGTTGACCAGCCGTGCTAGCCACCGGCCCCTCACTACACAAAGACACCAGACACCATGCCTCACCAAAGCCAGAGCGCCTCCTCGGCGCGCCGCCCTGCAGCTTCCGTCCCATCCCGGCTGTGTACTGCGTGCTGTGCGCTCCGGCCGCCGCGCCATGCGTCGCACGCCACGCCACGCCACGTCACGGCATGCCACGGGCCTCCCATGGCCGGGCAGCCGTCTCGAAACCCATGGCGCGGCGCCGTGTGCTGTACGTCCGTCCGTACGGTGTACTGCCGTACGCACGTGTGGCGGCGCCGCCTCACGCGGGTACGGAGAAGCTCCGGAACCAGTCCTGCTGCATGGGCGTGAGGCCGGCGGCGGACTCCAGGGGGGGCAGATGGTCGTACTTGTCGAAGCAGGAGGTGTCATCAGGGGTCTGGGGGGGAGGAGAGGGGGAGGAAGAGGGCGAGGGATTAGGGTGAGGGAGGGGACAGGGGGAGGGGAAGTGAGTGATGGCAGGAAGCGCGGGGCGGGGGCTGGCGTTCGTGCCATCCCGGGATAGCCGTTCGGGACCGCCTCTCCTCAGGCCGCCGCGACGCCCTCTCCCACATCCCCGCCTCACCTTGAGCGGTGGCGTGTAGGGGGGCATGTATGCCTTGGCGGCAATGTAGTTCCACTCCAGGTTCTTGAACCAGTCGTGGTCCTTGACGGCCTGGGGTCGGGGGGGTTTTGGGATGGGGTTTTGGGAACTGAGACTGAGGGCGCAAGGCTCAGGTCTGCTGCCGCACGTTCTACGCTTCGGTGTCCGCGCTCCGACTGGTCCCGTGGCTCCATCCCCCGCCTCGGCACACCGGCCCTGGTGGCTCCCAAAGCGCACGGATACACATGGGTACACGTGACCCAAGCGCGTAGCCAGCCCCAAGCACCCGCACGCACGCACCTGCACTCCCTCCACGCCACCGCCCAGCCGCAGCGCAGGGTCCGGCTGCGGGGGGCGGGCAAGGGCAGAAGCGTAAGACAGCGGTTCCGTGATATGGCGCGTAGAGTGGTTCCAAAGCAACAGACCCTCACAGTCCGCACCCTTGCGACTAAGCACGGTCTTTCCTCTCGGATCCCTCCCACGCTGCCCCCAACCCTTCCGCCACCCTGGGACCCCGCCCCCGACCCAGGTTGAGCAGCTCGTTCTCCCGTTTCCAAGGGACAAGCGAAACCCCCTTGCGTCTTGGCCCGGATCGCGTCGCCCAACCCTCCCACCACCCTCTTCCCCCGACCCACATTGAGCAGCTTGTTGATCAGGTCCCGTGCCCAGGGGCCCATGTGGGCGGGGAAGGCCAGGTCCCGTGCCAGGATCTTCTTGTACGTCTCCTACGGGAGGAGAGGTGGGAGGAGGGAGGGGTGCATGGGCCAGAGTTTAGCGGGTCGTGGGAGAGGGGAGGCGGGGTGTGAGATAGTGCCGAAGAAGCGGTAGGCAGGGGTCGGGGTCGATGGGTCGAGGGGGTGGAGGGAGGGGGGAGGCAGGCGGCGGACAGCAGGGGCCAATGGCCAGTGCACGTGAGCTGGCCGGAGCTTGCCTGTAGATGTGGTACCGGTAAGCTGCCGCTCTTGGGGACAACCCACGTTGGCCGCACGCCTTCTCCCCTGCCCGTTTGTTGCCCTTACCCTTTGAGCCCGTGCCCCCTCCCGGCTTCTCCCCCCTCCCTCTCCCCCCTCCCCGCCGCCCCCACCCCCCGACCTGCGGGTTGCCTGTGTAGAAGGGCGGGAAGCCGTGCAGCATCTCGTAGATGACGCAGCCCAGGGACCACCAGTCCACGGCCGTGGTGTGGCCCTGGGGAGGGGAGGAGGGGGCGACAGGTGACGGGTGACGCCCCTTGCCCAACCTTTGCTGTGGACCTCCGTCCCTTGGTCCTTGCCCAACCTGGCTGGCAGCCTAGCTCATCGGTGCTCCTGCCACCGTGCACCCTGCTTCCTTCCACCGTGGCTCTTTGACAGGTGACCATGTGTGTCTCCTCTTGCCTCAATCGCCACCTTGGGCCTGTCCATCCCAGCCCATCGGGCCACCGCCTCCCCCCCACCCCCTCCCCTTCCCCCCCCCCACCTTGCCCGTGATGACCTCGGGCGCCAGGTAGTCGGGCGTGCCGCACATGGTGAAGGTGCGGCCCTTGACCACCTTGGCGAACCCCAGGTCGGTCAGGCGGGCGTAGCCGTCCGAGGCGATGAGCAGGTTCTCGGGCTGGGGTGGGGGAAGGGGGGAAGGGGAGAGGGGGCACGGGCGGTGATTGGTGCTGGCGTACCCGAGCAAGAGCTGCCGGGCGGATGAGGCACCTGAATCCACCAATGTTTGCACCAACAGCCCCCCACCCCCCACTCGCAGCGCACCTTGAGGTCCCGGTACGCGATGCCCTTGGAGTGCAGGTGCTCCAGCGCCAACACCACCTGGAGGGGGGGGAAGGAGGGCGGCTGCCAATCGAGTCTTCCGCCCGAGCACGCAGTGGTCCGTCTCCCAGCCCATATCCCCACCCATGTATGCCCGGTGGGAGTGGAGCAGTCAGATGTCAAGGTGAGGAGACCCCCAGTGACCCAGCAGCTGGCGACGGTACCCGCGCATCCTGCCCCGCTGCACACTGCTCGCCCCCCTCCTCGACCTCCTCCGTCCTCCCCCATCCCCTGCCCCTCCTCCCTGCCCCTCCCCTTCCCCCCCCCTCCCCCCCCTCCTCCCCCCCACCTGCGCCACGTAGAACCGCGCGTGCTCCTCCTGCAGGCGGCCGTGGTCGCGCAGGTGCGTGAAGAACTCCCCCCCCGCCACGAAGTCCATCACCAGGTACAGGTTGTCCGTGTCCTGACAGGGCGGGGGAGGGGGAGGGGGGGGGAGGGAGGCCTGAGCGGTCAGGGCTCGAGGCCGGTGTGTGCAGGCCCTCGGTCGCCCGTGCCCGTGTTGCTCCCGCCCGCCTGCACTTCGCGCTGAGGTCCAGGGCTGTGCTCGAGGCTGCCCCCCACATGCCGCACATACCTGTAGCCCGTATCACAGCGCACCCTGGCGGCCGGTCCGCCGCTGCCCACCCTTCTCTCTCCTGGGCATCCCCCCCAGCCTCCCTCGCCGCCCCCCCCCTTCCCCCCCACGGCCCCACGGCCCCACCTGGAAGCTGGTGAGCAGGTTGATGATGAAGGGGTACCCCGCCACACGTGCAAGCATGGCTCGCTCGTCCACCACGTGTTGTACCTGGAGGCGGGCGGGGCACGTGTGGAAGTTGGAGCGTGTACAGCAGGCGTCGGGCGTTATTAGGCTGCTGCTCTTTCAAGAGCGTCGCACACATTGTCGTACGCACAGCATGCCGTGCCGCCGTACTGTACTGCGTGCTGCCGTACCTGGTTTTCCCGTATGATGGCCACCTTGTTGAGCGTCTTTATGGCCACCAGCCGCCCGGACTCGATGTGCCGCGCCAGCGACACGCGGCCGAAGCTGCCGGCGCCGATGACCCGCACCCACGCAAAGTCGGCCCGGCAGGGCGGCCGCGGGCGGGAGGCGGGCGCGAGGGGCTGCGTGGCTGAGGAGGCGGTGGAGGAGGTGGAGTCGAGCCGCTGTGGGGTGCGAGTGTGGGGGTGGGGGGGGCGGGGTGTGCAGGCGGGTTCGGTAGGAACTAGGAAGTGACCAGGGGAGGGGCCGAGAGGGAGGACTGCAGGGAGGTTTACGCTGTATGGGGTGTGGGCTGATCAGGGGACGATGTGGGTCGGGCGGGGAGTGGCCGGGGGAGAGGTGGCTGCTCCAGCCCGGGTCCAGGCCTCTCCCTCCAGGCCCCGAACCTCCTTTGACGCCGCTAACCAGCGCACGGGTTGGGACCACACGGGCTCCGCCAGAGCGCCACTGGCCGCATCGCCCAGCCCAGGTCAGCTCTCCCGGGCAGAGCCTAGCCCCCCAAAACCTGACACGACCCGACCCACCTTGGGTATCGGCAGCGGAGGCGCTTCTGGCTCATCCCCTGCCGCCGCTTTATTCAAGGAGCTACTCCCCTGCATGGGCCAAGGTTCCAGGAGCAGCTCAGGAAGGAAAGCTCGAGCAACCAAAGAAGCGGGCTCCGAGGGGAGGGGAGGGAAGAGCGGCTCTCCTGCCAGTGCGACGGGCCGAAGGGCGATTGAGGGGCGCTGGGCACGCGCGGTGCAAGGGCGTTGATGGAGGCAGCGACCGAGCGTAGCGCGCGACTATGCAGCAGCCTAGGCACGCAGGGACCGAGTTTCAAAGCCTCGAAGCGCGCGAGCGCGCGCAAACGCGGGGGGTCGTGGGTCGCGTCACGCTTGCGCCTCGGCAGCCCCAAAACCCACCGGCGAGCACTTGCGACGGAGCTCGGTGACGACGGTGTGCTTCCATCCGCCTCGGCTCGCGGCGTCCTTGCTAGCAGCCGCAGCTGGTGCGGGAACGCCGCTGGAGGAGCAGCACGAGTCCACGACCATGTTGAGGGAATGTCACCGCGACGATTGGCGACGAGCGGCCCGCCGCTGGGCTAGCGCCTGCTCCAGGCGCGCCACGAGTCGGTAGAGTCTAGGAAGGAGCTCTGGGCCGTGTCTAAGCGGACGTCAATCAGGGTCGCCTCAGCGAGAGTACCTCAAGTCGTCCGTCGCGCCTCGGGCCGCTGGGTGATGTGTGTCAGGCGCCGTCGCTGTTGCGAGAGCGACTTATGAATAGCTATGCTCAGCGTGGGTATGGTGGAGCCGAGCGGGCTGTGCCGAGGAGTTGGTGCGGCACGGCTTGCGCGAGTGGCGCTTCGCGGGGGTTGGCCCGAAGGCAAGCGGTCGCACGCCTATCTGAGCTAGCAGCGCCGCACGCTGCACTAAGCGATACAAAACTGAGCATCGAGAAAGTACTGGTGCCTTGGACGCGGCCAGCCAGAGCGGGCGGCCGTCACCATTAGTCGTTTCCGAGTGCCGAGCGAGCGCAGGCAGAAATGTGCCGGCCCCGACAGCGGAGTCATGCTATCACACATCCTGCGATATGCATCCAAGCTGCCTCGTCGAGTCCCATCGCAAGCGAGGCCGCTCGAGCGCGCTTAGAGTCGGACGCGCCTCGGCCCCCGTTGCCTGCCACCGGTTAATAGAGCTTAATTGCTAGTATGCATCGAGAGAGGGGGCGGGGTAAAATGCGCGCATAGCTCATTTCGGGCTGTCGGCACTTGTCCTTGTCGCGACGCAGCTCTAAAGGGCCTGCGAGATGCCCTGGAACAGCAACAGCATTACGGTTGACTTTGCAGATGCCAAGCCCGCGGTGTTGTTGGCGACCCAGGCCTGGGCGGCTGCCACCAGTGCGGCAAAGTCTAGTTCCGGCGAGCCTCCACGCTACCGTCCGGCGGCGCGCCCCGGCTTCCAGCAGCACCTAAGCCCCTTTCCTAATGCACCCGGCCTGCATGCACCGCAGCATCCCCTCGCTCATCAGCCCCCTTCTCGCCGCGTGCGCCCTCCCACAGCCCACCCAGCCAGGCCCCGATGCGCCGTCTCCTTCGCCCCTACCCGTGTCTCGCGCTCTAGCCCTCGCTACGCACTCTCACTCTCCCCCACCCACCGCATCCGCTGCAGTCGGCCATCTTAGGTGGGGAGCCGCCGCTGCAACCCAGCTTCCGCCGGGCGCCTGTCGAGGCAGCCCCCTGAAGCGGCGGCCGGGTGCTGGAACTGCCGATCTGCCGCCGCCGTCCGATGCTAGCCGACACACGTCCAGCGCCGCACCCCGCCGCTCCACATCCACTCCGCATCACGTGGCTTCCCCCACCCCGCCTTGGGCCATACCTGTGCCCTCGTTGCAGTGTTGCACCCGATGACTAGGCCCCGCCTTTTGCAGCGGTGCCAACAGCCTTATCAAGGGCGGCGGCGGTCCCCTCTGCGGCGGCGCCCCCAGCTAGCGCGCAGGGCCGGAAGCGCAGGAGGGCTATCGCCGCTCAGCAGCCTGAGCCGGTAGCCCATGAGCGCTGTCCGGACGCTCCCGGTGCTCGCTCAGCAGCTTCCGCCAGCCCCCGCCCTCGCCAGCATGAGCCTCCCTCCGTCAGCAGCTTCCCTCCACCCCGCCCGCAGCTGCCCTCAGTAGTCTCCGCCGTAGTCCATGGGCACGCCCAGCGCCGCCAGCTCCCCCTGCCTCCGGGCGTCCTCTGCGATGGCGTCCTGGTACTGCAGGAAGCGGTGCTGCGCCTGGGAGGCCACCTGAGAGGGGAGGGGGCGGAGGGTTGAAGGGGTGGGGAGACAGGGCGGACAGGGCAGTGAGGAGGGCCAGGGCCACGTCCCAGCTCCCCCTGAGCGGGGTGACAAGACGGGGCGTGCGGCGGGGCGCGGTACACGAGTCTGAGGAGCGGGGCCAACAGGGGCCAATGCTCCCTGAAGCCACACTCGCAACATCCAGACCAGTGTGCCTCGGCCCATAGCCCACGAGCTCTGAACCCGGAGCCCTTAGGAGAAAAAGCGAACCTGCCGCGTTGGGCCACCCTTCCACACGGCTGCCGCCCGCTCCAGTGCCACGGGCACAGCGCGTGAGCCCCGAGCGCCAAGGAGCCCTGCCCCAGACGCACCCGTGCCGATCGCGCCGCCCGCACGCTCTCCTCCGCCGTTGCCAGCAGCTGCTGGCTCTCCTGCCGTACCTCCACCGTACGCTGCCGTACCTGCTGCAGAAACCGTACGTCTGCGGCGATCTGGGATGCCGAGGAAGCAAGAGGGAGTGGGGTGTTCACGATCAACAGCAGGTGTGTACCGAGGTGCCGAGGTTGAGGCATAGAGGCGCCCGGATCGTGAGCTGCGCAGCATGCAGCACTTGCCCTTCCTCCCTTCCATTGCTCCCTGCCCCATTCACACCCACATGTAGAGACGTGTAGGTGCCCGGGGGTGCGGGTGTGGCATGACATGGAGCACGCACCCATCGCTCTCATACCCCGCCGTTTCCAACGCCCCTGCCGGCCTGCGGCGCACACGCTAGCCCAATCCCTTCCTCGGCCCACCTGCGCCTCCCTCCGCCGCCGCTCCTGCTCCTGCTGCTGCTGCTTGCGCTCCACCCACTGCTCGGGCGGGGGCTCCTTGTGCCAGGCGCGCTGGCGGTTGGGATCCGGCCTGTACGGCTCCTGGAACGTCGAGACGCCGCCCCACGGGGTGCTGCCGTACGAGCCGTACTGCGACCCGTTATTGCCGTACGGTGGGGACGAGCGGTTGGAGCGGGTGGTGACGTGGCCGCTGGCCGTACTGCCGCGGTGGCTGGGGGGCGGCGAGGCGGTGTAGTGGGAGGAGCCCCCGTGGTGGGAGCCGGAGCCGGAGGGAGGGCGGTACGAGTGGGCAGGACTGCCACCTGGGGGCGAGGGAGGGAGGAGAGGAAAAGTGGGCGTCGGGAACGTAGGGTCAGAAGGACTGGATGGTAACGGACAGGCTGGCGTTCAAGGGCGGGGCAAGGCGGCAACCCTCGGTTCGCGCTGCCCAGCTTCTCAGCCAGGAGTCCCACGGCCCCAGCCCCAGCCACGCCGCAGCGTGTCGGCCGGCCGTGCCGGCCAACAAAGACACTCCCTCCACCCCCGATCCCCCCTCCCAGAGCCCCTGCGTGTGCTGCTGCCCCCAGTACCCCAGCCCCCCCCGGCTCCCACTCACTGGGCGGCCCGGGCGGCACGCCCCGGTAGCTCCCCGCGCCGCTCCTGCCGCCGGCGCTGCTGGCCGAGTTGACGCGCGGCAGCGAGGCAGAGCCGCGCGCCCCCAGGCCCCCGCCGGCACCCCCACCCGCACCCGCACCCAGACCGGTGCTGGTGCTGCTCCGGGCGCTCTGGGAGCCGCTGCCGGAGATGCGGGCGCCGCGGGAGGGCGTGCGGTGCAGACCCGGGTGTGCGTGCGCCGGGCTGCCGCCGCCCTCGCCGTCGCCGTCGTCTTCGCCTGCCCGGCTGCCGCGTGCCAGCCGCGCCAGCTCCTCCCGGCACATGGCAATAACCTCCAACGTGTCCTGGAGGTGACGGGGCGCACGGGGGAGAGCGGTAAGCCCTTGCCCGGCGCCCAGTACTGCATCCCTTGCCGGCCGGATGAGGCATCACTTTGCCAGCACACTTTGCCCGTAACCCTCCCCCTCCCCGTCTCGCTCCTCCTCCCCATGCCCCTGTCCCTTCCCTCCCCTCCTTCCCACCTCCAGTGCGTCTAAGAGCTCCAGGGGGATGCGGGGTGCCACGTCAGCAGGGATGGCGTCCAGGGGGGTGTCGGGGGCCAGGCCCACGGATTCCCGGATGAGGCCCTCGATTGTCACCACTAGGGCCAGGGACTGCTCCAACACAACGGCCGGATCGGTCTCTTCGAAAAGCTCCTCGCGCCGAGCCCGGGCCCGAGCGGCGGCGTTGCCCGCCGCCGGCCCCTTGTACCCCACCGCCGCCAGCTGTGCGGCCCGGCCCCCGCCGCCGCCACCGTTCACATAAGCGGTGGCGGCGTGGCTGGGGTGGCCGCCGCCGGAGCTGCCGGGCCGGCGGCCGGAGGTCGACGGAGCGCCGGCACTGCCGCCGCCGCTGCCGCCAGCGGGTGTGGCGGGGCTGGCGCCGCCGCCGCCGCTGCCGGGGTTGCCGCGTGAGGGCGGCGTGTTCCGAAGCGACGGTGACGCCGGCCGGCCCGGTCCCCGCTGGGCGCCGCCGTTGGTAGCGCCAACGTTGGGACCCGGCCCCGCGCCGACCGGCTGGGCATACGGAGACGAGGCCGCCGCCGCCAAAGTCTGGGGCGACGGGCCTCGGTGTGACCGCTGCGGCGGCGCCGCTGGCGCCGCCGCCGGCGTCACGTACTGCGCCCGTGCGGACGGGTCCAGCACTTGCCCGCCGTATCCCAGCGGCCGGTTGACAACGTACTTATCGAACCCGCTGGCGCCGACTGAGCTGCGTGGGGAGCTCTTGGGAGAGTATATGGCGTCCACGTTTCGGCTGGACCGCCGATTTGGATGTTGCTGGGATGGCTGGGACGATGAGGTTTGCCGGGGATCGTCGGCGCCCGGTGACTCTGGCTCAAACCCGTCCTGCGAATAGTCGTGAGAGTCGCGAGCCGCTGCTTTGTGCGAGGCTCGAAGCCGACCGCCGGGGCCAGGCGAGTCCGATGGCCCCGGGCTGTCGTCCAGGCGAGAATCCTCCAGGGCGTTGGCCATAGCCCGCAGCTCGCCCGCGGACGTGCCCGGCGGCAAAGCTGGAGAGGCTGCGTCCGGAGACATCGGTCCTCCGTGGGACGCGTGGAGCGTTGTGGGCACAGACAGGGGCGACGGGAACGGCACGCTGCTTGCGCTGGTCGCGACGGACTTGCCGTTCCCGCCCAAAGAGTACTGGCCCGAGCCGACCATGGCTCCCCGCTCCAGCTCGATGCTACCCCGCACGTTGGTGCCCGCACCAGCGAGCTGCTCGCTGGGAGTGGCCATGCTGCTGGCGGGGCCGCCTGACCGCGGCCCAGCTGGTTAAGCTTCTTGGGTTCAAACTAACTGTGTATCGTCGTTGTGGCAGCGCCACTACCGTGGTGAAGGCCGCGACACGGCGCGCGTCCCGCTGCGACCCTCATCACGCAACAAGCTGTTTCTACTGATGTTGAGGTTAGGTTGCACAATAAAACATCATAATAGATTGCTACAAAGCGGTAACAGAGGAAACGAGTTGGGGTAGGCACATCGAACCAAACTTCCAGCAGTGTTGCGGGCAGCGACTAGTGTTGGTATAACGGGGCAGTCTACGCAATGTGGAGGTCCGACACGCCCACACGGGCTGTTCGGCGACGGGATGGGGGGCTTGCTCATCGGACTCGCGCGCGGCGCCCCCAGCCCCCCACACGCCGCCCCACTTCCGCCCTCTCCACAACGGCGTCCCGCGCTGTCTACACCGCCCACAAGCGCTATCCCCGCTTGCTCACGTCGCAACCCCGACCAGCTGCACCTCCCGACACGACGCCGCCGCGTCCCGCAATAGGCGTGATCTCCCGCGCTTGCGGCAGCCCGCGGCCGCGATTGGCCTTGGCACCAGGCCCTACCAAAGCAGCGCAGCAACGCAGAAAGGCCTGCGGGAGGATGAGCGCGGGGGCGCGGCGAGGAGGGGGAGGCCCGCGGGCCCGCGCCTGAGCCAGGGCCGGCGCCGCCGCCGGCCGAGCGCAGCGCGGGCGGGCCGCGGCGCGGCGCCGGTGCCGATCGGTTGCAGCGGTGACGATGTTTGCGAGCGGGGGCGGAGGCGGAGGTGGAGGCGCGGGGATCGTTGAGGGCGCCAACGCAACAGCCGCCGCCGCGCCCGGGCGAGCGCAGCACTTCCACAAGGTCAGGCCACCAGGGGGGGACCCTCTAGACTCGCAAGCGCATAGGTGCAGATGTCTGTGCAGCTTGGGGGAAACGGCCAGGCCCCGCGCGTTCCGGGGAGCGGGTCAACGCTCGTGCGTGACGAAGCCCCTCGCGCGCTCGGAGGAACGCGCGTGCCCCCGGCGCCCGCAACGCCTGCTGCCCGCTCGCCCCCGGCCTGCCCGTGCTTCTTCCCCAACGCACGGGCCCTGCCCCTCAGCCCCCGTCCACCCCCCTCCACCCCCCTCAATCCCCCAACCACAGGTCTTCACTTTCCACCACATCGCCCGCCTCTCCGCCGCCGCGCCCCTGTGGGTGCTCATCCCCTCCTTCGACCACACCTCCCACGCCCCCGACCAACGCCTCGTCACGGGCGCGGGTCTGCTGGGTGCGTTGCGGGGGCACGGCCCACGGAGCCCTGGGGTGGGGCCCTGCGGGACTGAGCTAGGGATGCGGGTTCGTAGGTCCGCCGAGGGATCGGGGTCGTCACTCTCCCTAAAACTTCTTCCCCCCGGCTTCGGACCCCAGAGCTGTACGAGCGGCGCGGGCTGTGCCCCGCCACCCTGCTGGTGGGGCTGCAGGGGCGCACGGGGCTGCCGCTGCCGGCGTGCTTCTTCAGGTGCGGACTGGAGGGGGTGGACGTTGCCTGAGCCCGGATCGCCTGGGCCTGCGCTTTCGCAGGGGTACGCTTGCGCAGGGGTGCGCTTCCGCAGGGGTGCGCGCGGAGTGCATGAGACCAGGCTGCGGGCGGGTCGTATCTGGGCCTGGGCAATCTCTCCACTCGCACGGGAACCTGCAGGCTTGTGCGGTAGGCCGGTAGCGACTTTAGAGCGGGGATGCAACAGTTGACTGAGAACCACTTTGCTGCGCGCTCCGTACAGGCCCCTGGAGCTGCTGCTGGAGCTGCTGGATGCCAATCTGCCGTACATGCCGCTCTCGGCGGCTGACGTGGAGTGCCGTGCGCCGCCGCCGGACTGGTGCCCCGCCATGCAGGTGTGGCTGGGGGGACGTCAGGGGCGGCATCAGGCGGTGGCATGAGTGGGTGGTGCTATGGACCGCTAGCCGCATGGACTGTCTTCCCATCTATGTACTGTCTCCTCCCCCCACCCGACCCATCCACCTCGGCACCCGATCAGATGATGATGGCGGCCGCAACAGCCGCGGGGCGGTCCCGCGCGGGCGGCAGCGACGGAGGCAAGGCCGCCGCCGGCCTGGCGGCGCCGCCGCTGCCCCACTCCGTCCAGTCCTTGCCTGTGCTCCGAGACGGGGGCAGGGAGGGGGGCGACGACGGGCTGACTGGCGCAGGCGGGCAGCAGTGGAGCACGCAGAGGATGGGAGGGGAGGGGGGCCATGGGGGCCAGATGGGTGGGGGGGAGGAGGGGGGGATGGGGGAGTCATTGCCCGCGTCGCCCGTCGCCGCCGGGCGGGCCGTCATGGGCGGCGGCGGGGCTGTCGTACGCAGTACGGCAGATCTGCTCAGGTCGGCGCAGTACTGGTGCTTCGTACACTACTACACGGGTGAGCTAGGCCTGTTACTAAGCTATGAAGGAGCCTGAAGGAGCCTACCTGAATGCTGGCCCCGGCACAACGCACTCTGCCCGGTGTGCCTGCACGGTTTGCGTGCTCAATCCCTCATACCTTGTGACTTCCCCCGATGACCCCCGCGCTCCATCCCTCAGGCGGCGACATCAAGTGTGTGATGAACGACCCGCCCAGCACCATGCTACAGCGTCTGCAGGTGCGCTGCTGTAGGGCAGAAGACATCAACGAAGCGAAGCGCGTGGCGCCGGGGCACGCGGAGGGGGCCCAGCCGGTCTGAAGGCCAGGCGACGGAGGTGGGGGTGCAGGGCGTCGGCAACAGCAACAGCAACAGCAACAGCGCGACTGGACGGCTTTCCTCCTGTGCGCCCCATGCAATCCTCAGGCCAACCGCCTCTCCGACTTCACGCCCGTCATCGGACTGGCTGAGAAGAAGGAGTTCCACGTGTACATCCGCGCCTGCCTCTTCATGCCGCTGGCGGCGCTGCTGCACATCACACGCGTCGCCGCCGCCGGCGGCGGCGGCGGCGGCGGCGTGCCGCTGGCGACGAACGCCGAGCTGACGGCGTTCGACCAGCGGGGCCTGCGGTCGGTGCTGCCGCCGCCGTCGCTGTCGCTGCCGCTGCAGTTCCCGCCAGCTGGCGTCCGGGGCGGCGGCGGCGGCGGCGGGGAGGGCCACCACGGGGACGCGCCGCCGGGGACCGGTTGGCAGGGTGGCGGCGGCGGCGGCGGCGCCGGTTGGTTTCCGCCGGCTGGCGGCGGCGGAGGGTCGCGGTCGGCGCCAGGGAGCAGTACAAGCCTGTCCCGGCCCGGCAGCGCCGCCAGCCTCAACCTGTCCACGCTCTCCGCCGCCGGCGGCGGCGGGCCTGGCTTCGGCCCGCTCATGTCGCCGCTGTCGCCGCGGGACCTGATCGGACCGCCGTACGGTATGACTCATCACGGCATGATGCAGCAGCAGTACGGCGGCGGTGCTGGCGGCGGGCACCCGTTCGCGCACCCGCTGCTGGGCCCGGCGGGCGCGCAGCTCGCCGCCGCCGCCGCGGTCGCCGAGTCGGACCCCGTCGCCGCCGCCGCCATGTACGGCAACCTGCTGATGCTGGACGAGTACGGCAGTGTCGTGGCGCCGTACTACGGCGATTTTGGTCCGTACGGCAACCCGCTGGGAGCCGGCGGCGGGCACCCTGGCATGGCGGCCGCGGCGGCGATGTATGGCCAGCACGCTGCGACGGCGGCGGCGGCGGCAGCGGTTGCGGCGGCGGCGCCGCTATCGCCCATGCAAGGTCGAGCCCTGAATGCCGTCGGCCCACCGGGTTGGCGAGTCGGCGGCGGTGCCAGCGGAGGCGGAGGCGCGGGCGGCCCTAGCCGGCAGGGCAGCCAGGGCTGGCGTACCATTCCGCCGCCGCCTCACCAGCTGCCACTGAGCTCGGCGTTGCCGCCACCGACACCGCCGCTAGGCGCACATCCGGTGCTGCTTCAGCCGCCGCCGCCGCCGCCGCCGCCGCCACTGCCGTCGCCGGGCCGTCAGCCGCCGCTCGCTGCACCGGAGCCAGACCTTCGCGTCGAATCGGCCCCGGTAATGGCGGACGAAGCCGGAGAGGAGCGCTTGGTCGAGGCCCCTGCCGCCGCCGCCGCCGCCGCCGCCGGTGCCGCCGCCGCCGCTGCGGTTGCGGGATCCCCCCTTGGCGGCGGCACCGAGGTGCTGCCGCCGCTGCAGCACGACCTCGCGCCGGAGGGCTCGGCGGATGACGAAGACGCTGCCGCCGCCGACGGCCTGTCTCCCACCGCCGCCGCCGCCGTCATCCACGATTCTGGGCGCGGTTTTGGTGCTGCAGTTGACGGCGGTGGCGATGGCCGCTTCGTAGCTGCCGAGGGAGGCGGCGACGGCGACGCCGGCATGGTTTCCAGCATCAGCGACGGCGCCCTGACGGGCTACCTCGGCCTTGGCGGCGGCGGCGCCGGTGCCGCCGTTACGTCTGCCTGGCCGGCGCTCGCTGCCGCCGCCGCCATCTCTCCCGGACTGGATCGGCTTGCGGTTGCGGGACTAGTGGGCAGTCGGACCGACAGCGGTGGCGGCGGCGGCGGCGGTGTCAGCGGCACCGGGTTCTATCGTCCATCGCAGTCCGCCGAGTCCCTCAGCGGCGCCAGCGGCGACGGCAATGACGGCGGCGGCGCCGCCATGGCGCCCGCCGACATGCAGGCCCAGGACACGAGCTCCGGCGGCGGCGGCGGCGGCAGCGGCGGCGGCGGCATGTCGCGCCTCCGCAGCGGCGGCAGCAGCGGCTTCGGTAGCTCCGGCGGCCTAGGCGGCGCCGCCGCTGGCGGCGGCGGCGGCGGTCCCTCCGGCTCCGGCGGCCGCTTCTCCCCCGGCGGCGGCGGCGGAGGCGGTGGTGGCGGCGGCGGCGGCGGCGGCCCCGGCTCGTTCTTTGCGCCGCGCGCCGCCGCCGTTGGCCGCTGGGAGTCCCCAGCGTTTCGCCTCTTCACGTGTGACTCGGTGGCGGCGGCGCTGGGTCCCCGGTGGTGGCTGCTGGATGGGGCGGGGTCCATGCAGGGCCCTTTCACGGCCGAGCAAATGGTGTGTATCGGGGTATCGGCGGTTGAGCAGACAACTGGAGGACGCAAGCAGGACGAATGCGGACTGGAGGACCCTTCTACTCTGTCACCCAAACATGTTGCATCTGAGACTCGTTTCCCGCTCCCTCGCTCCCCTTCAGGTCGTCTTCTACTTCTCGGGCCTCGTGAGTGACTCCACCCTCGTCGCCGGCACCGAGCCGCCGCCGCCGCCGTCGCCAGCACCCGTCGCCGTTGGCTCGTCCCAACCGCCCCAACTGACTCTGCCGCCGCCGCGGCACTGGTTTGAAGGCCTGGCCGGTTTGTTGGTTGGCGCTGGTCAGGGCTGCCGCTACCGACTGCTGACGGCGGCGGAGTGCGAGGCGGCGGCGGCACCGCGGACGCGCCTGGAGCTGCCGCCGCCGCCGCCGTCGCCGTCGAGGTCGGCGGCGGCGGCTGCCACCGCTGCCGCGCTGGCGGCGAGCAGTGCCGGCAGGGAGGCGGCGGCGAGGGGCATGGCCGGGGGATGGACGGCGGTGGCGGCGGCGAGGACGGGCGCTGGCGGCGCCGGGGTGACGTGGCATGATCTTGCCCCCGGCGGGCCCGAGACGCCTGGCCAGCCTACCCGACTGGGCGCCGCTGGCGTCATTACGGGCGGCGGAGGCGCTCGCGGCGGCACCGCCGCCACCAGTGCTGCCATTCAGCCTCCGCCGCCCCCGCCGCCGCCGCCATCAGCGCGCCGCCTCGACTACGAGCTCCCATCCGCATCCGCCGCCGCCGCTGGCGGCGCCGCCGGCCGCGGACCGCCTCGTATCGCCGCCGCCGGCGGAGCTGGCGGCGGCGAGGCGGGCGTTGGAAACGAGGAGGCGGTTGCGATGCTGGGGTCGAACCTGTATCGGGAGGTTGGCATCGAACAGCAGATGGCGGCACTGCCAGAGTCTTTGGGAATAGGTGATGCGCCGGTGGCGGCGCCGGTGCAGGCGCAGGCGCAGGCGCAGGCGGCGGCGGGTTCTGGCGGAGGTGCAGGTGGCGGCGGGGTGGTGGATGGCGGCAGGCGCATTAGCGGGGGCAGCGGCGGCGGTAGCGGCGGTGGGGGAGCGGGAGGAGGGGGAGCGCAGAGGTAGACCATACGTGGGATGTGTGTGCTGTGTGGCTTTGCGCGAACGGGTGCAAAGACGTCCAGGCGCCATCACATTCCAATGCAGGGAAACGAACGAGGGTAGGGCACAGGGGTGGGGCTTGGAGAAGGATACCAAGGCGGTGAGCCGCGGATGTGGAGGCGCGTGTGTGGTTTGTTAGGCGTGCATGTAAAAGCATGGGTTCACTGGGTTGGGGCCCCGAGGTAAGAATGGGGGCCAACCAATCCTGGCCTTTCAGGCCTTCACCCTCAGGGAACCAGCGGGGTGCCGTGTGCTGTGTTGTGTGCTGCTAGGGCTCATAGCCAGATGTTGGCGTTGCTTGATAGGCTCTAAAGCAGGTGCAGGTGCGCTGCAGGGTGCTTTCCCAGTCGTGTAGCGGTGCTGAGTTGATGCTTGAGGGGCTGTGCAGCCCGGTCAGCAGGGAGAGTGTGCGTGTCTTGGTGTGGTGCTTGGCTAGCTATAGCAACATGTGGTGCCCTTGCTTGCGTGCTCTCAACAAACTGAGTCATTCTTTCTTGTCTGTCTGCAGTCCTAACGGCATGCAGCCTGAGAAGCGGGGTCCTCAGGTGTTGTGTAATGGCCTTAAGGAACGGCACTGTTGCAAGGAGTTGCGTTGGCCTCTGGGGCCCCAAAGGTCCAAGACGATGGCGTGTGGTATGGGTGCTTCCGGTCGGGCAGGATTTGAGGCCTGACATTGCTAGGGGGCTTTCTTGACGTGTTCCTTCGACTCTCATCCCCTTTCCATTTGCGGCCGGCGCCTTGCCGTGCCCTTCCTGGTGCTGTTCCATTGACGGCGGGTATCGAAACACCTGAACGAAATAACTATGCTGGCCCGCAATAGGGGCTGTACGGTTGTAGATGCAGGTAGGTTGTTTGGGGTGGAACTGTTGGTTGGTGCTTGCCCGGGTGTCCTGTTGCCATGTTGGTAGAAGACTAGGCAAGGGATCTTGACGACAAGGGTCCTTGAGTTGATCAATTCTTCAGTCCTTTGCCCGTGCCGGCGTGCACTGCTTGCGATGGCAGACGGAGACACTCAGTCGGCGGTTGCACAAGCGGTTGACAGCGGTTGACGGTGCGACCAAATCTCAATCAGTGCTGTCAGCGCCCAATCCACCCACCGACAGAAGGGTCGTCACGCCCCCGCCAGTGTCCGAAATCCTCTGCGACACGCCGCCCACGGTTCCCCTCCTGCGTCGCTTCGCCCCTACCACCACGGGCTACACAGCGCTTGCTCCCCCGGTCCGCCACCTCCCTGCCCAACACAAGCGCCTGCCCAGCCGCCTGTGCGCACGTCAAGCGGGCCGTACCGTAACCTTGCAAGCCCGTCACCCCATCACTCATTGGCCTTGCTGCAGGCGTTCTCAGCCCAGCAAAGCAATCCGCCCTGTCCATCCCACAGCCCCATGCCAGCACCTCGGTGACACACACCCAGCCAGAGCACAGTCCAGGTTGTATCCTACCCCAACCGCCCGCGTCACGTCACTCACGCCCCGGCACGTCTGGTGCTCCGCCCACGCCCCCGCTCCTGTCCTGTCACCTATCCCCCCCCCCCGCGCAACCTCGGCTCAGCCATCCGGAGGTCACGTCGCCCCCGCATCCTCGGCTCTGCCATCCGAAGGGGATGCGGCCCGGTGCGGTGAGGTCCACGAGTCATCATTGCGGGTTCAGCTCAGCCGTTCGTAGAGGACAGGCCGCATGGCCGGCCCCTGGGTCCCTGCCGCGATCCAGCTCACTGCTGGTGCCCCCCCGCGGTGCCGTTCTGCGCCAGCTGGGCCTCCAGGCTGCGGATGCGGTCCATCAGCCTGGGGGGTGGGTGGGTGGGTGGGAGGGGGTGAGGGGGAGGGGTCTAGAACAAGCACGTGAGGATACAGCACACGTGGGTTGCGTGAAACGGCGTCATGAAACCCAGGGCCCAGGGCTTACGGTCCCAACATCAACCCGCAACCCCCTCCGAACCCCGACCGACGACCACTTACCACTGCTCCCGGTCCGCCCCCGGCACCACGCTCGTCAGCGGCACCTTGGCCGCCGTGCCGTTGCCGCCGGGCGCCTTGGCCCCGTTGCCACCGAAGCTGTACGTCACGCCGCCGCTGCTGCTGGCGGCGCCGCTGCTGCTAGCCGCCTGCGCCGCCGCCGCCGCCCGCTGCGCCGCCTCCTGCTTGGCCTTGAATCCAGTCTTCTCCATGGCGAGAGTCAGGGCCTGATCCAGATCCGCGATCAGATCCCGCGCGTCCTCGATGCCGGTCGAGATCCGGACCAGGTCGTCCGGCAGGCCGCGCGCCGCGCGGATGTGCGCGGGGATGGATGCGTGCGACATGTAGCAGGGCAGCGAGATGAGCGAGTTGACGTTTCCGAACGAAACCGTAACCTTGTACAGCTTGGTGGCCTCGACGATGATCTGCGGCGGCGGCAGTTGGGTTTTGTTGAAACGAGTCATGTGTGACAGCTGCAGAATGAACAGTATGTGAGCGCCTGATGTCAAGTAACGGCAGGTACCGGTATCCAGCATGTGCGTTGGCGTCTTGAAGCCAGAGGATTGCAGCACAGGTAGCTCTCGGCAGCCCGCCCCTCGAGCCTTCAATCCCTCCCCTCTCCCCACCCCTCCCACCTTGCTAGCCTCCACGTCCCCCGTCTCGAACGACAGCAGCGACCCCCCGCTGGTGGCCTGGCGCATGTGCAGCGCGTGGCCGCTGAAGGCCGGCAGCCCCGGGTAGTTGACCTTCTGGACCAGGGGGTGCCGGGCCAGGAAGGAAGCAAGCGCTGGGGGGGGGGGTGAGGATGGGGAAGGAAGGGGGGTGGATGATGGTGAGGGATGAGGTTAAGGTTGAAGCAACCCGCCGCATGGCGAAACCAGCCGCCGCGTGCCGCTCCGCATCCCCGCTCGCCCCCCCCCCCATCCCTCCCCACCCGCGCAGTTCTCCGCCGACCGCTCCATGCGCAGCGCCATGGTCTTGATGCCCCGCAGCGCCAGCCAGCAGTCGAAGGGGGCCAGGCCCGCGCCCTCTGCGTTCTGGGGGTGGGGGGTGGGTGGGGGGAACAGAGGGGGTTGTGAGTGGGTTGAGTACGGTAGGCCGGTAAGCAGCGGAGGAGGGAGAGGGATGGTGGTTGCCCCTCGCTGCGAGACATGCGGCGATGCAACCGACGCAAGGGCTTACGCAACCGTCCGAGCTCTGGCCGCACCCCCTAGCCCGCGTAGCTCCCACGCCGTACCCCCTCTCCCTCGCCCCTGCACCCCCCACCCCCCCACCTGCAGGAAGTAGACCCTCTTGGCCAGCTCCTCCCCCTTGACGCTCAGCAGCCCCAGCGTAACGTCCCCGTGCCCCCCCACGAACTTGGTGCCCGAGGTCATGCAGATGTCGGCACCCAGGTCCAGGGGGCGCTGGGGGGGGAGGATGAGTGAGGGAGGGGGGATGAGTAAGAGGGGGGCAGGGGTAAAGGGGTAGGGGTGGTGCCCGAGGTCATGCAGATGTCGGCACCCAGGTCCAGGGGGCGCTGGGGGGGGAGGATGAGTAAGGGAGGGGGGATGAGTAAGAGGGGGGAGGGGCAAGGCAAGGGAGGGGCAAGGGGCAACCGGGGACGGGGGGGGGGGGGCAGTCAAGCGAGGGGAATGGAGGGATCTGGGCCGGTAGGCTGTTTTCGCTGCTAGAGCCGACGACTAAGTCAAGAGTCGCGGCAGTGCCCCTGCCCCCACCTGGACACGGGGGCAATGTTTATCCAAGCCCTCTCCCCGTTCATCCCCCATCCATGTCATGCCCCCATGTCATTCTACCCACCCCCTGCCCCCCCACCTGGAACACGGGCGCCATGATGGAGTTGTCCACGCACGTGATGGCCCCCGCCTGGCGGGCCATGGCGGCGATGGCGGCAATGTCGCAGATCTGGGGAGGGGGGGGAGGGGGTGGCGGTGGGAAGAGGGGAGGGGTAAGCGGGGGAAAGTAAGAAGGGAGCAGATGAGTCGGGGAAAGGGGGCGTGAAGCGGCAAGGGTGGCCTGTGTCGATCCCGTCCCTCCATGCCGGCATGTACACGACGCATCCCCGCCCCTGGCCCCCGAAGAAAACACTAAAACCCCTTCCATCCCCCGCCCCTGCCAGCCCCCCCCCCCCCGGTTGAGGTACCTGCATGCGGGGGTTGGTGGGCGACTCCACGATGACCAGCTTGGTCTTGCCGGGGATGATGCCGGCACGCACCGCCCTGGGGGGGGGGGGCGGGGGAAGGGGGGGTTAGTCGAACTGGGTAGCATTTGGGAGGAGTGGTGCGTGCGCGGTTGAGCCCCTACGCGCCCCATCCGTTCCGCCGTCTGCGCCCTAGCGGCCCGCTGGGCGCTGGGGCCAAGGCCCCATCCGTTCCCTTCGTCGCTGCCCCTCCCTGCATCCCTGCCCTCCCCCTCCTTCCCCCCCCCCCCCAGCGCTCACTCCAGGTCCGTCATGTCAACGTTGCTCACGGACACACCCGCGGTGGGGACCACCTGCAGCGGGGGGGGGGGGATGGTATGTTGCTCAGCGGGATCGCGTGCGCGGGTGAGCGTGGTGGGATAAGGGCGTCAAGGCTGGGCAAGGCTGGGGATGGCTATGCCGGCCCGAGGGAGTGTCCCTAAGTGGATGACCTCCCCTTGTGCCCCCACCAACCTCTCCAACCACCCCAAATCCTTGACCGCAGTTTCCCGCAGAACAAACGCTTCCCGCCGCTCCCAACCACACCGAACTCCCCCCTCCATCCATCCTCCCCCTCCCCCCACCTGGCTGAGCAGCCTGCTGGTCCCCCCGTAGATGTCCTCCCCCGCCAGGATGTGCTCCCCCGTGGCCACCAGCTTGCACACCGCCGCCAGCGCCGCCATGCCCGAGGTGAAGGCGAAGGCGCGGTCGGCGCCCTCCAGCTCGGCGAATTGCTCCTGTGGGGAGGGGGCAGGGAGCAGGTGGCAGGCAGGGGGCGGGCACATGGGCGTTTGTTGCTGCTGAGTGGAATCGAGCCGCCTCGACAGGGGCAACGTGTTGGAGAGAGGGGCGAGAGGTGGTGGTGGTGGTGGTGGAGTCGAGGTGGGGGACAGGGGGGCGTTGGAGGTCGGGGGCTGGGATGTGAGATGGGGAGCAAGCATGGTTGCTGCTCTCTCGTTGGGGCGGAAGGCGATGGGGACAGGGGGTTGAAGCAGCATCCGCCAGCGTATCAGGCAAGCTAGCAAGAAGGGGGAACAACCCCCATCCAGAGCCCGTGCCCGTGCCCGAGCGCGTGCACATGCAGGCATGCAGGCCCCCCCCCCCCACCTCGAGCATGGTGCGGGTGGGGTTGCCCGACCGCGTGTAGTCGTACTCGCCAAAGGTGGTGGCGGAGGGCTGCGCGAAGGTGGCGGTCTGCCAGAGGGGGGGCATGGAGCCGCCGTAGGGGTCTACCACCTGACAGGGGGGGGAGGGGGGGAGGGGGGGGAGGGGGGAGGAAGAGGAGGTGTTTGATGCTGACCGGGAGGGAGCGGGGGAAGGGAGGTTGGGATGAAACACTCCCTGCACGCGAAGAGGCGGCCCCTCCATTCATTGTCCAACGGCCCAACCGCCAACGGTCCGCCCGCCACGCGCCCACCTTGGTCTTGGGGTGCACCAGGCGGGTGGCGACCGCCAGCTTGGCGGGCGAGGCGGGCGGGGAGCCCTGGGTGTCGTACTTTGCGGCCATGGCCCTCAGGCCGTCCAGCAGGGCGGACTCGAGCGGCATGACGCCTGGGGGGGGGGGGGGGGATCGGAGGGAGGATGGGGTCACGTGGGTGGTGGGTGCACCTCAGCACTCGCCAGGAGGGGAGGAGGCTGGGATCACGTGGGTGGCGGCAATGTGTGCATCCGCACCTCAGCACTCAGGCCCCGCCTTCCCACCAGTTGCGCCCTGGACCCCGCCCCTGACGCCACGCACTCGCCGCCAGCCCGTGCCTCCCAACCCAACCCGCCCCTCCCCTACCTTCCCGGGCCCCTGTCCTCCCCCTCCCCTTCTGCCTCCACACTGACGGCACACGCACCCCCCGCCCGGCCGAGCCCCCCTAGCCCCTGCCCCGCCCCGGCCCTCCCCCTCCTTCCCCGCTCCCCACGCACCCGCCGCCAGCCGCGCGTTGGCCTTGCGGTTGCCCCGCTCCCCCGGCAGCAGGATCTCGTCCACCCCCGGCAGCCGCTCGGCGCCGCGGACGCGGTCCAGGACCACCTGCGGTTGGCGGTTAGCGGTTAGCCGTTGGCGGTTTGGATGACCGCTGACAGGCAGGCAGCGTGCGGCAAAGCTATCGGGCCCCGCCCCATTGGCGGATCTGGTCCCTTGCGGATCTGGTCCCTTGGAGCGCCGGCCTGGGGCCGCTCCGGGCGGCATCCTCCCCCTCCTCTCCCCTCCCTCTTAGCCCCTCCCCCATTCACACCCCCCCCTCACCTGCACCCTCTCCCTGATCTCCCCCGGCTCCCCCAGCAGCCCCGGGTCGATGGCCACCACCAGGTTGCCCCAGTTGCGCTCCTCCAGCTTGTCGGCCACGGCCGCGCCCACCAGGGGGCCCGCCAGCAGCTCCACCATGAGCGCAAGGTTGGAGCCCTGGGGGGTGGGGGAGGGGAGGGTGGGGGAGGGGAGGGAAGGGAGGGGCGATTGTGGTGGGGAGGGGGTTGGGGTGGGGGTCAAGAGCGGGGCAGTGGGGGCTGTGGGTAGTCGACGCTTTCAGGCAGGAGCAGCCCTGCTCCTGACCCCGCACATCTCCCTCCTGCCCGCCCCGCCCCCCCCCCCCCCCACCTTGTAGGACTTGTCGAACACACGGATGGCCCCCCCCTGCAGCACCTCGTTGGGGTCGCTGGTGGCCTGGCCCTGGGGGGGAGGAAGGAGAGGCAGGGGGCGAGGAAGCGGACGGGCAGGGCGGGGAGGAGGGCGTCGCCGTCGGAAGGAGGGCTCGGCTGCCTCATAACCCTGTACCATTCTGCATCGCACCCTCGCCCGTCACTCAACCTCGTCGCGTGTTGCCTCCCCCCTACCCTACCCGTGCTGCCTCCCCGGTCCCCCTCCCGTCCTGCCTGCCCGTGCCCTTCCCCTGCTGCCGTCCCCGCCCTTGCCTTTGCTGCCACGCACACCCCTCCCCCCCCCCTCGGCTTTGCTGCCACGCACACCCCCTTTCCCGAACCCTCCCCGCCCCCACTCCCCCTCGCCTGTGCGTTCATGGCCACGTCCCCCGGGATGGGCCGCCCCGCCGCCTTGGCCTCCAGCAGCCCGAACCAGGCGTAGGCGGCGGTGGCCATGTCCATGGTCACAGCGCCCTCCTGGGGGGAAGAAGGGACGGGGGCTTTCTTCTGAGCGTCTTGCAGTGGCAAGCGGAGGGGTGGTGGAAGAGACGGGGAGAGGGAGCTGAACTTGGGCGGGCACAGCAACTGGGCCTTTCAGGAGCCCTGGGCAGGGCTGGGCCGAGGCCGCGTCCCCTGCTTCTCACTCCATGTTTGCTACACCCCAGCCTTTCCCGCTAGCACTAGGGCTAGGCACCTGTGCGGGGATGGAGATGCCGATGGGGTTGGTCCCGAAGATGGGCTGCTTGGCGCCGTGGGGGGCCACGAACTCGGGCGACTGCGCCAGCACGATGCCGATGAGGCCCTGGCGCGAGATCTGGTCAACGTAGTAGCTGGAGGAAGATGGAACAGGGCGCAGGGGGGAGGGGGTGTTGGGAAGGGGTGTGTGGAGGGGCAAGGAGCACAGGTGGAGAAGAGGGGGGCACGGTGGCGACAGCGCACAACCCGCCCGTGTCGCCTACCCGAGGGCGCCCGTGCTCGAGGGCGTGTGGTTGGTCCCCACGATGCCGAAACCCTGCGACTTGGCACGCTCGATGGCCATTTTGGTGGCCTTGTCGAGCACCAGCATTCCGGCGCTGTTGTTGCCGTTGATGAGGGCAGAGAGACGCGTCTCCTTCTCAATGACGGGCGGACGAGCGGCTGGGGACTTGTTCAGGCCCCCCGAAGTGATTTTGACAATGCCCTGGTTGTTGTCGCGCAGCTGGGCGTAGAAGAGGACCTGCAGCGTGCCGGCGGCGACATGCAAGGTCGCGCTAGGGCCTGCAGCACCAACACGCCAATTGAGCCCGCCTACTCACGTCGCTCAGAATCTCAATCTCCTCCGTGGTGTAACCCAGAACCTTCAGCGACTTGGTGCACAGCGTGCGCACTTCCGCAATCGGCACCTCCACCATTTGCTTCTCGCCGGCCTTGCCCGCCGACGCCATGGCTACGACCGATGTGCCGCGGGGCTGTAGCTGCTTCACGGGCGACACCGGGGGTGTGCAGCGAGACACATCGCCCACAGCAGGCCTAGAGGCAGCAGTCCGCGCGTGCACCGGCCTCGGCACCGCAGCAGGTCGCGCGCTAGAGGAAGCGGCGCCAGCAACGCAGGTCTGGCCGTGCAGGCCGAGGGTGGACATCGCGTGGAGCTGGTCAACGGCGACGGGGGTCGCGACTGGCATGCAGTCGCAGGCAACAGGTCAGGTAGTCCCTACTACGTCTCTATCTACAGTGCGTGTAAGAGAGGGGCAGTCCGCGAAGCCAACGTCTCTTCAGCAGCAGCAAGCGTGCTAGCACCGACACGAACCCGCCATACACACGCGCAACCCCCGTGGCCCCCCCCACACACACACACATAGACGCAGCCTGCTCCTCTGCTGCGAGCTGCATTGCTTCCCCCACGCTACATTGCCCACGCCCACGCCGCCTCCGCCTGCGCGCTGCGCATGCTCTCCGTCACCTCTCATTCCTGGCCCGGCCTGGCCCCCCAACACAGAAACACCGCTTCTACCGCTTCTTTGTCACCGAGCAACCTCAAGAGCGCGCATACTGCATACCTCGGGCTGCTATTGCCAAGGAATCCACCAAGTCTACTTCGCAATGCCATCCTGATGCACGCCCGTCCCCACGCCGCCTACCACCGGCCCTCCTCCATCTCCTGCATACAGGCGCCCATCCTGCTTGCATGGTCCGTATGGTCTCCACAACCCCACCAGCCGTACCCTTGACACTTCAATCCCTGCCCCAAACCAACTGGGGCGGCCCCTTCCAGCCCCCGTCGCCCCCCGAACCCCTGCGCCCCCATCCCCGCTCACGACCAGGACCCCTCCTGCTCGACACCCCGTTCCACAGAGCAGGGGAGATCTTCCCAGCCACAGAGGAATGTTCCCCCGTCTGTGCGGGCGGTAAAGGCCAAGGGTGAGGAAGGGTGTGTTGATGGCGGGAGGGCGGGAGATGGCGCGTGGCGTGCGCAATTGGAGGACGTCACGCTGTGTTGGCAGCAAGTCGGTCAGTGAGGTCGCAAGGGGACTCCGGCAGCGGTCCGAGGCGGTACAGGCCCAGAATGACCCAGCGTGGCCCAGCCCGGCCCAGCTGGGCCTGCGTGGGCCTGCCCCGGCCCGCCCCGGCCCACAGGTGCCGGCGATTACCTCGCTCGTACCTACTGCTCATACTAAGCGACCTCTTCACAGCTAACACACAAGCAACCTCAATTACACCAAGCAACATGGTGAAAGTCGAGATTATCGCCTCGAAAGATGTCATTTCTATCGCGCCCTGCCACAACCTGCATGGCTTGTTCGCTAGTCTCTGGCACAACCCAGAGTTCGTCGAGACTGGCCTTGAGTCAAACGGTGTCCACATATGGCGCAACGAGTCTGGCAGGCTCACGGGCACGTATCATGGCTGGGACAAGCGTGGCGCCTTCGTGCACACACTGGAGGACTTGTACAAATGGGAAAGCGGCATGAGGAAGGTGGTGGACTCGAGCTACTGGGGCGAAAAGGTGAGCGACGGTCAGGCTGGGCCTAGGGAAGGCCTGAGGAACGTGGGGAAGGCCTGGTTGCTCGCGTTCATTTGGCGGTAGCACCACGCTTGACAGACCACCCTGTGTTATGCAGTATGGTCGGCGCTGCTACATAAAGGAGACGACCGAGGAGCGTTGGTACCCTCGCCGCACGAAGATGATGGTCGTCAACGACAGGGGCGACGTCACAGGCTGGATGGAGGCAGCGCTGTCAAACGACAACATCGACCAGGCCAGGAGCTACAACGAAAACCTTCACAAGTACATCCTCGACCCCCTGGTAGGAGCTGCTGTCAAGGGTTGCTGGAGCAAACTGTCAAGCCATGTAATTGCCCGTGTGGCCGGCGGCGGAGTGCAGGTGTGAAGGCCCTGTAGGGGCCGTTGGGGCCGCCGGATGGGATGTGGTGATGGAAGAGACAAGCGCTGGGCGCCCCCATGGGGGCGAAAAAGGGCTGAGCCCCTCACCCATCTGCTACGCGACCCATTCCCCGTGGTAACCGTGGGCGCACTATACTCCAACCGAGCTTTAACGCGTAATTAGCAGGTTGTCGGGGGACTCGCACCCCTCGGCACAGACTCAGCTGCCCGGTCTTCTCTAGCCTGGCACCGCTCCGCCACCTCCTAGCCACCGCTACCCGCCACCACCCTGCTGCGCGCCGCCAGCCGCCGCGCCAGCGACTCCGGCTGGCGGGTTCCGGCACAGCGCCGCCGGGCGCTGCTCGTGCACAGCGCCCATGTAGGTCAGGTAGCAGATGTTGGTGGCCGAGTTGGCGTCGTCGAGTTCGCCGCCCGAAGAGCCTAACGGCGGCGGCTCAGCCCAAAAAGTTTGGCGGCAGGGGTGACGGGTTTGGCAGGAGCAAGTAAGTCAGCAAGACCCCAAGCGAGAGTTAAGCGTCATTGTCTGGACCTTGAGCCACGCCCAGGCTGTTAATGTAAGCACACTGCATGAACGTCGGCGTCCAAGCTTCCCTCAATCACTGCAAGCACGGATTATCATGGTCTGACAGAGCAGCACAACGGACCAAGCCTTGTGCGGGCCGGGTTCAAGCAGACAGCCAGCTAGCATGCCGGGCCTCGACGGAATGCCTCACCTTCACCCTTTTCAGCCATGGCCCGCACTTGAAGCCCGCACCCCCCCGTCGTGCCCCCAAATACAGGTCGCCGGCCGCCCAGTCCTCATTCGAGCTGCCACGCATTGCCCGTGCACCCTCCACGCCACGTCACCCTCGCCTCCTCTGCCGCTTGGCAAAGCGCTAGCCCCCGAAGGCCCGAAGCCTTGGGCCCTGGTCCTGCACCCCACCACCACACCCTCAGCCTGAATCTTCACGCTTCAGAGGGGCGGGAAACGAGGGCTGAGTCCCCCAACCGATCTGCTACGAGACCCATCGGCGCATTCATTTTGATGCATCCATGTCCACCTCCATGTCCACCAGCTCTCCTGCGTGTTGTCCATACCCCGAGACACGCATTGCATCCCGAAGCCTGTAGCCTGTGGCTCGTACATGCGCCATCCTGCTCAGCCCCAGCGTTCAGCGCTGTGACCCCAGGCGGGTCACTGTGAACACCGAGGACTGCTCACACGGCCCGTATGGCCTCGATCACCCAGCAGCCGTTGGCCTGCATCCCCAGTTGGTAGACCAGCCGGCAGGGCTCCCCCGCCTGGGCGGGTGGACGAGGAAGGAGGCAAAGGGCCAGGGAGGGGAGGAGAGCGTGTGGGAACTGGGACGAGAGTCCGGCAGGAAAGGGCGTGCAGGGCCAGCAGACGGAGGAGGTTTGGCCCCACAATCACACCAGTCTGCGCCACTCCGTGCCACCCTCCACCGTCTGCGCCCGACCCCCCCTTGCCCATACTTGCATCCCAACCCACAGCCACTCTCGCCTCGCCGGTCCGCCCCTCCTTGCCCCCCGCCCCCAATACCTTCCGCCCCACCTTGCCCCCCACCCCCTCCGCCCCCCACCCCCCAAGCCCCCACCGCTTAATCCCCCACCCCCACCCCCAGCAGCTCCACCTCCTGCAGCTGTCCGCCCCCCCACCCCTCTCTGCCCCGCCTTACCGCCACCCCCCCTCGCCACCCCCCCCCCTCACACACACAGCCCTCAGCCCCACCCACCCCCAGCAGCTCCACCTCCTGCAGCTGCCGCCGCCCCGAGGCCAGCGCCGCGGGCCCCAGCGCCGCCCCCCGCGCCGCCAGCAGGGCCGTGTAGGGCGGCTGCTGCAGCAGGGCGCGGAAGGAGCGCAGGTGCAGGTCCCAGCCGCCCTGCAGGGCCGGAGGTGGATGAGGGGATGGGGGGAAGGGGGGGCGGGCTTCGCCAGTGCAACATGCGGTGCGGTGAGGGAGGAGGGGAAGAAGAGGGTACGAGGAGCAGGGGAGAGAGGGCGGGAGAAGTACGGGTGGGGGTTGGCCCTGCTGGTAGAGAGTGCGGTCCTGGCGGTGCAAGCACGCGTACGGCAGCCCGACACTCATATAACGGTATGAGTCATATATGAGTCATAACCCACTTCGAACCAAGGGGCACGACTACCGTACAACCCGTGCGCTCGAACGCCTCATCAGCGCCGGGAGCAGGGCCCCCTTGGACCCGCCCGGGGCCCTCCTGGGCCCGCCCCGGGCCCAACTTGGGCCCACGCACCGAGGTGCTCCTGCTCCACAGGTTGAAGGACGACGCCCCCACCACGTCCCCTCGCCGCAGCGCCGCCAGCTGCGCTTTGACCACCTGCCGAGGGTTGGAGGCGGGGGGCGCATGCACGGTATGAGCATGCATCAGACTTTCTAGAAAGCAGCTTAGAATCTATCTACACGATTACGGCACATGTCAGCTTGTTTGCCGTGGCGTAGAGACAGGGCAGGCGCGTGCCATGCTGCCGTGGCATGGATCAAGGCACATGGCAGCACGGATCCAATGGATCAAGGCACATGGCAGCACGGATCCAAATGGATCAAGGCACATGGCAGCACGAATCCAATGGATCAAGGCACATGGCAGCACGGATCCAAATGGATCAAGGCACATGGCAGCACGGATCCAATGGATCAAGGCACATGGCAGCACGGATCCAATGGATCAAGGCACATGGCAGCACGGATCCAAATGGATCAAGGCACATGGCAGCACGGATCCAATGGATCAAGGCACATGGCAGCAAGAATCCAATGGATCAAGGCACATGGCAGCAAGAATCCAAATGGATCAAGGCACATGGCAGCACGGATCCAAATGGATCAAGGCACATGGCAGCACGGATCCAATGGATCAAGGCACATGGCAGCAAGGATCCAAATGGATCAAGGCACATGGCAGCACGGATCCAATGGATCAAGGCACATGGCAGCACGGATCCCACAAGACCTCTCTGGCTGCGCAGAGTGAGGGGTGTGGAAGGCCCGCGAGCCCCAGCTCACCAGCTCGGGGGACCAGCGGGGGTGGGGCCCGCCGCCGCCCACCATGGGCCCATCGCCGCCCCCGGCGGAAGACAAAAGGTCGCCCAGGGGCCCCGCCTGGGGCAGCTCCTGTGAGGACCGTGGGAAAGGGCAGGGGAGGGGGTGGGATTGGTCGTGTATGGAAGGGCAACCTACAACGCCGCCTAGAACTCTCCAAGCCGCGCTTCAAGGAATACTCGGAAAAGGGCAACCTACTGCTGCCAAATGCGCCCAAATAGAAACTGATGAATCAGCTTCCAGAAGCTGCTCAACATCAGAATCCCCTGATTTACCTGCTCGTCCATTGAGTCATCACGTGCGATGGATTCCACGATCCATGCCGTCGATATCGGGTACGGCTCTGATCTATCCTCCGAATCCGAGTCCACCTCGGAAATCGATCCGCCGCTTCCAGAAGGACTCGTCCCCGATGCGCTCGTCCCAACCTGGGCGTCCGTGGGTGTCCTTGTAGTGGTTGAGGTGGTTGAGGCGGTTGCAGATGCGGATGTGGACGAGGCGGCAGACGTTGACTGCGAGGTGAAGGGCGAGGATGCAGGCGAGGCCCCCCGCGAGGAGGAGAGGGAGGAGGAGGAGGAGGAGGCGGCGGCTTGGGAGCCTGCGTCCCCAAGGGCGCCCGGGGCGTCGGGCCTCCGTCGCAGGCGCCAGGTGAAGACCGACTCCTCCCCGGTGCAGGCTGCAGGGGGGGAAGGGAAGCGCATGTGGTGCGGTGTGAGGAAAGTGGGGCGGAAGGGTGAGGAGCTCACTTGCCTTCGGGAACACCACGGCCGCAGTCGACACTTCCCATGGCCCGGCGAGGCCGGAGTGCTCCAGCAAACGGCCATCGCGCCCCCTCCTCTCCCCCCCCTCCCCGCACCCGTCAGCGCCACCCGCTGCTGCACCAGCCCTTCCGGCTTCTAACACACCTAAACTCTCTCCCCTGAACCGTATCTCTCTTCCAATTCAGCAAAGCTTATCCCTGAACCCCCTCCCCCAGACCCACCCGTCAGCGCCACCCGCTGCTGCACCACGTCCCCCAGCGCGAGGGCCGACAGCACCCGGCAGCGGCGCAGCAGGTGCCCCGGCAACACGCGCCGGGCGGCTGGGGAGCAGGAGCAGGGGAGGGAGGGAGGAGACGGCGTGGGGAGACCGGGCGGAGAGGGGCAAGGGCGGTCAGGATCTGGGAATGGGGCACGAGAGAGGCGCTCACAGGGCCACACTGACAGACCCGCGCCAAACGCCTCCCAGCCCAACATCCCCCACCTGTGTCCATAGACAGGGGCTCTGCACCCCGCCAGCGGCCCACTCCCCCCCTCCCCTTGACCCCCCACTCCCCAAGCCCACCCCCGCCCCCACCTGTGTCCATGAAGCCGCTGCACCCCGCCAGCGGCCCACTGCCCCCCCGCCCCATGCCCCCCACCTCCCCAAGCCCTCCCCCGCCCCCACCTGTGTCCATGAAGCCGCTGCACCCCGCCAGCGGCCCCGCCTCCTCTACCGCCTGCCCCCCCACCCGCAGCTCGACGGAGCGGCGGGAGGGGTCACAGGAGCCGGGCGAGAAGAAGGGGAGCAGGCTGTGGCGCGGCCGGGGGAAGGGCAGGGCATAAAGTGTCAGGGTGCTGTGAGGTTGAGTGCACCGTATGCAAGGGATACGTGAGGCACGAGGCAAGTGGAGTAAGGAGGGCGCGTGCGCAGCCCACGGGTGCCCCGCCGCCCTCGAGCTGCGCCTCCGCGTGGCGAGGGGCGACCTCTGTCCCCAGCCTCCTCTACCCCCGCTGCTCTCAGGGCCATGTCGTGGGGCCACGTGAAGGCCGGCAGGCGGGGCAAACCCAGGCGTACTGCCAGGCGTACTGCCAGGCGTACTGCCAGGCGTACTGCCAGGCGTACTGCCAGGCGTACTGCCAGGCGTGCTGCCAGGCGTACTGCCGGGCGTACTGCCAGGCGTGCTGCCAGGCGTACTGCCAGGCGTGCTGCCAGGCGTACTGCCAGGCGTGCTGCCAGGCGTACTGCCAGGCGTACTGCCAGGCGTGCTGCCAGGCGTACTGCCAGGCGTGCTGCCAGGCGTACTGCCGGGCGTGCTGCCAGGCTGCTGCGGGTGAGCATGTGCCAGCCCTGTCTGGGCGTCCACGGTTCACCCTCCTGCTGTTGCGGCGGCGGCGGCCGCCACCACCGGTAAGCGCAGCAACCCAAGCGCCAGGCCCGCAGCAAGCCCCGGAGCTGGCACCAGGCTGCGGCTACGGCTGCCTCTGCCGCCGCCACCCCAGGCCGGGGGGGCGGTCCCGGCCCCGGTCGCGGCCCCGGCCCCATCTGTGGCGGCGGCGCAGTACTCCTGCCCTCCTGCCCTCAGCCCCCACCACCAGCTGCTTGCCGCTGCCCCCACGTGGCCCAGGTTTCGGCCCCGGCTTCGGCTCCGGCCCCATCCGCTGAGGCGCAGGCCTCCTCCTGCACTCCGGCCCCACCTCCCGACCCGCTGCCCGGCACCTCCACCTCCACGTGGGCCGTGACGATGAGCCGTGGCCCCCCACGTGGCCCAGCATCGCCGCGCCACCACGGACGCCGCTCCGGAGCTCGGGGCCCCAGGCGCCCTGGGCCTGGGCCTCCCACGCCAAGTCCCAAGTCCCGGCCCCCGCCGCAGGCAAAGCCGCGCATGCCCTTGCTCCGGCCCCGGCCCCGGCCCCACTGAGCCCGCCGCGCCGGCACCAGGGAGGCCGCCTCCTCGCGCCCTCACCCGCCCGGAGCTTTGGCTGCCCCATGCAGCGGCCAACCTCAGACCCGTGCCCTCAACCCGCCCCCTCCCCCGACCCCCAATCCCACTCCATTTGCACCTGGACAGGCCCACCCCAAGCAGCTTCCCTCCTCGACCCCCCTCGGCCCCACCCCCCTCGGCCCCGCCCCGACCCCCGCCCCAGGTGCACGTGACCAGGTCCTGCCTCCGCAGCAGGCGGCGCCAGTGCGGCCACCCAACCCGAACCCCCCTTTTGGCCACCCAACCCGAACCCCCCCTTTGGCCCTGACCTCGGCCCCCCTCTCAAACCTCCCTGGACCCCGCCCCAGGTGCACCTGGGAAGGTCCGGCCTCCGCAGCAGCGCCAGACACTCGTAGGTCACCTCCTCGGGGGAGGAGATGGGGCCCGTGCGCGGCTGCAGAGGGGTCGGGGACACGGGAGACGGGTTGGGCCAGGGTGGAAGCAAGGTGTGGAGGTGGTGAGGGCTGCAGAGGGGGTTTCGTGAGGGGAGCGAGCACTTGCGCCGGGCAGCCCCGGGGTGAGAGCGGACATTGGTGGTGGGAAGGCGCCGGGGTGAGAGGGAGGCACAGGCGGGGCCTTTGGGGAACCCGTTCCCCGGCAGGCTGCCCGTAGCCCCCGCCACGCTGGAGTTGCCCTGCTATGCTCTAAGCCCACCTGTTGCAGCTTCCGGTGTAGCCGCAGTGAGCCCGCGAGGACCTGCAGCGCCCGCCGAGCGGGTCTCCAGGATGGCCCCGTCGCGGGGGGACGTGTTTGCAGCTGCATTGTGGCTCAATTGTGCAGGTGGATGTATGTGAGCAGTGTCGCGTGGCTGGGGGGCCTATATTGTTCCGATGGAGTGTTGCCCTCGAGGGCCCGCATGCAGCGCGTGCAGGCATCGCGGTCGCGGCCTCGCTTCATGCGTCCAGGCCAAGCCCAATCGTGCAATAGATAGCTATAGCCCTACGTAGCTTCTCTCTGTAGATACTCGCCGCGCGCGAATACATTATGGCGCTCGCCATCCGCTCTGCTTGCGTGACCGCGCCTCTGCTCCGCAGCAGCCGCCCTGCGTCGCGCCCCTTTGTGCTCGCTGCTAGCCGGCCGAGCGCTGTGACCGTGCGCGCCATGGCGTCCAAGCAGGTCATCTCCACGGACGCTGCGCCGGCCGCTCTGGGCCCCTACTCCCAGGTGCGCCTTATCATAAACCTGTCTGTCTGAGCAGCGCACGTGCCGACCCAGTCGCACCTCCCTGGTGACCGGATGGCCAGCCCATCCCCCCCACCCCCGCCACTCATTGGCAAGCTCCCCACCTCCCTACTAACTACACGCCTACAGGCCATCAAGTCCGGCAACACCGTCTACGTTTCGGGTCAGATCGGTATCGTTCCTGGCACCAAGAACTTCGCGTCCGCAGACGTTGAGGGCCAGACCAAGCAGGTGCGGGGCCCCGTCATGACTTCCAACATGTGATCAGGGCACGCCGAGCTTCTGGCAGCTTCCGTACAGTGCCTTCCCTGCCTCCAGCTGATGGCCTGGCTCGTGCAGCCGTCCTTCCTCCTGGGCGCCTGCTGCCCCCTCCCCCAGAGCCCCCTAAAGGCCTGTCGCTGCCTGCCTTTAGAGGGCAGGTCCTGGGGCCCATGTGCACCATCCTCACATCCGAACCCCTCCTGGCTGCATGCTCCATGCCGTATGACAAGATGCTTAGGTGGTTTTCGCCGCGCCCCTGCCCCGCTTCAGGTGCTGGACAACATGGGCGCCATCCTCAAGGCCGCGGGTGCGGACTACAAGGACGTGGTCAAGACCACCATCCTGCTGGTGGGGCCTTGGGAGGGGGTGATGATATCAATAACTACGCAACGGGCTTACCCGTGCGTGCCCCACTTCGGAGTTAACGGGGCGGGGCGGAATCAACGCCCCACCACCGGCCACAGCCGCCTTCGCCGGGCCCTCGCCCCGGCGCAGTCTGGGAGGGGGATGATGTATGGTGGGGAGGATGAGGAGGGTGGGGAGGGTGGGGTGTGCGTCCGCAGGAGAGGGAAGATTGGCTGTGTCGACGGAGGGGTGATAAGCGACCACCAACCTGCTGGTGGGGGCGGGAGTGAGGAGTGGGGTTGTGTGAGGGTGGGGTGCGTGCGTGGGATGGGCGGGAAGTGGTTTGGCGGCGGGAGGGCGCCGTAGTGGGGTCGCGGCCGAGGTCAGGCGGTGGCGGGGAGAGCGCAGACCGGCGCCCTCCGCCTCCCCGCCCTTGCACCTCGCACCTTGCATCTGCACCTGCTTGCCTCAACGCAACTCCTCCCCGCCGCCAACCGCCCAACCGCCAACCGCCCAACCACCAACCGCCCCAACCGCCAGGCCGACATCAACGACTTCGCCAAGGTCAACGCCATCTACGCCACCTACTTCACCGACAAGCCCCCCGCCCGCGCCACCTTCGCCGTCAAGGACCTGCCCCTGGCGGCCCGCGTCGAGATCGACGCCATCGCCGTACTGCCGTAGAGTTTGCCGTACAGCCTCGTATCCGTACGGCAAAATGCGAATTTGGAGGAGCTAGGCGCCTGAAGGTCGGCGCGCGGCGGCCCTGCTGTGGCTCCCCGAGTCGTCCGGGCCCCCTCAGCTCAGCTGAGAGGCTGTCCAGGCACAGGAGGCAGGCGGCCGTGAACAGGATTGAATGGCCAGAGTTGCGAAAGAGAGCGCGAAGTTGCAGGAGCGTGAGCCGTCAAGGCGGCAGGGCGCTCTCGTCTAGAGCGGCTTCGTGGGCGCGAGCAGTACGCGGATTGTCTTGGTGGTGGTGTCTGCGGTGTGCTGGATCGTGGGCATGGGGACTCGAGGGCCAGGATATCTCGAAGGCGAGGTTTTTTGCGTCAAGGCATTACGGGGACCACAGGGTGCCCTGCGGGTTGATCGGCGTAAGGTAGCGAGAGCAGGTGGTACGTGCGAGCCTTGTAGGCGCAGGTGCCTGTGTCAAGGTGCAGTGGCGCACCGAGGCAACACGGAGACCGATGCCCCTGTTTTGGCGAAGGGGAGGCTGGGTTGGCCTACCGCTGGCAGAGATAACATCGACTACCCAACTTGGTGCGGTGCCAAGCGTGCTCCCGTGCTGCTGTTCTGCCGTGTCGGGCCCCAGCGAGGGCCCCCAGGTCAGAGCCGATCTCGGCCAACCGCCGCCGGCCGCCGTAGGCCATGCCAGTTGCCAACTGGCCTTGCGGTCAGCCACGGCCGGAATGACTCAAGTAGCTGGTGCACACGCAAGATAGACACCCGTGCTGGCCAGGGGTGCGACAAAGGAGGTTCATGACCATATGCCGACTTTTGGGTCCCCAAGCCCCCGAGGGGATTCCCCCGGTTTTCGGGTACGATAACGTGTTTTCGGGGTCTTCTTGTGAAGCTCCAATGCGTTGCATCTTTTCCCAGCCCCCAGCCTTCACACTCGACGGCCGCCAAAGGGTGCTATGGCTCGTGAGCTCATAACCGCCATGTCAGCGGCAGCCTGAGCGGCTGTGGCACTCGACTTGAAGGCCCCGGCCTTTGCTGCTGACACGCGCTGCACGCGCGTACGGCCCGTACAACCACTGAGTCATCATCAGCGCAGAGCGCAATCAGCGCATGCCGTGGCATCGTACAATTACAACATGCGTGTCGTTCTCACATCTGACCCATGCAAAAGGCAGCACGCTGCAGAGTGGACACGACGTGCTTGATTAATGCGCCGCCGTGTGTGTGTGGCGCAATTGATACCGTAGCAACCTGCCAGCCTCTTGTACGCCCCGCCGCCAGGTGCGTGCGCTTGGGCGTACGGCAACACCCCCACTTCATGTAAGCGCCTAGATAGCAAAGCGCAATACGGCGGTACACTGTATTACAAAACGTGTACCGGTACCGCCTGTGGCGAGCGACGAGCGCATCTGACAGCCGAATCCTCCAGAGCGCTAATGCAGCGCCTCGCAAGGTGCGGTGTCGAGACCCTTCGGGCGCTAGCTTCGCCACGCACTGTGTGTGGCACCGGGCGGGGCCAGGCGGCCCTCCTGGGCGGATCCGCAGTACACAAGCCAGCAGAAACTCAAGAGGCCCCACGTAGTTATAAGCCTCTGGCCACGGCCTGACAACCAAGCCGCACCGCCTGAGCCTACATGCACCCATCAACTTCCCAGATGAAGAGGCCGTTATGAGAGAGCCCCATAAACAAGCTGTGAGCCCCAAGGCAGGCAGATATGCTCCGCGTTAAGCCAGCGCTCGCCCAGCATATGCCTACTATTTGCGTCTGGCCTCAGCGGATTGTTTCACAACATGGATGGATGGAGTGCAATCAAGGGGTCGGCGAGACCCCAGGTATGGTGGGGCTCGTAAGGGGGATGCTGGCTTGGCGATGCCTAGTGCCGTCAACCCCCCAGAAACACTAGCAAACATACAGAAGGCTTCGTCTCTCGCCTCTGTGCTTAATCTGTAAAGCGGGATTCAGCCAGCGCCAAATTCTCATTGGCGCCAGGCTATGGGCCCAGAGAGGCCTCCCCAAGTAAGGGGTAGTAGGGCGGGGTAAGAAGGCCCCTCTCCCCCGCTGCATGGCCAGGACTGCCGGCAGACATGGTATGGGTAGCTAGCTAGGTACCGCTTAATGCTAATGAGACAGCAGCGTGCCGGCCGCAGAAAAGGTAGAGGCCAGTAGGGCCCAGCGGCCGGCCGCCATTCGCTGCCGGTATGAAGGGTGACGTGCGTATGATCGAGGGAAGTAAACCTAGGTAAGCCCTCATCACACTTGGGCACAGTAAGGGCACACCAATACACCTGCGGGGTGAGTCTCGCAACACGCAGGGATGACATCAACCAGCTCACAGCCAAACAAGGCAGGGCGCAAGGGAGAGAGGCCAGGCGGAATGAAGGCCGTAACCGCCACAGCAATGCACCCCCGGCTCAAGATGATCATGGATAACAAAAGAACAAGATACTTCAGTCCCTCAGAACAGCCAGCCTTGCACGTGACGACGGGCACAAGGCACATGCATGGGCAGGGGCATCCGGTAGTCCACCCTGGTCACCTCGCCGCCCCTCGGCCGAAACCTCGCACGCGCCCCCTCTCTACTTCATTCAATTCACTTATCCACGCTCACTCGCTCGCTCGTCGGTCCACCCAGCAGTACCGGTGCGCTCTTGCTTCACAACCCCGCTGCTTCGTTCATCACCCGGCAGCGGTGAACGGACTTTACCCTACCCTCGGATCACTACAAGCCCCACCCCATTAGAAAAGTAAAGCGAAAGCGGCGGTTGTGACACTGAGACATGCACAGTGAGAAGCGGCGTCAAGCAAGTATCGGCCCTGAGCAGTACCGGTACGGCCAAGCAGTATGTACACATGCCGGACACGGGTACCACACCAGGCTTTCCGAATGAGGCCTAAGCAGTGCGTGATTAAGGGCCGCCAGCAAACCCGCCCGGTACGGGCACGGGCTCTGCACCAGGCTTTCCCAACAAGGCCTGATCACACATGATGAGGCCTGATCCGGCGTCATGAAGCAATGCGTTCTAACGCCCAACAGCCCTAGGCAAAGCAAGGCCGAGACGACGAGGCCCCTGTTCACATACATGCATGCGCCCGGCAATCTGCAGCAACGCGACAAGTTGGCACAGGAGGAGTGGCTCGGTGATGAATGGCACGCCAGGCCTGAGCAGTGCTCGTCACATACAGAATGAAGGCCGACTAGGTTCGGCCCGCTCTCGCTCGCTCTCATTCCTGCCCGCAGGCATGCGTAAGGTACAGACCTCCAATCACGCAGATCAGTGCAGCTACGACTAGTTAGCAAGGGGTAACAAAGATCTAAGCCCGTGCCTCCAAATCCTGATCAGGCGAGGGACCTTCCGGCAAGCGGTCCTGCCCTTGCTGACCAGCTCTAGGTCCATGAAGCACGCACACGTACGGTACGGTACACGCGGGTGGCGAAGGCCCGCAAGCATCAGGCATGGAGGGCTTTCCTGAGGGCCGACGTGAGGCGGCCCCAGCGCTGCTTCAAGGCCACCTTGGCAGAGCTCTTGCCACTGCTGCTATCGGCGGCACCAGCACTGCCGAGGCAGCTTCGGCCGCTTGCATTGCCGTGCAGGCGGCTGCTGAGGGCGCTGAGGGCGAAGCTCCGTCTGCCAGGCCCCGCTTGTGGGCCCAGCTTGGGCACCATCTGTCCATCACGCGCCGCAGCGATCCGGCCGATGCTGACGTGGCGATCGCACAGTGTGACTGCGCCGTCGTCGTCCTCTTGTGCTTTGCAATAGCCGCCTGCTCCCGCGATAGCGTTCTCTCCCGAGTAGTCCTCGCACGACGTCCTGCCGTCTGCCTCCACGAGGGTGTCGTACATCACGTGGCTGTCGAGCAGGAGGCTGCGGTTGGTGCCGTACCACTGGCCGCTGCTGGCGTGGACACAAGCGTGACCCGCCGCCGGCGGCGCAGCCGCAACGGCGTGGGGCGGCGGGGCGTTGCCAGGCCAGGCCGGCGGGGCGGCAAAGGGCGTGGTGGTCCGTCCCCCCGCCGAAGCACTGGAACAAGCACTGGCGCCCGTGAGGCAGCCAGTGGCGGCGACGTGGTTGGGAGTCGTGCGGACGTACCCGAGCCCGGCCGGCCGGCCAATGGGCCGGGGTGCGCCTGATAGCTTGAGCTCGAATTGGACGCACACGGCGCTCTGGGGCTGACTGATGGACAGCGCCGGCGGCAGCGGCCGCATGGGCTTCAAGTCGGCGCCGGGGCAGCTGCCGGCGCCTAGCAAGGCGTCCACCACCTTCTTTTGGGGGCCGGACTGCTGCAGCGAGAAGGGTCGCGGCGCGGCCCTGGCGTCCTGCTGCCGCCAGTGTGGGGACTGCGCGGAGGAGGAGGCGTCGCCCTGCGCTCCCGGCTCGTGCACTGCCTCCGGCGGGCACTCGAACGAGTCAGCGCGGCGGTTGGAAGTCGAAGAGACAGGGCGTGAACCGGGCGCTGACCAGCAGCTCGCCGCGACAGAAACGGCTGCCATTGCATGCGAGACACCGGTGCCGATACCGGTACCTGTTTCGATGGCGTTGCACGCCACAGCGTCCGCCGATGCGCCGGCCACCGCCGCAGGCGGCGGCGCGCCGCCTTGACCGACGAGCACCGCGGCCGGCGCCGTTGGCAGGCGCCCCGCGGCCAGGCCGCCGACGCCATTGCCATGGAGCGCGCCCCTGCCACCCGGCCAGTCCGCCGTCATGCCGTGGTGCGCGAGGTGCTGAAGTACGGCGGCGGTGTGTTGAGGTTGTGCGAGTTCTCGGTGGCCGGAGACCGATGCTTCGGCCTTACACTTCGCCTGGGCGGTCCCGTCAGCGCCCTGGCGGCGGGCCCCTGCCGGGTGCTGCGGATGAGAGGCGGCGGCCTGGGAATTGGCAGTCTCGGCCCGGAGACTGTAGCTTTTCAGAGCGTCGAGATCGGCGGCCGCGAGCTCTTGGGCGACGGCCGGCAGTACGGCGGTGCAGCGGCCGACGTCCCAGAAGTACGGCATGTCGAGGAGCTCGCATGCGGTGGGCCGTGTGGCGGGGTCCAGGCGCAGGCACGCCTCCACCAGCTCAAACAGGCGCGGCTCAACGTCAGGCAGGAGCGAGCGCAGGCTCATGGGCTGCGAGCGGGTGACAGAGGATGTGGGGAAGGGAGGAGGGGCATGTCTGAGCAGAGGCGTAGGCGAGAGAAGGCTGTGACAGGCTGCATGGTACCGGTACGGAAGGGAGCTCCTGGCGCCTCTGTACTCCTATCAAGAGCCCACCCTCTCACCTGAGGTGGCGGAGGCACCACGTAAGCGAGGAACTGCAGCGCTGCGTTGGGGTGGAACGCGAGGCGCGCCGCCATGCCTTGGGGCATGGGTCCCACGGCACAGAGGATTCGCCACAGCTGGTCGGCGGGGCTCTTGCCGGGGAACAGCACTCGGCCCGTGGCCAGCTCAGCGAGCGTGCAGCCCAGGCTCCAGACCTGGGGGCGAGGAGGGAGGAGGGGGAGGTGGAGGCGGAAGGGAGGCGGAAGGAGTGTCGGAGGCGGAACAGAACCAGCGAGGCGCACAGCCAACGGCTCATCACAACCTTCACAAGCAGGGGGATGTCCACTTCCCAAGACGGTATGAGATGACTCACGTCAACGGCGGGGCCGTAGTCATCTCCAACTAGCACCTCTGCAGGATGAAACGTGAGCGTGGCGGGAACGGGACGCGGTCAGTCAACCCTTCCACATGCTCGTCGCCCACCTCACCTGTCCCTCGCTTCCGCCCCTGGCGACTCCACCCTCAACCCTAGGGCCACAACCATGCTCCAGCCCCCAGCACGATCCCTCCCGCCGCCACGCCTGACCCTCCCCGTCGCTCCCCCGCAGTCCCGCTCACCCGGCGGGCGGTACCAGCGCGTCACGCAGTAGGTGGTGCAGGGGTGCGCCTCGCGGGGCCCTCCCCAGAAGGGCCGAGCCAGGCCTAGGTCGCACAGCTTGGCGGCGCCCGATGCGGGGTCCAGCAGCACGTTGGCGGGCTTGATGTCACGGTGCAGGATCTGCGGGGCCGACGCGGAGGCGGTCGGGGAGCGGAGCTTGCGACAGGTGGAGAGGCCCTGGAACGGCTCTGCCTAAGACCCTGAGCGCCCGACAGAGCTAAGGCTCATGGCGCTTGCCGTACTGAGCACGCATGCAATCTCTCCACCACGCTAGCTCTACTGCCCATGTCTAAGGATACGCAATCGGCCACCACAACGCCCAATGTGCCCCACACAAGAAAAGTGGATGGCCTAAGCAAGCTTGCGTGCGGACTCCAGACGTACGGCAGCCGCACCTTCTTGCTGTGCATGTACGACACGGCTTGGGCCAACTGCCACGCGATGGCCTTGGTGCAGCCCGGGGGCAGGCCGGTGGGGTGCACGTGGCGGAGGAGGTTGAGCAGGTTGGGGCCCACGTACTCGAGGACCTGGGGAGCAAGCCAAGGCAGCACGAGGTCAATAAGAAGTTGCACTAAGAGTCTCGGGCGGGGCTGACGTCACCTCTGCAAAGCATGTTTCGCGGGGCTCCCTCGGGGGCTTACGAGGTAGATGCGGCCCGACTTGGAGGAGATGCACTCGATGAGCCGTGTGATGTTGGCGTGCCGCAGCGAGCCGAGCATGCGTGCCTCGCGCATTGCCACGGCCAGTGTTGTGTGGTCTTCATGGACCTGTGAGGTGGAGGGATGGGGGGTGGGGGGAAAGGCGGGGAGAGAGGCGGGAACGGCGTTGTTCGGCAGGGTTCGGCCAGGTGCGTGCCGCCCGGCCGACGCTTCGCCCGCCGCCAGTCCGTCCCACAGCGTCTCGAGTCCCGACACCTGACCGAAGAAATTCCTAGCAGATCGGCGCGCCACAACAGCGCGCAAGAAGTCGCTAACTTATGCCGATGCGTGCGAGTGCTTCCTCGGCCACGCGGGCGTCCGGGAGTCGCATCATCATCCGCGTAATACGCACGTGTTTGTAGCCTTTCACCGCAACGAGCGCCCCGGTGACGTTCGACCGGCACTTGAGCACCATGCCATATGAACCTTCTCCGAGCGACGCGAGGTAGGAGTATCGCTGTGGGGCGGGGGCGGGGTGGAGCGGGGTTCGGTCCCTGGCAAGGTAAAACTTGACCCTTACGGCCTCTCTATGTTATCTTAGATTCCTTGCATGAAGTAATATCCACTGGAAGTCTCAAATTGTGCCCACGCTGTGCCGCATGCGGCCCAACAACCCGGCCCGGCCAACTCGGGTTGACAGGAGATTAGTTCCGCTGCTGCACAGGTAGTTCAGTTATCTAGCCCTGTAGAAAACCCCGTGAAAGTCGGCACCGCGACTTTGGCGATGAACACCGGCGGGCCTCACCTCCATCGCCCCAGTGCAGCGTCAACAGCGATTACAGTAAGAGGCGTGGAACTGCGATGGTTGCCACTCCGCGCTCACAGAAGGCCGCACGCAACCATTGCTCGGCCGAATTGCAGAATTGCTACCCGCCGTAGTTGTTCTCGTAGGCGTCGTGTCTTTGTGTATGGGCGCTATGTGTGTGTGCTACAAGCTTGGGGCGGTAAGGCGTCAACCGGCTACGGTGACCGCATGCGGCGGTTCGGCATCGTCATTGATTGCAATGAGGCATTGATGTGTCGCACAGCAGAAGTCACCGCCCTTTCGAGCCGGCATAGCTATGCGTGTCTAAATAGAAGAGTTCTATGCCATTCAGGCTCTGATGGCGCGACTGATGCGGCAAACCGGCTTTGTGGTTCTCCCTCCGCTCGACTGCCGCTGAAGGCGAGCGGCCTCGTCGAAGCGTGGTGCGCAGTGCTTGACATGCTGCGCTTTCAACATGCGAGCGTTCCATACCGATCAAACAGCGAGGAACGGGTAGGTACGGACCTGAGGCTGTTTCCGGCTATGACCGGCTCCCGCACGCTCCGGTGAAGTCAGAAGGCTGCGATGTCAGAGCGTGTGAAAGAGCCACAGCGTGACGGCGAGGGGGCGAGGGGGTGACGGTCCGAAAGCGCGGATACGTGCGGCAGGGCGCGGCGTGGTAGCCAGAGAATTGTCCAACCGTATCTGGCCGTACCGCGTCCCCTTCAGGGGGCGGGCTTACGACGCGGTGCAGGGTATGCGCGGTTGCCTGGGCTTGGCACTGTCGTGACCCAGAATGTTAAGGAACCTGGGAGGTTCGGGGGTGAAAGGGGGATAGACAACACGGCGTGGAGCCGCGTTGGAGTGACCTGCGGGGGTCGGTGGGTCGGGGTAGTGTGACTCCTAGGCACGTCTTGGGTGCGACAGGACACGCTGGATCATGACAGCACCTCCACGTAAGCTGCTGGTGATGTAGAAGTCCTTGCTGTGGTGCTGATAGCGTTTGCACCGCACGCTTCGCTTTCCCGCAGTCTTGCACGGCATGCGCGCGGCAGTGAACAGGTAAGAAGGACGCGCTAAGAAACGTGCACTGCAACCCAGCCTTCTTGTTATGGCAGCAGCCGTGGTCAGCGCTCTGCTCAGCTCTCCCAGTCTCAACCCCCCAACCGCTTGCCCCATTGTCCCCTCTACTGCGTTGTGTCTGATAGCTGCTGCATGCATGGAGGAGGCCTCGGCGCCCTCGCTCTACCGAGTGAAGCCCTCAAGCGTGCTGCAACAGGTACTCCAAAGTTGGCCAGCCCGTGCCAGCCCCTACGGTATCCGAGCTTGGCGCCACCAAAGGGCGAAGGTCGTGGCTACTCGTCACTGTTCCAGCCTGCCACCGTCCACCATTCATGATACGGCCAGCACTACAAAAATCCCCCCGCTCGCAAGCAAATCATCCGGCAATCGCACGAAGCGCCCCAACGCGCAATACATGACCCCACCGCAGCATCCACACTTAACAAAGCGTTGTGGTTAGCGGCACAGCGTTGATCACATTGGTTACGAGCACACAACAATTGGCCCGCCCAATATTTGAGGATGCATGGACCCTAAACGCGCGCGGGACGCCGTACATCCCGGGAAGCCCCACCCTGCCAGGCCGCCACGCGGCTCGGCCCTTGAATAAGACCTCTTGATGCAGATTGAAGCTCAGCGCGCCATGCAGCGCACGCTTCCTCCCAAGTACACAATGATCATTTGCGTCAATCAGCAGGGGCCCCCATGTTCGCTCGCTGTCTCGTGGCGCTCTCAAGACTGCCCCGATACGCGATGGGATCTCGCTTCCATGCTAGTGACTTGCCGGTCCCTCCGCCCCAAGGTTCGCAGTCCCCTCCCGAGCAGCTCTCCTCACGCCAACCTTCCTTCGCCCCGCCACCGCCGCTCCCGTCGTCGCTACCGCCGCCGTCGCTGCTCCAACCGGCGCTGCCGCCGGCATTGCCGTCGCCGCCGCCGCTCCCGCCGGCGCTGCCGCCGCCCCCGCCGCCCTCGCCGGCGCTGCCACCGTCGGAGCGGCGGCCGCCGTCCCCGCCGCCGCCGCCAGGGCCACCCCCGGGCACTCGCCCTTGTGAGCCGCCATCCAATGGTCCAGCTGGCAAGCGCCCGAGCAATACCTCACGGCCCGGCACCGAACACACGTCTTGGAGCCACACACAGCCGCCTCCGTGGGCCCCTCCAGCCGCCAGCACGCCGGGTTGCCGCACGGCTCCAGCCCGCCCGTCATCGGCGACCATGACTCGACCGTCGGCGGCGGGAGTACGGCAAGCCCAGCCAGGCCGGACACGTCCGCCAACCGCCGACGGAGCGCCGCCGTCGGGCCGGCGTTTTCGGCGGCGGTCCCAAGGCCCCGCCGCGGCGGCGGCAGCGCCAGACTTGGCGATGCCACGTCACCCGGCTGCAGGGGCCGATCCCTGTCGTACAGCTGGTCCAGGGAGGCCGCTGGCTGCGCCGCCTCACGCAGCGCGAGAAGGATCTCCGGGCGGTTGTGCCGTACAAGCAGCTGAGTCATGTGGTCGTCCAGGGCCAGCACCCACACGCTCCGTGCGCCGCCACCGCCGCCGCCGCCTCCGCTGGTCATGACGGGCCTCAACCGCCGCCGCCATCCGGCGGGCGGGCCTTGGCACAGCGTCTGGGCCTGCCCCGCACTTGAGCTAGAGTCGGGCGACGGCGTCGGTAATGACGTGGACGGCTGCGAGGCCGGCGGCGGCGTCAGCACCAGCAGGCGGCTGTCGCCGCCGCCGCCAGGCGGCCCCGCCAGCGTCGCCGCCAGCACCACCTCCGCCAGGTCCAGGATGAGGTCGGCGGACAGGAGCGCCAGCATGGCCTTCTTGATCCTGGGCCTCGCTACCTTGCCCGAACCTGCCTGCTGCTCCGCCTCCGTCGCGGCCCCCTTCCCTGACGTCGCCTCCGCCTCCGCCTTGGCCTGCACCAGGGCCCGGTCAAGGCCGGTCTCTGCCAGCAGACCCGTCGATGGCACCAGCGCCGCTTCCTCGGCGTCCTCCGCGGAAGCGGCCGCAGACTTTGATGGCGCCTCCGCCGGCCGGCGTTGCGGCGGCGGCCCCTGCGGAAGCGTGATGGTGGCGACGGCGTCCACCGCCCCAGCCCCCGCCCCTGCGTCCGCACCCGCAGGCGCCTCCGTAGAGCTGCCTGCCGCTGCGCTCCCCGCCGCCGCCGAGTCGCTTGCCACGGGCGAGTCGCAGCCCTCGCCCCCGCCTCCGCCAACTGCAGCCGCGGCCGCGGCCGCAGCAGCAGCGCCCGCAACGCCCGCACCTCCCTCCTCCGCAGCAGGCCCGGCCCCCGCCGCGACCCCACCGCCCGCGGCCGCGCCTCCGCCAGCGGCGCCAGCCGCCGTCGCCACGGCTCCAGCGCCAGACGCACCCGCCGGGACCACCCCCCCAGGGGCCACACCCGACGCACCCCCAGGGGCCGCGACCCCAGGGGCGGTCCGCCTTGCCGTCCGCGCCTGCGCGGCCCGGGCCACTGCCGCGACCTCCGCCAGCGCCGCCACCAGCGCCTCCTGGTCCGACTCCAGCTCCACCAGCTCCTCCAGCCAGGCCAGGAGCCCGACACCGTCCAGCGCCAGGGCCTCCCACGCCCGGTACCGCGCCGCACACCCCGCCGCCCCCGCCTCCGCCTCGACCCCCGCCTCCACCCCCGCCTCCGCCGCTGGGGCTGGGGCTGATGCTGGGGCTGAGGCAGGTGCCACGGCCGCCTTCGCCGCTGCCGCTGCCGCCGCTCCAGCGGGGGCCTCGCGCGCGCTCACGCCCTGGGCCTCAGCCTCGCGGCTGCCCTCGCCCTCCCCCTCGGCCGCAGCCGTGCCCGTTAGGGCCAAGGCTCCAGACGCCCGCAGAAGCTGAAGCGCCGCCGCCATGAGGGAGCGCACCAGCGCCGGCGAGGGCTCCTCGGCCAGGCCCACACGCAGCGGGTTCAGCGCCGCCGCCACGCTCGGCAGCCACTGCTGGAAGCACGCCGCCGCCATCGACTCCTGCTGCCGTACGGCCTGGAGCACGTGCGGGCGGTCGCATGCGGCCACGTGGCCCCGCGCGAGGGCGGCGCGCGGCGAGCCGCCCAGGCACTGGAGCCGTGCGAGGCCGGGGCTGGAGCCGCCGCCGCGGGCGGGCTTGGGCTTCGGCTCGGCGCCGGGCTCGGCGCGGGGCTCGGCGCCGGGCTGGGCGTGGGGTGCGGCGCTGGTGGCTGCGGCTGGCTCGAGGGCGTCCGCGCGGGGCGCGGGGCGGAGCGTGGGGCTGCTTGCGCCGGTGAGCTCGGGCGGCAGCAGCGGCACCGCTGAGGCCAGCTGGTCCAGCAGGGCCGCCGCGCGGAGCGCCAGGGCCGCCTGGCTTACGCCGACGATATCTTTCGCCGAGAAGGACCCGTCTCGGTCCTGGTCGGAGCCCGGACCGCCCCTGGCACCCCCAGCCTCTGCGCCCCTGGCACGCCCGGCGGCTGCGCCGCCGCTGCCGCCGGCAGCGCCTCCCCTGCCGCTGCCGCTGCCGCCAGCGCGCGCGGCGGCGGCGGTGGCCATGTGGACCGTCGCCGCCGCCACGTCCATCAGCTTCCGCACCGTCAGCACCAGCGCGCTGACCTGCCGCGGCGGCGCGTGCGCGGCAAAGGCCGGCCACACGCCGGGCCCCACCAACACGTGCTCCAGCGCGACGGCGCAGAAGCGCAGGCCCTCGGGAATGTGCGGCGCCAGCGGCGCCGACGGCAGCGCGGCGGTGGTGGGCCCCGGCTGAGGCGGTGCCGCCAGGCTGTTCCGGAGCCGGAGCTGACGGGCGAGGGAGGAGGGGGGCTCGGTTGCCAGGAGGGCGAGATCGGTGAGGCCGTCGGAGCCGTCCCGCCGTAGCACCAGCTCCAGGGCGGGGAGGAGGCCCTCGGTCACAGCACAGCGGGGCGTGAAAGGAAGCAACCCGGGCACGTCAGCCGGGCCCGCAGCAGCAGCGCCGCAGTCATCGCTTTCGGCGCCGCCACCTCTGGCGGCGTTGCTCCCGCCTGCGGTGGAGGCTGGCGGCGGCGGCGGCCGCCGCCGGTGGACGGGCGCGGCTGTGGGCTCCGAAACCTCCGCCAGGACAAACAGGGCCTCGATGCCGTACAGCAGCCGGTCCTCTGCCAGCGCCACCGAGGCTGGTGCGGCGCGCGGGCGGCGCAGCAGCTGAGTCAGCAGCCGCCACATGGGGCCCACCCGGGCCCAGGCCTTGCGCGGGCCCAGGTGGTAGATCAGAAGGCGAAGCGCCGCGAGCGTCGGGTCCAGCATCGTCAGCGACGTGCCGCCGGGGAGGTGCTCGGCCGGCAGATCCGCACACGCGGCCATGTACACCGCCTCCACCAGCATGTCATACACCTGTACGGCACTGTACGGCACGGTGGGAGGCGGCGGCGTGCCGAGCGGGCTGCCGACGCCGCCCGACATGACTAATTGCCACGTCATGCCCACGGCGCCCAGGCGCGACAGGAGCCGATCGCCCGCGTCACTTGCGTCGTACGCACGGCGGGGCCCGAACAGGCGCCCTGGATCTAGCTCGGGGCAGTGCATGCGGGGCAGGCCGCGCAGCATGCCCGCCACGGCCTGCTCGCGCTCCGCGGCCGTCGCGTGCGGCGCGTGCACCAGCGTGAGCCGCACCCGTGCTGCGATCAGCTCGCGCGCCATCAGCAGCTGCAGCGCCGGCCCGCCCAGCACGCGCCGCATGCGCTCCACGAGCTCCGCATCCGAGCGCCCCGCCTGCTGGGCCTGCGCTGCGGCCGGCGCCACGTCAGCCGACACTGACCCCGCTGCTGCTGCCGCTGCTGCAGCGGGCTCTTGTTGCCGCGCATCCGGGGCCTCGAGAGCCGCAGGCGTCCCAGCCGGGTCCTGCGCCTGGCCCGCCCCAGCCTCGGCATCAAGCCCCGCCCTCGGCCCAGTCCCCGCGTCCGGAGCCCGCGGCTGCGCAGAGCTGGGGCCCTGCCCCTCCGAGCCCTGCCCCTCTCCGCCCTGCCCCTCTGCGCCCTGCCCCTCCTCCCGCTGCTTGCGGAGCGAGCGGTCGTACCCCAGCGCCCCGGCCGGCGCCAGGGCCGCGTGTCCGCCCGCGACGGCGTGCAGTGCCGCCACCAGGGAACCCCCCGTCTCCACGCATCCCAGGGCCACGCTGCGGGCCGCTTCCGGGGACAGCGCCCCCGACGCCAGCGCGGCCGCGGCGCTGGCCTGGTAGGTCAGGATGGTGTGGCTGAAGTGCTCGATGACCTGAACGTGAGGAGGAGGAGGAGGGGGAGGAGGGGGAGGTAAGAAGAGGGGTGGGTGCAGTGTTGTGCGGGCCTGGTATCAGCGGGGGCAGGAACATACAGGTAAGCGCGTCGGGGCCGTAAACGTCTAGCGTGACCCTTGAACCGCATTAGCTCACCTGCGTGCTCTCGAGGACATCAGAGAACTCCCAATACAGAGCGCCTCGGGAAACGAGGGGGCGTGGGGCGTCGCCCGCGGCGAAGGCGGAGGCAGGCAGCGGATTCGTGATGGTGGCCATGGCACAGGAGCTGAGCAGCAGGCAGCCCTGGGGTAGGAAGCATTGCAATAGTTGCTGTGGCAGCCGTATGCGGTGGGAAAAGGTGAACGAGCCGGCGGGGTCTGTCTGGTATGACAGGCGGTCACGGAGGCAACGTGGGGAGGTTCGGGGGCAGGATGTGGCGTGACGCTTGGCGCCAAAATGAGGGCATTTGAACCCGAGAGAGTCAGCGGGCAGCGGGCACTGGCATGGCAGGCATGACCAAAACGCACCTGGGCGAGGAGCCTCAGGTTGGACTCCAGCTGCGGCGGGGATGCATCCCGCCATGCCGCCGCCAGCTGTGCCAGCACGCTGAAGACGTCGCTGCGTAATAGCGCTAGGAGCAGCTCCCTGCCGCTCGGGACGTGCTTAAGCCCCAGAAGGCGTTGCATAAGCTGCGCGATGGAGCTACACACATCGCCGAGCTTCGTCGTCCGCTCGTCAGCGATGTCCAGCCGCGCGAGCGACACCAGCTCCCTACTACAGAGCCCGTAAAGCTCCACGAGGCCCGCGAGCTGGCTGGGAACCAGCGGGCCGAAGCTTCCGCCATGGTAGGGCAGCAACGCCTGGACCAGGATAACCTCATTTGCGAAGGTCTCGGTAACGCGTCGAGGGGCACGCGCGATGTTGGACCTGTGCTGGAGCAGAGCCTCGAGGCTTGCGGCGAAAGCTGACGCCCTCGCGTTTCTGGGTTGGGGTGGCATGTTGGTATGTCACTACATCGCTGGGCGAGGTCAGTGTGAGCGTTGCCGGGGCGGGGAGGCCAATCATGAGTTCAAATGGTGTTCATCCCGGAAGCGCACGTACCCGAGCGGCCTCTGCCACCCCCCAGCTTTCCCGCCGACGTCCCCCGCGTCCCCGCCACGCTCTCCAATGTGAGATTACTGCTCCCCGTCACGCATGCCTCACCCTTGCCAGGTTGTCATGGTGCTGGAGCCCAGCAACCGGTGCTGGGCTCCTAGCCCTGCCCTGGCCGTCCCTGAGCACTGCGTGCCTGCGACTCTGCGTGCCTTTCTGCTGCGATCCCCTGGCCGCAGTTGGGGGGCTCTTAGCAGACCGCGGCGCCAAGCCTTCCTGAGGTGCCGCCGGAGCATAGCCCTGGCTCGGCGTGCCATGGCCCCAAGCGGCCAGAAACGGAGCTGGGTTGCACGCATTCAAGTTGGGCCGGTATTGCTACATCACCTCACCCGCGCAGCTCATCCGCATCTTGTATAGGGGCTCCGGGCCTCCGGGGAAGCCCACGGGGCACGGTGGGGCTGCCCTCACTCGCAAAACCCAGGCCCCTGAAAACTACCGCTTTGTGTAGTTGCTGTACTCCTCGGTCGGAGCCTGGTGGCCGTAGTGGTAGGACGGGCGGGTAGCGATGATCCAGAAGACCTCGACCAGAGCGAACCAGAGCGGGAGAGCGGCGAGGGGAACTGGCGGAAGCGAGGGGCGGTACTGGCGATGCCGCCTCGCATTGCTGAGCGTGTTACCATCTGAATCTATTACCTTGTCTCCTTCCGTTCAAGCGCCTGGCACGCAACTCGGCCCTTGTCGAAACCGTTGGCGTGGGGGGTCAGGGCAGGTGGGCATTCAGGCCAACGGGTAGCGCGCAGGGCGGGAAGGGGCGGGGCGGGAGAGATGGAAACGCTACGGCACGCGTGGTCTTGTACTCCGGCCAGGGCTGTGCTGCAGCACGGACGACTATAACTCCTGTAGCTCAAGTCGAAACAACTCGTACCCAGAGAGCCTACGCGACGTTTGACAGTCTTGCTGCGCGATGATGGGCACGTTCACAAATTCTGCTCTACGGTGACAATAGCTCTGATATCCTGCTGGTACTATGCAGCCATCAGTGCCACCCACCTTTGCCGAAGCGGGCTCCATAGACTGGGCCCACGTTCTTTCAGTTCTGCACAACTCGGCCACGCGCGCCCAGTTTGTAGACCCACGGATGCGCGAGGGCGAGGAGGAAGCGTCCTCGACAGACACCTCTCAGCCGAGCAGCCCCCGTGGCGCCATGTCGGGGTCATCCCACCCATCCTACAGTGCCGCCTTCCTCCCCGGGGCCAGCCAGCTGCCCGCGCAACAGCCCCAGCCCCAGCCGGCTCCCTACCAACAACAGCCGCAGGCCCCACAGCCAGGGCCCTACCAGCCCCAGCACTCCCCGCCTACCTTCCCCCCAGCCTCCTACCCGCCTGCGCCTGCGCAACAGCCGAACCCGCCGCCCGCGAACCCCCCCGAGGACCGAGTCATTCCAGACTCCAGCAGCAGCGGCCGGGGTGGCTTCTTCGGACAGGTCTTCCTGGGCCAAGCGCTCAGTCGCCGCACACAGGCGGCCGCGGCCGCGGCGTCAGCGGCGGTGGCGGCGGCGTCTCTGGGCGGCGGGGCGGCGGCAGACGACGGACCCTCTGTCAGTCAGGCTGCTGAGCGGCATCGGCTCATTTCCGAGACCACGGGTCTGACCGTGCAGGTGGGGCCTCACGTGACAAGAGCCTTGGCCTTTCGCATGTTGAGTTTGAAGCGGTGTGAGGCCCCAAGCTCACACAGCCGGGCTGCGGTCTGACGGGTGCAGGCCACGCAGTGATTACGGTTGCGGGAGTCCCAGCAACGCCCGACGACCCGGTCTGCACGGCCCCTGCCCCTTGCTCTGCCCCCCGTCCACCCGCAGGTGGTCGCCGAGTGGATCGCCGAGTCCGTGCCCTTTCTGTTGCTGCTGACGTGGGGCTTCATCGTCAACCACTTCTCCAGTGAGGCTCCAGACAATTCGGGGCCTTGGGGAGCTGGGGTTCCCAGCTGACATGCACGGACGGTTGGGGAGAGGGGACGGGCCAGGGCCGTGGGCCCTTGGGGCGGGTCGCTTGCTCGAGTGGGGAGGCGAGCAGGGGGCCTTGAGGGCGGGGCTTGGACATGTTGGGACGGCGGACGGTGCCTGTCGCGCGGCTGGAGGCTGGGGGTGGGCACAGAGCACCGGGTGCGGGTCGGGGGCTTGCTCGCATTGCAGCCGGCTACAGGGTGGTACGGCAAGACGTACACCCCAGCTCGTCTTCCACACACACCCCCCATCCCCGCCTGCCCCCGCAGCCCTCATGATCACCGTGTGGCTGGCGGCGCTGACGATGAGGGCCAACGCCGATACGAGGCGCATCGTGGCCATGCGGTGGGCGCCGGGGCAGGGGGCGGGGGCGGGTCGCAGGCGCCTAGCGCTTCGTGTGGCCTGCAACCCCAGTGTGTGAAGAACGGCGGGGCACGGGGGCCTTTCCGCATCGTGGCCAAGCGGTGGGGTTTGACAAGGCGGACGCCCGAGGCTAGTTCTGGGGCGTGGGGTCATGTGCACTGAGTGGTTCGTGTGCTTTGAAATGCCAGTGGGTGAAGACGGGGTGCCCGCCGGGGGCCATGGCCGTATCGTGGCCATACGACTTGCCCCGAGCACATGGTGCGGGGTGGGTGGGTACCCATGCTGCTGTGCCATGCATTCCACTACATTCCACTCCGCCCCGTCAGGCGTCGGGCTCACACTGTTGCGTAGCGTGCGTCAGCGGCGAGACCTTGACACCCCAGCAAGTGCAGTTGGTGCACTGTACGACGGGGCCCTTGATCGCCTTGCTGCCTGTCTCCCATGCTGCCATGCTCATCGCCATCCCCTCCCCTCCCCTCCCCCTGCCTGCAGTCGCGAGGCCGCCTCCGGCACCTGCCTGGCCCAGGCCGCTGTGGTGGCGGTGGTGGCGGGGGGCATCGTGGCCTTCACGCTGCCGGACACGGAGCTGCTGCGGGCGCTGGCGCTGGGGGACGTGCGGAAAGACACGGTGGGGCGGGGGCCGGGTGGAGGCGGCGGTGGTGGGCCGGTGCAGAGGGTGGTGGGCATGGGTGCGTCCCGAGCTGGTGCTGTGGATTGATGCGGTGGAGGGTCGTGACAGGGCAGGCGGGGCTCCCGGGCAGGAAAGCTGCCACTGGCACACGCCTGCAGAGCGTCAGGGGGCCGCAGACGCCGGTTCTCGCTATCCTATGGCTCATGGTCTCAATGCACGCAGCTTGGCGCGCGCTGTGGAGTGTTGCAAGGCGGGGTGATCCAGGCGATCCGCCTCAGCTCACGCACGCCTCCCGTTCCGCACCCTCAGGGTATCGAGTGCCTGCTCCTCGTGGCCCTAGCCGACTCGGTACTCCGCTTTGCCTCGCTCTGCCCCAAGCTCCTCGTGATCGCCTGGTTCCGAAGACCAGGGGCAGGATCCGGATCCGGGTTCCGGCTGCCGCGATTCGGCTTCGGAGCGGGCTCCGGAGCGGCCGGCGGCCTTGGGGGCGCTGCTGGTGGCGGCGGTGGGGCTGGCGGGCACGAGCGGTCGAGCCCAGCCCGGCTGCAGCGGCAGCAGTCGCGGGTGTTGACGGTGGTGGAGTGCGGGATAGGGCTGTACCGCGCGCTGGTGCCCGCACCTATCTGGTGAGCTGGGGGCTCGGGCTGGGCTGGGCAGCATGGGGAGTGCTGAGCGGACCGCTTGAGACGGGGCGGGGGGGCCCTTCACGTGTGGTCAAGACGGCAGCGCCCTTCCCCTGGCAGAAGGGCTTGGTTTGGCTGCGACGAAGTGGGCCGAGGGTGCCCTCTCCTCCCCCAGTCCTGCCCACGTGCCCGCCCTGCGACCCCCTCCGCAGGTACTCGTACTTTGTGGGGGGCGGCATCAGCGAGTCTCCGCTGCTGTCCTCGCTCTTCTGTGGGGTGTACCTCACGATCAAGGTGCGTGGGGGGGGAGGGGCCGCTGGGGCGGGTGAAGGGCTTGTATGAGGGGTGGGGTGCAGGGCTGCAGCTTTTGGGTTGGGGTGGCCGGTGGCGCTTTAAGGACGGCTTTTGCGCCATTCGCACCCGCGTATGTGTGGCGGGGTGGCGGGCGGCGGAAGCTTTCGCAACATTTGCAACTGGGCCAGACTCTTCCGAGCGGTTGAGCTGTCTGCCCACCATGGCTCTGCCCCCTGCCCCCAGACCTCCAGCATGTCGACCCAGGTCCGCACGTTCGCTCTGGCGCTAAAAACGGCGACCCGACAGGTGTGCGCCCTTGGGTGTTGTCCGTGCCACCGTGCCTATGCATGGCCGGACTCATCATTGTTACGACGGCGCGCGGGGTGCCGTGCGCAGGCCATGTCTTAAAAAGCTGGGGCAATTTTGCGGTGGAATGGCCCCCGGCCGCGTACCCAACTTCCAACTGTGCATGTCCCGTCCATGCGCTGGGTGGCGGTGGTGGGTAGCTGGGTACACGTCCAACCTTGCCCTGTGCTGCCGTACGACCCCGTGCAGGGCTCCCTGTACGGCACGTACATGGGGCGAGATGATGGCGAACTCGGGACGTACGGCGCCTGCCCGGTGTGCCAGGTGTGGGGTGGTTGTGAGGGGCAGTGGTCCGTGCGCCTTGCCCGTGCCCATACCTCCTCGGCCACATCACTTGGGAAACTTGTGCCCACCCCGCTGCTCTGGCCCCTTGGTTTCCTGCCGGGATCTCCCTTCCTCCCGCCCCTCCCTCCCGCCCGGCCATCCAACGCCCTGCACCTCCTGGTGATGCCCCCAGGAGCCCGTGTGTGTGCCCGTGCGTCTGGACTGCGGTCACATCGTGAGCACCGGCGAGCGGGGGCAGCAGGGGGTGGGCTCCGGCTTCCTCTTGGGCTGGGGTTCCCCCGTATGGCCGGCTGTCTTGGGGCCCTTGAGTGGAAAGGCCGTCTGCGGGACTTCCCGCCGGGGGCCATGCCGGAGGGGTGTTCTCACTATGTTCCCCTCTCGAGCCTCCTGACTTGCTACCCACCATGCTCCTCTCACTCTGGCCCTCCCCCCCTCCCCCCCTCCCCCTGTCTCTCCCCAGTTCTGTGAGGACTGCATCCTCGAGTGGCTCGAGCGGGACCGGACGTGCCCCATGGTGAGGGGGGGGAGATGCGGTTGGTGGAGAGAGGAGGGAAGCAAGCCTTCCAGGGGAGGGGAGCGAGGGTGCGGAGCGGTTTAGCGGAGGGTGAGGTAGATGACAATGAGGGGGTGAAGAGAGGGGGCCCTCACTGTGCCCGCCCCTACTCACGAAAGTGACGAAACTCTCGTGTTTGCCGCACCCTGTCCCGCCCCATCCCCGCCCCAGTGTCGCGCCAACGTGCGGCCGGCGGGGCTGCAACTGTGCACGGACGGAGCCTCACCGCTGCTGCCCTCGCTCTTCTGAGCTGCGGCCGGGAAGGAAGCGCGGGTGCCGGCCCGGGCCGGCGCGCGGGAAGGAGGATTGCGTGGGGGCAGCACGGCGTGGGAGGATCAGGCTGCGGAGTTTTTTGCGTCGCTAGCGTCAACAGGCCCCAGAGCGTATCTGACAGCTAGGCCAGCCAACAGAGGCAACAGAAGCAACAGAGGCAACAGCTGACTTGGACGTGCGAGCGGTGCGTGCAGGGCTGGTGGTGCCATGTAGAAAGGAGCGGGGGGGAGGGTAGGGGGACCGTGAGGGGGCCCACAGGTAGGGACGAGAGCTGGTGGGACTATGGTGTGGTTTGGCCGGTTTGGTGGGTGGGTGCAGCGGGCATTGATGTGGCACGGGTGAGAGGGGACAGGCACTGGGCTGTGATCTATTGCAAGGGAAAGCTAGAGGGGTCGCGACGAGGACCACAGCCTTCCAGTAGGCGTGGTCTCCGTTGGCTGCTTGTTCGGGCCGGCGCGGGCATAGCTGTGGCAGGTGTAGCGCAGGTCGGCTTAAGGCAGCAGAAAAGGTTAGGTTACAGTATTGATGGCGGCACTGGGTGAGGAGACAGTTGCGGTCAGTGGGCGAAGCGGGACGAGCGGGACAGCGGACGAGGAAGCCGGTATGGCACGCATGGGCGGGATCCCGGCGCCGGCCGAGGCTGTTTGTGGGCAAATGGCGCATGTTGCGGTCGCCACGGCGCATTCTGCATATGCAGGCGTCTGACTGCACAATACAGAAGATAGAACACTCACGCGCTCGCACAACGCTGCGCGGCATGAGCGCGACCGAACGCACAACCGCATACCTTTGACCCGCTAGATGGACTGTTAGGCATGTGCCAAAGTCAGTAGCTACCTCCAGTCTTTCCAACACTGCTACACTCTCGCGTGCAAGGTCATGGACGCCGCGGGAGACAGCGATGGCGCCGGGCCAGTAAGCCGCGGCTATGCGCTGCTCACTTCTGAGTACCAGCTGCTGAGGATGAGCGCGGGAGGAGGCCTACACGGGAGGCCTCGCCACGCTTACCTGCCCCCTCCACCCCCCACCCCCCAGGCCCAGCCCCAGCGTCACGGCCACCGCCCCTACCTCGGGCCCGCGCAAGCGCTGTACCTCGCTCGCCACCTCTTCGGGATCCACCCAGCCCCGGCCCCAGCCGCCCCGGCCCAGACCTCCCCTTCCTCCGCCCAAACCGATGCTGCTGACCATGCCTCTAGCGATCCCAGCTGTCGGGAGCTGCCCAGCTACGACGACCGTAACTTCCTGGTGTCGGGCTACGCATGGGGCCTGGACGGACCTAGCGACGAAGGGGGACACGACCCCAGCGCCAGCAGTACCAGCAGCACCAACGGCCCGGGGCGGGGCCGGGCGGTGCGTGTGGTGGTCAAGGTGCACAGCACGCAGGACAGCGGCCGCACGGAGCAGCTGCAGGTGGGGGAGCAGGGCCGGGCCCTGCGTATGGGGGTTGGGCATGGGTAATTGTGCGGAAGATGTCGGTTAGCGCACACGCACTGACAAGGCCTCTGGCCCCCACCCGCCCACCCCACGGCAGGCCATGGACCAAGCGATGGTGCGGCTGGGCAGCAGGGGCGTAGCAACCAACACCTCCCTGCAGCCTCTGCCATCCGCCGCTTCGGGGCCCCAGTCCTCTTCCCTCGCCTCGGCCCCCGGGCCAAACGCAGCTCCAGGCGCGGACGAGGAGAGATTCGTGCCGACCCTCCTGGCCGCCCGCCCGCCCCCTGACCCTGCTGGCCAAGCAGCGTCCAGCAGCCTCGGCGGGACATCAACAATCGGTGCGGACCCACCTGCCGCGGGAGGGGCAGAGGCCACTGATGCGGCATCGCCCGGCCCCCTGAGCGGCTGGGCGCTGCTGCACTGCACGTGCGACCCCGCTAGGGAAGCGGTGCAGGGGGCAGCCGGCGAGGAGGCGTCTGTTGGGACGGGTGGTGGTGGGGCCGGCAGCAGAGCCGGCGGCGGCAGGGACGGCCACGGCTGCCACTGGCACGTGGTGCGGTGCCTCAGCTTCGTGCCTGGGGCTACGCTGTCATCGGTCAAGACGCTGGTGGGTGGGAGTGGGGTCAGTGGATGGTGGTTTGGCTGGATGGGAGTTGCGTTGTCTCCTCCTCAGCCCGTCTGTTCCCTCGTGTGCGTACCCCCGGCCCTCCCCCAACCCTCCAGACCCCGGCCCTGTGTCGCTCCCTCGGGGAACTCATGGGCCGAGTAACGCTCGCGCTCGAGGGGTGGGCGCCGCCCGCCCTGCAGCGAGCGGGGCACGACTGGTGGGCGAGGGGTGGGGCGGGCGAGCGGGATGCAGGAGCTGGGATACAGGGACCAGGCAGTACAGGCCACATAAGCACGTCGCTGCTGCGCCGACCCACCCACCCGTCTCCAGGAACCCCGAGAGCGGTGCCGCGGTGCTGCGGCGGTTGGTCCCCGGCCTCGACGCATTCGACCAGGAACGCAAGTGAGAGGAGGGAGACGACTGGTGGGGGACGAGGCGCAATTTGGGGCAGGGTTGTGTGCTGAGGAGACACCAGTTCCTTGCCGCCGGTTTGATGCCCGACCCACATCGTCCTAGTCCCCATGCGCATGTGGGAACCACATCCCCCTCCCCCCCCCGCCCCAGGTCCCTGCTCCTGGCCGTTGCCTCTGAGCTGGAGGCCGCGGCGCCCCGGCTGCGGGCGGCCCCGCGCCAGGTCTGCCACGCAGACGCCAACGACGACAACGTGCTGGTGGGTTGGCGGTTAGGCGGTTGGGTGGTTGGGCTGCTGGCAGCTTGTCATGCGCATCGCATAACACGCATCATCCCTTCTTCGCCCAACTACCCCACCTCCCGATCCCCCACCCCACCCCGCAGCTCAGCCCCGATGGGGCCTCCGTGGTGGGGCTGATTGACTTTGGCGACATGGGCTCCATGCCACGTGTGTGTGAGGTGGCCATCGCCATGCTGTACACCATGCTGCTGGCAGACAATCGCTCGTACGGCCGTACGAGTACGGCAGCTGCCGGCGGCACGGCTGAGCAGGGCCCGGAAGCCCAGGAGGAGGAGGCGGAGGAGGCGACCCTGCGTCGTCTGCTGGGGGCGGCGGGGCAGCTGCTGGTGAGGGCAAGGACGGTTGAGAAGGGCATGTATGTCCGTCCCCGCCCCGACCTACGTCGTCCCCTACCTGAACCATCCCATCCCCGCATCCCCCGCACCCCCCTTCCCCCAGTCCGGCTACCTGTCCCTGGTGCCCCTGTCCCCCCCCGAGCTGGCCCTGCTGCCGCTGCTGCTGCGGGGCCGCCTGGCGCAGAGCCTGGCGCTGGGGGCGGCCAGCGTGGAGGTGGACCCGGGGAACGCAGGGTACCTGCTGGCCACGCAGAGGTGGGAGGGGGAGGGAGGGGAGGGGGGCTGGGGCCGCAAAGCAGCCGACCCACATCGTGCAAGCACTGCTGAATACTAGGTTGATTCACACCGTCCATTCGAGTGCTCCCTCCGTCTCTGCCCCACTACACCCACCCACCCCGTAGGCCCGGTTGGCGGCTCATCCGCCTGCTGGCCCCCGGGCGGGTGGCTGGCGAGGAGCAGCTGCTGGGGTGGCTGCGGGGGGCGGAGGGGGGGTAGCAGGGTATCGATTGAGCACGTAGCGACCAGATGCTCGTAGCGCTATCCTTCAGAGTCTGACGGATAGCGGTAGTCGCGAGAGCTGGGGCGGGGTGGTGTAGCGTAGCGGCCAGGCGCTTGAATGCGCTGAAATAACAAACATGGGGGGTGTCTGATACCTAACGGCAGCGGTGCGAGCGGAGAGGGGCGGGGGCAGAGGGACGGTGCGGCGGGTCAACAGGGCGGGTGCGTCGAGCTGCGTTGACCGCCTGGCGTTGACCGCCGATGTCGTGAGTCGCCGGCGCTGTTGTCCCCCCTGTCTCCTGCGCCCATCCACTGCTGTAATCACACCTAGTCGATCTGCCTATCCGCTTCTTCTCGTGATCAAGCTGCACAGCCACACTCCCCGCCGCGACGCGCTCAGGAGCTTGGAGCGGTACCCCCGTAGATGCCCCGCCCGCGGCTCAACGGGTCGTAGCAGCTGCACCAGACAGGTGAGCAGAGGGCTACGGTGAGGGGAAGCTCTAGGCCGAGTCGCGCGAAACCTGGGTGGGCGCGAGCTGCTGGGGGCTGTTGCGCCTGGCTGTTGCGGGCTGAGACCACCCTCGCGCCTGACGGCACGCTTTGCCCCTGTACTGCTGGTTGCTCTGCGCAGGTGCTGGGGTGCTTGGAGGTCACACACGCGTGATGCCTCGGAGGGACGCGGGTGGCGCGGCCTCGCGCGCTGCGGGCTCGGCCGCGGGCGCCGCGCGCTCCCGCGGCTCGGCCGCTGCCTCGCTGCTGCCGGCGTCCCTTCGCACCGCTCTGCAGCAGCTGCCGCGTGTCGCAGAGGAGCTGCTGGGGAAGCAGCGGGGCCGCCCGACGGACGCCCTTGGCGTCCTAGAGAAGGAGCTGCGTGCGTTGCCAAGCGACTGCCCTCCCCACGCCGCTGCCCTGGCGGAGCTCCTGTCGACCCATTCGGATGCAGCGAAGGCACTGCTGCGGCTGCACGCAGCGGCACTACGACAGGGCGAAGGGGCAGGGCAGGGGTCTGCGGGGGAGCACAGCGGCGGTGGCAGCGGCAGCGGCGGCAACGGCGGCAAGGGTGGCAGCGGCAGCTCTAAAGGCCTAGTTTGGGACGTTGCTCTCAGTGCGGCGGTATGCCTGCCGTACCGCTGCCTCCCGCTGCCCCCCTCGCGGCACGCGCTGACCGTGCTGCGCTTCGTGCGGGCTATGCTGCGGGGTCAGACGCTGCACGCATTCAGCCGCCGGCTCGCGGCGGCGGCCTCCGCCCTCGAGAGCGCCAGCAAGAGCCACGGCTCTGAGTCCGGTGCATCCGCTTATGCCGTGGACAAGGCGCGGACGGCCTTCGATATCCTCATGGATCACCTGTCATTGTTCTTCACCGTCCTGCTGCTCCCCAAGGAGGGCCCGGGCGCACCGACCCACATCGCTCCGCCGCCGGAGCTGGTGGCTGCGGTGGCGTCAGAGCGGGCTGCGGGCGTGGAGGAGCTGGCTCGGGGCCTGGCGGAGAGCAGCGTCCTGGAGCACGCGGCGAGGGTGCTGCTGCTGCTGCAGGCGAGGGGGCCGCACGCGGTGCGGCCGCAGGTGCGCTCTACCGCAACCGTCCCAAGGGAGGTATGCGATGTGCTCTTCCAAGTCGCCAAGCACGTCGGGGCATTCTATGTTGCGAAGGAGGATGTGGAGAGCGTCAGCGGGCTCCAAATAGGCTGCAACCGACCCGCCGCCGGCGTCATGCTGCGCACGGCGCTCAGCGGTCGCTGCGTGCAGACCGCCGTACTGGTGTACGGCGTGGGCACGCTGCGGCTGGTCGACCGCGGCCCCACTTACGGGCTGCCGGCGGCGCTGCAGACCGCCGGCCTCGCCATGTGCGATGTGGGGAAGCGCGAGGGCGACGCCCAAGTCCTTCGCTTGCTGCTCGGTCAGCTGGGCTCCAGCGGCGCCCTGCCGCCGCCCGGGCCTGGTGGATCCCTGGAGCTGGCCCTGCGCGTGGGCCGGGCGGCCGTGAGCACGGCGTGGTGGCAGCACTCATCGGCAATCGCTACCGACCCCAGCATCACACCCCCGCCGCGCCCGGCCGTGCCCCTGGCACTGGACTCCCTTTCGGCGGTGCGGCTGGCCGTGGCGGCTCTGACCCGCGGCCGGGAGCTGTTGCCGGCGCAGGACGCAACGCCGCAGCGGGCAGAGCGGCGAGTGGAGTGGTGGGAGCTGGCGGTTTCGACGCTCGTCTTCGGCTTCATGCGCCAGCCGCGGCAGGAGGCGGCCACGCTGCGGAGACTCATGGCGGGTGTCATGCTGCGGCAAGTTACCGGCCTCATGGTCGCGCCCATCATCGCCACGTGGCCGGACTGCCGCTTGGGTAAGCATGGGCGCTGGGGCCGCCAAGTAAGCATGCCATGTTGTACCGGTAGTGGAGAAGGGAGGTCACGACGAAAGGAGGATGCCGGGTTCCGCTCGCAGGGGACCCCTTCCTTGAGCCGCACCTCACCTTATCCCTCTCGCCTACTCCCTCGCCCCCAGACCTGGACGCCCGCCCTGCCGGCCGAGCCCCCCGCTGAGGTGGCGGCGGCGCTGGCGGGCGGGCTGCTTCGCGGCCTGGTGCAGCTCAACAAGCACACGGTCCGCACCCTCGACACCGCGGACCCCGCCATGCTAAAGCTCCTCGCCGCCTGCGATCGGGCCAGCCCGGGCGGCGGCGGCTTCACGCTCTTCCTCGTGCCGCTCCTGGCGTACGGAGAGCCGGAGCAGGTCGGGCCGTTCCTGGAGACGATCGGGCTGCTGGGCGGGCTGGTGGAGCCGGCGGACCTGCACCTGCTGCCGGAGCGCTCGCTGGGACGGCAGCTGGGCGCCTTCGCCGCGGCCCTGCCCGCCAAGGTGACGGCGCCGGTGCGCGAGGCGGCGGCGGCCTTCCTTGCCGCCGCTGATGCGGCGCTGGCGACGTACTGGCCCACCGTGACGGAGGCGTCGCGAAAGCTCACCACTCCGGCCCAGAAGCAGCTGAGCGACATGGTGTCGTTCGCGTTGGAGCTGTGGCGTTGCTCGCGGCGGCCGGCGCCACGGGCGCAGCGCAAGTACCGCTTCGCCCCCGTCTGGGAGGGGGTGCTGGAGGGAGGCGGAGACTGGGAGGGGAGGGGAAACTAGCGGCCGCCGCCGCCGCACCGCCGTGCTTCCAGCGGCAGGGCCTTGAGCGCTTGAGCCGGCTTGAGTGCGTCGGGCGTCGCCTACAGTTTCCGAGTTCCGGCGCCGCTGGTTGAAGTGCCGCGGCCCCAGCGCCGCCCCAAGCGATTGTTACCGGTATGGCGCTGGGAAGAGGCGCAAGGCGGGTGCAGGCGGGCAGGCCTTCGGACTTGCACATTAGGTAGTTAGATGGCTTGTCAGTACTGCGTGAGACGATGGCAGAAGTTGGGTGCATATTGGCAGTGCAGGTGCAGGCAAGGGGAACATTAGCACTAGTAGGGCGGATAAGGTGAATGTACTGGTGGCGGCACTGGGGGAGGTGTGGTTTTGGAGAGGGGTGCGGAGACCGGTGGCGGTTAGGAGGTAGTGGCGGGACGGAGGAGGGCGGAGGTCTGGCCCGCATGGGCGGGATCCTGGTGGCAAGGATCCTGAGGGAACGTGTTGCGATCGCCACGACGCGTACCGCTTTTTTAGCCGTCCATTTGCGCACAGTTACTGAAGAGAGGACGCGCTTGCACAACGCATGCGCGACGAAGCCCTGCGACCCAACGCACTTTGACTAGGTCCAGGGTTTGGCTGATTGGTCCCGCTATATGCACTGACAGGGAATTTATAAGCGTTTAGTGAGCTCCAGCCACATAAACCTGCTGAACGCACGAGCGCAAGGTCGTGGATGCCGCGGGCGACAGCGATGGCGCCACGCCTGTAAGCCGCAGCTATGCGCTCCATCCCACTGATTGCCTGACGCTGAAGATGAGCGGGAGAGGAGGGCCAGTGGCTACACCTGACCGTTCGCACGCAGCCAACACCCACGAGTCGCCCACCCCTTGCCGTCCCTTGCATGCCCCTCGCACTGCACCTCACTCCCCCTCTCAGGCGCAGCCCCAGCGTCACGGCCACCGCCCCTTCCTTGGGCCCGCGCAAGCACTGTACCTGGCTCGCCACCCCTTCGGCATCCACCCAGTCCCGGCCCCAGCCGCCCAGGGCCAGGCGTACCCCAGTACACCCTCCCCAACCGACCGGGCCCCTCGCGAGCCGAGCTGTCGGGAGCTGCCCAGCTACGATGACCGTAACTTCCTGGTGTCGGGCTACGCGTGAGGCCCGGACGGGCCTGGCAGTACCAGCAGTAGCAGCGGCCCGGGGCGGGGCCGGGCGGTGCGTGTGGTGGTCAAGGTGCACAGCACGCAGGACAGCGGCCGCATGGAGCAGCTGCAGGTGGGGGAGCAGGGTCCTGAGGCACCTGCTTTTCTGTTGGGCGTCAACCGTGCTGGCCCTTGGTGTGGGTTCAGGGCGGAGTGGGGAGTCCCGGCACAGGATGCCCAATTAAAGTTACCTGTCCCCGCAAACCCACCACTCCGGCAGACCATGGATGAGGCGCTGGCGCGGCTGGGCAGCAGGGGCGTAGCAACCAATGGCCCCCTGCCGCTTCTGCCATTCGCCGCTTTGGGGGCCCAGCCCTCGTCCTTTGCCCCAGCCTCCGGGCCAAATGCAGCTTCGGGCTTGGGGGAGGAAGGGTTCGTGCCGACCCTGCTGACCCGCCCGCCCGCCCCCTGACCCTGCTAGCCAAGTAGGGTCCGGCAGCCTTGGCGAGACATCACCAGCCGGTGCAGACGCCGATGCCGGCCCCCTGAGCTGCTGGGCGCTGCTGCCCTGCACGTGCCACCCCGCAAGGGAAGCCGCGGAGGGGAGCGGCACCGCCGGCAGCAGAGCCGGCGGGGGCGGGGCCGGCCACGTCTGGCACTGGCACGTGGTGCCGTGCCTCAGCTTCGCGCCTGGGGCTATGCTGTCGTCCGCAAAGATGCCGGTGGGTGGGAGACTGGGAGTGGACCGATTGGGCATGTGGACGTGGGTTTGGCGAGTTGCGGAAGTGGGCTGCCGTCGGGTGATTGGTGTAGATGAGTGAGGCAGTATGTGCCCCTGCGTGCACGCGCCCTCGATACTGGTTGATGGAGTGGTGTCAGCATGTGCCTCGGGGGTGTGGGGCGGGCTGCGGGAGAGATGCTCGTTGCGTTGCCGCCGTTGTCCCCTCCTCAACCCTTCTACTCCCTCGTGTGCGTTTGCCCCCGGCCTCCCTGACCCTCCAGACCCCGGCCCTGTGTTGCTCCCTCGGGGAACTCATGGGCCGAGTAACGCTCGCGCTGGAGGGGTGGGCGCCGCCCGCCCTGCAGCGAGCGGGGCACGACTGGTGGGCGTCGGGGCGGGGTGGGGCGGGCGAGATGCAAGACGGAGGGAGGCAGACAGGGGGCGATCCTGAGGGGCGGCCGGGGCTCAGCACAAAGGTCTGGGCGGGCGGGTGGGTGGATGCGCTTCCACATCCAACTCTGCCCCCAACCACCCACCCGTCTCCAGGCGCCCTGAGAGCAGTGCCGCCGTGCTGCGGCGGTTGGTCCCCGGCCTCGACGCATTCGACCAGGAACGCAAGTGAGCCGGGGAGAGGCATAGGAGCCGGGCGCAGGGTAGGGGCGTGCGCTGGGCATACGCGAGCAGACCCACATCGCCCCCGTCGCCGTGCGAATGTTGAGAGGTACATGCCGTGACGCTCCCTTCCCCATCCCCCGCCCCAGGTCCTTGCTCCTGGCCGTTGCCTCTGAGCTGGAGGCCGCGGCGCCCCGGCTGCGGGCGGCCCCGCGCCAGGTCTGCCACGCAGACGCCAACGACGACAACGTGCTGGTGGGTTGGCGGTTAGGCGGTTGGGTGGTTGGGCTGCTGGCAGCTTGTCATGCGCATCGCATAACACGCATCATCCCTTCTTCGCCCAACTACCCCACCCCCCGATCCCCCCTACCGCCCCACAGCTCAGCCCCGATGGGGCCTCCGTGGTGGGGCTGATTGACTTTGGCGACATGGGCTCCATGCCACGTGTGTGTGAGGTGGCCATCGCCATGCTGTACACCATGCTGCTGGCAGACAATCGCTCGTACGGCCGTACGAGTACGGCAGCTGCCGGCGGCACGGCTGAGCAGGGCCCGGAAGCCCAGGAGGAGGAGGCGGAGGAGGCGACCCTGCGTCGTCTGCTGGAGGCGGCGGGGCAGCTGCTGGTGAGGGCAAGGACGGTTGAAAAGGGCATGTATGTCCGTCCCCGCCCCGACCTACGTCGTCCCCTACCTGAACCATCCCATCCCCGCATCCCCCGCACCCCCCTCCCCCCAGTCCGGCTACCTGTCCCTGGTGCCCCTGTCCCCCCCCGAGCTGGCCCTGCTGCCGCTGCTGCTGCGGGGCCGCCTGGCGCAGAGCCTGGCGCTGGGGGCGGCCAGCGTGGAGGCGGACCTGGGGAACGCAGGGTACCTGCTGGCCACGCAGAGGTGGTAAGGGGAGGGGATGGGCGGGGATGGATGGTTTCATGCTGCCCTTGGCCTGCGTGCCCCCGAGCGGCCGACCCACATCGCCTGCCATGAGTGGTTGCCCTCCACGCCCCCATGCCACCTTGCTATCATCGCCACCCATACCTCCGCCCCATTTGGCTACACGCCGCCCGGCAGGCCCGGTTGGCGCCTTATCCGCCTGCTGGCCCCCGGGCGGGTGGCTGGCGAGGGGCAGCTGCTTGGGTGGCTGCGGGGGGCGGATGGGGGGTAGCAGGGTATCGATTGAGCACGTAGCGGCCAGATGCTTGTAGCGCTATCCTTCAGAGTCCGACGGATAGCGGTAGTCGCGGGAGCTGAGAGGGGCGGGGGCAGATTAACGGTGCGGCCAGGGGATGGGGGGTCAACGTTGACCAGCGTTGACCACCGGGCATTGACCGCCGAGTCACCGGCCCTACTCTTCGGGCTGTTGTTTCCCATTACTCCTGCGCCAATCCACTGCTGTAATTACACCTAGTCGACTTGCCTATCCGCTTCTCCTCGGAATCGAGCTGCACATCCACACTCCCCGCCGCGACGCGCTCTGGAGCTAGGTGGAGCGCGGTGATGCCCCGCCCGCGGCTCAACGGTTGTTAGCAGCTGCACCAGACAGCAGGTGAGCAGTGAGCTAGGGAAGGGAGAGCTTTAGGCCGAGTCGCGAGAAGGCTGGGGGTGCGCGCGAGCTGCTCAGCAGAGCTGTTGCGACTGGCTGTTGCGGGCTCAGATCTCGCGCGCGCCTGACCGCACTCTTGCCTCTGTGCTGCTGGTTTCCCTGCGCAGGTGCTAGGGTGCTTGGAGGATACACGCGCGGGGATGCCTCGGAGGGACGCGGGTGGCGCGGCCTCGCGCGCTGCGGGCTCGGCCGCGGGCGCCGCGCGCTCCCGCGGCTCGGCCGCTGCCTCGCTGCTGCCGGCGTCCCTTCGCACCGCTCTGCAGCAGCTGCCGCGTGTCGCAGAGGAGCTGCTGGGGAAGCAGCGGGGCCGCCCGACGGACGCCCTTGGCGTGCTAGAGAAGGAGCTGGACGCGCTCCCACACCACAGTCCTCCCCACGCCGTGGCCCTGGCGGAGCTGCTGTCGACCCATCCGGACTCCGCAAAGGCTCTGCTGCGGCTGCACGCAGCCGCGCTGCGGGAGGGGGGGGACGAGGAGGGGGCAGCTGCGGGCGGGGGCAGCGGCGGCGGCACCGGCAAAGAAGTTCCGGCGCTTACGGCTCGCCTCGGGACTGTGCAACGGGATCAGATTAGCAGCAGCGTGCTGGCGCTGCTGCACGGCTGCCTCCCGCTGCCCCCCTCGCGGCACGCGCTGACCGTGCTGCGCTTCGTGCGGGCCATGCTGCGAGCTCAGCCCCTGCACGCCCTCAGCCGCCAGCTAGCGGCGGCGGCCTCCACCCTCGAGGGCGCCAGCGAGAGCAGCAGTGCCGCCGGAGGGTCTGGTGCTTGCGCGGCATCCGGTCCTGCCGTGGAGGAGGCCCGGGCTTCTTCACTGCGCCCCATGGAGCACCTCTATGTGTTCACCTTCCTCCTGCTTCGAGACGAGTCCTATGCTGGCGTGCTTTTCCCCAAGGGGGGTGCGGGTGCGCCGACCCACATCGCTCCGCCGCCGGAGCTGGCGGCTGCGGTGGCGTCAGAGCGGGCTGCGGGCGTGGAGGAGCTGGCGCGGGGCCTGGCGGAGAGCGGCATCCTGGAGCACGCGGCGAGGGTGCTGCTGCTGCTGCAGGCGAGGGGGCCGCACGCGGTGCAGCCGTTCAAGGCTGACGGGATAACAATGCCCACGGACATCGTTCACATCCTCACTTACATCAACTGGAACGCTGGACGCCGAGGGCTCATACCGGATGGCGCCAACAGGGCGTGCGCACCCTGCGTCAGCCCCGCCGCTGCCGCCCACATCCGCTCGGCGCTCAGCGGCCGCTGCGTGCATACCGCCGTACTGGTGTACGGCGTGGGCACGCTGCGGCTGGTCGACCGCGGCCCCACCTACGGCCTGCCGGCGGCGCTGCAGACCGCCGGCCTGGCCATGTGCGAGCCGGGGCAACGCAGCCCCAGCTCTGTCATCCTGGACCTCCTCATTCACCAGCTGGCCTCCCGCACCGCCCTGCCGCCGCCCGGGCCCTGCGCAACCGTGGAGCTGGCACTGCGCGTGGGCCGGGCGGTCCTGGGCAGCTTGGCCGCCCAGCGGCCCGCAGCCGCTGCCTGGCCGGGCCCCGCGGACCCTATGAGCATCAGCCCTCCTCCGCGCCCGGCCATGCCCCTGTCGCTGGACTTCCAGCGGGGGCTGCAGCTGGCCTTCGCGGCTCTGCACTGCGGCCGGGAGCTGCTGCCGGCGCGGGACGCAACGCCGCGGCAGGCGGCTCGGCGCGTGCGGTGGTGGGAGCTGGCGGTGTCGACACTCGTTTGCGGCTCCGTGTGGAAGCCACGGCTGGAGGCGGCTGTGATGCGGAAACTCATCGGCCTCGTGGTGGAGCCCATCAGGGCCACGTGGACGGACGGCCGCCTGGGTGAGCAGCTTGTGTGCAGTCCCGATGCGCTAGAAGTAGTCCCGAGCCTGCAGGGCTGAGAGTAGTGGCAGCCTAACGTAAGCCCCTTGCGTGAGCCTTCGCTTACCCCTCTGCCTCCCGCCTGCTCCCTCGCCCCCAGACCTGGACGCCCTGCCGCCCGAGCCCCCCGCCGAGGTGGCGGCGGCGCTGGCGGGCGGGCTGCTCCGCGGCCTGGTGCAGCTCAACAAGCACTCCATCTGCGCCCTCAACGCCAGCGAACACACTGTGCTGGAGCTCCTCTCCGCCTGCGACCGGGCCAGCCCGGGCTGCGCCGGCTTCATACGCTTCCTCGTGCCGCTGCTGGCGTACGGAGAGCCCGAGCAGGTCGGGCCGTTCCTGCGGACGTTTGGGGTGCTGGGCGGGCTGGGGGAGGACCAGCACCTGCTCGCATGGTTTCCGTGCTGGCAGCCGATGCACGAGGCGGCGGTCTACTTCCTGACTGCCGGCGAGGCGGCGCTGGCGCCGTGGCCCCCAAAGGTCATGGCGTCGCAATGCCTGACACAGCTCAGAGATATGGTCAGGTTCGCGTCGGAGCTGTGGCGGCCACAGGGGGAGAGGCGCCGGGTCGTGGCCCGCCGCTACGCCCCTGTCTGAGGCGGAGGGACGGAGCGACGCGCTTGAGAGCGGGAAGGGGAAGGGGAGACAAATGAAGGAAGGCGTGCGCTGCAGGGACACCGCCTTCCGGTGGCGAGGACAGGAGTGCGGGCGCTGCAATTAGGAGCGCTGTGGGCGGTCCCAGCAGTGCCGATCGGGGACGTGGTGCCTGGCCTAGCGGGCAGCGGCGCAGGCGGGTACCCGTGAGGCTGGGCGCTGAGATGCGCATCATCAGAGATGGAATCTTTGGTGGGGGTGTGGAGGTAGAGGGAACTGACAACTAAAGTTATGACCGTCTGCCGGTATTGAGATGTGATCTACTCCTGCAGGGGAAGGGTAAAAGGGGCCGTTAAGACGGCTGCAGTCGGGGCCGAGAGATGGTGAGATAGTGATCGATCTGGACAATATGGCCTGGCGACAGGCTGACCTGCGTGTGTGCAGCCAGGAGGTTGGCTCAAGGCACCTGGTCGGTGCCATGGCGGCGCTACTTTGTCGTTATGTTGTGCATGCGTCTGGAGATGATGGGCGGAAAGCTTCAGTGACAGACTGACTTGCAGATGTGTGGCTAGACAGCATGCTGTGTGGCCGGCCGTTATGGGACTGGCGCATGGACGGAGATGGAGTGTCAAGAACTTGCACGGGGCACGAGGATTGCCGCGTCAACCGTAGCTGCAGAGCAACCAAGGGCCGCCACAACCACTCTGCCCCACCATGCCTCATCGCTGTGCCGCAGCCAGCTTCCTGCAACGGCTGCAACGTGCCGCATGCATGCAGCCATTCCAACCGTCACCAAATCCGCACGGTCATGCTTTCATCTTCTCATCACCCGTCCCTCTCCCCGCATGCATACCCATGCGATTTAAAGGCAACGTGTGCGCAACTGATGCCCCCCGTGCGTCAATCTGTGCAACCTGCCCTACGAGCACGCTTCTCACAAGCAATCAGAGGAACCAGGAACCACGACTCAAGCCTCCCCTTCCCGCAGTCAACCCCAAGTTGCCCCTATGCCCTGCTATACCCAATTGCCCTATCAGCTACGGACGGAACCATCCCTCCACTTTCTCCAAACGCCACGACCGCACTGCCTGGCCCATGACCTTCAAACGCGCTCATTCCTTGCGGCCTATCCCTCGACTCCGCATCTCTCCACGAGCCAATGCCGGGATGCGATCCGCTTCCTGCTCCGTGTGCGAAGGCGCCCCGGTCGTCGCTTAGGTGGAGGGGGCCTTGGGGCCCGAGGGCTCGGGCGCAACCTTGTTGCCTGGGCGGGGTGCGCAATGGGAAACGTACATCGGGTGTCAGCAAGATTCCGCCAATGCTCGAGGTAACAGCACAAGAGTGCACTTCACTCTCCTTTGCTCCGCCCAACCCCACCCCAGGGCGTCCCTACCCGCGCCGCAATCCGCAAGGGAATCGATCACGGTACCCTAAATAGCCGTGTACGGCACCCTAGATCCGACGTACGTCACCCCAAGCCCCACCGCCTCACCCGCCGCCCGCAGGTTGTCCTGCACGTTCTTGACGATGTCCTTGCCCGAGGGCCGGCCCTTCTTGTCCCACAGCCACCAGCCGCCCACCACGGCCGCCGTGAGGCCGATGCCGGCGGTGGTGTAGACGGCCGCCTTGCGGGCGGTGGTGGTGGAGGCGGAGGGCTCAAGGGAGTCGGCGGCCTTGATGGTGCCGGCTGGGGGGATGGGGAGGGGAGGGAGGGGGGCAAGAGAAGTCAGCCAGGTGGAGGCGGGACAGATGTGACGTACGCCAGAGCTAACAGAGCGGAGATGACCTTCAACCGTCCTCCGCGTGTTCCTGAATACCTCCATCCACCTGAGCCCTGTCCTCGCACTGCTGCTAGCAAACATCCCACCACCCGCCCCCATCCCATGCCCATGCCCACGCCCACGCCCCCACCACCCCCTCATTCCCGCCCAAACCCCTGCCGCGCCCAACCCGAGAGCTCACTCTCCGCCTTGGTGGCTCCCCAGCGCAGGGCGCTGCCGGCGCTCACGGCCGCGTCCTTGACGCCCTCGAGGGTGCGGCGCACGCCCCGCTTGGTGGCGTGCTCGGCGTCCTCCACCAGCTCCTCGGCGCCGCGGGCGGCCTTCTGCGCTCGAGGGGAGGAAGGGAGAAGCGAGTTTGGAGGGGGAGGGAAGGTGGAGGGGGGAAGGGGCGGAGTGGATGGTGGGAGGATTGTGGATGGATGTCCGTTCTACTCCTCGGGCTACTCCTCGACACCAGCAGCACAGCCGCACAAGTGCAACAAGTGGGTTTTCAGCCGCTTAAGGGGGAAGGGAGTTTGGACGGGGCAGGCGAGGTGAGGAGGGGGGAGGCAAGAGGACGAGGAGTTCGGGAGGAGTTCATTCGTGGGGAGAACTTCCAGGGCCGGAAGCGGAAGGGCCTGTGCTGTGCAAACGAAACCAGCCCTACTTCCGTTCTGCCTCTTTGCCTGCCTACGTTCCCCGCAAGCTGAGGGCTGACCTTGGCGACGCGCTTGGTGTTGTGGGCCACGTCCTCGGCCACGTGCTTGACGTCCTTGGCGGTGGACTGGGGGGAGGGGTAGGGGACGGAGCGGAACGGTGCGTAAGGTTTTCGGACCAACCCCTTGCTGCCGAAAGCCCACCGCGCTACTCCACCATCATCCATACACCTCACTCCACCATTCCCCCGGCGCACCCTTGTTGGACCCCATTATTACTCCCCCAGTACCAGACCAGTACGTGCTTTGAGCGAGTGCTTGGCGTCCTTGGCGGTCTCCTCAGCGGCGTAGGTCACATCCTGAGGGCCGGGAGGAGGTGCCCACATGAGTGGCAACACGCCGTCCTGATGTTCCGCAAGTCCTCTAGCAAGCCTCAACCTCGTCTCGGGCCGACCCGGGGCCGACCCACATGCACGATTTACGGCCCCTCCGTCAGGGGGCCCCCTCATCAACCTCCGCCCCCCCGACCCCACACACCTTGTTGCCGGCCTTGACCCCGTGCTTGGCGTCCTTGGCGGCCAGGTCGGCGGAGTGGGACGCGTCCTTGGCGGTGGACTCAGCCGAGTGCTTGGTGTCCTTGAACCAGCCCTGCGGGGAGGGGGGGAGGGACGAGGGAGGGACAAGGGGGAGAGGGCAGGGGGGAGGCTGCTGAGGTCACGGGAGCCGTATGTCGGAGAGCAGCTGTGCGAAGGGCAGGAGCACTACCGGCATCAGCAGGGTGCAATACAGGAGGGAAGGCTTCCTACCTTGGTGGTGTGGCCGGCGTCCTTGGCGGTGTCCTCGGCCCCGTACTTGACGTCCTTGGCGCCGGACTGGGGGTTGGGGGTGAAAGAGGAAGAAAGGCTCAGCAGCCCGTCTTGACGGCACAGGTGGCACCCATCGCAGCCCATCCTGCGCTTACGCTGTGCCCCGCCCCGCTTCCCCTCACCCCATGGCGCCAGCCTGCCACCCCACCTTGACGGCGTGGGAGGCGTCCTTGCCCGTCTCCTCGGTGCCGTACACCACATCCTTGGTGCCCATCTGGGGAGGAGGATGAAGAGGGGTCTTGGGGTAGGTTTCACTGGTGCCGACCGCAAGCAGAGGGCTGCCGGTGGCGCTGGATTGGTAGCTAGGAAAGTGGAGAGAGAGCAAGCGGCCCAATCAACTAATCAACTCTCCCCTACGCAGCAGAGCATGACTGCCGCAGCGGAGCAGGACTGCCGCCTTGCACAGGTAGGGCCTGCAGCCGCACGCACCTTGGCGGCGTGGGTGGTGTCCTGGGCGGTGTCCTCGGCCGAGCGCTTAGTGCCCTTGAACCAGGACTGCAGGCAGCCGGGACAGCGGCAGAAGAAACAGAAGAATGATGAAGCCGAGGAAATTCGTTCAAGGGGCAGCGCACGCTGTTGAAACGCCTACAGCCCCACGCTGCCCCCCCCCCGCCCACCTTGATGCCATGGCCGGTGTCCTTGGCCGTCTCCTCGGTGCCGTACACAGCGTCCTTGGTGCCCATCTGAAGATCAAGGGGGGAGAGTGCCGGGGCAAGAGATGCCAAGGGCACCACGGCTTCGCGCAGGTTCGTGAGACGGCGGCCCGGCGGGCACCAGCGGCTCCGCTGCTCTGCAGTTACCACCGATTCTAACCTCCTCCACAATCTGACACCGCTCTGGCGATAACCAGCTGCTGCGCCCCCCATTGCCGTGGCCGCCCCTCCCCCATCCCCTTGGCCGCCCCTCCCTGCCCCCACCTTGGCGGCGTGCTTGGTGTCCTTGGCGGTGTCCTCAGCGGCGTTGGAGCCGCTCTTGAACCAGCCCTGAGGGCGTGGTGGACACGAGAGCTGGTCAGCGGAGGCATGAGACCATGGCTTGAAGCGAAGAAGGCTCGTCAATGGAAGCGACGCGAGACTCAACATGTGGAGCGAAGAGAAGCAGATGGGCCTAGCAGCAGCAGCCGCAGCGGCGGCAGCACAAGTACCCCGCCACGTCAGCGCTGCGTTAGCCGTGTACCTTGGTGGTGTGGCCGGCGTCCTTGGCGGTGTCCTCGGCCCCGTACTTGACGTCCTTGGCGCCGGACTGGGGGTTGGGGTGGAGGAAGGTGTGTTACAGCAAAGGAGACCGACAATTCAAACGAAGGCCTTCGCGGCGTGAAGCACCCCCGCCCTTCCGCCCCTCCCCGCTCCCAGCCCCGCCCCCGCCTCCACCGGGAGGTACAGTCGTCGGCCGGCGTTGCGTCGGGCGCTGTGTTGACGTAGCCTCCAACACAGCGCCCGACACAACGCGAACCGCCGACCATACTTCCCGCAGGCCGTGTCCCCCGCTGCTGCCCCCACACAGCCAAGCATGCAGGAGTCTCACCTTGACCGCTACGTGAACTCCTCCCGCCTGGCCCCACCTTGACGCACCACCCCGGCCGACTGAAGCTCCCACGCACAAGCCGTGTCCCCCGCCGCCTCCCTGCCCCCCCTCCCTCCCACCTTGACCGCGTGCTTGGTGTCCTTGGCGGCGTCGCTCACTGCGTACTGAGCGTCAATGGCGCCGCGCTCGGCCTCGTGGGCTGGGGCGGGACAGAGGGGCACCGACGGGAGTTAGGCAGTCAGGGGTGGGCCAGAGTTCGGTGGGGGACAGTGAGCGTCAATGCCGCTGCGCTCCGCCTCGTGGGCTGGACGGGGTGGGTGCGGATGCCAGGTTGGAGGAGGGGTGAGTGGCGTGCAGGCAGGTCTTGGTGCGTGTACCGCTTCGCCTGCCCATGTCAAACCGACTGCTGCTCTTCTACGCACGACCCCAATTCGCGGCTGCCCGTCTAGCAGCTGTAACACGTAGCACGTCGCCATACCACCTATGCTCAAAACGGGTAATGCAAGTACGTACGCCCGCAGGCACCCACCCGCGTGCTTGAGGGGGTAGCGGCGCTTCTGCGTATCCTGCCACCAGTTCCACCCCAGCCACACGGCGCCCAGGCCCAGCAGGGTGTAGAGCACACGGGACACGGACCAGCCGCCGGGCAGGAAGCCGCCGGGGCCGCCGGGGCCTGCGGGGAGTGGAGGGTGGTGGGGTGGGGTCGGGTGGGGTGCAGGGGTACAGAAGGACGCAAGGGGCGCAATGGCAGGGGCTTGTGGTTGTGGGGGAGGGAAGAAGACGAGGCCGCTAAGGCTTGGCCGGGGTCCGAGGCGGTGTGGGGCTTTTCCACTATCAACGAGCCTTGGGGGATGTGGTGCCTGCCACTATGAAGGCGCAGCCCACGAGACTAGGCCCGGGCCCCTCCACACGTTGGCGTGGCCACTCACCCGGGCGACCGCTGCCGCCGCCGCCACCGCCGCCGGTGCGGCCGGTGGGGCCGCCGGTGCCTCCGAAGGTGATGGTGGGGAAGCCGGGGCCGCCGCCGATCACGGGGCCGGTGCCGGCTACGAGAAAGGGGGAGAAACAGGGAGTGCGGGAAGGTGTTGAGGGGTCAAGCACAGATAGCGGGATGTAACATGAGGCGGGGATGCATTGTGTTAACCGGGCCTTGCACGGACTCCAGGGGCTGGCTGTTCATTAGAATAGCGTCTTGTTGGCTAGGAGCACGTACCCGGGGGCGGCGGGATGGGGGAGCCAGGCACGGGGCCGGGGGTGATGGGGCCGGGCACGGGGCCCGTGGCGGCGCGGGTGGAGGCGGGGGAGGGGCGAGCGCCAGAGATCTGCAGTTGGCAGGCAGGGCAGGAAAAAGCGGAAGTACATGAGATGATTGTGGCATTACACTAAGCTCTTGGCAGCACTCCTGACGGCTTGCAGATTGCGTGGGCCTAGCGCTCACGCCACCTTCTTTGCCATAGCTCCGAGTGACCCCCTTCGCCATCAACGTCCCAGCGGCCCCACCCGGGGGTCAGCGTAGGGCGGCTCAATGGTTGCCAGAACCCGCACGATGCGGCGAACTGCGGGGGCCGTGGGGAAGCGGGGCGAGAGTTCGGACGGGCAAGGCGAGGGCAGGCAGGGGTAGGTGGAGGGGACAGTGCAAGGGCCGAAGGCGACCCTGACCAAGCGCACCCAGGGTCCAGTGCAGACCGCGAAAATGCGCCGCACGCACCTGGAACGAGGGGCTTGGCGGCGGCGGCGCGGGGCCGCGCGGGCAGGCCGGCCCGCAGGCCCGACACCTGGAGGCGCGCAGTCGCCATTGCGAGGGGCCGCTGCTGCTGGGGTCACGGAGGGGTCGAGCGGCGCTGAGAGGCCGCGAGGGTGCCTGCAGGCAAGCGGGGCGGGGCGCAGTGCGACGGGCGGTGGGTAACGCCTCCGGAACGCAGGCCCCGGGGCTCGGCGCCCCGCGCCGACGGATGTTCCCCTTGCCCTTTCGGCTTGCGTGCTGCAGGCATTCTGGCCTGGCTCCTTGCAAGAAAGCCAAGCGGAGGCGGGCAAGGGCGGCAGCGCGGGCCTCACCGGGGGCTAGCGGAGCCGAAAGTGGGGGGCGTTGGGGCCCTGGAAGAGCAGAGGTTTGCGAATGCGGCAGCAGGTGTTGTTGGGCTAGCGGTAGAGCCGAGCAGCAAGTGTGTGCGCGAGCGCGCGAACCCGGGGCGCTTTGATCTGGGCTCGCGGCGGGCCATGACGCAAGCCCCTTGTCCTGCCGCGTCAGTTGGCCCGCCCCCTGCCCCCGCCCTCACCTTCGCCACAGCTGGAGTATGGAGTGTTGCTGTTCCAGTTGCACTCGCAGAGGGCCCCTCGCAGCTGCAGCTGCAGAGCTTGGCCTTGAGGCGCGCGGCGGCGCAGGGGTCCGAGGGCGCTTGACTCTGCGCCGCGCCGCCGGACAGCTGGCGAAACGCACCCTGCAAGCCGCGCGCTGCTGCGTGCTGCCGCCGCTGCTGCTGCGGTTGTTTGCTGCAGCAGGGCGGATCGGGGAGCGGGTTGTTGAAACGGGGGCGGCGCGGCGGGAGGCGAGGGCCCCCGGGTCACTGCCGCCACGCGCTGCAAGCTGGCAGCCGGCCTCGAGCGCCCCCGAGAGTTTACCTTGTTCCGCTTGCCACCCCGTTTTGTCCCTCCCTTCCCTACCTCCTCCTCCAATTCCTCGGTCTCCTGCTCCTCCTCGCAGGGGTGGTTGGGGAGCAGCAGGGCGCGAGGGGGTTGCACCCGCGGCGGTTGGCGTGCGTGCCGCGGGAGAAACCGCCCGGCCCGGACCTGCATCCCATCCCTGACACTCTTCTGTGCCCCCACCGCACATGCAGCTGTGCAGGGAATGACCACCTTGTCGGCCGGGCAGCTCCCGCCATCCGCCGGGACGGTCCTGAGCACATCTTCGCAGTCCGCTTGCAGGTCCTGCGCGCTTGCACGCCGCGAGCCACACCGCAGCGGCCAAATGCTTAGTTGATGCTTCAGCGAGTCACATGGGCTCGCCTGCAGCCCGCAAGTCGAGTTGGGCGGGGGCCGCGCGAAGCTTGGAGCTGCGTGCGTGGCCGGACGCGATGCCGCGTCCAGAAAGCGCAGCGTCCCGGCCGCACTCGGACTGTCCGGAGTCATGTCAGGGACCTCACAGGCTACTCGCGTGCGGGTACCGTCCTCCTGCCGGGGTGCCGGGGCCGCTCCGACATGAACCCCGATTTGCCGTATTAACCGCTGGTGGTAACTCGAGACTTCCCGCGGCCCTGGCTGCAAAGCGCAAGCATCGCAACACCACATGCACAACCAAGGTCACTTGAGCACGCGAACAAGGCCCCGCGAAGCTGTGGAAGACTAGAGTGCACGCGCCATTCCAGAACAGACCGGCACTGAAGCCGCAAGGAGCTCTGCATATCTCGAGCCTGGAGTCATGATAGCCACCATTGCCCGTAGCCAGAGGGCGCTGGTAAGCTTCCGTCGGGAGATATCTCGCCCCGATTGTTTCCCCGTGCCCTCAGCAGCTCTGACGCCTTAACGGCCGCGTGCAGGTCGGCACCAGCAGTCAAGTCACTGCATCTGCTGTCCGGTCGCGAGCAGGTGGGCTGCAGCGCGGAAAAGTGCACACATGGTGCGGAGCATCTGTGGCTTTGCTGGGCCAATAGGCGTGTTTGACAACATTTGGGGTATCCAGGCTCATCATACGTTTCACCTGGCCGTTCCCGACTCGCTGCGCAGGCCCGGTTCGCGCTGCCGCTGCCCACTCCCTCGCATGGCCGCTTTCGAGTCAGCCGGCGTCGGCCTGGGTGCCGCCCTATCTGCCGGAGCTCCATATCACGTCAAAGTCTTCTTCCCAGAAGCGTAACAACGACGCCGGCCCCAACGACTCGGCATCCCCGACCGCAAGGACGCCCGCCCACGGACCGAGTTTTGTTGATTCCAGCGACTACGGCGTCGCCGCGCAAGCTTCGGCACTGGCGTCCGGTCCCGTCCGCGCGGCAGCTGCGCAGACGTTCGGCTACGGCCACACGCATTCGCACCATCTGCCCACCGAGCTACTCACGGGCGGGTCCCACACGACCCCGGCGAACGCCTGCATCGCGGCGCACGGATGGTGAGCTTGGCAGCGGTGACTCGACGTTTTATGCGCAGATGAGTCACCTTGCCGACGTAACCGACCGTGTCGGACCCGCCTCGGGCACGCGGCTTCGCCCGCCTGCTCCTCCTCGCCCCCGCACGCCCCCGCGTTTGCTTCCAGCGCGCTAGCACTTCCCCACGTCCAGTTACTTCCACACCACCTCCCCGTCTTCTCCCCATCCTCCCCGACCACCACCTCCTTCCAGCCACTCTCAACAGCCCCTTTCCCTCCCCTTTCCCTCCGCTTTCCCTCCTCCATCCCTTCCTCCTCCCTTCCTCCCTTCAATAACCTCATCACAGCTACCGTGTCGTCGGCCCCGCCACTCTGGTGAAGCGCGGTGACGTCCTCGTGGCGCACCTGCTGCCCGGCTCCCGCCTGGACCTACTGGACGCCGAGGGCAGGGCCACGCCCGCGGCATTCTCGTCAATGTCCTCCATGTCGTCCATGTCGTCCGCGGCCTCCATGGCGTCCATGTCCATGGCGTCGCTCTCGCCCGCGGACTCGCACGACAGCGTGCCGATCGAGACCAGCACCGCGGGTGAGAGAGGCTTCTACTTAATTCCAGTCGGGCTTGACATGGTTCTCCTCTGCCAATCGTCGGGATCCCTCTCTGCCCACACTCCCGTTTCCACCGCGCGTCCTCCACGCCTCATGTGTGCTCACCGCGGTACAGCCCCCGCCCTCCGCCGGCACGCAGGTCCCGCCGCCGCGCCGCTGGGCGGCGCCGGTCTCGACAGCACCGTCCCGTCGGTGTCGTCTCTGGCGACGCGCGACGAGTGCGAGGCCATGTGGGAGGAGCTGGGCGCACGTGAGGTGGACGAGTGCGTGCTCGTGGCCTCCCACGTGGAGCTCAACGGCTCGGCCACCAGCCTGGACGTGGTGAGCTTGGGAGTTGGGCTGGGGTGCTGCTTCTGTTTCTGTCGCGGGAGGGAACACAGGGGCAGGATGCAAGAGACACGGGGGTTCGAGTGTGGGTAGGTCAGGATTGGGGGACGGGTCATGGGGGCGAGTGGAGGGGTTGAGGACGAACCGCCTGGCCTGACTTTGATGCCTCCTGCCCTGTCCCCTCAGGTCGACAACTCCCTGACAGACGCCGTGACTCACCTCAACGGCCACACGTACGTCTCCATACGGCACCTGCCGGACGGGGCCATCATTGACCTGCCGCCCGACGCGCAGCTCTCCCACCCCGTCAACGTGACTCCGCCGCAGCAGCGCAAGCCGCAGCCGTGCGGCGTGTAATGCGCCGCCGCGGGATGTCGCCGCGGGCCGCTGCTGCAGCCCCAACCGCCAGAGCCCGTGAGGGGGTTCTGGGATTGGCTGTGTGGGCGCAGGCTGCGCCAAGGCGCATCGCCAGTGGCTGGTGAGCTGCTGGCGGCATGTGCCAAGCAGCGAGGCCAGCAGGGGGGCTGGAGTGAGGCGGGCGCAGCGAGGCCGCCGCGGCCCGGCTGAGCAGGCCGGCCGACGGCGGCCAAGCGCGCCGTCTACTTCACTCCCGGAAACGCCGCAAGTAGATGGCGGTGGCGGTGGCAGCGGCAGCGGCGGCAGCACGAGGCTGGCTTGTGCCGGGGAGGGGTGCAGAGGCGAGGGATCGATGATGCGCACAGCACTGGAGAATGAGTTGTTTGGAGATCAAGTTGTGATACCGGTGCCAGTTTTCTAAGTGCAAGCAGAGGAGGAGAACGGCGGGCGGCGTGCTTGCCACGTTGCTTTGGTTGGTTGACAGGGCCGCCGCCAGGGCTCTAGGGCGCAGCGGGCCGGCGGGGTGTTGCTCCGCACGGTATACATACGTCTGCTGGTCATACGTCTGCTGGTCTACAGAGAGCCGTGCTCAAGGCACAAATTACATACACGATGAGAAGTCAATCGCGCGGGGGCGCGCCCCTAGGTAGATAGGATCCCCTAAAACAGGAGGCAAGGCCGAGCATCAGATGAGGGTGTCTGGGCGGATGCAGCAGCGGGAGGCGCCGTCCCTTCTTGCAGTATCTGCAAGGGGTCGTGTGTTGTCCGTACGTGTGCGTATATCAATCTGGGCGAGTGGGGTAATCATCATTTCCTGCTCCTTGACATTTCTTTGAGCGCGGGGGCCCGTCCGAGGCCTCCGCAAGGGTCCCACATATTGTACGGCTGGGTATGACTGTGGTCATCCCTCTCGGCGGGGCCGGTCCTCTGGCGAGTCGGCCAGAAGGTGGTGTTTTACGTCTTTTGGCGCATTGTCCAGACGAACTCAGGGGCTCAGGCTGTAGTCCAAACGAGGTATTCTTTCGAGGTTGTGTCGGGGCGCATTGTACTGTGCACGCACTACATACCGTGTGTTTGCTGCATCCGTCGTTTCTGCAACAGTTTAATGCTGAGACGAGCAAGTTGGTGAGGCCGGGGCTGGCGCGCTTCCGTTGCGTCTGCCCAAGCGAACGGCCGATTTTGCCAGGCGGCCAGGGTTTACCCCGCATCCTCGGGACCCTGGTTCCACTGCAGGCCGTTGCGCAGGGGCACTAGCAGTAAATCCGAGCATGACATAATGCTAGGCAGCAGGAGCCAAGGCGCTTAGCCTTTGGACCCGTATCTGCCCTGCGGGCCTCATCTGGCTCGCTTGCCCATACCCTCTGTGTATGGGCCCCCTTCAATAAAGCCGTCTTTCAGGGTGGCATTGATGCCTGCATGAGTTGGAAGGTTGCGGGTTGGTGTGCGTGTCTGCCGTACCGGTACGTCGTGTGCTGTGCGTCTGTTGCTTTCGTGGGTTGTGTTCGTGACGTGTGGAACTGCGTGCCAATAAGTGGCCCACGTGTCTAACCGCCCCGTCGTTCGTGTACGAACGGCATGTATCCACGCAACTGGATCTGCTGTTGTATATTTGAGTGCTGCATGATCCAGGGTTGCGTTGTAGAGCGGTTGGGGCTTTGACCCCTGTATGCAGCTAAGCACAGCAGGTTTGGTGCAGCACGCAAGACAAGTCCGTGTGGGCGTCGGTGGGTGCGCTCTCTTTTGGCCACCACCAGATGTGGGCGTCAGTAGGTGCGCTTTGATTTGCAGTTCAGGCCGAATCGGCTCAAAGGGCGGGAGGAGGACACGTGTGGTGGGTGCAATGTTTGATGTCGCACGCAAGCCTGCCCGGTTCGCTGGACCGCTTCTTTCCGGGGCGTTCGTGCGGGCGCCTTCTCAGCGTGCCGCGGCCCCTGCAGCATGTGATGCGGGATGCGCGCTGTGCGCACTCGAACTGCCCCACACGCCCCACAAAGCAAGGGTGCAGTGTATGCAAGCTCTGGGCTGCTGTGGCTGTGCTCACTTGTGCATAGCACAACTCTCCTCGGCGGTATCCATGCTGTCCAGGGTTACAGCATACACCAGTAACAAGACCGGTAAGCTTTGCAATAACGGCGTGGAGGGCGTCCTGAGCCTCTGACCCTCCCGCCTCCTTGCTGGGGTGTTCTGCCTGCGCTGTAGTCACCCGTCGGCGCCTTGAGCTGAACGCGGAACCAAGAGCTAAATTGCGCTTCGTCGCTTTCTTATCGGTGGGGTCGGCCCTGTTCTGCAGGGTTCCATTGCTGGGCCCTACTTCGTGCCAGCCGGCAGGCCCCTTCCAACACCTTAAATGTTGTCCAGTTGTCGTCTGTCTTGTCGAGAAATGATGTTCCAGTTATGTCTGTGGTGGTATGTCTGGTGGCAGGCTGGTCGCATGCGGGGGACTCAGCAGCCCTCAGCCGCTCAGCCCTGGCTGCGTGTAGTAACATGCACGTTGTACATCTTACACCGGCATTCGGCCGCACTCGATCGGCCGAAAGGGCCGGCGCATCCCCGGGGTATCGAGATCAACATGTAACTCACCAAGGCATACTTAGCTGGCCCATCACGCCCATGAAGCAACCACACACGGTCCGCCCCGCTCAGCCTGCGTACCAAGCGCCATCTGCACGAGCGAAGTGTAGTCTGTCAGTCCGCCCCGCTCAGCCTGCCGCGCCCAGCCCCTGAGCCTTGAGGCAGCCATCAAGAGTGCCTGAAAGTGGTTGTCATTCGTCGAGCTGTCCCGCTCAGCCTGCCGCGCCCAGCACGGCCGGCACAGTGCAGCGCAGCAGCTCCCGCCCTCCCGGCCCTTCCAATTATGCCCACCTCGACAGCATCCGCCTTCCCCGCACCCTCGCCGCCTGCCCCCCCTCCACCACCCCTCCCTCTCTTTCCCCCCTTCGCCTGAACTTCATCCCCGCCCTCGACCCCCTGCACTGCGCTGCATTGCGCTTTGCTTCAACCCCCTGCTTCACCTGTCGCATTACTGGCTGGCGGGCCAGACCCGGTTGCACATTGCTGTTACCCCCTGCCTCCACCCCGCCTGCCTACCTACTGCGGTACTACCTACTGCCCCGCCTGCCCCGCCGCCGACTGCTGCCCCTGCCCCTGCCCCTGCCCCCCCGCCGAGGCCAGGGCGCACTTGGCGGCCAGCGCCGCCGCCGCCTCCCCCATGGCCTCCGCCGCCAGCTCCAGGCGCCGGCCCACGTCCCGAGTGTCCATGGCCAGCAGCCGGGAGCGCACGATGCGCATGCGCTCCTGCGTGGGGAGAAGGGTGGGGATGGGGGGTCGGGGTGGGGGTGGGGATGGGTTGAAGGGGATGAGGAGGGGGGGATGGGGAAGAGGGGGCGAGCAGCTGGGAGCGGACGATGCGAGCAGCCGTAAGCAGACGAGGCGCATGCGCTCCTGGGAGGGAAGGGGTGGGTGCGTGGGGAAGCGGCACAGCTACGGCGGGGCCCACGCAGGAGCCACCCGAGGACACATGGGCCCGCAGGGAACACCCCGAGCGCTCGGTGCACCGGGCTTCGACCACTGACTGCTGCCCCCCGTTCGCAGCGCCCCCGCCCTCCTCGCTGGCCGCCTCACCTCCGCGGTGGCGTGCGGCAGCCACTGCAGCGCCGCCCAAGACAGCCGCACCAGCTCCTCCAGCCCCATGACCTCCTCCTCCCCCTCCTCCTCCTCCGTTTCCCGCCCCGACGTTGAAGCCGCCTCGGCCCCCCGCTGAGCCTCCGCCGGGCCGCCCTCCGCCACGCTCAGAGTATCTGGTGTGGACGAGGAAGACGCGGCGGAGGCGGGGGCGGGGGCCTGGGCGATGCCGGGTGTGAGGGGCTCCGCGTAGCGCCAGCGCATGGCCTGCTGCAGCGCCGCGGTCTCGTCGCAGCGGAACTTGGAGGCCAGGTTCTGGGCGTCCTGCGGGCGTGTTCAGTGGTGGGGACGAGGGCGGCAGGGGGCCGAGTGGTGGGTTGACTCGCAGGGGTTTGAGGGCTGGGGGCAGGGACCAGGCGCGGGATGGGGGCAATCGACTTGGGGGCTCCCCGGTCTCCCCGGCGCCCTGACCGAACCGATGGTATGCTCTTGCCCCCGCGCCTCCGCTCCCGCCCACCCGCAGGATGTTGTCCAGCTCCTCCGCCTTTGCCCGCAGCGCCCCCTCCGCCTCGCCCGGTGCCACAGCGTGGTCGGGCAGGGGGTAGACCTGGCGGGAGGGTGTGGGGGACACAGGGAGACGCAGGGCAGCTGGATGGAAGGAAGCAAGGTAGGGCGGTACACCAAAGCATGGTACCTCTCATCCATCGGCCTGCCCCAACAGCCGACGTCTTGACTGTTGATTGACTCCAACCACCTTCGCATCAGCCCCCAACCCCTGGATACCAAACCCTGCCGTCCTGCCGGTATCGTCCGACCCCTAGCCTTCCCTTCTCTTAGCTAGCCCTTGCCTTCCCTACTGCCGCCTTCCCCGCCCCCGCACCTGTGCCCGCATGTAAGGCCCTGACTGGGGCAGACCGCTGATGCCCAGCCGCGCCTCGCCCCGGATGCGGACCAGGTAGCCCCCGGTGTAGGGCTTGGCGCTCAGTACCTGGGGGCGGGGGTTTGGGTTGGGTTTGGGGCGCTGCTTGGTGGGTCGGGGGGCGGAGGAGGCGCGGCAGGCGGGGGACGCCAGCGCCCCGAGTCACCCGCGGAACTCCGCACTGGTGGTGTCCACTGGCGCTGGCACGCCCCATCGCCAATTTGCTGCCGTCCTCCACCCTAGAGCCTCCATCCCCACGAGCTTTCCCAGTTGCTTCCCCCACTCTTCTCTTCCCCTTGCCCCCACCCCCGATTGCTCCTGCCTCTCTTCCCTGTCCCGTGCCCTCACCTGCACCAGACAGCCGCACGAGAGGGAGTAGTTGTTGCCCCCGATGAAGGAGCCGGGGCCCTCGCCCTCATTCTGGCCCTGGCCCTGCGCCTGGCCGCCCATGTACGGCTCCAGTACGGCAGTGGCCATGAGGCGGTGCGGCGTGGCCAGGCACTCCTCCACCAGCGAGATGAAGTGGGGCTCGTACAGGTGCAGCGTCTTAGTCATGCCTTTACGGAAGCAGGAGGGTGGAGGGAGAGAGGGTGGGGGGGTGCTAGAGGGAGTGCGGGCTTATTTTTCCTCAGCCCGGGGGAGTGGTGCATCCTCTTCGCCCTCCGGGACCTCGTGGGTAAGGAGGCACTGGAGGCACGAAGCCTTTCAGGGCCCGTGACCTCCATATGTTATCTGCAATTCTCCCCCATGTTATGGCGAGGATGTCTATGTCCGTGGATGGGTGATATCCGCACTTCTCCCCTACGGTATGGCGAGGATGTCTACCCTCCCCACGTCAAGGGTGGATGGGTGCCCATCCATCCACCCCGTTAGCCCTTTCAGGGCTCACCCGGAAGGAAGACGCCGATTGGCTGTACCGGGAACAAAGGTAGCTCATGTGGTATCGTGCAGGCTGCCTCCGGCGCCTCCATCGTTGCCGCGCGGGCCGGCACCCTGCGAGCCGCTGCGCAACATCCCGCCACAAGCGTGAGCGCGACCGAGACTGCGGGTGCCCCACATCATCCTTACATGTATGGCGACGAGCGACGAGGGCCACGCGCTGTCCGCTCGACATCCGAGCCGCGCTCGGCGCAGCGACTCGTGGCCAGCGACGGGCGCCCAAAGTCGTCTGCATCTTTCCTACTGGTGCTTGAACTACAAGACCTTTCAAACTGGTTGGTTTCAGGGCAAGGGAGGGTAGTGCACGCGACAAGGTGTGGCTGAGGATGGCCGCAAGGATGGTCCGCCAGCTCTGGAGCGGTCAAGGCGAAAATGGTATACGTAGCTTGGTGAACGATGTACAAACCATCGCCGGACAATTGCGACCGGCCAAGGTCGCCCGCGACCATCAAAGACGGCCAGCGGCCACACGAACACCATCCGCCCCACAAGCCCGGGCGCCTCGAGCTCGAGCTCGAGCTGAACACATCCACCTCTCCATCACCTCTCCAAGCGCTTCCTCGCTTCCCTCAACCATACTCCCCTTCCGGAAGTGCGGGCGTCCCTGCGTCAGTCACTTCTTGCCCAGCATCTTAAGGCTCACAACAAGCTCAAGCCCACTCAGTCGACGAGACGTCACCCTAGATGCACCCCCTTGCACCCCCACACCTCCACCGGCCTTCACAGCGCCACTGACAGCTCCCGCTGCCCACGCGGCAAAACCGCGAACGCTTTCGGTCCTTCTCCAGTCCTCCGCATCCTAGCATCCGTGTCCAGCGCTCGCCTGGTCGTCCCTGGTCCGCTGTTTCGGCTTCGCTGGGCTCAGGCGACACGCCCTTGCTGCGTGTCCCATGCCGTACGCCCTCAGTACCCGTACCCAGAGTAGCCGTACCCCGGGTACTGCTGCGCCGCCGGGTATTGCCCGTACCCGTAGTACGACGAGTAGGCGGCGGCGGCGGCGGCCGCCGCCGCGGGGGCGGCGGCGGGGTAGCCGTACCCGGCGGCGGCGGCTGCCGCCGGCACCATGGGCGGCGGCGGCGGGGCGGCGGCCATGGGGGCCACGTGGGCGGCGTGGTGGTGCCCGTGCCCCATGTCAGACCTGGGGGCCTTGGCGGCGCCGCCGGCGTGCGAGTCTGCCGGGCGCTTGCCGCTGGCGGCGGCGCGCGCCTCCGCTGTGACGGTGGTGGGGAGCATGAAGCGGGAGGCGTGGCGGTCGGAGGCGGCCTTGACCTGGGGCCAGGGGGTGGGGGGCGGGCGGGGGCGTGGTTTGGGTTTGGGTTTCGGGTTTGGGATGGGGTGCGATGTTACGCTGTTCATCATTCCTCATACATGGTCTGGCGCAGCGGCAGGCGGACGAGGCGCGCCCAGCTGCTACAAACCTTCTGGCTTCTCCCTCTCCACGTCTACACCTGCCTCACCCCCACCCCCACCCCGACTCGCGCCGCACGCACACCGTACGGCGGCCGCACCTGCTCCAGGGTGCCGTACATGTCGGCGAAGTCCACCGACCGCGCCGACAGCTCCTCCCGGTCCCGCTCCGCCAGGGCGCGGCTGGAGGCGCCCTCGGCGGGGGGGGCCGTGCACCTGGGGGGAGGTGGAGGGGAGGGCGGGGAGGTGGGGGACGTGGGGCGGAGTGCCGCGGCGGCAGGTACCGGTGGTGGGGCAGGTTTTATAGGTTTTGGAGGAAGGGGCGATTTGCGATGGGAGGGCTTGGGACGGATGAGACTGCTCCTACGACCCAACGCATCCAGCTGTACGTACGGCGCCGTACGCACCTGTCGTACAGATCCAGCGCGCGCGCCACCGACTCCTTGCCCGCCACCAGCTCCTCGAAGTGCACGGCCGCCTCCCACAGGCTGCGCACGCCGGGGCAGGCCTCGAGCGCGTCGTCCAGGACCTAGGGGGTGGGGGGTGGGGTTGGGGGTGTGGAGTGGGGAGGGTGTTGACAGCTGAGGAGTGCGTCGCCTCGCCGAACGCGTAAGAGGGGGGGGGGGTTGCGGAGGGCGGGTGCGTGAGAAGGCGGGCAAGTAGGGGTTGAGGACCAGGAGGGTGATACCGGAGCCCGGAGGGTGAGAGGGGGTATAAGGGCGCTCAACCATCATTCTGACTGCTCGTTGGTTTCTCGCGCAAGCCAGCACGCTCAACCGGGCCTTGGCGGCCACGCGCCATCCCCACATGTCTGTCCCCCCCGCTTGCCAGTCCTCCTGCATGCCCCATTGCCCCCCCCTCCGGCCCACCTTGCGCGCCGCGACCAGGTCGGCCTTGTGTCGGCGCAGGAAGTGGGCGTAGTGGATGGCCAGGAAGGGGTGGATGCGGGAGCCGTCCTTGGCCTTCTCCTCCTGCAGCAGCTCCGACAGCCAGTGGCAGGCGGCGTCCAGGTTGCCCTGGGGAGGGGAGGGGTTGAAGAGGGGGTTGAATGGGTGGTGGTGTTGGGGGGGCGGGGCTTCATGTAGGGGGAGGGTGGCGTCTAGAATACTAAAGGCGGGTGAGAAGGGGTAATGCGGGTGGGTTGTGTGGGCCGTGGTGAGTGGTAGAGTTGGTGGTCGTGGCGAAGTGGGACGGATAGGTGTGGTCAACGAGGAGCGACTCGGGAGGAGGAGTGGACCAGGCATGCCGCGCTGGCAGACAGCAGACTGCAGGACTGCCACCGCCTGGAGGCTTGGTGGGCTCGAGGGGGCACGTTGAGAGCTCGGCAGAGAGGCTACGGAGCCCCGTGACCTCAACGCGCCCAGCTAGTGGGTAAAACCGAAAAGTAGCCCGTCACACCTGGCGGCGCTCGAAGTTGGCTGCGGCGGTCACGGCCTCCAGCAGGCGCGGCGCCACGGACGTCAGCAGGTGCTTGAACCTGGGCGGGGCGGGGCGGGGCAGGGTTGGTGTTGATGGGCAGCGTTGGAAGAAACGACGATGGGCTTCTGCCGGCGCTCCTCCCATCTCCCACACCAGCCAACCGTCACCCCATCCCCGCAAGCAGGGCCCAGCTCGGGCTCCACGCCAAGCCCCCCACGCCCAACATGCTCATCACGCCCCGCAAGCTCCGCACGCTCCATGCCCCGCACCGCCGCACGCCTCACCCCACCTGGCGCGCGCGGCCTCCACGTCGCCCCGCTCCTCGTCGCAGTGCGCCGCGTACAGGTGCGCCTCGGGGCGGCGCTTGCAGAAGCCGCCCACGCAGCGCTCCAGCGCCGCCTTGGCGCCCGCGGTGTCGCCCTGCTTGGACAGGTAGCGCACGTAGCGCTGCCAGAACTCTGGGATGACGTGATGGTGATGGCAGTTGTACAGCAGTGGTGGTTGCCATGGTTGCGATAACGCATGGAGGGAGAGGGCAGGGGAAGGGGAAGGGGAAGAGGAAGGGGAAGGAGGGGGGAGCGGTCAAGGGCGGCGGGAGGGTGTGGAAGCGGTGGGGGAGGGAGAGCGGCAGAGTGCGGCAGCTGCGAGCGGCCGGGCCTACCTCGGTGCGGTCAGCCCCGGGGGGCCCCCGCACATACCGGCAACCCCGGGCCTCTGAACCGGGCCGATCCAGGCATGAGGGCAGCGGAGGAAGCACAGGCGCGGAGGCGGGGCCGGGGCCGCGGCAGGGCGGTTGCGAGGGGGCGTGTTTGGGGGGTGGGCGTGCGGGTGAGAGCGCTGCTAGGCGGAGGCTGCAGCAACCCCTGGGCACCCCAAGTGCAGCAGCGGCAGAGCGGCTGGGTAGCATACCGCGGAGGGGGGGAGGTGCGATGCTGTGTGGCACGCGCGGCTGGCGTCAGCCTGCAGGGGACCAGTCAGACCAGCATCAGGCACCAGCTGCTACCCCCCTCTCTACACAGCAGCTTCCGGCAGCGCCCAGCCAGCCTTGCTTGCCATGCGTGCACTGCGCGCTCTAGGTCCCCACCAACACTGGCCGTTGAGAGCCCACGCCTCGGCCGCCCTCCGCGTCTGTTGCGGCAGCTGTTGCGCCGCCGGCCCCGTTGTGAGCTGTTCCGCTGCTCCGCTTGGACATTGGGCTTCGCAGCTCCTTGGAACGGCCACAGCAAGCAACACCACCCAGAAATGTGCACCCTTGCTGGCAGAAGTGTGCGCCCCGCAACAAAATGCCAGCGAAAGGACTCACCGCCTTTACCTGAGCCGCTGAGCGCGCGAAGCGTCATGGTGGTCAAGCAACACAGCGCCCGAATTCCTTCGCCTTCGGCCCTACTGCCTGAATCATGCCCCGCAGTCTGCGCCCAAGCTCGGCAGCAGCCCATACACGCGGTACAAGTGCCGTACGCCCGTACTGCCCACCTGGGTAGTTGGCGCACGCCACGAGGCAGCGCTCGTACAGCGTGACGGTTGCGGTGTGGTCGCCGCGCGCCTCGATGAAATCCAGGTACCGGATCCAGTTGTACAGCTGAACGCCGTCCAGCGGCTTCACGTGGAAGTACGGCCGGCGGGCGGCCTCCTCGTACGGCTTCCGCTTGGCCAGCTCGGCCTTGGTGGCGTCGTACAGCTCGTCGTACTGCTTCACCCACACCTGTGGAGGGGAAGAGTCAGGCAAGGGTGAGAGGCGTGACATCCGGAGGCCACGACAGAACTGCTTGGCTGCCCTACGCCTCGCTTCCCCACATCTCCTAAGTACAGGCTGAGCCTCCGGACCCAACCAGCTCCGCGGTCCGAAGCCACGGATACCCAATGCAAGGCAGGTGATGACGCACCACGGCCCGGCGGACCCACAGTCCCACACCGCGCCCCACGCTCCCCACCTGCTCCCCACACCGCGCCCCCCACAAGACCCCCACCTGCTTCACGTCATCGTCCGTGATCACGATGGCCTCCTCCTTGGCCTCCTCCTTGGCCTCTTCCTTGACCTCCTCCTTGATCTCCTCCTTGATCTCGGCGCCGTCGCCGTTGGACGCGGGAGGCGGCGGCGCGGCCTCCTCGCCCTCGCCCTCCGCCTTCACCTCGGCCCCCTCACCCGCCTCCGCCTTGACCTGCGCACGGGGTTTGGACCAGCGTCGTAAAATCCTAAGCAGGATCGAGCCGGCCATTGCCCTGACGCTTCCACATTCCAGCCCTGAAACGGGAGCTTCTACGCCCTACCGCACGCAGCACCGGCATCCGCACGCCGTGCTCTGTGCTGCTGCCATCTACGCCACGCACCTTGGCTGCGTACCGGTATTCTGGCGGCCCACGCAAAACCCCGTGCCCTCGCCCCCCAGGCGCAACCGCTGCGGTACAAAGGTGTGCCCACCTTGGCCTCCTCCGCCTTCTTGGCTGCCTCCGCCTCGGCCTTGGCCTTGGCGCGCTGCTCCGCCCGCTCGCCCTCCAGCCGTACGCGGATAGCGTCGTACTCGTGCGTCTGCAGCAGCTGCGCCGCCGCCAGGGGGTGCGTGTACGACTTGAAGCTGAGGGGGGGCAGCCGTGGGGGGAGGGAAGGTGCGGGAAGGTGCGGGGTCAGGAACGTGCGATGGAATCCTCAGCCTGCACCCGCCGCCGATGGCCGTGATGGGTGCACGGATGTGGGTCGGGGCAGAGACGTGCGACCTCGGATCGGACCTGCTGCGGCGACCTACGGCACCCCAACCCCCGCCCCCGGAGCTCGCCCCACCCCCATAACGCACGGTTCGGGAGGGGCGGGATGGGAGGGGCATCGGCCAACTCACAGACCGGCGTCTATCCACCGGGCCGACGCTTCCCCCGGCTCAAGCGAGCCCCCCCCCCCGCACACACGCACCTGCTTTCGGGATGGGTCGGGATGGGTCGGGATGGGTCGGGCTTCGGACTCCCAGGGCTTTCGGTTCCGTATCTACGACCGGCCGGCTAATTACCGCGCCTACGCTTTCCCTGGCCTTTACACGAGCAGCCCTGAACACGCACCTGCTTTAGAACCGGCTGTAGTACCGCCCAAGCGCTCCCAACTGCCCTCACGCCCCCATCCCCCGCCCGCGGAGTCCCCTCCCCCCACACGCACCTGCTGTAGTAGCGGTCCAGGTCGCGCACGGGGCACGCCAGCACGCGGGAGTAGAGCGCGGCGATGTGGTGCGTGGAGCCCTTCTCCTGGGGGGTGGGGTGGAGCGGAGGGCAGGGCAGGCGGGGGTGTCGTCAGTGCGGCGAAGGCGAGCTGTGTGCGGTGGGGGGATCGGCAGGGGCGGTCTGGGCATGCCGAGGGCCCAAAGGAGGCTCAGTGGGCCAGGCGCGGGCCAGGCTGACTGCGCCTTAGTAATGCTCAGCCGTTCACCTCCTCCACACGAACAGCCTGCACCCGGCCATGCCGCCCCGCCTGGTCAACCCTCTCTCAACCATGCCCCCCCCTGCACCACGCCTGCCACCCCCCTGCCCCACACCTGCTCAAAAGCCAGGTCCATCACACCGCCCATATTGCACAACTTGTCCATTCACATAATGCCATCGGCTCCTTCCGCCCCCCTCAACCCCACCTGCTCGAAGGCCAGGTACTTGTCCCACAGCGTGTGCGCGTTGAAGTCAGTTGCCACGTAGGCCAGGCCGCGCTCGTAGATGCTGCGGAGGAGGAGGGGAGGAGGGGGGAGGGCCAGCGTGGGCGCAGCACAGGGCGCTCAGTGCTGCACGGTGGCCCAGGCCCTGCTGCGGCCCCAGCCCCATCACCTCATCCGACACGTGCCCTGCGCGCGGAAAACCCACCGCCTCCCACTTCCGCCCACCTCCACGACCGCCCGGCTCCACCCCGTGCAGACCCTCCCCTACCCCCGCACGCCAACCCGGCCCCTCTCATGCGCCCCCCCTCCTGCCTGCGCTCCCCCCGCTCACACGACCCTCTCCTGCCCCACCCCGCGCACCCCACCCCCCTCAACCGCCTACATCGGGCTCGCTGGCTGCCGCTCCCCCCCTCCCCACCCGGCCTCCCCCCTCTTCCCATTCCCTCCCCGCTCACGCGCGCACGTCGTCCGCCGAGGCGTCCGGCTGCGCCTTACGGAACGCGGCGTAGTGCGCCCACAGGTCGGCCGAGTAGGGGGTGGCGGCCACACCCCGCTCGTACACGTGCGCCGCCACGTCCGTGTTGCCGTGGCGGATCTACGTAAAAGGGGGGGATCGGTGGGCACGAGCGCAGTTGGCATCCGACGGGCGCGCTCGGCCTCCCAGCTCCCGCCGCCTCTCCCTCCCCAGTCTTCCCCAGACCAGCCTCCCCAGCCCGGTACTGCAGTACTCCGCTTCGTACCCCATCCCCCGCCCTGCCCCGAGGCCCCCCACACCTCTGCGTCCGCGTACTTCTTCCAGTAGCCGTAGCACAGGGGGTACTCGGCCAGGAAGGCGTCGTAGGCCTGGCGCACCTTGGCCAGCTGGTCGTGGGGCTGCGGGGGGGCGGGGGGTGGAGGGGGTGGGGGGGAGGGGTGGAGGGGGGGTGGAGCTTGGGGTGGAGGGGGGATGAGGTTGGGGGGGAGGGAGGAGGGGAGCGCGAGGGGAGCGGGAGGACGTGTGTGGGGGGGGAGGGGAAGAGGGGAGAGGGGAAGTCGAGGATGGTCAGGGCCCAGAGCAGTGGGCCACGAGGGCTTGGGAGCAGTTTCGGAAGATGGGCTGCGGTCCCTGCCTCTGGGTTCACCGACGAGGGGCGGGTATGGGCGACCGGCCAGCACCACGGCTCGCCGCATGCCTTACTCCCGCCAGGCCCCCCAAGCCCCTCACCAGGCGATCAGCGATGCCTAGAAGGGCGGTCCACGTGTTGAAGTCCTGCGTGTCCGCCTGCACGCTGGCCCATTTCTGGTTGAAGGCCTCCACGTCCGGGTTCGGCGGAGCAGCTGCACGGACATGTTACGCAGGGTGATCAGCCTACGAATTCTTCGTCGCTAGGAGCCGAGCAGGCTGAGGGAGCACACAAGTGCGCCCATGTTCTAGAGCGCACCAGGAGGGGCCGCCTCAGGCGCCGGGGTGGTCTCCTGAGGCGCAGCAGCAGCGGCTGCAGCCTGATCAGCCTCCTGCATGGTCGCGTCCATCGCAGGAGCGCTGGTCTCGCAAATGTTGAGGAGTGAGCCGCTAACGAACAAAGGCCGTGTTCCGCTAGCTGCTATGGAAAATATACGCGTGTGCTGCTCTGAGGGTGAAGGGCCTGAACTTGAGAGGGCGTCGCGGGTTGGTGCATGCAGCGCCCGGGTCCATTCCCCCCAGTTCGCGCGCAGAGACGGTACTCTCGCCCTCAAACACACAGCCAACCGGCCAGCTTTTAACACACCCGCAACCATGTTGATGGCACCGCGCCGCCCCGACAAGAAGAAGGCCCAGCGCGAGCTGCGGCAGAGCCTGGTCCTCTTCGGCACCATCGTTTTCTCTGCTAGGGCCATTCCCTACATTCTGCACCTCTACCAGATGGCCTCTTCGTAAGCAGCTGCCTCGTCCCGTGGTGCCCTCTGGTTTGGCTTTCGGCGGGCTTGGATCCGCAGATGGCCGACCGGGGGCGGGCTGGAGCCGAGGCGGGGGCCGCTGGCCAAGGCGGGCGATCAAAGAAGCAGTCGCAAGCTGATGCTAAGGCGGGCCGCCGGAGGCACGCGCTTGGGCGGCCTCTCACCCAGGCTGAGGAGGTGGAAACCAAAAATCCCATCAGCCTCGTGCGACTCCGCTATGATGGTGCGGTCAAGGAGGGCCAGGACGACCCCAGCCGTGTATCCCTGTCAAAGGTGCACAAGGCGGCGCAGCTCGTGCTCAGCGAGGACCGTCTGTCGGTGACGGGATGCAAGGGCTTCCGCACCGCGCGCGGCTCCCACGGCGCCCACGAAGGCGCGCTGTACTGCGAGGTGACCATCACGCGGATGGGCAAGACGGGGCACTGCCGCCTCGGCTGGTGCACGCGCAAGGCGGAGCTGCAGGCGCCGGTGGGGTATGACACGTTTGGCTTCGCCTACCGGGATGTCGATGGCTCCCGCGTCTCGGCCGGCCTGCGCGAGCCGTACGGCGCGCCCTTCAAGGAGGGCGACGTCGTGGGCATGTACATCTACCTGCCTCGCGGCGGCCGCACGCTGGAGCCCCAGGCCAACGAGTACACCCGGTACAAGGGCAAATGGATGCGCGTGGAGGACCCGGAGCCGACGCCCGAGCCGTTGCGCGGCGCGGTCATTGCGTTCTCGGTCAACGGCGTTGACCAGGGCGTGGCGTTCCGTGACTTCAACGAGGGCACCTACTACCCCGCCGTCTCGCTCTACACCATGCCGGAGCAGACGGAAGGCGCGACCGTGAACCTCAACTTCGGCCCCAGCTTCCGCTTCCCGCCGCCCCAGCCCGAAGGCTGCCCCGCCGCGGGCCCGGTCTCAGACCTGGCCCTGCCACCGCTCTCATCCGCTGCGTTGGCTGGCGTAGCGCTGGGCGGCGGCGTCCTCCCGCTGACTGAGGTGCCGGCGGCGGAGGTGGGAGTCCTGGACGTGGCGATGGGGGAGGCAGGAGCGCAGGAGTGGGCAGGGCCGGGGGTGAAGCTGGAGGCAGGCGAGGCGGCGATGGGGGCGGGCATGGGTGTGGAGGGCGTGGACGTGGGGAATGTGGACGGGGAGGCGCAGGTCGCTGAGGTCAAGGCCGAGTGATGTTTGGATTGCGGTTCCCTTGTTCTGGAGCTTCTGGTTGTGCGGCTTTTGGGGTAGCGCAGATAGGCTGCAGTGCTGCGGTTGGGATGCGAGTTTTCGCTGTGGTTGTTGTCGTTTTGACGGACACAGGACCAGTCGAGGGCATGGGGGGCATGGCTGCGCGTGGTGGGAGCTAGCACAGGTTCACAGTTGCAGTGGGACTATCGTTGTAGGCTGAAGGAGTGACAACGCAGTCTTCCGCATCCGCATGACGGACGGTTGGCATTCCAGACCCGGTGCGGTTGCGCAGACGTGCCTGTAGCGCTACGGCTGAAGCTCTGTGCCCCTGTCTCGATACCTCTGGCGCAGTAAAGTTGCGACCACCACTATCCCCGGGTGCTCCTGCCCTTCACAGCTCTCCGTCTGGCAGCAAGGAACCGCTAGCACTCGCACATGAGCAGCGGCTGATGGAATGGCAGCGGTCAGACAGGGAATGCGGGTGGCTTGCCTGTGGGGTGTTGTCTTGGTGGCAGGCCCAGCGGCAGGCTTCGCACTGTACAGCATCCGGCGTGGTGGCTGCCCAAGATTGCCCAAGAAGTAGCCGAGGGGCATGGCAGTAGTCGCGCGAAGAGTCTTACATACCGATCATTCAAGGCTTGTGACCGTTGTCGGAGTCCCACCGTGGGACCAGGGCCTCAGTAGCAAACCAGCCGGCACAGACGCCGTAGGGGGAAGCGGTCAGCTTCATGCCTCCACGCCGGCCTACCCACCATCCTCAGACAGTAGGGCTCTGCCCTCTGCCCCCAACTGACAAAGGCACCTTCAATCTCGCAAGCACTAGCACAAGCAACTCCCTAACAGCCAGCCACACTTGCTTCGGGTCCAGAAGCAGTGGGATAAGTGTCAGTGCCGTCACACAGGCCTCGCACAAGCCTTCAAGTGGTAGACACTGCATTCTAGCAGTCCATCGACTGCATCCCCTTCCAACCGAGCGTTGATAACAGATTGCACGTCGGTTGGTCCCACATTGAGCACTGCGTGCAGCAGCCCGGCCCGGGTGGGGGGGATGCGAGTTTTGACCCCTGGTGAATGCTGCGTCGCTCGCTTCCAAGTCGCACGCCCCTTCCACATCTCCTAACCACCATGCATCATTGCGTGCACTGCAGCCTGGCAGTTCTGATGAATACATACACAGCTGCCACTGATCCACAGCCTAAAAGTGTCGCCATCAATGCGGTATGCGCGGTCTGCACGCGAAGCGACTTGCCAGCACAGGCAGGAGCCGCGCCTCCTCTAACACATGACATGAACAGCCCTCAACCTAAAGGCTACGGGCTGCAAAGCAACCTCCTGCCACCTGCGAAAGAGCCTACCGTGGGCACGTTTCAGCGCCCCTAACCCAGATCTAAGTTACTCAAGTTAACGACATGAAAGCTGCAGGTTTGTGTGTGATGCGCATGACCGGTGAGTGGTACACCCTCGTGAGGCGCACGTTGCAAGTAAGTCTGCTGTCTGAAAGGCACACACGGGCGCTACGTCCTTGCCCTCCGCCCTTATCCCCGCCCCGCCTCCTCCTCACCACCGCCACCCCGCCCAGCCGCCTTGGCCTCGGCCGCCGCCTGGGCTTGCAGCTTGACCTCCGCCGCCGCCCGGGCCGCCGCTCGCACCGCCACGCGGTACGGATAGCGACACACGGCATGCTCCCAAGCAGTCATTTCAAAGAACCAGTCCAGGGCTAGCAGCAACACGCCAGCTAGGGCGGTTGCGTTCGCAGCCAGGAATAGCCACGGGTACGGCACGGCGTCACGGCCCCACTGGTAGCCCATGCCGTACACGATGCCGACGAAGATCGCGACCGGCACGCAGTACGCCCATGCGGCCACGTGCGTGTGCAGGCCCAGGAACAGCCCCGCCCACAGCCGTACAGTCCCAATCCACCGCTCGAGCCGAGCACCCAGGGAGGAGCTGGCGGCGGCGGCTTCCTCGGTGGCGGCGTTGAAGGCCGCCGCGCCGCGGGACGTTGGCGCCGGCGACGCATCCGGGCCTCGGGGTGTGGCAGCGGTGCTGGCGGCGGCGCTGGCCGCCGCCGCGGCGTCAAGCGGGACCCTCAAGGGCGCCGCGCCGGGTGTAGTCGCGGCGGGTGTCGCGCGCGGCGTAGGCCAGCCGCCACGGGGCGTCTGAGCCGGAGTGGCAGGCCCCGGCGCGACGCGCCTGGAGAAGCGCTTGTGCAGCCGCTTGCCCCAGCTGCCCAGGGCCTTGGCGATGCTGTGGCTCACGATCAAGAGTACGGCGAGCGGGCCCAGGACGTACACCAGCAGCGGGCCCACCAGGGACCAACCGCCGATGGCCAGCGCGCTCAGGCACGTGCGAGCGCCACGTGATCGCCAGCCCGACCCCGGCGGACCGAACGTGTGGTCCCGGAGGTAAGACCCCACCACACGTAGCGCCTCGGGCTGGAGTCGGTGCACTCGGGCAGAGCCGGACTGGTGCAATGGCGCCTGCGGGCCCGCGTCCGCGCTGGCGGCAGCGGCGGAGCCGGCGGAGGCGGCAGAGCCGGCGGCGGTGGAGGCGTCAGCGGCCTGGGCCTGCCGCGGCGTAGCGGCGGCGGAGGCCGCGGCGGTGGCAGCGGCGGCAGAGGTGCTGTTGCCGCGGCCGGACTGGCCCGCCAGCATTGCGCGTGTGGCAGCCGACGGGGCGCGGTCCAGAGTGCGGTCGGCGCCCATCGACATGCCGCGGCGGCTGGCGGTCAAGGCGGGCAAGCCCGTGCTAGGCACCCCGCCGTCGGTTGCACGGGTCGGGCCGCCGCCGCCGCCACCGCCGCCGCCGCCGCCGCCGCCGCCGCCGCCGCGGCTGATGGAGTTGCGTGCTGGGCCCAGTATGGCGCCCGCGTCGGAGACGGCGCCGCCGGCGGTGGTGGCGGCGGAGGTCTCGGGCGTGCCGACGCCGCTGCGGGAGGTCAGGCGGCTGGGGGAGCGGACGCGGCGGGACCCGTGGGAGGAGGTGGGGCCGGCGAGGTTGCGGCGGGAGGGCCGCGTGCTAGACCGGACAAGCTGGCTTTGGCCGCCTGCATCTGCCTGTGCGTCGGGGTTCGCGGTCGAGTCTGGGCTCGCCTGCGCGCCGCCGCCGGTACGGGCCGCGCCTGGCGGCGACTGGCGCGCCGTAGGGCTGGGAGCCGGGGGTGGGGCGGCCAGCCCGGTGGCGCCGCGGGCAGCGGAGGAGGCCTTCCGCAGCGGTGGAGGCGTGGAGTGGCGCGTGGGGGTGTCTGCGCCGGGGCCGCTGCCCCTGGCGCCGCCCCCACTGCCGCCGCTGCCCTGATGCCTAGCCGGTGAGGCGGCGCCGGGAGAGGCGGGCGAGCCGTCGGTCTGCCGGCGGGACGACGGCGACCCCTCCAGCGCCTCCGCCAGGGGCCCCGGCGCCGCCGCCGCGTCCCCTGGCGACCACCAGCCATGTGGGTCATTACGATCCCAACCGCTCTCCGCCGCCTGCGCCACCTCGCCACTGCCTGCCATGCGACACCCGTCCAGGCCCGCGCCCGTTCTGGGCCCCACAGCGGTTGGGCCCAGCGAGGAAGGGACCCGAGTCATGCCCGCGGGCGGCAAGTAGGGAGGGTGGGAAGCGAGCGAGCCGACTCCGCCTTCGCTCGCGGCACGGGCCGGGCTGAAGACGGCAGCCTGAGACGTCCACTGCCGGCCAGGCGCGCCGCCCTCTGTGGTCCGCGTCGGCGGCGGCGGCGGCGCAGCAGGCGGCGGCGGCGGTGCTGGCGGCGGATGCGGCAGCACTTGCACAAGCTCCGCCGGGGCCTCGCCGGCCTCCGCCACCGGCCTGCCGTAGCTGGCTCCGCCGGCAGGGGAACGGAACTGGGCCCCGCCGCCGCTGCCGCCAGCGGAGGCTGGGCTGACGGGGCCGCCGGAGGCGCCGCCGCTGGCTGGGTAGCTGTTGCCCAGGGACGCTGGCGGCACCGCTGCGGCCGCACGGGGCGTGTCTGCGGCCGAGCCGAAGCCGTGACCCGGTGCGCCGCCACTGGGGGACCCAGCGCCGGAGTGTGGCCCTGGAGACTGGGCCGCTGACGGCCGCTGCAGCGTCGTGCGCACGGGAACCGGCATCACGGAGGCGCCCCCCAGGGACCTGCTGCTGAAGCGACCACGTGAAGGGCTAGCGTTGAGCGCGCGGACGTCGTACGCCGGCGCCGCGGAGGGGTAGGACCAGTCCTCGGCGGCTTCACCCGTGGGCTGGCGGCGCGGCGGGCCGCTGGCGGAGGCGTCCGCCGGGGCCATGGCCGCCCGGATACGGTCGTTGCCGCTGCCGCTGCTGCCGCCGCCGCTGGCGCTGGCGGTGACGCTGCCGCCGCTGCTGACGCGGATCTCTGGCGCCGCTGAGCCGCCGCCGGCGGGGCCCTTCTTGCCGGCGACCTGAGCCAATTTGGCCTCCAAGGCCTCCTCGGAGTTGGCGTTGTCCTCGTCACGAGGGCCGCCGCCGCCGCTGCCGCCGCCGCTGGAGGCCAGGCGCTGCTGCGCCGCGCGTACGGCCTGCCCGACCAGCTGTACGGACATGGTCCCCGCCAACTGCTGCGTGGCGCGCATCAGGAAAAGAGTGAGGCCGATCGCAAGCGCCCCGCAGACGATCGGGAAGATGTACACGCGCGGCAGGCACGAGATGTACTCGATCTGGCAGTATTCGAGGCGGCAGGGGCGAGTGAGCGCGAAAACCAGTCCGATGGCGCCGAGGTGTACGGCAGTCGCGATGACAAATCGTACGATCGGGCCCCACGGGACCTCGTTGAAGAGCCACATGATGGACGCGCTCCACGCCTCAGCGACCGCACCGCCGTACACGCTCAACCGCTGTACGGCCTCGCGTGAGTAACTGCGTGCGTGCGCCACGACAATGATCTTCGCCATGCCGTTCGTACTGCCTGCACCGCTTGCGTTCCCTACGGAGGACTGGGCCAGGCTGGCGCCGCCGCCGCTTGCAGGAGTGCTGGCGGCGCCGCCGGCGCTTGCCCCAGCCGAAGGTGATGCCGCGGGACCCGGCGTTGACTGCGGTGAAGGAGGGAAGAAGGCACGGGCAAGAGTAAGCACCCCTGCTACAGGCATTGTGTCATAGCCACACCCATGTAGACCGCACACGACCTATGAACACGAACACCAGCACATTAAAACTCTCTTCCATGCGGCATGCGCCATGTGTGGCCAACCAGCCCTCCCGCTCGTACCGGATCAGGCCGCGGAAGCAAAGGCTCCCCGTCAGAAGCGGCGGCCGGGTCCGGCGCTCCCGGAAGCGCCGCCGTCGCTTCCGCCACGGCTCCCGCCGCCGCTGGCGGCGGTGCGGGCCGCGGCGTCACGGCCTGAGACGCTGGCGGCGGCGACGACGAGGGCGTGGTCGAGGCCGTGCAGGCCGAGGCGCCCCCGGTGCTGCGGTTCTGCCCAGCGTCGCCCTCGGGCGCGACTTTGGTTTTTGTATCACGGAGTTGCATGAGGCCGTGGATTGCGGATGCCAGCAACAGGGCGATGGCCGCCGCGCCGTACGACCCCCAAAGCCACAGCAGGTCGGGCAGGGGGTAGAAGGAGGTGCAGGCGTTACGGTGGATCGAGAAGCGCAGCCCGCGCGAGGCCGCCACGGCGTAGGCGCTGCCGCGCGGCGGCGTCAGGCGCGGGTTGCCGTACAGCAGGATGCCGTACGGAAACGTTTTGCCGTCGCCCCTGTCCATCCGTACGTTGACGGCGTGGTCCAGGTCCCAGGCGACGCCGTCGAAGCCGCACTCGTCTGACATGAAGGCGTACTGCGATGTGTACGTCATCCAGAACGGGCCAGATCCGCTCATCGTCGCTAGCGCGGCGTTGATCGCGGCGTAGATCCGCGTGAAGTTGCTAGGAGATGCGCTGTAGTTGACAGTTGTTGCGGTCCAGTTCTGGCTAGCGTCGGTTAGGCGCGGCGTGAGACCGTTGCTGTCCTTGCCGTCGAGCGAGCACGAGCCCTCGACCCACGAGCTCGGCAGCGGGCCGCGGATGTCGTTGTACGACAGATCCACGATCCGGCCGCATCCGCCGTACCGCGTCATGGTGGGCAGCAGCGGGCCCGAGATGCGGTTGTGGGAGAGGTTCAGGTAGAGGATGGAGCCGTCGCCCGCGGGACCGAAGGTCGCGGGCAGCGACCCCGACAGCGAGTTGTGTGACAGATCGAGTTGCTCCAGATTCGGCAGGACGAGCCACGTGGCTTGGCCGGGCATCTGGCCCGCAAGCTCGCAATAGTTGATCTTGAGGCGCCGCAACCGCGGCTCGGCGCCTTGCGGCGGCATGTAGAGGCGGGAGAAGTAGGAGGCTGTGTCATTGGCGTTCAGGACCTGGGTGTAGGTGAAGTTGAAGGGCGCGGCCGCAGGCAGGGCTTCATGCGGTGCGCCTCCTGCCCCCGCGAGGACGCTGGTGAGGGCGGCGACGGGGGGCGAGGGCGGCGGGCTGGGCGGACTGGGCGGGCTCGGCAGGGGTGGCGCGGGCGCTGGACTGAAGGTGCCGTTGGGCGGGGGCCGCGAGGGGCTGGGGCTGGGGCTGGGGCTGGGAGAGCCCGAGGAGGCGTTGGCTCCGGCATCCACTCCAGCACCCGCTATGGCCATGATCAGAGGCTCCAACAGGTGGGGCGCGTAGACGGGCACAGGGTCGGTGCAGGAGATGGATAGGGACTCGAGCTGGCGTAGCAGGTGGCCTCCTAGAAAGGTATGGCCCAGCTGTGGAGGCACAGACCAGGCGGCGACGGCAGGGTGGAGGGGATGAGTTTGGGGATTGAGAACCCGAGAGGCGCCCAGCCAGACAGCCCGCCGCGGCGGGGGAACAGAATGAGCAAGCGTGTGTGGCGTCAGCCCCCCTCAGCCTGCCTCACCAGGAAGGCTTGCGAGACATCCGGCGAGTCGATCACCAGCTCCAGGGGCCGAAACAGGAATGTGTCTGGCTGGCCGTCACCCCAGTAGGCCTCCAACGTTCTCCACTTGCAGCCCAGGATGGTGGCATTTCCGCCGACGCACTGCAGACCCTGACCGCGCTGGCCGCTCGTCAGCGGGAACGGCGGGAGATCAATCAGCCATGACAGGGTCCCCACGCAGTCGCCGCCATCGGGGAGCGCACAGATGGAGGCTGAGGGGAAGGGGAGGGAAGGGGTGGGGGTTTTCAAGGAGGACTGCGTGAGGGGCCCTAGGAAGAACTTGGGGCGGTGGTGGAGCCAGAGAACATGGCCGTCAGTCAGTTGCTGGTATGTTCATGGGGCGTTTTGGGGCTGTGAGTGGGCATAGCGGCTGCACCCCGGCACGAACCTCGGGTAGTGAGGTCGATGGCCGAGAGGGGCACCCGCTGGAACGGGGCCACCGGCAACGGGGGTGATGGTGGAGGAGGCCTCAATCGCGGAGAAGGCGACGAGGCCTTCGCCGTTGGAGGTGTCTGGGCCCCTGCACGCGCCGGGACGGGTCCATGAACGCGTTTCCCACCTCCATGGGTGCGCCATGGGAAGCCGGCAAGCAACGGAAACGCAACTTACCAGCAATCTGTGGCTGTATAATGCACAACGAGATACCCAGCCACAGTAACGCCCCAGCAACCAGGCTGAAGTTTGGCATTTTGCCCGGCTCAGACTGGCCGCGGGCGTCGGGCTTCGACGTCCATCGCGTGAAATAGCCCTCTGATCACCCCAGCAGTAGCTCTGATAGGACAGGAAGCGACGCCAAAATGACCACGTTCTATTTGGCTCGCTCGCGCATTCTACGAGTCAGGACTGGGAACCGCGGGAGCTTGTGCTGGCGTCTGTGATCACTATATATACCGTGCTGCGCGAGGGAAGTTGACGTGCAGGGGCGGTCAAGTCGTCCTCGATCCGGGGGCAAGGCACGAACCCCCGTATACTCAGCCCTCCCGTGGCACGTTGCGGGGCCACAAGAGAGGGGCCGTCGGAGCCCTTCCCTCACTGCCTCATCTGCCCCATGCATGCTTGGCACGTAGGGACTCCCCACCGGTTCATCTCATAGGGCCTAACCAACTGTCGTCCCTTTCTGATATGGCCAAGCTGGGCTCCGGCCAAGTTCTTGCTTAGATGGCCTCTTACACATGGCCCCCTGACCCCATACTCCGGGCCAGAACTGCAGGAACAGAGTCCGCGCAAGACAACTGCGCGACCCCCATGCCCGCCCGGCCTTCCCGGCAACTTGGGCTTGCATGCGCTAGCAGGCAGGCCGCCCCGTCTGCACACCCCTCAGGCCAACCTCAGAACCGCGACCCCATCGTCTCATCCCACACATGCACACGCACACGTTTGTGACTGGTCGGCCTTCCCCGTCACCGGACACCCGTCCGGACACGAAGCCACATTGAGTCCAAGAGTTGCCTAAGAAAGGCGGAACCACGCGTGGTATGATGTTCCGCTCATACGAGTCATGAATGGAGCAGAGCCAGATGAGCCTCGAACACAAGCCCGACCCCTGCCGATGCCAGGTCCCTCCCCACACACGTCACCCGGGTCACAGCTGCCGTATCTAAAACCCGCCATCCAGCGGCGCAAGCAGCCTCTTCCGTGCCACCGTCTGCGCACCAGGTTATTGCGTGGGCATGTCTGCCCGTCGTCTCCGCTTGTCCAGCGGCGCAACGTCTGCTGCGGTCTCATTCTCCTTTCCTCATGCGACACACTGCCTCGAGCCGTGCACATCACTTGGGTTCCACGTGATACAGGCAGGGCAGGGTTACCGGCAATCACTTCACTCATTCGTACAGCATGAGTCCGCATCACTATCGAGCCGCCACTCGTGTTAGGCACACAGTCCAATGCCCCCCGTTACGTCGTGCAGTTACTCCCAGGTTCTTCAGAAGCTGCTTCATGGCCAAGCTTAGCTTGGCCGAGCGAAGGCCCGGGGCGACACGTTCACTTGAGGAACAGCGTCATGTTGCCGAAGACCTGACATGGGCGGGAAGCAAACGGGGAAGCAGACTGACTTGCATTCCAACTGGCAGGTGTACGTGTCAGCGCGGGTCAACTAACTATGACAATGCTGCTGAAAAGCGCCAAGCAGCCAGCTGTAGCTGTACGATCCCCGCAGCGCAAAGCGCTGCTGCTGCCCGCTGCACCTCGCCGTGTGCAAGCCCTCGACAATGCCTGTGAGCCCTCACCTCCAGGTTCCGGCCCCAGCCGTAGTTGTGATTCGATGTGAGAGGCGTCTTGAACTCCTGTGGGTAGCAGCGCACAGGCGTGGAGGTCGAGGGCATGTGGGTGTCAGCGCAGGGCTGAACACAACCCGGACTCCCAGGGAGTGTCCCCTAGGGCCTCATTGCCCAGCAAGTAACCCCTAGAGGCTGAGCCCCAGATAATGATCCCCCGGGGACAAACTTCTCGGGGTTTACCCGCTAGCGACTACCGGTAGTGCTCTGGAGACTGCCCCAGCTACCCTGTTTTTGTTACGGAGGCTCTTCGGGCGGTCCGTTGGGGCTTGGCGGGGTTGGTGTGCGGAGGGCTGCTTGGGTGGACTTGGCTGGACTGACCCGCACCCCTTTCAACGTCCCCTCAGAACCGCGACGTCTCCGCTGCCAACGTGATCCGCATCCTCCTCCTGCTGAAGCTGCTGGGCTTCAGCCGGCCGGCCGCGCTGGAGCGGCCGCCGGCCGTGGACCCGGGCTGAGCGGCGGCGGAGGGAGAGATGTAGCGGGTGGCGTGTGGGCAGTAGCGGATTGGAGACGGACATCTACTCTTTCTATCTTCTGGAGGGTGCATGTGTTTGTGCGCCCAACCCAACCGGCTAAGTCCGGCATTGCGGGGTTGCGAAGGCCCCTAACTTATGGCGGCGTGGGTTTAGTCCGTGCGCTGTGGGGCTCAGTGCTTGATTGCGCGGCCCCAGTGCTGCCCGGCCTCGCGGGGTTTGGGGCTCAGCCCTTTTCCCTGTCCTGAGGAGGGACAGACACCCTTGTTGTTACGGACCTTGTAAACTACGAGCCTCCACCAGAGTTTCCCCTGGCTTCACCCTACCTTGGTTGGGGGCAGCCGCGCGTGCTTGGGGTCCTCCTTGGCCATGTAGGTAGTCACAAAGTCACTTAGGGAGTCCTGGGGGCGGGTAAGAGGAGACAGGGTTGTGCCAGTCAGTGGGCCTGTCACCACACGGCGCCAGCCTGGGCCCATGAAACACCCGGGATCCCCGCTCATCTCCGCCTCTCTGACCTGCTCCTTCAGTTTCCGCCGTTCCCGTGCGGAGTCCCGCTGCTTCGAAGCGATGTACGACAGCGCCGTGTCGTTGGCAGCTGCCGTACGCGCCTGCTGCATGAAGGTCTGCAAGCTGTCTTGCCCGCTGGTGCCGCCTTGCCCACTCTTGCCGTCCTTGCCGTCCTGTCCTTGTTCGTCAACTAGGAAGCCCCAGTTTCGTTGCCACGCCTTTCCGGCATGGAGCTCGTTCTTGATTCGTGCCGTCCAGTTCCAGTCCACGGCGACCGGGGTCGGGCCTCCACCACCCTCTACAGATGCCTGTGAGTGGGATGAGCGCGGGGTTTGAGGATGAACAGCGTCACAAGGAGCCGGCGGGAGGCGAGGGGCCAGGACAGGGGGCCGCACGTCCGAAAACCTTGAACGGAGCCAATGTTTATAGCCAAATCCTTCAAGTAGGTCTAACCAACACAGCTCTGGCGGTAGCTAGGGGCAAACCAGGCCCGGAAACGAGTCGGCATGCGAGCCGCACCATGTGGGAAGAGAACTGTCCAAGTCAACGCGTTCGCACAGCTTCAGATGGCCAAGGATTCCGCAGAGAAGCCGAGGTAGGGTCAGGTGCAGTGCGAGCGACCGCGAGCGCGAGGGAGCCTGCAGCGCACTTGTTTGGTAAAAGGCTTAGAGCGCTTGCTGGTGTGTTCTAGCGTATAGAGTGGCTGTAGCTTATGGTTGCTATGCAGTCGACAGGGGCTGGCGCGTTGGTTTGGGGCCGGGCCGGATGGGCCGATTGGTTTCCCCGAGTTGCAGGGTCGCCGTGCTCAGGGGCGTATTCGTCTTCTCCCGAGCAGCGTGCGCTTGATCCCTCCCCTTGACACCGCCTGCGTACTTGGGCACTTGACCGAGACCGTGCCAATCAACTCTTTCTGACGACAGACGACAGGGCATCCATGATCCCGACCATTGCGCTAGCGGTACTAGCATGCACAATCGCATTCTTAACCCTGCTGCTTGGCCGGTTGCTAATCGTCATGTTCTTCCGGAGACCAGCGGCAAAGCGGACAAAGCCCGCCAAGACACTGGTTGTGCTTGGCTCCGGTGGGTCCGGCTGGAGGGGAATGGTACTGTCGTCGGGTCATGGAGACCCCGAGCGAGCGCGCCTGGGGTGGACCGTGCCGGAGGTCTTGCCGTCCACCCGTGAGGCACACGCAGAGCGCTCACTCTCACAACAGATGGCCACACTCCAGACCACGCCTTCAACCGCAGACCTCACGGAGGACAGGACCTGAGTGCAGCACCTTTCCCCACATGTCATACCAACCGCCACGCTTCTCCCTCCTTGTATAACGCCCTATAACCCCCAGGCGGCCACACCGCTGAGATGCTTATGCTCATGGACAGCATGCCGCTGCAGCTCTACAGGTGAGAGAGTACTGAGGCCAGTAGCCTAGAAGTAACCCGGCTTATGCCCAAGTCGGGGCAGCGTGGGGCTCAATGTGCAACGGTCAACGTCACAATCCAAACCGCGGCCTGGATTGCGTTGATGGCGCCTCTGCCCACGCATGCTGCCGTCGTGCCTTCCATCCTGACAGCCCTCGCACGTACGTGGTCGCGGCGACGGACCCCATGAGCGGCAACAAGGCGCTGACGCGGGAGCAGAAGTGGCAGAAGACGGTAGGCGGGGCAGGGCTCCGGTGGTGGTCGTTGGCAAGGGCAGGTCTGGGCACGGCACAAGGCAGGGAGGCCCGTGCTGACATGCCCGCGCTGAGTCTGCTAGCCGCCCTCCGCACGACCAGCTAAGCTGTAGTACTGCCGTCTGCGCTATCAAGCGACCCTGTTGCAAGAGCCGGAGAGCTGTCAGCTTCCCAAACTGATGCCGATTTGCGGGATTGCGGCCTTACGCAAGCCGAGCGGCCTAGACAGCCGGCCGTGCTGACCACTCCCTCCCCCGCGCCGCTTGCGTCCCCACTTCGCCGCCGCAGACGTCTCCCACCGGCTTCGTAGTTCACCAGATCCCGCGCAGCCGCGAGGTTGGCCAGTCGTACATCACCAGCATCGGTACGACACTGTACTCCCTCGTGTTCGCCTTCGGACTGGTATTCCTGGAGCGGCCAGAGATGGTGCGGCGGCTGGGGTCGGGGCGGAGGGTTACAGGGGACCGGGGCGGAGGGTTACAGGGGTCCGGGGCGGAGGGTTGCAGGGGTCCGGGGCGGAGGGCAGGGGATCGACGTGAGAGGCGGGGCGCTGGGGTGTGGATGGATGGGGAAAGTCAGGGCCAGGCGTGCGTGTAGGTGGGAAGCTGGAGGGGGGTGTGAGCGCCAGGGGAGAGCGGGTGGGGGCGCCGGCAGAAGCGGAGGGCGGGCGCATGTTTGCGGTATGAGGGAACACCCGCATGGGCCGTCACTGCGCTCCGCTTCTTTTGCCCCTCCTTGCAGGTGCTTGTCAATGGGCCCGGCACGTGCATACCCATCTGTGCGGCTGCCTTCGTTTACCGGTGGGGAGGGGGAAGGGCTGAGGCGGTGTTGCATACACACACCCACTGCATGATTGCCCTGCACCCCCAGCATCATAGACTGTGAGACACGACTCGCATTACCGGTCCTGATACGGGGATATGCCAGAAACGTGCTCCCTGCTCTGCGCTTGCTCAGCTCACACCGCCCTCCTGCCCCGCGCCCCGCCTTGCCCGCAGGGTGCTGGGCCTTGGCCGCGCCCAGATCGTGTACGTGGAGTCGATCGCGCGCACGCGGCGCTTCTCGCTTTCCGCCAAGCTGCTGTACCACCTGCGGATGGCGGACCTGCTGTTCGTGCAGTGGGAGGCGCTGGCCAAGACCTATCCGCGCGCGGTGTACGCGGGGAGGCTGTACTAGGCGGGGCAGGGTGCAGTGGGTGGAGGCGGCAGGGTGCCGGCTGGGGGCTGGGGGCTGGGGTTATCATAGGCAAGGGGGCCGGCCGGGGTGCCGTGCATACCGTAGCCTTGTGACGGAGGCGCGGGTCTCCTCCGTTGACAGGACCGGAAGTTGAGAAGGCGAGAAGGGGCGGAAAGGGTGTACAGGGCCACCATGCGTTCGTCCTTAACATGGGTCGGCTGCGGACTGTGCGGATGCGAGGAGCTGCGGGAGGGGCCCTGTACAGGCTTTGTAAGGGAGTGCCACGTGCCACGTGTCAGCCCCAGTTTCTTTTTGTGCCGGACGCATCAGCGCTGGTGGAAGCTCTCTCCCTCCTGCTCTACTCGTTGCTCAACTCGTCGTAGCATTACCGGGTGGGGGGCGGGCCAGATCTGGCTGGCTGCACGCTGCATTGACCCCTGCAGGTGCTCATCGCCCTTCGGACCTTGCACAGGTCGCCGGCCATGCAGTACGAGCGCGAAGGGGTGCGAGCGCGGGAGGGCCTGTGCAGAAGCTTTACACAGAGTCACCACACAGCCGGACCAGACATAGCGCACCCATGGGCCATGGCCGCACCCGCAGTGAGCCCCCAGCGTGCGCCAGGCGTCAGTAACGCCGCGTTACCCTCACGGCTCACGCCCGGCCGCAGCCAGGAGCTGCGTGCCCACGGCGGCTTGCAGTACCTGAGCACTTGGACAGCTCCGGTGCAACATGCTCCGGGGATCAAGAAGGACCGCGAGGGCAAATCCCATAAGGGGGCCAAAGCAACGTGCAGCTAGCCGGGTCTGGCCCACCAACGTAAGGGGTTGGTGCTTGGTGCTGCTGCTGGCAGTCGCGCTAGTGGCTGCCGCTGGCTACGCGGCTACGCGCATGGTGCTCACAGGCCTACACGGGCGACTGAAGACAGGCTATTGGAAGAGTGAGCATTCTCATTTGCCCAGCCCAACCGAGTTTGCTGAGGTATGCCTTTGGCCAGCCGAGGTTACAACGAAGTGTTTGTGCTGGTTTTAGAATGTCCAGATGCGCCCCCTTACACATACTTGATACCCCCCTTTACACGAGTGCGTGTTCAGCTCCAGTTAACCCACGACAGACGGAGGGCACCCGCACAAAGTGAGCGCCTTGATAGCCCAGTCTAATTCGTTGCAGTTGTGCCATGCCCCAGGTCAGCTCTTTGGCATGAGTCACAGTTTGGTGGCGCAGGCCGCCTTGCGCTAGGGAGGCCCATTCCCAACCCGGGCCCCAAACGCCCTTAAGAAGTCCTTGGTGTTCCCTTGCATATCCTTCACCGCCTCTGGGCCTAATTGGACCCATCACCAAGTAAGATAAGTACATGTGAACCCCACAGCGACACCACGCACTCGCCAAACCATAACCACGCAAGATCATGCCGCACGCTAGTGCCCCCTGCGGTTACCGTTATGTGGACAACCGTTAATCCCCCGGCCGCCTCCCTGGCGGCAGTGTGCCGCTATCCACCGAACTCACACAAGACACTGACAGGGACAAGTTCTGAAGGGCTCTTCCCATGTCACAAATGAGGAGCCGTGACGCTATCGCCCGCTGGCCACCAAATCACCCCTGAGACACAGCCGCCTCCGCCTCAATCCGCAAGTCACTTGACCTCCCGCCCACGGCCGCTGCCACGCCACGCCAGGCACCCTTGGCCACCTGCACCCGCAGGTAAGGCAGCCAGGCGCACCTCAAAGCCCCCCGCTTGCCCCGCGCGCCGGTCTGAGCCCGCTGCGGGTGCAGCCGCTGCCAGGACCGCCCCGCCTAACCCCTTGCCGTCCGGCCGCTGGCGCGCTGGGGCCAACGCAACCCACAGCCCATCGCCCGTGCCCGCGCCCCGGACTGGGGCCCCCGTCGTCTGCGCCCCAGGGCCCCGCCCTGCCATGGCCTCCGCCCCCAGCCAGCAAGTTCCGGCTGCCGCTCCGCCGGCCCCCGCAGCCGCCCGCGCGCTCAGTGGCTGCTGTGCCGCGTGGTGCCCGCCGCCGCGTCCCGCAGCTTCTTGTCGTTGCGCTGCATGTTCTCCAGCAGCTCCTTGGCCCGCTGAGCGCCCTTGACGTCCCCGCCCGCCAGCACCACCAGGTCCTGCGCGGGGTGGCAAGAGGGAGGGCGAGATGGAGGTGGATGTGGAGATTAGTGTAGGTGGGGTTGGATTGTGGTCGGGTTGGGTGGAGGTGGTTGGATGAGGTGTGTGAGGCAGCTACGGGTGGTGAGCCGCGCACCACAAGCAGCACAGCGCCTGTCCAGTGATGCACCAGTGCGGGCTGCCCAGTCTGGAGCAGGCCTTGCCGTAAGAAGCTAGGGCCGCCCCGCACTCCCCAGGTTCTTCCCCGGATTTCACACGGCGCCGCCACCCCCAGCCCCATGTACCCTGCCGTCGACCCTCACCTGCCGGTACCGCGAATCCGAGGGCAGCGGGTCCGCGATCGGCCGCCACTGGTCCGCCACCTCCTTGTCCACCGACCAGTAGCTGCAGAGGGCAGCCAAACAGTTGGCAGATCAGACCCCAAACTATCAACAGACACAGCAAAACTTAGTCAGCCTGATTGATGCCCTTGTTTTGGTGTCCTGCGCGCATGTGGTGATGCGGAGTAGCGCCCCGCTCACCGCGCCCCGTCAATGTTGATGTGCGAGAGCCAGCTGCCCTCGATGCCCGCCACAGCCACGCCCTCCGAGTCGCTGGGCGTGGGGTCCACGTTGGTAGGCGTGGGAGCCTGGGCGGGACAGGCGGCGGCCAAGATACGGTAGGAAACGTAAGCGAGGCCTCATATGGCAGCGTGCAATAGGCCGACCGCTGCCTGCTCCAGGACTGGCTTGTAGGGGATTTACTCCATTCGCCGCTCTGGCCCGCAGCAGCTGCAGCGCTACCGGGCCCATTCCCGGTCAACCCACGCGCTCAACTGCCATTGCCTCGACACCGCCTGCCCCCAGCTTGTCTTCTCAGAGTCCCATTCCATCAGCCCTCCCGGCCCGCTGCAACTGGCTTATCCAGGCCTTGTCCCATCAGCCGCTCCGGCACACAGAAGCTGCATAGCCCGCGGCCCCGTTCCCCAACATGCCAGGCGCCCTCCTCACCTGCGACAACCGCAGTATCCCCTTGAACGCCGACATGCCGAAAAACGAGCTGCCGCCGCCGCCGCCTCCTGCCCCGCCCCCGCCGCCGCCCTTCTCGCCGCTGCCGGTGCTGACCCTGCCATTGCCGGCCGCCGCCGCCTCCACCTTAGTCATGCTACCCGTCGAGCTGCTGCCGGGCAGGCCAGCGGGCGTCTCGCCGTTCTGCGACACCCGGCCCTGCAGCACTCGCGACCCTGGCGCCGAGGTCCCCTGCAAGGTGCTGCTGGGGCTGGGCTCCTCACTGGGTGCCTCTGCCACAGCCGAGAAGTCGTTGCTGCCGTCCGCGTCCGCCGCCTGCGTAGTCCGTAGGCCGGGAACGGACACACACGGGGGGGGGGCCAAATTCATGTCACAAGAGTCCGAGGACCCCCCAAGAAGCTCTACGGCTGGGCGACATTCAGCCTCCTCACCCCCAGCTCACGCCCCCGGCCCTATCGGCCCCAGGCCCAGCCCCCTCGCACTCCAAAGTGCAAGCCAGCCCCCGACCCATTTCAAATCCACATCCGTCGCGCACCTGCGCCTCCTTGGCTGCCGCCTCCAGCGCCGCCGACGCGTCTACGTCCTCCCGTTCAGGGTCGTACTCGTTCTCCGAGGCCGACTCGAACTCCTCGTCGTCCTCGCCATCCTCGCCGCCGCCCGCCGCGGGCCGCGACGTCGTGTGTCGCTCCGACGCGAACTCGGCGTCCGCGGTGCTCGTGCGCTCCTCCAGCGAGGCCTGGAGCGGAAGGGCAGGGTCAAGGTTATGGCAAAGGTTGCATTTGGAGGAGGGCGCAACCTGGGAGCCCTACTCATGAGGGCTCCTCCAGGGAGGCCTGCAGTGAGAGGGCGAGCGCGTTGGCACGTGCTCAGGTGACCCGACCCAGACCTCGACCCGACCCCACAGCGGTCGCGACCCCGCTCAGCAAAGCACCTCCCACAAGAGAGCGTACGTGACCAGATGCCCCGCGGCAGAGGCCGGTCCAGGCCGAGCACGGCTCGGAAGGGCACCTGCCGACCGGCAGGACGGAGCTGACCAGGAAGCTTTCTCCGATGAGGCCAAGCAAGCGCACCTGGTTGTCCCGGCAGTCGTAGATGTAGCCGTGCACGGCGTCCGCGCGGCGCAGCACCTTGTTGCGCGCGCCCTTGATCGGCCCGAAGTTGATGACCGTCTTGAGCTTGTTCCGCACGTCCACCAGGATGGCCTGCCCGTCCACCTGTGTGGAAGGGACGTTGGGAGTTTGGGTGTGGGAGTCAGGAGGAAGGCCCCGGTCGGTGGACGGTGGGGATGCGGAACGAGACGGGCAGGGGCAGGCGCGTGCGGGGCTCGCGGGGGTGGCAGCGGGCCGTGGCGGTTGGCATGTGGGTCGGGCGCGGTGCGGCGTGGGCGAGTGGGGTGGCGACCTGGCATACACAGCAACGCGCAGGATCGGGGGTGTGCGGGGTGCAATGAGGGTGTGGGGCACATGGAGCATGCTTGGGGGCCGGGCGCAGCCGCCATGGGGCAGGGGCGGAGTCCAGGACGCGACGCCACGGTAGAGCCGCCGGCACAGGCACAGCCGGAAGCCCTGGAGTGGCGTATCCGCATACACGCATGTGCATTAGGGAAGCACCGCGAGCCCGTTGCGCATCCTCCGAACCGCGTAAGGAGCACGAGTCGCCGGTCCCAAGGTCCCAGTGCCAACCGCTGGGGATGCGCCTCGGCCGCCGCAACGCCGCCGGTCCCAGGAGCAGTCGCTCTGTAAGTGCTGTGCTAGCGCCACACGATGCGCTCCGCACACGCGTCACAACGGTACGGTACGCCACGCTAGCCCACCTCAGCCAGCATCCCAGCACGCGATGAATTGCGCCGAAGCACGGCTGCGGCTGCGGCTGTGCCGCTGTCTCTTGCGCCACTGCCCACCTCTGCACGCGTCCTGCTGGCGCCATAGACAACGTTTTTGACCATATACTGCGGGTAGTGCAGCTCGATGCGCGTCCCGTCCGGGAACTCCACGTATCGGAACCCCTTCGCGACCGTCTTGAAGCCGTAGTACTTGACCACGATCGACACGGTCGGCTGCGAGAGGCCCCGGAAGCAGTAGGAACCGCCTGGAAGGGGAGGGGCGCAAGGTAAAGGGCAAAGGTTCAGGATGGACGCGGAAACCTCGTCAGTTTGGCAAGACTTGGCAAGGCTCCACGGCCCGGTCTGGGCCGAGGCTTAGGCCGAAGCTGCCGCCCGGGACCCCAGGCCGAACAGCAGGCCTCCCAAAGGGGTGGCCGTCCCCAGCCCCTGGGCTCGGCCTCGGACACCGCAAGGAGCCTGGAAGCCCCTTGACGCCCGCTGGCCTCCGCTGCGTATCGGGTCCCTTCAGGCGGCCTCGTGCATAGTGCAGGTCGCGGTTACGGGTCGGACGTACTCCTTTCAGGGAGAGTGGCCCGCTAACCCTTGTACGTTGCACCGCTACGTACCTTGTACGTTACACCGGACGTACATGGCCTCAGCGCCCTATGCCCTTCCTCCCCGCCCCTCCCTCCACACCTCTCACCTGGCCCCTCCATGTGGAACGCCGTGACGGGCGGGTGGTGGCTGATCTGCTCCATGGACATGCTCGTCCCGTCTGACAGGGACGCCTGCCACGTCTCCCCGAGGATGGGGTTGAACGGCTTCCGCCAGTTGGCGAAGGCCAGGTGCAGCCCTGCGTGACGCAACACCCACCGTCAGCAGTTGAGAGTTCACTTTCCAACCCGTTCCCGACTTTGCGGACTTCAGAGGGCAAAGGCCCTTGCCCCAAGCCGGCCAGGGCCCCACGCCAGGGCCCAGACCGAGTGGGCCCCCGCCTCCAACGCACCAAGCATGACGTGGGCGTCACAGCCCGGCCCTTTGCCCGCATCCGACCCTGCCTCTAGGCCTCCCTCTCTTGATGACCCCTTGTCGTGCCCCCCCCCCCGTGTCAACCGCTGCTTGCCTGCAACGAACCACGTGCTGACCAGCTTCATCCGCTCGAGCGGGTCCGTGGCCTTTGCAGCCTGTTCCAGGAAGCGTGGGTAAACCCATACGTCCGCCAGCTTCTCCAGGTAGCTCCGGGGCTCGAAGATGGTCACCGGGAAGGGCGTGTTGATGAGGTTGATGTTGCCTGTGAGCAGCCTCTTCCCCATGGACTTGACCCACTGCATGATTGCCCTGCGCGCCCAGCACCATAGGCCGTGAGACAGGACTCTCATCACCAGTCCTGATACGGGGGCCTCATCACAACCCCGGGGCAGGGGAGAGCCCAGCGGGGAAAGCACGTCAACCGGCGCGGAGACATGCTCGGCCGCGACAGCTTACTCGCGCTGCTGCTTCATCAGCTCGTCGTTGGTGCACAGCATGCCACCATTCTCGTCAGCGTCCGGGTGGAACGCAACCTGCACAAGGCTCAACGGGCCAAGCTCGTCATCCGGGGCCATGCCTTATTGCATACCGCGCAGGCGCACCGGAACGGCCTTCACCCGGCCCCGGGCTTGCAAGCTTACCGGCTCCTCCACAGCCCGCCCATTGGGGTGCGCTCCGCCCTTGGTCGGCTCTGTTGAAGAAGAATCCTTCTTGCTCTTGCCGGTCTTTGACAGGAGCTTCATCCCAGTCTACTCTTGGCGCTGCTCTTACGGGCAGGCCGATTCGGGGCTAGAGACGGCGCGACATACGAGGGCAGAGCAGCGACAGGGCCAGATGCGGTACGCGCCAACTAGGCCCACAGCTGCAACGAGGTCTGTCCGATCGAGGGTGATGTCGGTGTATGGTTGAGCGCTTTTAAGGGGACGCGGAGTGGGGTCTATGCTTGTTCTGCGCGCGAGGCAGCGACCAGCGAGAAGGGCCCGCCCCCGCATGGCATTCGTTCGATACCCCACCTGGGGTGCCGGGTTCCTTTCCACGCTACCATACCTGAGCTGAGCATATCGTACACTTCCACACGCAGCGCACAGCCGAACTAGCGCACAGAGCTTTAGAGCTTCAGAAGGTTCATCGCAAGGAGGGGGGCACCGGGCCCCCGGCAGCCTGCCGCTAGTGCGTTCCCATACCACTGGCGTTATAGGTAGTAAATGGACGACGTAGATACAAGAGGAGCGGGCGGGCGTGCCCCTCGGGGCCGTGCCGGCACGCCGAGCAAGCTGCTGGGGATGATGGCGAGCCCGCTGCAGCTGATCTCCAAGACGGTGAGAGTCATCGGACGGAATGCGGGCGTCCTTTGCGGCTGGGTGCGCCGACTGCGGCATGGAAATTTGAACGCTCTCCGCCACGCAGGTCAAGGGCCTGGTCAGCCCCTCGAACGATCGCTCGCCACAGCAAGGTAGCGTGGCTGTCACGCGTGCACACTCTTGCCAGCTCTCACGTCCGTGTCATTTTTCGCGTGCAGCGGCCGCCACGCCGTCCCCGCAAGCCCAGCCGCAGCAGAAGCCAGCGGTACAAGTTGCGAGAAGCGCAAAGGCAAGTCGCTGGGCTGGTCCGCAGTCTTTGCTCAGCTATGCCCCGCCATGCTGCTCGATCTAGTTGGCCTTCTGCAAACGCACGCTCGTTCAATCGGTGCAGGCGGACGAGGGCCCCAGCTCTTTTTCGTTTCCCATGCTGGCGGGCCCGAACGACTCGTCGCCGACTGGCGGCCTGCTGCGCCCTCCGGCGTCGCCCTCGGGTGGAGCGGGGGCGGGGGTAGCAGCTGCCAACGGCTCTGCGGCCGCCGTCAAAACCGCGACGGACCTGATGAATGGCTGGTCGCCGTCAAAGCTTGCGTCGCTCAACTTCTTCCTCAGCGGCGCAGCGCAGGCGAAGCCCTCCCAGCCTGCGGCGGCCCCTGCGCCCGCACCCCCACCCGTGCCAACCCTGCCTGCCTTTGATCTGGGTCGCCCAGCCGCCGTGTTTAGGCCGTATCAGGGCCTGAAGGCGCTACTGCGGGCGGGACCCGGTGGGATTGTCAGCGGAGGCTCTGAAGCAGCTGCCGCTGGCGGGAGCGGGGGCGGCGCTCCCAACGGCGGGGCGGCGCAGCCGTTCGTTGCGGGCGGTCCGGGCTTGCAGCCCTTCGCCACCCAGGGCTACGGGGCGGCCGCCCGCCCGCCCATCGGAGCGGGGCTCCGGTACAACCCATACGGCCGACCCGGGTGCGCATGAGGGGGTGTGGACGAAGCTGACGCAATACCTCTGGGAGCGACCGGAGCCACGGAAGCTTGCGCGTTGGCCGTTTGTGAGCCTGAGCCAGTTGAAATGACGTGTTCCGGTCCTGCCCTTCTTCCTCACAGGCTACCTCGGCCGCCGCGGGTCGGGAGTGCGGGTGGGGCCCCGCCGTCATTCGCTGCTCCCTCGGCTCCTCCTGCAGCGGATGCAGCCGCTCAGAAGCCGGCGGCATCCTCGCTAGCGGTTGCTACGGCCCAGCTTCCGCCCGTGAACCCGCGGGGGCAGCTGCCGCCCGCTGGCATGCCCCCGCGGCCCCCGACGGCGGCGGGCGGTGTGCGCCTGGCGCCGGGTCAGGTGGCCTTCGCCTCGGGTCGCACCGGCACGCCGCTGCCCAAGTTCGGACCCCTCGGGCTGCCCATGCCCGCGGGGGGAACCCAGCAGCAGCCCCAGCAGCAGCAGGGGCCTGGCACCACTCCCTCGGGCTTCCGGCCGCTGCTGAACGCTGTGGGCGGCGGCAAGCGGCAGCGGGACAGCCCGGCCGCGTCTCCGCTCATGGCCTCCGGGATTCGCAACCTCTCGGGTAAGGGCGTCGGTCACAGTCCTTTGTTCTCGTGCGCATGTTGCTGCCCCTCTTACTGCTTCCCCCACTCTCCACTCGTCTTGACTTACATGCTCACTTTCCCGCTGGCACCGCAGAGTTTAAGCGGCGGCGGCAGGCGCTTCCGCAGCAGCCCCGGTCCGTGCTGGCTGGCCTGTCGGCCCGCACGCCTCGCGGCACGACCTCGCCGGTTACCTCGGATGGGGAGCGCACCCCGGGCGCGGGCGCGGTAGCTGGCACGCCAGCGCCGAGCGGCACGGGTGGTGCGGCCGGCGAGGTGCCTGCCACGGAGACGGCGCGCAAGATCCTGGAGACGCTGGACAACTTCGCGCGGGTGAGCTGAGCTCATGGCTGGGCCCTTGCGGTCGTCTCACAGCCGCAGTGCACCCAGCGCGTGGTGCAGCCCTTCCCTCGATGCGGCGGGGGCATCGGGATAGGTACTGGATTCTGGCCTTCTGTCCCTCTTCTGACTCGCTCTTTGCTCCTCGTAGGCTGCGGACCACGCGGGCAACACGCCCCACGGCACGAAGCCGGGGGCCTCTGGGATGCGGTCGGGGCAGGCGGGCGGGACGCCCCTCCCCGGCGGCTTCATGCCCCCCTTGGACCGACTGGATCAGAACCGCTACGGCGGGACGCCCACGCCCACCGGGGGCATGGGCGGCTTCGTCAGCGGAGCTACGCCCTCGCCGGTTGGCATGAACGCAAATGCGGGTCACACGCCCGGCCCTCGGATGGGTGAGCCGGGCCACAAGGGATGGGAAAAGACGTGAACTGAATCGTTTTCTGGGTGGCGGTGGCTGGCGTTGAAGTGGTTTGCATTACGCTGACGCTTCCCTCCCTCCGTCGCCCTGCAGCCCTGGACTTCCAGAGCCCCGCTCCGTCCCCCGCCCCGGCGGGGCGGTCCTCCGCGGCCCTGGAGGCGGCGGGCGCCAGCGGCGCGGGCACCTCCCTGCCGCTCAGCCCCATCGCGCTGCCGCCCGCCCAGGCGGCAACGGACCGCTCGGGCACCTCTGGTGCCGTGACCACCTCCGCAGCGCCCTTCGCCTCGGGCTTCACCTTCGGCGCAGCCCCGGCCGCCGAGCCTGCGTCCCGCCCCAGCACGGGCGCGGGTGCGGTCACGACCGGCTTTGGCGTGTTCGGCTCTCTCGCGCCTTCCAGCACCGCTGCGGCTGGCGCTGGGGCCGCGGGCACGAGCAGCGGAACCGGAATCGCGGCACCCAGCTACACCTTCAAGGACCCGTCGGCGCCCTCGGACCCGCGCCTGCGGCAGGCCAATGAGGCGGTGGCGAAGGTGGCTGCCAGCAGCCTGGCTAGTGACGCGCAGGCGCCCGTGTTCAGGTTTGCGGCCCCGACAGTGGGCGTCTCGGCCCCCGCGCCGGATGCCGCGGCGGCGGCAGCTGAGGCTGGCGCGCGCACGGCCTCTCCGGCGGGCGCCAAGTCGCCGTCGGCAAATCACGAGGAGGTGTGTCTTGACTCTTGAGGCGGGGCGTCGGCCTTGCTACTTCTGGGTGCCATTGCTAGCTGTGTACAAGTGCCCGTGCAAGGTGGATATCTCGCTGCCATCACCTTCGACTGCTGACGCTTCATCTCCTCGCCTTACTCCACCCAGGTCGCCAAGGCGGCCGCCGTGCCGCTTCCCTCCGATGATGAGGACGAGGACGACGACGAGGGATCTGGATCTGGATCTGGTTCCGGCAGCGAGGACGCCACGGCCGCGCCCGCTGCCGAGAAGGCTGCGCCTGCAGCCGTCCCCGAGCCAGTGCGGCCGGCGCTCGTGCAGCCCTTCAGGCCCGTGCTGCCGCCGGGAGCCAAGCGGGTGGCGTTCGGGGAGGCCGTGGTCGCCGAGAAGTCTGGGGACAAGGCGGCGGCGGAGCCGGCCAAGGTGGGGGCGGAAAGGTTTGAAGCTGCATCTGGGTCGGGCTGCCTGATCTGGGTCGGGCTTTGCCACATGGGAGCGGAGTCCGGGCACACGCCTTGTCGGCCCGGCGGTGTTTACTGCGCAGTCTGGGTTCTCCTCTGCAAGCTGCGCAAACTCAAAAAGGTAGCGGGCTGATGGGCTAACCATGGTGCGTGTCCTTCCTCTGCCTGTGCAGGCGGTTCCGTCCACGCCGCCCGCGACCCCCGGCGGGTTCATGTTCAACGCGGCCAATGCGGGCAGCACCCCCTTCCGCCCCGCGGGGCAGGACGCCGTCCCCGACACGCCCGGCGCCACCCCAGCTCCCGCGGCTGACAAGGTGCGCGCGCACGGGAACTGCTCAGGGCACTGCTCTTGGGGACCGGCTACTCTAGGCGCGGCTAGGGAGAGAGACTGTAGTTGGAGACGTATCACGGGCTTGAGGCGCGATGGCAAAGGTACTATGCGCGTCTGCTAACCAGCCTCCTCTGCTTCTGCAATTTGTTTCAAACCACAGGCACCGGCTGCCAGCCAGCCTCCTGCTGGGCGCGTGATCTCCACCGGCTCAGCACCCTCGGCAGCCGCCTCTGAGGCCGCAAAGCCTGCGGCCGCGCCTGCTTTCGGTGCCGCCGCCTCTAGCACCTTCTCCTTCGGCGCCGCTCCGGCGGCGGCGTCTGCCGCTGCGTCCACTCCGACGGCCACCGCGGAGGCCGCCAAGGCGGCGCCGGCGGGCGGTTTCTCCTTTGGCGCTGCGGCGCCTGCCTTCGGCGCTGCTCCGTCTTCCGCAGCCGCCCCCGCGTCGACCGCGGCGCCGGCCTTTGGTGCGCCCGCTGCTGCCTCGGCCCCGGCGGCGTCCATTGGCTTCGCGTTCGGGGCAGCGGGCTCGGCGCCGGCCTTCGGGGCCCCGGCGGCCACCTCGGCTGCCGCACCGGCTGCATCTGCGTCGACCTTCTCGTTCGGCGCTGCGGCGCCGGCTGCAGCTGCACCGGCGCCGGCCTTTGGCGCCGCCTCCACGCCCTCTGCCGCTTCCGCACCGGCGCCGGCCTTCGGTGCGGCACCCGCCGCGGCGCCGGCGGCTGGCCAGTCGGGGCCGACGTTCACCTTCGGGACTGCTCCGGCGGGTGCCTCGGCTCCAGCGGCCAGCCCCTCCTTCACCTTCGGTGCGGCGCCAGCCGCTGCCCCCGCAGCGGCCGCCCCTGCGCTCAACTCCACCCCCAGCTTCACCTTTGGCGGGGCCGCCTCTGCACCCGCCGCGGGCGGTCCCGCAGCGGCGCCGGCCTTTGGCGCGGCCGCCTCGGCCCCGGCCGCGGCCTCCGCGCCGGCCTTCGGCAGCGGCGGCTTTGGCACGGGCGGCTTCGGCGCGGGCGCGTCGGCGCCGGCCTCCTCTGGCGGCTTCGGCTTCGGCGCTCAGCCCGCGGCGTCGGCCCCCGCTGCCGGCACGAGCACGTTTGGGGCGCAGCCGGCCAACCCCAGCTTCGCATTCGGTGGCGCGGCATGTGAGTGTTGGGCTCAGTTTGGCTCGCGTCTGCCTTGGTGTCCTACACTAGTCGTAGTTTGTTTGCCTCCATGTAGGCTCTCTGGCCTTGTCCCTAGTAGCTGCTGCACGCTCATTTAGGGTCTGAACAATGGGCTGACTGCGCGTGCTGCCTCCCTGCCTCCCCTCTTGCAGCGGCTCCTGGCTTTGGCGCTGCTGCGACTGCTCCCAGCTTTGGCGCCGCGCCTGCTTCAACCTTCGGCGCCGGGGCCCCCAGCTTCGGGGCTCCTCAGCCTGCCGCGCCCGCCAACCCGTTCGGCGCGGCCGCCCCGTCCTTTGGGGCGCCAGGCGCGGCCCCTTCTTTCGGCGGCGCCGCGCCCAGCTTTGGCGCACCTGCTCCCGCCGCCGCCCCGAACTTCGGCGGCGGTGGCTTCGGCGCTCCTGCCGCTGCCAACGGCGCTGCGCCGGGTGGTGGCATGTTCACCTTCGGCGGTGCTGCGCCGGGGGCCGCGCCTGGCTTCGGAGCGCCGCAGGCGGCGCCCGCTGCCGCGCCGGCTTTCGGCCAGGCCCCGGCCTTCGGGCAGGCAGCGCCGGGCTTTGGCGCTCCGGCGCAGGCACCCGCGTTCGGTGCGCCGGGCGGCTTTGGGGCACCCGCGCCCGCGTTCGGCGGCGCGCCGCCGTCCCCCGGCGGTGACGGCGGAGGCTTCAGCATCGGGATGGCGGGGGACCCCAAGGACGGACGCAAGCGCGTCAAGGCCCGGCGACACGGGCACTAGCTGCCAGGAGGCGCAGGCGGGTTTGTGGGGTAGTAGGTAGGTGGCGGTGCAGGTGCATCGGAGGGAGGCGCGGTTGGGCGGACAGGGAGCAGCAGATGGGCTGGGAGGAGGAGGAGGCTCACTACCGTAGCGGCGGGCTGAGTAGCTGGGGCTGGGCGTAGGGGAGTAGAGAAGGACATGAGGTTGAGCTGTGAGACGGGAGCCAAGGCGTCAGGGACTACCGGTATATCCTGTACGCTGTGGATGTGATGCGCTGTGAGTCCTGTCTAGCGATTTTGGTGGTGTGCAGCACCAGCACCAGGCTGGGCAGATTGGACGATATCTTGGCGGCTGATTGGTCGACAGCTGTGGTGGCAGTGATGCGCGTGGGGGCTGGGCAGGGAAGGCGGGAAGCACGAGTCGGACCCGGGAGAGTCTAGCGTGAGGGTACAGAGAGCGTGTGTGGGGCGGCGTGTGGCGGGAACGGATAGTGGTTGTGTCGGGCGCACTAGGGCGGCTGTTGGTCAGGTCGCAAGCGCTGTGGGGCAGCGGTCGAGAGCGTGTAAAGCACATCGGACAGCAGCCTCACGACAGCGGCCACACCTCTATGTGCACTGCACGGCAGTGCGCCGTACGTCCCAGTATGCACACTGCACAGTCTGCTTTCTCTGCCTCAGTGGCTCTCCTTCGCCTACTACCCGTTCCTGTCGCCGCTCCGCTCGCCCATACGCTCGCCCACACGTCCTGCTCGCCTCAAACGCGTTCCGAACGACCTAGAACACCTCGGACAAATTACCGCTCCGCTTTCCGGTAGCTACTCCAGTGCACCACACCTTATCGTGATTCACATCCGGCAAGCACAGCAAAGTAGTTGCTAACTCAGCAGAGCGACCGGCCCACGCCCATCTTCGTTGACGACCGGCTTTCCGCGGAGCCGGGCCGGCCATTGAAGGATGGTCTGCCAGGCGTGCGAGAAGAAGCTGGCCAAGGTAAGCGCGTTTACACGGGGTCTCTGCGACGGGTTCGGCTTGGCGAGCTGGCGATGAAACGGACCTGCCGCACAGGCCGTTCTGCGCTATCCCGCTAGCCCTTCTAAGGCCGTTGTGTCGCTGTGGCAGGCAGGGTTGCCTGCAGGCAGCCCCGGGGGGCCTGTGCTGAGTGCTCTCAAGTCTCTCGGCCTCCCCTCCCCACCCTGGGCCCCAGGTGGCGTGCCCCGAGAAGTGGCGCGAGTCCACCAAGGACAAGCAGGGCGAGAGCAGTGGCCGGAAGGTCAATGAGAACAAGCTGCTCACAGGCGCCAAGCGGTGCGTGCAGGCGGGCTCAGCGGCTGTAACTGGGTGCCGTGACGGGGCCACACACCAGCATGGTAGCAATTGACAGCGCCAGCACTGGCGTGTAGGGGAACGGGAGCCTGGATCAGGGGGAGCTATAGCCTGGGTCACGTGACTGCTAGAACCTGGATCACAGGGCACGATGGGGGCAGTGTAGTCAAGGCCGGCTCTGGTGTGAAGGGGTGATACCGCGACGGGCCCTCACGGCAGCGTTGACAGGGCCAGAACTGGCCTGAGGGACGACAAGGGACGAGGAGGCTCAAGCAAGGGGCTGATAGCGTGTCGGTCACGGGGCTGCTAGGGCCTGGCCCACAGGGCAGCCAGAGCCTGTGTCACGCAGCTGCGAACAAGGCCGCAGAAGGGGCGACGACGCGCATGATTAAACCCCAACCCCGATCCTCTTGTGCCCCAGGTACCAGCCGTACGGGCAGAAGAAGTGCAAGACGTGCAAGCAGGTGCGTAGAGGGGCATGGATGCGTGGAAGGGGAGGGTGGTCTGAACGGCTGCAGGGGACTGGGGCAGAACTGAGTGTCGGGGCGTTCCTTGAGCGTTCTCCTTGAGCAAACTCATGCTGCTGCCTGCCGCCCCTGAACCCACAGAACCTCCACCAAGACGGCATGTACTGCCAGTCGTGCGCGTACGTCAAAGGTGAGCCGAGTGCGGGGGAGCACACGGGCGGGCGCAGCGGTCGAGGTGTAGGCAGGAAGGAGCGGTCGGGTGGCAGGGGGCTGGTTGGGGGCACCTGGGTCCTGGGTGGTTGGGAGAGGAGGCGATTTGCTGGAAGAGGTTGCGCGGCGCGGGCCAAGAACAGCACACAGAACGCCTCTTCAAACTCCAGGACAGCGGTCTCAGGCCATTAATGCGCCCTGCTCCCCTCCCTCCCCGCCCAGGCCTGTGCTCCATGTGCGGCAAGCAGATGCTGGACGTCAAGAACTACAAGCAGAGCACGTCGTGAGGAGGCCCTCCAAGCAGAACACGTCGTGAGGAGGCCCCCCTAAAGGCAGAGCACGTCGTGAGGGGGAGGACCCGGGAGGCAGCCCCCCTACAAGCGGAGCACGTCGTGGGAGGGGGCCCCCCGTACAAGCGAAGCACTTCATGAGGAGGAGCCTCCCCCGCTAGAGGGTGGGGCAGCATATGGCAGGAAGAGCACGTCGTAAGGAGGCCAGAGAGCGCTGGAGCATGGTTGTGTGGGCACCCTGATAGGGGGATGGGGGATGGGCTTGCACAGGGCTAGCCGCCGCTCTGCGGCAGGCTGACGGCCGGCTGAGCTGGGTACCTCGTCGGCGCTTTGGGCTGATAAGTCCAACATCCAGGCTTGGATGGAGCTGGTCGTCTGACGCCTGGGCGTGGGCGCAGCTAGCGCACGACTGAGGGGCAGGCGGCGGTAGAGCTGCTGAGGAGGTTGTGCAAGGAGTAAGGCAGGGCGAGCTCGCGCAGAGCTCAATGACGGGGGCTCAATGAGGCCCATGGTGGGGTGGCCAGGAGGGTTGCGGATTGATAGAGGATTTGCAACGGTGGTCGAGACATGCCCGGGTGTACAGTGCACAGTCGCCACAGGCGTTGCGCTGCCCGTGGGTGCGTCACATGCAAGCAACGCTTCTCGGCGGCTGCCACCTGCCAGCCCCGATTCCTTCAAATCAACCCAGCCTGCCGCGCCTGTGAACCCATTCACAACGAAGGGCGAGGAACTTCTGCCCGACAATTAAGCTTTCCAGCTTGCGTGCACTCATGCCAGAGTGTGACAATCTGACAAAGTGCACTGCGCCCCGCATTATTCCAGCTTGACCGACAACAGCCGTGGAGCTCCACGGACCCAGTTATGTATGCAACGCCTACGGCCCACCACCCGGGGCCAACCAGCTCTGCCCCCTGAAATGCCCGGCATTCGACTGTCTATGCGGGTAATGCGGCCTTCCCTGGCAAAAGGTTCAGGTGCCGGTCAGGCCCGGCACTTGACGGTCGACTCCATCTGCCACAGTACGCCGTCGCTCTCTCTCCAGTCCGTCATGCATCCTGCACATCCTGCACATTCAGCCCATGACCCACCACCGCCGCTGCCGCCTGCGACCCCCTCCGACCCCCAGCCCCCCGACCCCCTTCTCCGAGCCCAAGACCCACGGGCCTCCATGGCAGCAAGCAGGAGCCGCCTCAGCGGCCGCCTGCCCCCGCCGCCGCCTCAGCGGGCGCTTGCCAGCGGCGACGGCGGCAGCGGCAGCCCCCACAGCTGCGACGCGTAGCTCAGCAGCTCCCGCAGCTGCTCACCAGGAGACACGTCAACATCGGCAGAAGAGTCGATTACGTTTGCGGCGGCGCCGGCAGCCGAGGGCGAGCCAGCGGCAGCGGAGGCAGCGGAGGCCGGGCCTGCGGGCGCCTCCGCCGGCGGTGCTCCCGCCGGCTGGTGCCCGAATCCCTGCAGCACACCACTCCCGTAGGTTAGGAGCGAGGCCGCGGCGCGTCGCATGGGCCTCCTGTCCGACTCCCTGACTGCCGCAGCGGCCCGCAAGTACTTGCGGTCCTGCAGCCACGCAGTCCGGAGCTTGGCCTTGCCACCCTCAAACAGCCCGCCCAGCATCCCCATCGCGTCCAGCAGCAGGGTCGCTTCCTCCGTACTGCCGTACGCCAGCAGCGGCGTGACGTACATGGCGAAGCCGAGCCCGTCGTCACGGCGGGCCGCCCGGTCGCAGGCGGCGAAGAGCTCGGGCGGGAAGTGGCCGTACAGGCTGGGGTGATGCATGGCCCCGATGAACAGGGTGACGGGCACGCGCAGGAGCCCGCCGTTCAGCGCCGCTGCCAGCTCCGGCCACACTGGGTCCACGCCTGGAATGGGCCGTGATTAGGCGGCGGTGAAATGGTGCACCAATCATGCAGGTTTGGCGTTTGGATGAAAGCAATGAGGTAAACGCCGTACGGAGGAGGCTTAACAAAGTAAGGGGAAGGGCAGTGGGGAGGGGCCTCCTGCTCCGGCCTCTCCGCGTCGGAGTCCGAGCAAGCGTCAAGCGGTTGGTTGACGGGTGCAGTCAGCTGCACACGCATGACCCAGGGGGCGTATTGCTGGCTTAGCCGTTGCACGGGCAAAGGCGGTGGGCATGGGCTGCTCCACAGGCCGTTGACCTGCACTGATCCTGCATGGATGCTGCCTTCTGTCCGCGGGATCCAGCGCAACACACTGCAAAGGGTCGAGGCCATGGATCTTGCACGCGTCCCAAAGCCTCCCTCCCTCTCTGCACCCCCACACCTGTGCGGTCCTCGCATTCTTTGAGCAGGGGCTCCACCATGAGGTCCAGCAGCCTCCGGAGGGCCACGCCCTTCAAGCATCCCAAGCCGTGCTCCACCGCCCCCACCGCCAGCCCCCACCACTTCTCCCGCCGCTCCGCCTGCCACGCCGTGGCGTCGCAGTCTGGCAGCAGCCCCCGGCTGCAGTGCAGGGCCGCCGCCGCCAGGAGCAGCGCAGTGTCGGCCGACTCCACGTCGAGTGCCACCGCCACCGGGGGCGGAGAAAGCAGGTCAGCGGAGCGAGACCGCTCGGCTTCGACGGTGCCCACCGCCGCCTGACCCACGCGCCGGGCCAGCTCCAGGGATGCGCCGGGCCCGGGCGGCGGCAGGGCGGTACCGGAGGCCAGCTGGCGGAGGAGGAGGTCCAGGATGAGAGGGCTGGGGCTGCGCTTCCCCACACCGCACATGGCAAGGCCGGCGGTCTGCAGCGCCGCCGGCAGGCCGTAGGTGGGGCCGCGGTCGACCAGCCGCAGCGTGCCCACGCCGTACACCAGTACGGCAGTCTGCACGCAGCGGCCGCTGAGCGCTGAGCGCAGCAGGGCGGTGGCGGCGGGGCTGACGCCGGGCGGGCACGCGGCCACGTAGTTTGCCGTCTCCACCACAGCAAGGCGGCAGTCGCCATTCCTCTCAGACGCGTTCCAGACGAGCGTGAAGAACAGGTCCACTACTTCCCTAGCCAGGGCATGTGATACCCCCTCCCTCGGCCGCACCGCCTGCGGCCCCCTCGCCTGCAGCAGCAGCAGCACCCTCGCCGCGTGCTCCAGGACGCTGCTCTCCGCCAGGCCCCGCGCCAGATCCTCCACGCCCGCCGCCCGCTCCGCCGCCACCGCAGCCGCCAGCTCCGGCGGCGGCGGCTTGCCCGCTCCCGCGGTGCCCTTATCGTAGAGCACGCCCTGAAATGCGTGATCGTTCATCAGCATCCCTGCTGAGGCGGATAAGCAGGCGGCGAACTTGTCGAGGGCCTCCCGCCCCTGCTTCGTTGAGCCGCCATCAGCCGCTGCTGCAGCACTGCCTCTGGCCCCGCCACTGCCGTTGGCCCCGCCGCCGCCGCCACTGCCGCTGGCCCCGCCGCCGCCGCCACTGCCGCTGGCCCCGCCGCCGCCGCCACTGCCACTGACCCCGCCGCTGCCGCCACTGCCGCTGACCCCGCCGCTGCCGCCACTGCTGCCAGCCCTGCCCTCAAGGACCGCCGCCGCCGCGGCTAGCTGGCGGCTGACGGCGTGGAATGGCTGAGCCCACAGCATGGCCCGCACGAAGCGCAGCACGGTCAGCGCGTGCCGCGACGGGGGCAGTGGCCACATGTACGCCATGCGCTCGGCCACAGACCGGGCACCGATCCGCCATGGCTCCTCCCGACCTCCGCCACCGCTCCCGCCCCCCGAGCCTCCGCCCCCAGGCACCTCCCGGTCATCGCTGGGCCGAAGCGCCGCTGCGTGCAGCCGCAGCAGTGCCTTTGCGGAGTCCGGATGGGTCGACAGCAGCTCCGCCATCGCCGCGGCGTGGGGCGGGCTGTTAGCTGGCACCTCGTGATTTAGGAGCGTCACAAGCCTGAGCAGGGCGAACAGACTCCGAATGCTGCCTCCGTTACCGGGAGTATTGATAAGGGTCTTCGCGAGGCGCGGGAGGTCCGCAAATGCAGCCCGCAGCTCGCCCGGCAGCAGCGAGGGGGAGCTCGAGGCCACGCCCGAGCTCGAGGCGCTGGGCCCCGCGCCCCGAGCTTTGCCCTTGGGCGGCATCGCAATGGAACACAGCGCCTCACAGCGGAGCGCGGTGTGGGGCCAGGGCCTGTGCGGGCGGCAGCGCAACGAGGTCAAGAGCCGGCACGGGGGAACCGCGAACGCGGGCGAAATGGCGCCTGCACCCTGCGCTGCCCCTGCTCGCGCGCCCTCACCTTGAACGCAGTGCAGGGTTCGCTGTGTCTTCAGAGCCGACACCGCATGAGCGCCCGCTGAGCTCTGGCGGAGCGCCGACCTGGGTATTACGGGTGGCACTCCTGGACGTGGTGCTCTATTCTAATGAACGTGCCTCGATCCGCTCGCTCTGTGCGCAGCTGTGGAATAGCGCACTTAAAGCGGGCGGGGCCCTGCTGGACCGTGCCGCCTCGCCCCATTACCCCCGGCACAACACTCCAGGTCCCTCACACCTCAGGTTCACAGCCGGCACGTGGCCCTACGCGTCCTGCCCTACCCCCGCTACCCTCAGGTCCCACGTGCAGCCCCATCAACTCAAATAGAAGCAGTTTGGGCGCCGATGGGCTTCCCTCGGCACCCCCTCGCGTCACCCCCGCCGTGAGCGGTGGCCCAATAAAAGCAGATGGAGCTCCCCTCGGCGCTGCGAGTGGTGGCCCAGCCCCCACCACCCCAGGTGCATCCGCAGCAACTCCATCCCCAGCAACGACGGCCTGCTCGCCCATCCCTCAGCCGGCACCTGGCCCCACCCGTTGAGGCCACAGTGGGCGCTCTCGCTCCTGCCCTGCAACCCTGAGCAAAGCTGTAGCATACGTTCCTATCGCATAAGTCGATTATGTCCCTGACATGTGCTCCCTTGCTTGCAACCGACTGCGGCCACCTTCCTTATGATCCCCCCCTCCTCTCCCTCTGTAGCCCTACGGCCAAGCCCAGCGCCAGGGGTCGCGCTAGTTCCCCCCTCATTGCTGGAGGCTGCCGTGCCGGCACCTCAAGGGAGGGAGCACGCCCGCCCCCAGCAGCCTCCACCCAGCCAGCCCCGTACCCCCGGGTCGCCACGCATGGCAGCAAGCAGGAGCCGCCCCAGCGGCCGCCTGCTCCCGCCGCCGCCTCAGTGGGCGCTTGCTAGCGGCGGCGGCAGCGGCAGGCCCCACAGGTCTGACGCGTAGCTCAGCAGCTCCCGCAGCTGCTCACCAGGAGACACGTCAACACCGGCAGAAGAGTCGCCCGTGCTGGCGGCGGCGGCTGTGGCCGCCGCCGCTGCGCCAGGCGCCGACACGGAAGAGCCGGCGGCAGCGGCGCCCTCCTCCGCCGGCGGTGCTCCGGTTAGCCAGAACTCGTAAGTCTCCAGCTCAGTCGCCGCAAAGGTGAGGAGCGAGGCCGCTGCCTTCCTCACGGGCTCCCGGTCCGATTCGCTGATTGCCGCAGCGGCGCGCACGTATGTTGGGTCCTGCAGCCGCACACTCCGCTCGGCCTTGCCGCCCTCCAACAGCCCACCCAGCACCCCCATCGCGTCCAACAGCAGGGTCGCTTCCTCCGTACTGCCGTACGCCAGCAGCGGTGTGACGAGCATGGCGAAGCCGAGCCCGTCGTCTCGGCTGGCCGCCCGGTCGCAGGCGGCGAAGACGGCGGTGGTGAAGTGGCCGTTCGAACGCTGGTATCGATGCGCCGATGCGAACAGTACGGCGAGCATGCTCAGCAGTCCGCCTTCCAGCGCCGCCGCCAGCTCGAGCCGCACGGCGTCAACGCCTGGCATGCACGGGGCCGGGTAGGGTGGGGGTCAGTTGATGTACCGTACCGAAGTACCATACCGTTGTACCAGTACGTTTGGCTTGATAAGTTCGATGAGGTGGAAAGCCGTACCGTTTGGAGGAAGCTAGTAGCAAGGCGCAGGGTGGACTGCTCTGACAACCGCAGGCGCTAGCGCTACAGCAGCTCTCGCCGGCCCCAGACGGCCACACCTGCGCAGTCCCTTCGCCACACCCTGTGCAGTCCTTTCGCCAACCCCAGACGGCCTCACCTGTGCAGTCCTTGAGCAAAGGCTCCGTCACCAGGTCCAGCAGCCGCTGGAGGGACTCGCCCTCCCCCGCCAGGATGTCCGATCCTTTCACCAGCGCCCCCACCGCCAGCAGCCACCACTTCTCCCGCTGCTCCGCCTGCCACGCCGTGGTGTCGCAGTCTGGAAGCAGCCCCCGGCTGCAGTGGAGAGCCGCCACCGCCAGGAGCAGCGCAGACAGCCTCGGCTCCGCGTTTAGCGGCACCGCCACCGCGGGAGGCGGGTGGAATGGGCCGTCGGAGGAGCTGGACGGCGCAGCAGAGCTGAGCTCTTGGACGGCCAGGCTGCCCACCGCCGTCCGGCACACGCGCAGGGCCAGCTCCAGGCGACCGCCGGGCCCGGGCGGCAGCAGGGCGGTGCGGGAGGCAAGCTGGCGGAGGAGGAGGGCCAGGACGAGAGGGTTGGGGCTGCGCTTCCCCACACCGCACATGGCAAGGCCGGCGGTCTGCAGCGCCGCCGGCAGGCCGTAGGTGGGGCCGCGGTCGACCAGCCGCAGTGTGCCCACGCCGTACACCAGTACGGCAGTCTGCACGCAGCGGCCGCTGAGCGCCGAGCGCAGCAGGGCGGCGGCGCTAGGGCTGACGCAGGGAGGGCATGCAATCTGAGCGCCTTCCGGTCTGAACACGGCCAGGCAAGGGTCGCCTCCCCGCCCACTGGCATGCCAGACGAAGGCGTTGAGGATACGCACAACCTCTTCAGGCAGGGTGTGATCGGTGTCCTCCCGCGGCCGCACCGCCTGCGGCCCCCTCGCCTGCAGCAGCAGCAGCACCCTCGCCGCGTGCTCCAGGACGCCGCTCTCCGCCAGGCCCCGAGCCAGCTCCTCCACGCCCGCAGCCCGCTCCGCCGCCACCGCAGCCGCCAGCTCCGGCGGCGGAGCGATGTGGGTCGGCGCGCCCGCGCCGTCCTTGGGGAAGAGCAGGCCGGCAAAGGCGTTGTCGCAGAGGAGAAGCCGCGTTGCTGAGAGCGCTAAAAAGCATGGGAGCATGGCCACAACGCCTCGAGCCCGATCCGTGGCTGCCTGCGCAACAGCAGCTGCTGAAGCGCCGCTTGCCCCACCGCTGCCACCGCTGGCCTCAAGGACCGCCGCCGCTGCCGCCAGCTGTTGGCTGATGGCGTGCAGGGGCTGAGCTCGCAGCGTGGCCCGCACGAAGCGCAGCACGGTCAGCGCGTGCCGCGAGGCGGGCAGCGGGGCGCACAGGCATACCACTCGCGCAGCCACGGACCGGGCGATGGGCGGCCACAGCTCCTCCCAACGGCCGCCGCCACCGCTCCCGCCCCCCGAGCCTCCGCCACCAGCTCCCTCCCAGTTGCCGCCCTCCCGCAGCGCCGCTGCGTGCAGCCGCAGCAGTGCCTTTGCGGAGTCCGGCTGGGACGACAGCAGCTCCGCCATAGCCGCGGCGTGGGGCGGGCTATCAAGCGGTATCTCCTCCAGTATGGACATCTGCCGAGTCAAGTCGAGCAGCGCGCTCAAGCCGCCGCCGCGTCCGGAAGAGGAAGCACCTGCCGTTAGCGTTCTTACGAGGCGCGGGAGGTCCGCAAAGGCCTCCCGCAGCTCGCCCAGCAGCAGCGAGGGGGAGCTCGAGGCAGCGCCCGAGCTCGAGGCGCTGGGCCCCGCGCCCCGAGCTCTGCCCTTAGGCGGCATTATTGCGCTTCACAGCGCCTCACAGAGCATCGTGAAGATGCGCGCGGGGGAAAAAGGCCTGCGCGGGCGGGAGCGCAACGAGGTCAAGAGCCGGCACGAGGGAACCGCGAGCCCGGGCGAAATCGCTCCTGCAGCCTGCGCTGCCGAGCGCTGCCCCTGCTCGCGCCCTCACCTTGCGCGAGTGGAGCTTGGTGCACTTCCCAGAGCCAAGCCCGCAGGAGTGCCCGCTGAGCTCTGGCGGAGCGCCGACCTCGGTATCACGGTGCGGCGCGGCTGCAGGCGCTGTTGCGGGGCGGTGGTGCGCCCTACGACGTTAATGGTGCGCGCTGGTGGGAAAGCACTTACAGCGGGGCTCGCGGCTCGCCTCATTTTCGACCGTGCCGACCCGGCGGCCAATGCGCTTCCGTCGGTTCCCCCCGCGTCCTCCCCGCCGCGCAAGCACGCTGCTGCCGCATCCTGCACTCGGACGGCTTACTGACCTACCGGTACCCCACCCAGCCCCAGGTCATGCCCCAGGTGCAGCCGCGGCAACTCGCAAGCAGATTGCAATCCCTAGCACAGGCTCGATAGCGCCCCGCAGATGCAACGGCCTGACGCCACCTCAACTATGACCCTCCCCTCCCCTTCCCTCCCCTCCCTACGGCCCAGCCCAGCGCAAGGGGTCGCGCTAGCTCACCCTGATCCTTCCCGCCACTCCAGGACTACATTGTGCAGAGCGCGTGAGGCGCTGGGCACAAGCCCCGGCAGGAGCGCTCCAGCCGTAAGCCAGCTCGTCCGCCTGCTCCACGGCAGCGAGCTACGGGCGGCCCTGAGCGCGGCCCGGCCTCCGGGCAGTGTGCCCCGGCAGGTGGGGTGTGTGCGGCTGGAGCATCGGTGGCGGCGGCGCCGTCTCCACGCGTGGAGCCGGCAGCTGCAGGCCCCACATCTCAGCCGCGAGCGCTACCATGCCCCTCAGCTGCCACAGGGGGTCCGCGGCGCTGGAGGCGGCGCCACCCGCCGCGCTGGAGGCGGCGGCCGCAGCCCCGGCTGTGAAGGAGAAGTTCGGGGCGCCGCCTGCCGTTGCCCCCAGCTGTGCCCCCGCTCCCGCCGCGCTGGCGCTTGGGCTGCGGCGCTGCAGGGCATCGTGGGCGGAGGCCAGGAGGCAGGCGGCGGCGCGGCGCATCGACGCCGCGCGCCCCGAGTGCAGGGCTGCTGCGAACGCGGCGTACTGGTAGCTCGCGTAGCCCAGGCCCAGCACGACCCAGGGCGATACGAAGCCCGCGAGCAGCCCGATCGCCTCCAGCGCGCCCTCGCAGTCGAGAATACTGCCGTACGCCAGCAGCGGCACGAGGAAGAGCGTGAAGCCGGTTCCGTCCGGTGGGGACCGGTCGCAGGCGGCGAGCAGGCCGTCGCTGATGGCCCCCAGCGCCTCGGGGCTGGCGGCGGCGAGGTCCGGGAGGGAGGCCAGGGCCGAGAGCAGCCCGCCCGCCAGCGCCGCCGCCACCTCGGCGGGGGGCTCGGCCGGCAGGGCGTCCAGTTCTGTATGGAAGGGGGGGGGGGGGCGCGGGCGGGAGAGGCGAAAGGCCGAAAGGGGCGTCAAGGATGGGCTATGGCACCCAGCGTAATCGGGCTGCGGGTGTGAGAAGGCCAACGCATCTTCGAAGCAGATCGCTCAAATGTTGCAGCCCTCCCGCTATGGGTATCCGCAGCAGGCCGAAGGGGGGTCGCGTATGGATGGGGAAGCGTTGGCAAACCATCGGTTGCCGCGGCTTCAGCCCTAGTTACAGAGGCCCCACGCCCCACGCTGGACACGCCGCAAGCCCGAGCCCGCCCGCCACACGGCACCCACCCAGGCGTCCGTCAGGCCACGCCGTCATCACTAGGTCGACCATGATGTCGTAGAAGCGCTGGTGCGTGTGCCCGGGCCTGCCGCTGCCGCCCAGCGGGATGCCGCAGACCAGGGGCCATTTGGCCAGCCGCCACCACTCGGCCCGCCGCTGCGCCTGCGCGGGCGTCACGTCGGCCTCCGGCAGGAAGCGGCGGCCGCATTCAAGGGCCGCTACCAGCAGCCGTACAGCGGCGCCGGGCTTCATCGCCAGGGTTGTGGGTGGACGAGTCAGGGACGGGCGGTCCTTCATGGCAGTCCACCAGGCCGTCTGGCCGATGCGGAGGGCTAGCTCCAGGCGCGTGTTGCGCCCGGCCGGCAGCAGGGGAGTGCTTGAGGTCATCTGCAGCAGCAGCAGCCCGATAGAGGTGGCTTCGGGCTCGCGTTGACCGATCTCGAACGCGGAGAGGCCGGCGGTCTGCAGCGCCGCCGGCAGGCCGTAGGTGGGGCCGCGGTCGACCAGCCGCAGCACGCACACGCCGTATACCAGTACGGCGGTATGCACGCAACGGCCGCTGAGCGCCTTGCGGATGTCGGCGGCGGCAGCGGGGGTGGCGCAGTTGGGGCACGCCGTGTTGACCTCGCCTGGCTCCATCGCGGCACAGACGGTGCTGCCACCGGCGTGAGCGCCGATCCAGGCGACATGGAAGAGCAGGTAGAACACCTCGCCAGGGTGTCCTCAGGGCGCTCAAGAGGCCGCACCGCCTGCGGCCCCCTCGCCTGCAGCAGCAGCAGCACCCTCGCCGCGTGCTCCAGGACGCTGCTCTCCGCCAGGCCCCGCGCCAACTCCTCCACGCCCGCAGCCCGCTCCTCCGCCACCGCAGCCGCCAGCTCCGGCGGCGGAGCGATGTGGGTCGGCGCGCCCGCACCCGCCTTGGGGAACAGCAGGCCGGCAAAGGCGTTGTCGCAGAGGAGGATGTTGCGGGCGGTGTCGGTTATGTGGAAGAGGGTCATGCCCAGGGTCTCCCGTGCCTGCTCCGTAACCGCCTGCGCAGCCGCAGCACCTCTAGCGCCCCGCGCCCCACCGCTGGTTTTGCTGGCACCCTCGAGGGCCGCCGCCGCCGCCGCCAGCAAGCCGCTCAGCATGCGGAGCATCTGACCCCGCAGCATGGCCCGCACGAAGCGCAGCACGGTCAGCGCGTGCCGCGAGGCGGGCAGTGGCGTGCAGCGGTACAGCAGCATGAGCATGCAGCGGTACATCGTGTCCCGCAGATCAGCTCCGGCAGGACCCGCTAGCGCCGAGGCTCCCTTGCCGTTGCCGCTGCCGCCGCCCCCGCCCGCAGCTCCCCCCTCCGCTGCCCCGCCCTCCCGCAGCGCCGCTGCGTGCAGCCGCAGCAGTGCCTTTGCGGAGTCCGGATGGCTCGACAGCACCTCCGCCATAGCCGCGGCGTGGGGAGGGCTATCGAGCGGCACCGTGTTGAGAGCGTCAAAGAGCACGGACAGGGTGACGGTGTGGCCCAGCACATCGCGGCGCCGACCGGACTTTCCCAGCAGCCCCTCCGCAACGCCAGGCAGCTCCTGCAGCACGCTGCGTAGCGATGACGGCAGCAGCGGTGGCGCAGCGGTCGCGTTGCGGGAGCTTCGCGGCGCCGCGCTCTCGCGGGCGCCCGGGGCGAGGCTGCTCCCGGGCCACATTCTCCTCGCTCCGCGCGGTGGCTGTTCTGTAGCGCGTGCCTGCGATGAACAGAGCGAGCAGAAGGCGTGAGCAGAAGCGCGGGCACCAAGGGGACGGTGGTGTCGCGGGCAGGCCGACAACACAAGAGCCCGCCGTGAGCAGGAGCGCCCTCGAAAGGCCTAGTCCTGCAGGACCTGGCGCTCCCAAGCCTCACCTGAATGCAGTCTTCGCCGTCGTGGAAGCTCAAGCCGCGCGGCGCCGGCCGACAGGCATCTCAGTGGTTGAAAGCCGCAGGTGGCGTAGTCGCACAAGCAGTTGCTTCTAGGGTGTAAGTCTTCGGCCAGCTGAGTGCTGCAGCAAAGCCCGGTCCAAGTCTGCCCACAGCTCCCTTCTCGCCAAAACGGGCATGCAGCGGTGATCGGCCTGATTCCAACCCTGGAGCTCTCTCTGGCCAGCTCCGGGAGGTCGCTCCGGCACCGCCCCCCCCCCCCCCAGCAAGCCGGCGTGGAGTCGAGTGGAGTCACGCGGTAACACATCCCCTGCCGGTCCGGCAGGGCGTGCCTAAGCTGGTCTGCCCCTAGTTCTTCGTGCTCCCCGCCTTGACTCCAAACCTGGATCCAGCTACCCCTTTCCCCATCGCCTCTCGTCTCCCCGCTCTCCGTCATGCCTAATGCCCTAGCTCTCGCTGGTCTCGCCGGGAGGTCGTCGCTCCTGCACCCCCCCACCCCCCCGCAGCACAGCGCAGCAAGCCGGCGTGGAGTCACGTGGTCCCCTCGTGATCCCCGCCTGGCACCTCGCGTCCGCAAGTCGCCGGCAGAGCGGCGCACCAGGGCCCGCCGGGGCCCTCTACTAGGCAAAGTTTGCCCCGCCACCGGGCTGGTTCCCCCGTCCGCCATTTCCGGTGCCGCACCACAAAAGGGTAGTAGCAAAAGGGTACTTCACCAATCAGCGGGTCAACGCGAAGGAGCGAGATGGCGGTGATCAAGCAGTTGCAGCCGCGAGCCCAAACGAGCCAAGAGGTTCGTTGCTACAAGTCTCCGTCAGCTCAGGTGGTTATGGGAGATACAGGGTCTGCCCTTGTCGTGCGAGCGAGAACAGACAGCTGAACTGCACATGCTACAGCTTGGGCTGCGAGGTGTATGCGGAACATGTATGAGCGGCAAGTTTCAAGCTAAATATATGCAACAGGTAGACGCGCTGTATCGACTGGGGTCATGAACTCCGGCTGGTAACGGGGTACGTGCCTGCTCATCCCGCCCAAACCAGCACGCCCCCCCTCGCCCCCCGATGACCCTCCCCCAGCTACGGCTATGGGGGATCCCCCTTTCATGGGCTGAGAATCCCACGAGGTTAGCGATGGACGCAAGCTTTAGCGATGGCGAAGCAGCTTAAAGACTCAGGGCCCATCCTGACAACAGCTCCGTAGACCTCTCTGCATGTCTGGCGTCACTGCACCAAACCGTATGCCGTCCGTCCCTGTCTGTCCGTTCTGTCCATGGCACCCAGCAGCCCCCACCAGCCCTCAAACAGGCCCCAGGCACGGGTGGTCGCGGACAGGCCCCCAACACATCGGTTCAACTACGGGACGCCCTGCAAAGTACCGTACATCTAGGTACACGCTAGGCACACTCCTCCCGGTATACTGCTTGCGGACTCCAGCCCAATATGCGATCACATACATCACATTGCTTCAACCTGCTCTGACTACGGGTTGCTAACTAGACGGCAAGCGTTAAAGCTTGGTGCACTGATCCAGCAGCCAACAACGGCAACGACGATACCGATAGGGCGCCAGCCCCACGCCCCACCTCAGGGCATAGAAAGATGTGAATGGCAAACCACCTGGGCCAACAACCCCCCTGCCCGCATCCCCAGAGGGACCCTCAGAGGGGACCCATTTCACAGCACAGCACGAGAATGGGTACAGCACAAGCCCCTACAGTTTTACTACGGGTCCATATGCAATGCTTTGCACGCATGCTTGCACTTCTCGCCCCGTGCTGCACGCTGCACCTCTGCCGTCATCAGGGTCGGCCCTTTAGTTGCTACGCCTTGCGCACGGCAACCAGACTGGGCGCAGTCACAGCTTGCCGCTGACATGTGTCGCCTCTATGACCTAGCCACCCCTTAGGGCGCCGGTGGCAGGCCGCCCAACTGAGCCTCCGCCCGCGCCACGACGCGCCTCAGCTGCTGCTGCAGGGGCGCCGGCTCGGCCGCACCCACACGGCTGGGGCCCACCTCCGCCCCCGCCAGGACCGCCCCGCCGCAGCGCCTCAGCGCCTCCGCCACGGCCCCCACCACTCCAGCCGCCTGCTGGGCTGTTGGCGGCGGGGCCTGCGCCTGGGCCGGTCCGTCGCCCTGCGCCGAGCCCAGCGCTGCGAGGAAGGCCGCCGCCCACTCCGGGTCGCTGTACGCCAGCAGCGGCGTCAGGAACAGCACATCGCAGGCGGCGAGCAGCTCGGAAGCTACGCACTGAGAGCCTGCGGAGAGGGCGCCGGTGCCGTTGCCGCAAACGAGGGCCATCAGTGCTTGGGGCAGCCCGCCCGTCAGCGCCACCGCCACCTCGGCCGGGGGCTCCGCGGGCAGAGCGCCCAGGTCTGGGGGTGGAGGGAAAGGGGGAAGGCGCAGGTACGTCAGGGTCAGGCTACGGCTCGCATGCTTCTTGCAGCTGCGACTGCAACCTACCACAACCATCACCGGTGGATCAGAGAATGGCCCGGGGTGTGGTCTGCTTGATTAAACTGCTTTGTCCGGCCCACCCGAGAAGCTTGTCGCCTTGACTCCTTCTTACATCATGCCGCAACGCAACTCACCGGGAAGGCCGTCGGACCACAGGTTGATCAGGGGCTCCGTCACCAGCTGGCACAGCTCCCAGGCGGCGGCCTCTGGATCCGTGCCGTAATCCTCGTCCTGCAGGAGCTCGCCGCCGTACGCCAGCGCCCCCGCCGCCAGCCGCCACCACTCCTCTCGGCGCTGTGACTGCCGCGCGGACGCATCGCGCGCCGGCAGCTGCTGTCGTGCTATTTGGAGAGCGGACAGCGACAGCCGTAGCAGGGAGCAGCCGGAGGACCAGCTTGACATCGGCACCGCGGGAACAGCGGGCAGCGGGACACCACCCCGCGGCTGCAGGCCTGGGGCCAGGGTTGCGGCTGCCGAGCCCAGGGCCGCCCGGCTTGTGCGCAGGAGAAGCTCCACAGACGTGCCGGGCCCGGCCATCGCCAGGTGGCCATCGTTGGCGGGAAGGTTGGCGAGGAGCACGAGGGACAGGAGGTCAGGGCTGCGTTGCCCCGCCCCGCACATGGCGAGGCCGGCGGTCTGCAGCGCCGCCGGCAGGCCGTAGGTGGGGCCGCGGTCGACCAGCCGCAGCGTGCCCACGCCGTACACCAGTACGGCAGTCTGCACGCAGCGGCTGCTGAGCGCCGAGTACAGCAGGGCGGCGGCTGTAGGACTGATGCAGGGAGGGCCCGTCGCCCACCCGGCGAGGCAGTCTAGCAGGTCGAGGACCTCCCAGGCCAGGGTCTTGTCGGCCGCCTCCCGCGGCCGCACCGCGTGCGGCCCCCTCGCCTGCAGCAGCAGCAGCACCCTCGCCGCGTGCTCCAGGACGCAGCTCTCCGCCAGGCCCCGTGCCAGCTCCTCCACGCCCGCAGCCCGCTCCGCCGCCACCTCAGCCGCCAGCTCCGGCGTGGGAATCTCCAGGTCGCCAACGTCGGAGTCGCCGAGAAGCGTGCTGTAGAACATGACTGCGTTCTCGAGAACGCGCTCGAGGGCCGTACGGCCCTGCTCGACGGCGACCGCAGCCGCCTCAGTGCTGCCGCCGCCGCTACCGCCGCCGCCGCAGGGCTCGAGGGCGGCGGCCGCCGCCGCCAGCTGTTGGCTGAGGGCGTGCAGCGGCTGCGCTGCCAGCATGGCCCGGGAGATACGCAACCGGGTCAGCGCATTGGTGGGTCCGGAGAAGGGTCAGAGCTGGTTGACAATGTCCAAGACGTTTTTCAAGACGGCCGTCCCTGCGCTACGCCTCACCGCCCCAGCGTACAGCCGCAGCGTTGTTACGAGGGCCTCGCCGCTGAGCGGGTGACGAGGCTTGCTCGAGGGCAGCGTTTGGAGGCAGGTCTGCCTCATGAATGCATCGCCATCTCCGGCCTGATTGTCCCCATCGAGTATCGCCTCCGCCAGCCTGCCGATCAGCTCCAATTGCTGTGCTGTATAGCGTGGGGCGGCGGGGGCACTGCCGCCTGCCCGCCTGCCCTTGCGGCCCTTGCGGGAGGGCATGGGATGAGCTGGAGCGCGTTACGGCCGCCTCGGGCGTGTGATGATAAGTCAGGCCTGTGCAATGGAGAGGAGGGGTTGGGCATCAAGGTCAGCGCAGGTGCACAGCTCGGGGGGCGCGGGGAAGACGGGGAAGGGTCGTGTCACGGGGTCATGTCCAGCGGTCTCGTGTCAGCCCGCGAGGAGCCTTTGGCCGACTGCTAGAGTTCCACCACTATATGTTGCTGCCACCAACCACAACAGCCCACCTTGATGTCAGTGTTGTTGTTGGCCGTCGTTCACGTGCGCGACATTAAGGATGCGCAGAGTCGCTGGACGGGGGCGAGGGCTTATTGGGGTCAACGGCGTCGCCTGAGCGGTGCCACGACTAGTAGCAGCTGCAATACGAGCTAGGGCTGATTGCGCCCTGCGAGGGAGACAGACCGTCGTGAACTCGATGTTCAGTTCGCGCTCTTGGCCAGCGTCGTTGGGCTTGGAGGGTTCGTGTTTGAAGGCTAATTGGTGGAGTAGAATGTGGGTCTGTGTATGCTGGGCGACCTTAAGTAGCAATGCGACGAGGGAGCGGTCGCGTCGAGGGGATGGGGGAGGGGGAACGCGACGTGACCCGGCACTCAGGCACGGCCCGCCACAAGCGCATACTGCCTTGCTATGCCCAGAAGTCCTGTGTCATCGCTGCGACTACCAGAGCCGCACACAGAGCTGTCGCTGACCCGCGCATGGACAGCTGCTCGGCGACCAAGCTTCCTGCCGCCTGTGGCGACCTGTGGCGCTCATGTAAGTGCCAGTGCTGCTGCACACCATCATAAGACTTTGCGCAAACATCCGACACGAAGGTTGGCACAATCAACTGTCGGTGGGGGCAATGCCGGTGGGCAGGGGCGTGGAGGCGGGAAAGGATATCGTTGCATCACACTATCCTCTGGGGCTGCACATGGGCTGAGTCCGCAGTGAGCAGCCCCGTGCAGCTGAAGCGGCATCCCGCGCTCAGGCCGGCCCCTGGCCGGCTGCTCAACGTGTCTGCACCACGGGAGAGAGGACGATCCCCCCACCCCCAAGGAACCTGGCCTCGGGCACCGGTGGCCGCGGGCAGGCCCCCAGCCCACCGGTCCAACACGCGTTCATCACATCATCATACTGCGGTCCTGACTTGTCAAAGGACATACACCCAGCATGTTGGTGCACGCTGGGCCACTTGCTTCCGGTCCCATCCCTCACTGCAACCGACTACGCATCGGATTGAGATGCCTCCATGACAAGTCCTAGATCCGAACTTGCTGGAGGAGGCAGACGTATTGCACTGATACAGCAATCTAAGACAGCGGCGACACCACTGGTAGGGCGCCAACCAGAGCCAGCCCACGCAGGCTGGGAAAGCCACGTGAAGCGAGCGTCACCAACATACATGCCCTCAACCCGAAGCGACCCTCACAGCAGGGGACATGCGCCCTCTGAACTGCGCGAAATGGGTACAGCACAAGCCCCTACAGTTTTACTATGGGTCCATGCGCAATGCCCCTACAGTGTTCGTAACGGGTCACAAGAAATGCTTTGCGCGCATGTTTGCACTTCTCGCCCCCGTGCTGCACCTCTGCCGTCATCAGGGTCGGCCCTTTATTTGCTACGCCGCAAACACAGCAACCAGACTGGGCGCAGTCACGGCTTGCCGCTGCCGTGTGTCGCCTCCATGCCCTAGCCAACCCTCAAGGCGCCGGTGGCAGGCAGCCCAACTGCGCCTCCGCCCCCGCCACCAACCGCCTCAGCTGCTGCAGGGGAGCCGGCTCGGCCGCACCCAGACGGCTAGGGCTCAAGTCCGCCCCCGCCAGGGCCGCCCCGCTGCAGCGCCGCAGCGCCTCCGCCACAGCCCCCACCACTCCAGCCGCCAACTGCAGTGCCGGGAACTCCCTCGCCGCCTGTTCCGATGGCGGCGGGGCCTTCGCCTGGGCCGGTTCGTCGCCCTGCGCCGAGCCGAGCGCTGCGAGGAGGGCCGCCGCCCACTCCGGGTCGCCGTACGCCAGCAGCGGCGTCAGGAACAGCGCATCGCAGGCGGCGAGCAGCTCGGAAGCCACGCACTGAGAGCCCGCGGAGAGGGCGCCTGTGCCGCTGCCGCTAACAAGGTACATCAGCGCTTGGGGCAGGCCGCCCGCCAGCGCCGCCGCCACCTCGGCCGGGGGCTCAGCCGGCAGAGTGTCCAGGTCTGAAGGGGCGGGGGGAGGCGGGCAGGCAGGGGCGAGGGGACGTCAAGGACAGAGTATGCTTCCTTTCCCGATCCTGCTCAGGCAACTGTGATCGACCCCGCGGACCCCGAGTAATTGATAACAATGCTCTAGGGCCCTGACAGCGCCTGCCACAACCCACGCAGGTGAGGCCCCTGATCGAAGTCGAAAAGCGAACAGTCGCATTGAGGGCACCAGGCTGACCCCGGAAACAACCCGCCCTGAACCCTTCCAATGTGGTGTCGCCAAGCAACTCACCGCGACGGCCGTTGGGCCACAGCTCGAGCAGGGGCTCCGTCACCAGCTGGCGAAGCTCCCAGGCGACAACCTGTGGATCCGTGCCGTTCCCCTCGTACTGCAGGAACTCGCCGCCGTACGCCAGCGCCCCCGCCGCGAGCCGCCACCACTCCTCTCGGTGCTGTGACTGCCGCGCGGACGCATCACGCGCCGGCAGCTGCCGCCGTGCATCTTGAAGAGCGGATAGCGCAAGCCCTAGCAGGAAGCAGGGTGACTTTGACAGCGGAATGGCGGGAGCGACTTGCAGCGGGACACCGCCCCGCGGCTGCAGGCCTTGGGGCAGGGCTGCGGCTGCCGAGCCCAGGGCCGCCCGGCTTGTGCGCAGGAGAAGCTCCACAGACGTGCCGGGACCGGCCAAGGCAAAGGATTCACCAGAGGCGGAAAGGCTGGCGAGGAGGTCGAGGGAGGTGGGGTCGGGGCTGCGCTGCCCCGGCTCGCACATGGCCAGGCCGGCGGTCTGCAGTGCCGCCGGCAGGCCGTAGGTGGGGCCGCGGTCGACCAGCCGCAGCGTGCCCACGCCGTACACCAGTACGGCGGTCTGCACGCAGCGGCCGGTGAGCGCGGAGCCCAAATGGTAGGGGGCTGTAGGGCTGATGCAGGTCGGGTCGGCCGCCAACCAAGTGAGGCCGCTTAGCAGGTTGAGGACCTCCCACGCCAGGGTGTCACCGGCTCCCTCCCGCGGCCGCACCGCCTGCGGCCCCCTCGCCTGCAGCAGCAGCAGCACCCTCGCCGCGTGCTCCAGGACGCAGCTCTCCGCCAGGCCCCGAGCCAGCTCCTCCACGCCCGCAGCCCGCTCCGCCGCCACCGCAGCCGCCAGCTCCGGCGTGGGAAACTCCAGGTTGAAAGTGTCGGAGTAGACGAGCAGCGCATCGAAGAATGTGCACATGTTCTCGAGGAAGCATTGGAGGGCCGCACGGCTAGCACGGCCCTGCTCGACGGCGGCTGCCGCCCCCGCACCGCTGCCGCCGCCGCCACCGCCGCCGCCGCAGGGCTCGAGGGCGGCGGCCGCCGCCGCCAGCTGTTGGCTGAAGGCGTGCAGCGGCTGCGCTGCCAGCATGGCTCGGGAGATACGCAACCGGGTCAGCGCATTGGTGGGGTTGGAGAAGGGGCAGAGCTGGTTGACAATGTCCAAGACGTTTTTCAAGACGGCCAGGTTGGCCGCCTCCGTCCCTGCGCTACGCCTCACCGCCCCAGCGTACAGCCGCAGCGTTGTTACGAGGGACTCGCCACTGAGCGGGTGACGAGGCTCGCTCGAGGGCAGCGTTTGGAGGCAGGTCTGCCTCATGAATGCATCGCCATCTCCGGCCTGATTGTCCCCATCGAGTATCGCCTCCGCCAGCCTGCCGATCAGCTCCAATTGCTGTGCTGTATAGCGTGGGGCGGCGGGGGCACTGCCGCCTGCCCGCCTGCCCTTGCGGCCCTTGCGGGAGGGCATGGGATGAGCTGGAGCGCGCTACGGCCGCCTCGGGCGTGTGATGATAAGTCAGGCCTGTGCAATGGAGAGGAGGGGTTGGGCATCAAGGTCAGCGCAGGTGCACAGCTCGGGGGCTCGGGGAAGACGGGGAAGGGTCGTGTCACGGGGTCATGTCCAGAGGTCTCGTGTCAGCCCGCGAGGAGCCTTTGGCCGACTGCTAGAGTTCCACCACTATATGTTGCTGCCACCAACCACAACAGCCCACCTTGATGTCAGTGTTGTTGTTGGCCGTCGTTCACGTGCGCGACATTAAGGATGCGCAGAGTCGCTGGATGGGGCGAGGGCCCGTTGGGGTCAACGGCGTCGCCTGAGCGGTGCCACGACTAGTAGCAGCTGCAATACGAGCTAGGGCTGATTGCGCCCTGCGAGGGAGACAGACCGTCGTGAACTCGATGTTCAGTTCGCGCTCTTGGCCAGCGTCGTTGGGCTTGGAGGGTTCGTGTTTGAAGGCTAATTGGTGGAGTAGAATGTGGGTCTGTGTATGCAGGGCGACCTTAAGTAGCAATGCGACGAGCGAGCGGTCGCGTCGAGGGGGATGGGGGAGGGGGAACGCGACGTGACCCGGCACAGCTGGCACTTGCAGGCACGGCCCGCCACAAGCGCATACTGCCTTGCTATGCCCAGAAGTCCTGTGTCATCGCTGCGACTACCAGAGCCGCACACAGAGCTGTCGCTGACCTGCGCGTGGACAGCTGCTCGGCGACCAAGCTTCCTGCCGCCTGTGGCGACCTGTGGCGCTCATGCAAGTGCCAGTGCTGCTGCACACCATCATAAGACTTTGCGCAAACATCCGACACGAAGGTTGGCACAATCAACTGTCGGTGGGGGTAATGCCGGTGGGCAGGGGCGTGGAGGCGGGAAAGGATATCGTTGCATCACACTATCCTCTGGGGCTGCACATGGGCTGAGTCCGCAGTGAGCAGCCCCGTGCAGCTGAAGCGGCATCCCGCGCTCAGGCCGGCCCCTGGCCGGCTGCTCAACGTGTCTGCACCACGGGAGAGAGGACGATCCCCCCACCCCCAAGGAACCTGGCCTCGGGCACCGGTGGCCGCGGGCAGGCCCCCAGCCCACCGGTCCAACACGCGTTCATCACATCATCATACTGCGGTCCTGACTTGTCAAAGGACATACACCCAGCATGTTGGTGCACGCTGGGCCACTTGCTTCCGGTCCCATCCCTCACTGCAACCGACTACGCATCGGATTGAGATGCCTCCATGACAAGTCCTAGATCCGAACTTGCTGGAGGAGGCAGACGTATTGCACTGATACAGCAATCTAAGACAGCGGCGACACCACTGGTAGGGCGCCAACCAGAGCCAGCCCACGCAGGCTGGGAAAGCCACGTGAAGCGAGCGTCACCAACATACATGCCCTCAACCCGAAGCGACCCTCACAGCAGGGGACATGCGCCCTCTGAACTGCGCGAAATGGGTACAGCACAAGCCCCTACAGTTTTACTATGGGTCCATGCGCAATGCCCCTACAGTGTTCGTAACGGGTCACAAGAAATGCTTTGCGCGCATGTTTGCACTTCTCGCCCCCGTGCTGCACCTCTGCCGTCATCAGGGTCGGCCCTTATACTGCGACGCCTCGCACACGGCAATCGGGCTGGGCGCAACGAACCACGGCTTGCCGCTGACATGTGTCACCTCTACGACCTAGCCACCCCTCAAGGCGCCGGTGGCAGGCAGCCCCACGCCGCCTCCGCCCCTGCCACCAACCGCCTCAGCTGCTGCAGGGGAGCCGGCTCGGCCGCCCCCACACGGCTGGGGCCCACCTCCGCCCCCGCCAGGACCGCCCCGCTGCAGCGCCGCAGCGCCTCCACCACAGCCCCCACCACTCCAGCGGCCCCCTGCTCCGTTGGCGGTGGGGCCTGCGCGTGGGCCGGTCCGTTGCCCTGCGCCGAGCCCAGCGCTGTGAGGAACGCCGCCGCCCACTCCGGGTCGCCGTACGCCAGCAGCGGCGTCAGGAATCGCGCATCGCAGGCGGTGAGCAGCTCGGAAGCTATGCACTGAGAGCCCGCGGAGAGGGCGCCGGTGCCGTTGCCGCAAACGAGGGCCATCAGCGCTTGGGGCAGCCCGCCCGTCAGCGCCGCCGCCACCTCGGCCGGGGACTCCGCGGGCAGAGCGCCCAGGTCTGGAGGGGGGTTGGGGACATGCAGAGGAAAGGCGCAGGGACGTCAGAGGTGCGCTCGGACTCCTATTGTGATCGCACAGAGTACTTGCCCCGGGATTTGGTGTGCTGGGGCGTGGTTTGCGTGAAGGGCCCGGACTCGATACCCCTTCTTGATTCTTGCAGCCAAGCAACTCACCGAGACGGCTGTCCGGCCACAGATCGAGGAGAGGCTCCGTCACCACCTCGCGAAGCGTTTGGGCAACGGAGCTGGCATCCGAATCCTCGCCGCCGTATGCGAGGAACCCAGCCGCCAGCCGCCACCACTCCTCCCGCCGCTGTGACTGGCGCGCGGACGCATCGCGCGCAGGCAGCTGCGTCCGGGCTATCTGAAGAGCGGAAAACGCAACCTGTGATGGCGTAAAGGTCACGCTCGACAGCGGCACCGCGGGAGCGGCGGGCAGCGGGATACCGCCCCGCGGCTGCAGGGTTGCGGCTGCCGAGCCCAGGGCCGCCCCGCACGTGCGCAGGGTCAGCTCCAGAGACGCTTCGCTCCCGATAACATTCGGGCCGATCTCAGAAGCGGAGAGGAGGACGTGGAGGAGGAGGGAGATGGAGTCCGGGCTGCGTTGCCCCGGCTCGCACATGGCCAGGCCGGCGGTCTGCAGCGCCGCCGGCAAGCCGTAGGTGGGGCCGCGGTCGACCAGCCGCAGCGTGCCCACGCCGTACACCAGTACGGCAGTCTGCACACAGCGGCCGCCGAGCGCCGAGCACAGAAGCGACGTGGTAGCGGGGCTGATACTGCATGGGCATGGCCGCAAGCCCGCTCGTTCCTCTACCGCCGCACAGGAGGCGTCAGTGGGGTGGTTGGAGCCGAAGATAAAGACTTGGCAGAACAAATGGATGACCTCAGACGCGAGGGTCCTCTTGGCTCCCTCCCACGGCCGCACCCCCTGCGGCCCCCTCGCCTGCAGCAGCAGCAGCACCCTCGCCGCGTGCTCCAGGACGCAGCTCTCCGCCAGGCCCCGCGCCAGCTCCTCCACGCCCGCAGCCCGCTCCGCCGCCACCGCAGCCGCCAGCTCCGGTGAGTCGCAGCGCAGGCCGGCGAAGGGAATACCGTGGAGGAGTACGAGGACCAACACGAACGTGAGCTCGGCAAGGCACCAGAGGACCGCGCGCCCCTGCTCAGTTGCGGCGGCTGCCGCGGCGGCATCGCCGGCCCCACTGCCAGCACCGCCGCCGTAGGGCTCGAGGGCGGCGGCAGCTGTCGCCAGCTGACGGCTGAGGGCTTGCAGCGTCTGGGCGCGCAGCATGGCCCGCAGGATGCGCAGCAGGGTCAGCACGTCGCCGGCGGCGAGACCCGGCTTGCACTTGGAGCGTGCGATTTCCAGCACGCCGTCCAGCAGGAGCTGACGTAGCTCTGTGTCGTCGGCGCTGAGGTCAAACCCGGCGGGGGCCGAGTCCGTGCCCGAGCAGGGCCGTAGCAGTCCAGCGTGCAGCCGCAGCGCTGCTGAGAGAGCGTCCACGTCCAGGGCCTGCTCGGCAGCTAACGCCGGGAGATACGTCCCATAGACCTCATCCAGGCACACTGGGTCGATTTCGTCTAGAGAAAGCGCTGACACGCTGCTGTTGTGCGGGACCAAGGCGTCCGCGAGCATGGCGACGCACTCGGCTGGCGTGGGGTTGGGAGCGGCGGGGGCACGGCGGCCTGCCCGCCTGCCGTTGCGGGAGGGCATGGGATGAGCTGGGGCTGTCTGCTGCCGCCTCGGGCGTGTGCTGGTAAGGCAACCCTGTGCAATGGGGAGGAGTAGGGATTGGGCAGCAAGGTCAGCACAGGCGTGCAGTTTGGGGGCGCGGGGCAAGGTCACGGAGGCGTCGTGTCCCGGGGTCATGTCCGGCGGTCGCATGTCAAGCTCACGACATGCCTTCGGGCAGACCAGCGATAAGGCTGCTGCTGCTATGTGTTGCCGCCCACTCCAACCCACCTTGGTGACACTGGGTTCGCGGGACGTTGTCGGCACCGAGCGCGAAGAGTCGCAGATGACTGGCTGGTGTCGTGGAGAGCAGCTGCTGGCTGGTGTTTGGCGAGTCTTCGCTTTGTGGAGGATTTGTGTCAGGTATATTGTGAGTGGAAGGTGGATGCAAGGGAAGCGCGGGGACTTAAGTACGTGTGTGACGACGGAGCGGTCGTGTCGTCGCGGGGGCGGGCGGGGAGCAGGACAAGACATGACCGCAGCCCAGGCGCACCTAGCATTGGCAGGTTCCGCAACCCCATTGTCAAGGTTATAGTCTGGTCTCGTGTCACCGCTACGGCAGCTCCAGGCAGCAAGCAGAGCAGGCACCTGTCCTCGCATCGACAGCTGCCCTGCCAAGCTTCCTGCGGCTGAGGCGCTGGCAGCAATGCTTTGGTGCATCTTGTTTGCAAGCAACTGGTGCAAGCGGCCGTGTTAACGCTGCTCATGCGCTATGATAATTCGAGAACAGGCGGAAACTAACACCCCTAGCGTGCGCAACCATTTTGCGGATTTGACAGGTTGCGTACTTAGGTTGTTATGTTTGCGCCAGCACAAAGATGGCCTCGCCCGAACAGCGATCGCAACATGCTATCCTCTGGTTGACAGGGCCGATGGGTCCGATGGCTTTGCCGGCATTGCCACCACGCACAGTATGCACCGCTGAGAAAGGGCTGGATTAGTTCTGCGTCAAGGGGTGCTGCGGGCCCCTTCGAGCCCGTGCCCACGGGCCCCGTCCCCCCAGAGAGCAAACAATAGCGAGTCGTCCTGCGTTGTGGCATATTGGTAATGCTGTTGATGTCAAATTGGCGCTTTGCACATGCACTGCAACGTAGTCGCCCATCAGTGTGCCACGTCCATTGCGGCACGAATGAGGCGTTGGGCACGCAGTATAAGCAGTACTCCCATGACTGGCACAACGGTACCGGTATGCGCCAAACCCTATGACGGCAGCACAGCCCCCGTCAGAACGCTACGTACCGCCAAGGAGACGCGCCTGCACACCTCCCTAGTCCCTACCTCCTTTACTGGCCACTCCTCAGTGCCCTCGACCCACACGTGGTCCAAGCCGCATGCAACGCTTCATCCACAGCACCAGCCCAAGCCAACCGCACCACAAGCCCCAAACGCATATACGTACATTTGGTGCATAATACTTTGCGCACAAGCAAGCGAATCTGTGCTACGCCTCCCACACGGCGACCGTGCTAGCTGCAATACCGGCTCGCGGCAGAGGTGCGCTGCTTCCATGCCCTAGACACCCCTGAGCCACCCCTCAAGGCGCCGGCGGCAGGCGGCCCCATTACTGCTCCCCCGCCCGCGCCATCACCCGCCTCAGCTGCTGCAGGGCATGTGTGCATGCGCCTCCAAGTTACCCCAATTGCTGAACCCCTGCATCCCAGACGGCGATCGACCTGAGCGCATGCAGTAAAGGCTCGCGGCAAAGGCGTGCCAGCTCTCAGCCCTGTAGGCGCCGGCGGCAGGCTCCAGCCGCGCCTCATCCGCTTCAGGTGCGGCGGCTCGACTGCGCCCAGACCGCTGGGGCTCACCTCCGCCCCCGCCAGGACTGCCCTGTTGCAGCACCGCAGCGCATCCCCCACGGCCCCACCACTCCGACCGCTGACGCCGGGGGCTGCATGTGCTCGGCAGCCTCGGCAGCCTCGACCCGGAGTGCCGGGCACGGCTGCGGCGCGGGTGACGGGGCCCGCGCCTGTCCGTGCCTATCGCTCCGTGCCGAGCCCAGCACTCCTAGAAAGGCCGCCGCCGACTCTGAGTCGCCGTACACCAGCAGTGGCGTCAGGAATAGAGCATTGCTGGCCTCGAGCGCGCAAGCCACGCGCTGAGAGCCCACGGAGAGAGCGCCAGTGCCGCTGCTGCCCACGAGCGCCGTCACCGCTTGGAGCAGGCCGCCCACCAGCGCCGCCGCCACCTCGGCCGGGGGCTCGGCCCGCAGGGCGTCCAGATCTGGAGGGGGAGGTCGAAGGGGAGAGGGAAGGCGCATGGGCGTCAGAGACATGTACACATGCATGCGCGACACCCACCTGCCACAGCCCACGTAGGTGAGGCCCCTGATGGCATTCGAAAAGCGAACAGTCGCATTGAGGGCACCAGGCCGACCCGGGAAACAACCCGCCCTGAACCCTTCCAATGTGGTGTCGCCAAGCAACTCACCGCGACGGCCGTTGGGCCACAGCTCGAGCAGGGGCTCCGTCACCAGCTGGCAAAGCTCCCAGGCAACGACCTCTGGGTCCGTGCCGTACTCCTCGTACTGCAGGAACTCGCCGCCGTACGCCAGCGCCCCCGCCGCCAGCCGCCACCACTCCTCTCGGCGCTGTGACTGCCGCGCGGACGCATCACGCGCCGGCAGCTGCTTCCGGGCTACTTGGAGGGCGGATAGCGCAAGCCCTAGCAGGGAGCAGGTTGAGCTCGACAGCGGCACCGCGGGGGCGGCTGGCAGTGGGACACCGCCCCTCGGCTGCAGGCCTGGGGCCAGGGTTGCGGCTGCCGAGCCCAGGGCCGCCCGGCTTGTGCGCAGGAGAAGCTCCACAGACGTGCCGGGCCCGGCCATTTCCGGGGAGTCGCCGGAAGCGGGAAGGCTGCTGAGGAGCACGAGGGAGAGGATGCCAGGGCTGCGTTTCCCCGGCTCGCACACAGCGAGGCCGGCGGTCTGCAGTGCCGCCGGCAGGCCGTAGGTGGGGCCGCGGTCGACCAGCCGCAGTGTGCCCACGCCGTACACCAGTACGGCAGTCTGCACGCAGCGGCCGCTGAGGGCGGAGCGCAGCTGGGCGGCGGCGGTGGGGCTGATGCAGGGAGGGCCCGTCGCCCACCAGGCGAGCTAGTATAGCAGGTTGAGGACTTCCCCGGCCAGGGTCTTGTCGGCCGCCTCCCGCGGCCGCACCGCGTGCGGCCCCCTCGCCTGCAGCAGCAGCAGCACCCTCGCCGCGTGCTCCAGGACGCAGCTCTCCGCCAGGCCCCGCGCCAGCTCCTCCACGCCCCCCACCCGCGCCGCCGCCACCTTAGCGGCCAGCTCCGGTGAGCCGCAGCTCAGGCCGGCGATGTCGGAGTCCCCGAGAAGCGCTTTGTAGAGCACGCATGTGTTCTCGAGGAAGTAGTCAAGGGCGGCACGGCCCTGCTGAACAGCGGCCGCGGCCGCGGCCGCGTCAGCACTGCCGGGCCCGCCACCGCAGGGCTCGAGGGCGGCGGCCGCTGCCGCCAGCTGTTGGCTGTGGGCGTGCAGGGGCTGAGCTCGCAGCGTGGCCCGCACGAACAACAGCACGAAATGCGCGACCTCGGCGGTTTCAAACGGGCAGAACATGCGGACGATGTCGAGTATGGCCGCGAATTGGCGGCGGCGGCGGCGCAGTACCCTCTCCGGCGGACTGTTGCTGTCGCCACCCACTGCCTGGGCGCCGCTGCTGCCGGTCCCGGCGGAAGAGGAGGCCCCGTCCGTGCCGGCGCTAGGCCGCAACAATTCACGGTATTTGTTCAGCGCTGCTGTTAAGCATGTCCCAAGGCCTGAGTCCCTAGTGGCCCCGCCACTGAGAGGGTGGAGGGCGGCAGGGTGGAGGGGCCGAGGGGCGACTGAGCCCGCCAGCTTGTTGGGGCCTGCTCTCCTGGCGGAAGGCATCGGATGATGGATCTGGCAACTATTGCCTTGGGCGTCCTGGCGCTTGGGACCCTGGCGGTGGGGCAAGGCGGGAAGTAGATGGCCAAGTCAGCTCAAGGGCACAGTCGGGCGGTCGGGGATGGGTCAAGGGTCACGGGTCATGTCGAGCGGTCGCATGTCGTCAGCATGTCTATGCCGCGTTCTGCGCCGGCTGCGATGCCTAGGCAGATGAGCTTTTATTGCTGCCTGGGAATATCCACCTTGCTGTGATTGGGCGCGGTCGGCGAAGAGCGCGCGCGACAGGGCGCGAGACGTCAGGGCGCAGGCTCGGCTCAAGGCGTCGCCCGAATGAAGACCAGAGCGTCGGAAGGGAGATAGATGCTATGCAGAGGCGCTACAAGTCGCTAGGGGTGCACGTGAGCTGCAAGAACAATGCAATGTCCAAGCGGAACGGGACTTGGAGTTCGGGTATCAGCAGACAACTGTATTGGGGAGGGTCCACCTCGTGGACAGCGGGGCCATTAGTTAGTATGCGATGAGCGAGCGGTCGCGTCGAGGGGGCCGGCGGGGGCGATGCGCGAAGGGGCAAGGGAGGCGCGGAAGCGGCGGGAGTGCCCGACACGACACGCGACGTGACCCAGGCAGTCGCCTCTGGAACCGTGCTTGCGACCTCCCACGAGTCCCACCGCTCAGAGCTTCGCCCTTAGCCAACGTTGTTGCGCCCTGGAGTGTTGCTTTCAGAGCTGCGCAGTTGTCCCGCGCAAAGACAGCTGCTCTGCGGCCAAGCTTCCTGCGGCTGAGGCGCTGGCAGCGATGCTTCTATCTATCCGTTAGGGAGCCATTGGTGTGAACACCCGCGCGCAGCACGCTGCGCAGGCACTTTAAAATGGGCGTCACCCAGCTCTGGCAGGCCCTGAACGAGTATGATTGCGTCTGCACCAGCCTACACGGAAGCAGCGCCGAGGTTGTGGACCAGCTATGCGGGAAGGCGCTGGCCATCGACCTCAGCGTCTGGCTCTTTCAGTGCAGCCAGCAGAGCGAGTTGAAAGAAGCTATCTACGATGAGCACGCTCGCGTGCTGATGATCATGCTGTATCGGGTGCGCTGGGGTCGGTTGTCTTGCCGGGGACCCGTGCGCGGCGCCGACCGGGGCAGGGACCGTGGGGATGCCACGCAGGTGTGGGCTTGTGAAGGACACCTTCGCTTAGACATCCCCCTTTCCTGTGTAATGCCTCTTCACGTCGCGCCCTCATGCAGGTACTGAACCTGCTACGCTACGGCGCCACGCCAATCTTCGTACTAGAGGGGGACACGCCCGAAGCCAAGATGGGCCGCCTTCAGCAGCGGTGCGTGTGGTGTGGACGTCAAGGGCACCACCTAGCGCCACCATGCCCCGCAAGATCCCCTCTTTCTTTCGGTCCCGTGCCTAGACTCCGCACACCAGCAGCATTCGTTTGCCTGTCAGGCCGTCCACTTCCCACTGTGTAACACCCTCCGACCACCCACGCGCCGACGAACCCCTGCAGGAGCCTAGCAAAGGGCTTCGGCGGGGCCGCGGGCGGCAACCGCCGCGGCGGGCGGCACGACGCGCTGGGGCGCAAGGTCGTTGAGCTGCTGGACCTGCTGGTGCGTGGACCGTTGACCGTTGGCCGTTGACGGTACTGCTTCGGCTCCCAGAGCAGGCCACGGGGCGAGCGAGCATACCTCGCAGCCGGCCTCGACTCCCTTCGCTGCCTGCGGGCCCAGGCTGCGCGTCTTTGGGGGGCCGCGCGCAGGTCACGAGCCCGCGGCGCGGCGCCTTGTGTGGCGCTACAGAGGTGCACTCCGCGTCGACGAGGACAGGCCCTGCAGCTGCCCACGAGGCCCCTCCCTCCCTCCTCCCTCCTCTCCCCCCTCCCCAGGGCGTGCCCCACGTGGATGCCCCGGGCGAGGCCGAGGCCATGTGCGCGGCCCTGGCGGCTGCGGGCCTGGCGGACGCGGTGGTCACCAGCGACGTGGACTGCCTGTTGTTTGGGGCGCCGCGGGCGTTCAAGGAGTGCAGGGTCAACGTGAGGAGCGGGGCTGGGGCTGGGAGCCTGGAGCGTGAGGGTTGGCTGTGGGGGCAGAAGGGGCTACCCACTCCTGCTTACCCTATGCAACCCTTGCCTGAGCCCCCGGGGCCCAACGGTGCATCGCCGCCCTGGCCTGGCCATACGGGGGCCTTGTCACAGACGACCGGCCCCATTAGGCCTGCCCCGCCAATTCATCCCAATCCCAATCCCAATCCTGATCCCACCCTCAACAGATGGACACCCCCAGGCTCAACACCCTGGAGCTGCTGGACGCCCGTGAGGCGGCGCGCAGGGCCTTCGGTCTCACGGGCAGCAGCGGCTGCGTGCACGCGCTGAGGGTGGGGCCTGGGGCGGTTGCAGCATGTGGGAGGGGCGGCGGTGCGGATGGAGACAGGACTGTGCGCTTCCTTTGGGGGCTGGGCGTGCCAGGTGGAGGAGAGGGCTGGGGCCTCGTCATGAAGCGTCCGGCCGGCTCTCGTCATGCGTCTGGCCGCTGCCTGGCCGCTACCGCCCCCATTTGTGAGCGGAGGCCAGGGCTGAGGTGCCGCACTACCCTCCAGCCGAACCGCACCACCATGCTTGCGTGCCCTCTTGCCCGTTTCCCTCGCCAAACCCTCCAGCCCAGGCATGTGCAGACGGAAGGCAGAGGGCGGACTGGGGCCTCGCATGTGCGGTAGCTGTCTGACCGATGCCTGATGCATGCCCGCCCTCCCCCCCGCTTCCCGCCCCCAACCTCCAATGTCCAGGCGGTGGCGGTGCTGGCCGGCTGCGACTACTCGGTGGGCGGCGGCCGGGGGGTGGGCATCAAGCTGGCCATGGAGGCCGTGCAGCAGCTGACGGTCAAGAAGGAGGTGCGTGGGAGGGGGCTGGGGGGGTGGGGCGGGGAGGAAAGGGGGGAGGCGGTGGGGCGGGGAGGGCGTGTTCGGTCCGATGAAGACGGCTAAGGCGGTACCGGATACGGTACCTTCCGACGGCTCTGGTGCGACGACGAGCACGTGGCGCCACGCAGTCCCCGCGCCTCAGGTCGCATTCCGCCAACCCTCAGGGCCGTTTTGGCCGCCTCCTCCCCCTTCCGCCCCCAGGACGATGCCCACGTGCTGCCCCAGCTGCTGGCCTACCTGCAGACGGGGCCCGACCCCCGCATCACCGCACTCACCAAGTGCACGGGCTGCAAGACGTGCGGTGGGGCAGGGCCGGCTGGGCAGGGGGCCATAAGCATCGTGCCCGTTGGGCGGGAGGGCGGGGGACTGATGGCCGGAAATAGCTCTCATGGAAGGGTTGGATAAACTGCTGGGCGGGGAGGTCAAGAGACTGATGTGCGCTGGCCGCACACGCCTCAGTCTAAGCATCGTGCTCGTTGGGCGGGGGGGACGGATGGCTGGAAACGGCTCACGGGGGAGGGGCTGGCCGGGTGTTGCATGTCCTTTGTGCGAGGTGGCGCCAGACGCATGGTCACCGGTGGGCTGTGCGTTGAGGGCTTGCCGTGGTCCACCGGGCACATGCCACCCTCTTCACGAGTCACCCCCAGGTCATGAGAAGCACGGGCGCGGCCCCTGCGCCGACTGCGGCCCGGGCCCCTGCCGCCCCAAGGCCGCCTCCGCCGGCTGCGCGTGCGCGTTCCACAGGTGGGTGGAGGGGCAGATACGGTATGTGGACCGGCTCGCCAACGTGTCTTTCTTTTGAGAAGTCGGGCAAGCAGGCAGTGATGAGCGACACCTCCTGTAGGAGCAAGGGACAACCTGTGTGCTCTGCTGTCCTTTTTTCGTACTGCGGGACGGGTTCAGTATAGGGCTTGCGGCCCTCTCTAACCGTGCACCCTGTGTGCCCCGGCTTGTTGCCCATCGCCAACCACAGGTCGGAGCCGCAGCGCAAGTTCATGCGCGTCATCAGCAGGTGAGGCCGCACACCCCTTCAGGCCGGCTTGGAGCATTCCAGAAGGCGGTGCCGGAGCCCTGCGAGTTGATGCGGCCCCACATGCTAGACTGCAGGACGGCGCCAAGTGGCAGGGCGTTCGTGCAGCATGGCACATGCAGAATGCACACCAGCGCGCAAACCTCCAAGTGTGCGGCGGCAGTGCGCGGCGCGTTCAAAGCTTCTGTTGCAGTGCACAGAGCCCGCGCAATGAGCCCCTACTCTGCAACGCCTGCTCCCCCCCAGGGCCTCCGCCACCGGCTCCTCCTTCCTGGAGGACTGCCGCACCGCTCTGGCGGCGTTCGAGGACGAGACGCGGCGGGCCACACGGGCGGCGGCGCAGCTGCGCGCCAGCGTCGGGGCCTTCCGGTGGGCAACTGTGGGGCGATTGGGGACGGGTGCTGGGCCCAGTGCGGACAGCGCTGTTGGGGGTGCAGTGCTCGGGATGAGCATGGGACAGTACGGCTGGATAGGACGGCCTTGCCAGCTTGAGCGGCCTTGGCAGCCGCACCTCTCTGAGCCCCTACCTGCCCGTCGATCACCTTCCCTGCCCCACACGCACTTCACCGGTCCCCCCCTGACTCACCACCCCTCCAGCTTTCCTCAATCCTAGGCCCCTACCTGCCCGTCGGTCACCTCCCCTGCCTCGTGTGCACCTCACCACATCCTTCCCTTGACTCTTCACCCCTTGACTCTCCACCCCTTGACTCTCCACCCCTTGACTCTCCACCCCTCAACTCTCCACTCCTTGACTCTTGACTCCTTGACTCTCCACCCCTTAACATTCCACTCCTTGACTCTTGACTCCTTGACTCTCCACCCCTTAACTCTCCACTCCTTGACTCTTGACTCCTTGACTCTCCACCCCTTAACTCTCTCCCCCTCAACTCTCCACCCCTCAACTCTCCACCCGCCCGCCCACCCCAGCTGGTCCCGGCGCCCCGACGTGGAGGGGGTGTACGAGCTGATGCAGCCGCTGCTGGGGAACACCAGCGCCGACCCGGACAAGCTCATATGGACCAGCCAGGACGTGGGTGGAGGGGAGGGCGGGGGTGGAGGGGCGGGGATGGAGGGCGCGATGGGGGTAGGCGTGTCGAGGCGTGTCCTAGGCAATACACGGGTGTGTCAAGCGGCCTGGGTCTCGATGCATGGTTCGCTTGTGGGGCGACGGCACATGTCGAGCGGTATAACAACAGTTTTGCCCCGCCCCGCCGTTCAGGTGCGCGACAAGTTGCGGCCCGTGCTGATTGAGTGGGACCTGCGCCAGGGGCCACGCCCGACCGGTAAGGACCGGCAGGGACGAGGCAGGCCTGGAACTGCCGCCTTCGAAGCGACTTGCTGTACTCTGCATAACTTTGTGCGTACGGTATCCTTACCATCTCTTGCTAAGGACGCTCAGGCCCCCCCGTGGCCTGCCCCGTCCAGGCTCCGCAGCTGCGTGCGTGGAGTTCATTCCCCGCCGCATCAAGCAGCTGGCCGCCAAGGACGGAGCCAACTGGGCCTACCTTGTCGAGTGAGTCGTGTGGCGGCGCCGTGCTGAGCCTTGAACGTGCAATGCATGCGCTGGATCCAGCAGTGCCCTGGGAGCCCACACTCCATTCCTCGGCTCGCTGACTCGTAAGCCTTCTCATGACTCGTGTACTACCCCACGTTTTTGCTGACAGCTCTGCCCCCTCCTTTGCCCCCCTGGCGCCTCCTCCCCGTCCGCCCAGGTTTGACCGCAGCGACACGGTCAACCCCTCCCTGGCGGGGCCCGACAGGGCCGCGCTGTCCGACTCCCGCTCCGTCAAGGCCCGCCACGTGCGCTGCTCCCTGGTGCAGCGGCTGTGGCCGCAGCTGCTGGCCGCCAAGGAGGAGGAGGCGCAGGCCAAGGAGCAGGTGGGGGCGCAACAGGCTGGGTTTCCTGAGGTCACGGGGTCTTGGAACCTCGGCTGGTGCATTTTATTTACGGGTCTGGGCTTGCCCCTGAGCGGCTAGACGGGACACATCTAGTGCCACGAACCTCGCCGCATGAGCAAGCCGTCCCCAACCACCAACCGCCAACAACCGCCAACCGCAGGCCAAGCTGGAGAAGGCCGCCAAGCCGAAGCGCACGCGCAAGAAGGCCGGGGACGCGGCCGGGGGGGCCGGGTCAGGCGCTGACACGGTGAGCGGCAGCGGCGGTCTGTGCACCGCCTCCCCCATCACCGTCGGCACCGGCACGACCACCGCCCCTGGGTCCGGCAGCCGTCGCTCCGGCCCCCTCTTGCGCCTGGGCTCTGGCGGCAGCGGCAGCATCGCCCGCTACCTGAAGCCTATCGGCGCCGCCGGCGCCGGGCCCTCCGCGGCCGCCGCCGCGGGCGGCGGCGGCGCCGCCAGCCGGCGCGCGGAGGACCGGAACCTGGCTCCGGACCAGGACCGGGCCCGGAACCGCGCGCGGGAGCTGTACGACATCGCTGATGATGACGAGGAGGATGACGACGATCTGTACGGCAACCTGTTCGGCGGCACGCAGCGCAACGACGGCGGTGAAGCCGCTGCGGGCGCCGCTGCCGCTGCCGCCGGGGGCGCGATCGGTACGCCGCCGCGCGGCCTGGGTCGCGCCGGCGGGCACGGCGGTACGGCAGACCAGCGCGACGACGACGGTTACGGGGCCGAGTACGGCGGGTCCGATGACGAGGACCGGGCCCGGGCGGGCCCCTCGGGCAGGCCCAGGGCCGCGGGCGGCGATGGCTCCGCGGCGCGGCCCCCGCGGCGGCGGCGGCAGCCCGTGCACGGGGCCGCGGGCGACGGCGGCAGTGGCAGCGGCAGCGACCTTGGGAAGGAGGATGTGGGGCATGGGGATGGCGGCGGAGTGGCGGCGAGGCCCGGGGGCGCCGATGACCGGACCTTTCGCAGGGCAGAACCCACCGGTCCGGGACCCGGCGCGGGCGCGGGTGCGGGCGCGGGGCCGAACGGTCGTGCAGGTGTCGGCGGGGCTGGCGCAGGCGCTACCCGCTCCGGCGCCACCGCGGGGCCTTCGGGGCTACAGCGTGGGGGGCCCACTGCGGCCCAAGGCGGGCCCACGATCGGGCCCGGTACGGCAGTCGATGAGGATGAGGTGCTGGATCTGACGGACAGCCCGGCGGTGGCGGCGCCGCCAAAGCCGGCCGCCGCGGCGGCGGCAGCAACTGAGGCGGCGGAGGCGGAGCAGGGGTACGGCGGCTGGGGCTGGCGGCGCAGGAGCAGGGAGCTGCCGCCGCCGCCGGGCCCTGCCGTACAGGCCCAAGATCCCGATCCGGAACCCAGACCCCTGGCCGAGGCAAGGCCAGGGGCGGAGCCGGGAGCCTCTCCCCACCAAAGCGACCAGGGAATCAACGGCACAGGCACCCGGAGCGGCCGCCTCCAGCGCGCCCTCTTTCCGGACAGCCAGCAGCAGCCAGGCCCAGCAGCGCCAGCGGCGGCCCGCCGGCCGGCACAGAGCGGCTTGCGGGCCGCAGCCGCGGCGGAGCCCCGGGGCCGCGCAGCGGAGGATGCGCCCGGCGCCGGAGGCGGCTTGGGCATGGGGGTGGAGGGCTCACCGCCCAAGCGGCAGAACACGGGCGACAGCGGTAGCAGCGGCGGCGGCGGGAGTGGAGGCGGCGGCTCGGGCTCGGGCTCGGGCTCTGACCTGCAGGGCGAGGCCCCGGGCAGGCGGGCGGCACGTCTTGACGCCGCCGCGCCGCTGGCGGCGCGAGTGGCGGCGCGGGCGGCGGCTGCGGCGGCCGGGGCTGGAGCAGCGCCGGCTGCGGCCCGGGTGGCGGCGGTGGCGGCGGCGGCGCAGCCAAGGCCTTTGGCCGTGGATCTAACGCTGAGCAGTGACGAGGACGACGATGAGGGAAACGGAGCCGGCAGGGTGGTGCCGAAGGGGCGTGCGGTCACGCGGGCGGCGGCGCGGGCGGCGGCGGAGGACAGCGATGAGGATGTGGTGGACCTCACCTAGGGGCTGTGCAGCCTGTGGTGGGCACGGGAACGCTCTGGGGTAGCGGGTTGCATAGATTGCGGACTAGGACAGCACCTAGGGTGGCCGAGCTGGTGGGCTTCTTCAACCACCCCATCCCGACGTGGCGCACTGTGCCCACCAGGGCAGCGGGGTGCACCAAGCCGGCATAGTACGGTATTGCGGGTGGCCTGCCGGAGATGTACTGGTATGTGCCTGTGCTGGGCTGAACCGCCAAAGCGGCATGCGGACGGATGACTGGCTTTGAATGTGGGCAAGGGACTGGGACAGAGGCTGGGACGAGCGCGTTGGCCACCGGCCTTGGACACTTGGAGGGTAGTGCAGCAGCAGCGTGCGGCAGGGCGCGGGGTGGAAGGAGTTCGGTATTGTATGCGGCGTGCGGTGCGGGCAGGGATGCGTGGTGGGAGATTGAGGGGACCCGTACTGCCTTGGAGCAGGCCGGGGGCAGGGCTGAATGCGCACGGAGGCCAAGCCTCGCAGAAGTAGGTGTCAAAGGCGGCGACAACAAGCTGCGGATGGCGCAACAGGCAGTGACAGGGACGAGTCGAGTCGGCTTTGGGTAGAGGCCGCGTATGCGTCCAGGTGAGGAGGCAGTCAAGCCGCACATGCATTTCCCATGCTATCCTCTCTCATGTGTACCGGAGGAGGCAGTGCGCGGAAGATGCGCATACCTGCAAATGATGCAATGCCTCTCACGAGCACATGTGTCGACCTGGCCTTTCATGTGCGCATACATAGGCTGCGCGGGTGCCCACCACCCACGAATGCGAAACGAGCAGACGCTTGGCAGAAGTGCAATTAAAGCAGCTGCAAAGAGCTGCCTTGCGTACGGTAGTCTGCACCTTCTGACCAGGGGGGGGTAGGGACAGAAGTTTTGCACCCCATGCCGCAAAAGTTTATGGCCCCCCTGACCCACCCACCCACACATGCCGTACGGCGTACGGCAGCACTGCACATGCGAGAAACTTCTTGCATTTCTGCATCTTCGCACTGCACTTCACGTGTGCTAATGCGTTGCAAGCCGTCTTGGGGCGAAGGCCAGACTTGGCGTCTGTCCATTGACCATGGACGCGTCCATCGACCCAAAAAGAGGTTCCTGCCGAACCTACCACCGTAGCGCATAGTGCTTCTGACTGCTTGTGTGACAAAGTGGCTGTGTGTCACACAACAGGAGGCGGTGGGGATGGCCCCCCACGTGTTCTGCAACGCTGGCATGCCGACATGTCGGGTTATGCCCGGCCTGGACCCACCTCCCGACCGCTGAACGTGGTGCTCAGGCATACCCAGAGTTCAGACCTTGTCGATCGACGCCTTTTGGGCCCTTGGAAGAGCGCAGGAGCCGACGGAAGGGGTCCTGCCCGCCGTGACGAAAGTTCCTGGGCCCCCCTTGACGAAAGTTCCCGGACCCCCCGACCCACCCACCCACCCTGAACTTTGAGGGCCTGGATCATTGCAATAACAACCTCGATTTTGATTCTGAAAGCGGAGGCTCCTGTGGCCAACCTCTTTCCAAAGGAAGCATGGGGTACTTCTACATCATCCCTACCCCCCCCCTGTTCTGACTGTGCCCGAGCCTCCGCATCACCCCATCCCCGAACCCAATCCTCAACTTTCACAGCTGGGGATCGGGGCAATCAGCAATGCCGCTATGCACACTGGTCAGTACCGGTAATTGGAACCCCTTGAGTTGGAGCACCCCACTAACCTAGAACGAGATGATGCCTTGCGCATGATGCACACGGGCTACAGTGACACAGGGCAATGCACCAGTCTAGAGTAGAGAGGCCCGATGATCCAATGCCAATGCAAAACGCCTGCTGCTCGCTTGCTCCAACGCAACGCTCTGTGGTTCAGCACCGGGATGCTGCCCCAACGTATCTAAACCGCTCTCAATTCGTGCCTGCGTTCTCGGGCGCCTCCGAGTTCGTTCCGAACGCCCTGACTACTGGCAAGGGCCTGGGGACCTGCCCGGCCTGTTTCCGAATCCCTGCCAAGATGCCGCCGCCGCCGCCTGAGTGCGACGAGATCTTGTCAGACACGGCCGCGGGCTTCTTCTCGAGGGCCAACCGCCGAAGGCTGTTGAGCTCGTCCTCTGGGGGTGGACGTGAGGGGAGAGGGGCCGGAGTCCATGTCAGCAGGGTTACAAACGAGACTATGGAGGGAAGACTTGCGAGCGGGCACTGCAGGGCACGCCCCGCCTGTTTCTTAGCCCGTTTGGCCCCCTCGTTGCTTGCTCTTGCAGGTGCATGCGCCTCCCACTCACCGTCATCCAGTGACACGCGCCAGAACTGCAAAGGGGGCATGCCGCGGAGGGGCCGGCGGAGGGTCGGTTACGGTATTCACAAGGCGGTAAGCCTCGTCGACATTGCACAGGGGGGGCGCTACCTAGAACGCAGAAGATGGCCGTACGGTACTACGATACGTGAGGACGCTCCCGCCCCTCGCCTCAGCCCGCTGTCCCAGTAGTAATCGTGCAAGTCTTACGTGCTGTCCGTCGTCGTCCTCCCCGAGGCCAGCCAAACGCTTGCACACGCGCACTTCAAGCGGCGCGAAGATTGCCGTGGTGGAGTTGAAGACGGAGATGCAGTACGGATACCTGGGGTGCGAACGGCGGCCAGGTTGAGACCTACCATGGGAAACTCAGGCATGCACAGGTTTGATCTGACTCGGCAGCCAAGGAGATTGGCTATGGCGTGTGCAGTCCCAGGCCGGTGCACGCTGCCGTTCGGGTCCGGCTCACCCGTTCCCGCTGTGAACGCAGCAGGATGCGGTGAGGGAGGGCAAGGGGACGGGGTGGCAAGGGTTAGTGCTTGGCAAAGCCACGTGGCCTCAACAAGGCGCGTTCATCAGTCAAGGGGGCCGTCGCTCTGCTCAACAACATGTGACGTCCAAGCTATCGCGCCTGCATGCCGGGCCTGCTCACTCTGTAGTGTTGACCTGCCAGAGCATCAGCCTGCAACAGAAAGAGGCCAGAAGCGGGCAGCCACTGAACACGGCCTTGATCCATCCCATACCCTCAGCTAGGGGCAATCCCGATGGCCGCTTGGTGACGCGCTCCCCCTTGTCTCCGCCGCGTTTCCTTCTGCACCCGGCCTCGCCCCCAAGTCTTGCACAGCACTCACTCATTGGCGAGACCCGTGAGTACCCAGTTCTGATGAATGTCGGAGGTGTTGCAGGGTACGGCAATCACTGGGGCCTTTTCCCTGATGTTGCCCATGACGCCCACGCACAGGTCGTCAGAGCCCAAGATGCGGAGGTTATGGCTGGCCACCTGAGGCGTTTCACCATGGGATCAGCAACACCGCTAAGTGCGCGACCGGAACAGCTAAAAAGAGACCCGCTTGCAATAGTAACGGTGGTTCGGGGAAAGTAGGCGTGGTTTGTTGCTCAGTGCTTCAGATTGACGCGCGCTCGGGCCAACACTCGCTCACCGTCATGTTACCCCACAAGATAACTGTGGAGCGGAGAAAACCCAGGGGGGGGGCGTTGAAGACAACCGAGGGGGTAGGTGGGGTTGGAGGCGGCAGGGAAGGCGCACGTCACGGGCACCCGGGGACCCGGCATGAGGAGCGTCTCAACAGTTGACGGATAGGCGTGCCCCCCATCCAGGGAACCGAATGCAAAGCCCCGCCACAGCTAGGCCCCGCACCCACCGCTGTTGTCCATGATTGAGGGAATCGCCTCAAACTGGAATCCAGTGACGTCATCGGCAATGGCGGCGTACAGCTGTGGTGTGCACGGAGGGAGGGCGTGTATGAACGGCATGGCAGGACGGGGAGGGCCGCCGTCAGCCGAGACTCAGTCCGCCAAAACAGCCAAAGCAACGGCGGCCGTCAGCCCACGGCCTTCCATGTTATTCTCGAGCAGTGCAACCACGACCCAGACGTGTGCATATAGCGGGGTAGCGGGGATCACGACGGCCCGAGCAGCGCACGCACGGACCTCCTAGGTGCGGGTAGGGTCCGCCTGGCTCAGCCCAGCCAACGCCCAAGCTCACGGCCCCATGCGGACACGTACAGATAGGGGGGGTAAAACATCCCGAATGCCGCACGCACCTCCTGGGTCAGAGCTGCGCCAGGCTCCAAGTCTCCTGCCACACCGGCCACCAGGGGCTCGCCGGCAGTGGGGAACTTGGTCGCCGGGAACAGCGAGAAGGGAGCCCGCAGGTCTGGGGGACGGAGGGAGCATGGGCCGAGGTAGCCACGTGGACAGTCAGCAGTCAGGCACGCACGCAAGAGGCACACCGAAAGGTGAAGCGTGCAGGTGTCCTTGCCGCCCCGCCCCCGCCCCCGCCCGCGCCCCCGCTCCCGCGCCCCCCCCTCTTCTCCAATGGAAGCCCCTCTCGCCCACCGTCCCCCCTAGCTTCCCCAAGCGCCAAGCCCCGCCTGGCCCCACGCAAGACCTCCCCATGCAACTCTGCCGCCCCGCTCCCTCCCCATGCAACCCACGCCACGCAGCCCCCAGCCCACGCCACGCAGCTCCTAGCCCACGCCCTCCGCGTCCCCCGCGTTCCCCCGCTCTTCAGCACTGACTAAGCACTGGCTAACAACCCACCAATGCATTGGCTGACGTCACCATCTCCGGGCGTGTTGACCTCATCTGCGGAGCACTCCTCCGAGTCCCCACTCGTGTAGTCTCGCCAGACGTTCAACATCCCCTGCGGACCACCGTCGGGGCCGTGCGGGGCCAGAAGGGCGACACATCTCGGTACAGTCAGCATGCCGAGGCGGCCGATTGGATCCGCCGTACCGCCGTACGTCACAGTAATCCCTGGCCTGGCTTATCGTGCAACAGCAAAGATGCGCGCTCGCGACTTGCCGCTGGGCAGCTGCAGCTGCAGACGGTGTACTCGTACGGCTCAGGGACGCTCTTCGTGAAGTTGTCGCAAAGGGCTGGTGGATGCATAGGTGGGCCCCAAAAGGGGATGGAAGGGCCTCAGACTTGCTCGATCAGGCTAGTCATTTAAGCAGCAGCAGCGGGCATGGGCGCACAGCAGCCGACGGCAGACGGGCCCGACCGCATAATCTGGGCTACTGAGCTGCGCCAGGGGCCAAGTCGGCCAGGGCCACGGAGGGCATCCGACAGCCGTAACCGCTCACCAAACTCCTCGCCAGCGCTGGTCCAGACTGTCTCGTTGAGCGCGTTCTTCTGAACCAGAATTCCATTGTCGCCTACGTGGGGCGCCAAGCGAGGATGCGCAGGTCTGGTGTCAGCCCGCCGTCAACCGCATCCAACAATCCACCCTTCCGTGGCAGGCGCTGGCTCACGTTACGTAGCCCCTTGTTCCACACGGATTCACGGTGCGATACAATGACAGCCGGCTGCTAGCCCCGGGGCTTACGGAGCATCAGTGTGTACGGGGTGTTGTCACGGCCCCAAGCCGGCGGGAAGAACCGAAATGGCGCCAAGTTGGAAAGACTCGTGGCGTACTCGTAGGCCAGCGTGGTCTCGTTCAAGACCGCGGCGGCGCTCTACAGGGGAATGGGCATGTACGACACACATGGCATGTACTGCATGTACGGCAGCATGTGCGGCGCTGAGGAACGTGGTTTGGGGGCAAGCAGCAGCCTGCGGGGGCCCTAGCCACCGCACGTGCCCCCGCCGTATGTAGACCCTGCCCTTCAGTTTCGGTGTGTAAGCCCAGTGCCGCCCGCGACGCCGCGACGGGAGCCCCGAAGCCATCGCCCATGAGGGCAAGGCAAGGCACGGGAGGCAGAGGCCAGGAAAGTCCCATCAGTATCGCCGCCGCGCACACCGGCTCGGTACGTGTCACTCACCCAGCCGCCACGCGAGTTGACGAAGAGCATGTACTGGGGGAAGGAGTCGTCGGATACGTACCACTGTCCCACCCAGACGTAGTCCGCGATGGTGCCGTCGGGGTTGAGCCTCAGGACGGCCTGGGGTTTTGCAAGGCCCATGACGGGTAGGATAGAGACCGGGGTCTCGTGAGGCACACCCCGGCAACCTCCAACGTCCTGCAACCCAGCCCCCATCCATAACCTCACTCCCACCGCTCCTCCCGAACCTCACTCCGACCGCTCCGCACCCGCCCCAACCCCCGCTCCTCACTACCGGTCCTCCTCACGCCCCTCGCGGTCCCCGCGTGGGCAGTGCACTCACCGGCGTGTGGCCGTACTCGGGGATGAAGGTGAGCACGTACTCGCCCGAGGGAGACCACAGGGCGTCGCCTGCAAGTCAGGTCACGCATCGGTTCCGCGCCTGCTCGGCCTCGTGTTCAGGTCGAGCCAATGACGCTCTCCGACCTAACTCTCTAACCCACCCACTAAACCAACTCTCCGACCCAACTCTCCAAGCCAACTCTCCGACCCAACTCTCCAACCCAACTCTCCGACCCCGAGCCCCCGACTTACAGTCCCATGGCTGGTCCTCTGGGTATCCATCGGGCCGCGAGTAGAGGGCTGAGAAGGTGCCGCTTGCGGGGACTTCACAGGTTGGCAGAATGACGGCACGGGTCTCATTGACCCCAAAAGTGAGCTCCGTGATGTAGATGCTCCCAGAAGGTGGGGAGTAAGTGGGCGGGTAGGAAGGCGGGTAGGAAGGCGGATAGTACGACGGCGGCGCGTACGACGGTGGGTAAGAAGGTCCGTATGAAGGAGGGTAAGACGGAGCCGGCGGGGACCTGCGGGCAAGTGGTGCGGTCGGGGGGGCACGGGCGTAGGGCCAGGCAAAGGGGTGAGGGACAGCCGGCGCAAGGCGGCAGGCGGGCTGTCATGGGACTTCTTTGCTGGCGCAGTACGCCCTCGCCAGCGCGTTCCCGCGGCACGCTCCCCTCGCCCTCTCGTGCAGCGCTTGCAAACAGGGCATTACTCACTCCGAGGGGCCTGCTCCGTGGTGTGGGAGGGTGGCGGCGTGTGGCGCCAAAACACAGAACGGGACAGAGGGCGGGACAGACCACGAGCGTCAATCCACAGGGCTGACTTCTTCCAATACAAACCGGTCTTGCCCGATCTTGCCACCGGGCTTCACCCACCACCCCTCGTGGTGACACTGCCTTGCCCGAGGTACGGGAAGCGAGCAAGCGCAGCCCTCGGTGACCTCGCTCTGCTCACCTTCTTGCAGCATCTTGCGACCTCGTTGCTGTGTGAGGCCCAGCCGCTCCTCCATATTCGAGAACCGGAGGTCTGATCAGAGGCAGGCGTGTGGGGTTGGGGGTTGCGGGCTTAAGGTAAGGGGTTGAGGTAAGCCGTCTACCCGTCCGTGCTGGGGTGCGGGGCAGCAGGGTGACGGCCTTTTCCTGCCTGTTCTGGGGTGGGGGTGGGGGGAGTGGATGAGGTAGACGGCGGTGGATGTGGCGGTGTGTGGATTGGGGTGTGTGGGCGGGTGTGTGTGTGGGGGGAGGGGGGGAGGGGGGGGGCGGGTCCTCGAAGGAGGGGGAAAGGGATTCCGGACCTGCACGGACCCGGGATGCATCACTCCTTCACGCTATCCCGGTCGCCTTCAGTGTAACAGGCCACTCTGTAGTTGCTCTCCACAGCATCGCGGGGTCGGGGGGTAACCGGGATGCACGCAACTGGCGCACGCGGCGGCACAACCATGCTGGGCCGGGCCACCACTGGCTGGAGGCGCCTATAGATGTCGGGCTATCCATGCGAGCAGTTCTTCTCGTGGTGCCCAAGCTCGATTGCGATTGCGCGCCATGTGCAGACAGGGTCGACCGACGGGCACCCGCTGTCTCCCTGACAGGCTTACCTGCAAGACGAAGAGCCATACCACCGGTGGAGAATGCGAGCATGAGAACGCAGGCCCACACGGAGGCCATGTTGGCATCGCCAAACCATACACGGCGAAGGGCAGCCATTCGACAGAGTGATAGCTACAACCACAGGCTAATCTCGTTGTCTGCGACACCAGCTGGTGCTAGGAGCGGTTCGTTAGGCGCCTAGCGCGATTCGTCCTGCGCCTGCTTGACGACGTCAAGCCCCGCCCGGCGGTCTGCACTATTCTATTGTCGTTTGGGATCTGAGCTGCAGTGTAGCTTCTACGCTGTGCGATTACGCCCCGGCCAGCCCGTCAGTTGGCCCATGTACCGTACGGCTCGACAGGTCCGCCCGCCCCTCGAGTTTCCCCCACCCCTCCCTCCCTCCCTCCCTCCCTCCCTCCCTCCCGCCGGCCCCTGCCCCCTTCTCCCTTCCCTCCCTCGAGGTCCACCCTCACCCCCTCTTCGGTCCTCGCACTTTCAAGCCCCCCGCCACTCCACGCTTGTTGCGGGATCCGGGATGTCACAGCGGTCGAGCTATGCGCTGGTCAAGGGCCCCGCGTGCTCCGCCTCCATGCAGCTCGAGGAGCACGTAAACGCGATAGCCAGATCCTTCTTTTTGCGACTGTGGTCTAGCGATGCGAGCAATCAAACAGTCTCCAGGTCTAGGATGTGCCGGGCTGGCTGTGCGTGGCGTCAGGCGGGGCCTGGTCCACGCCGACGGTTAAGGCTGTCGGGTCGAGCAGGTCCGCACCGTCGCGTCTGTGGCGGACCAGGCAGACGCACGGGCGGCTGCATGGATGGTCAAATGGTGCCAAGGCAGCCAAGCAAGCCAGGAAGATGAGGAGTCGAGCTACAAAGGGGTGCCGCCAGCGAGGGCTGAGCACGCACCCGGAGGTGCCGCCGGCGGTACGCACGCCCCAAAGCCTTCCGGCTCTTCGCCCACGCTCCACAACCACAAGAGAAACACCCAACCACGCCCCCACTCCAGAGAGACGCCCTCCCCCAAACCATGACACAAAGCAGAACGCAGAACCGAATCTTGTTGCCGCGCGCAATGTGTGCGCAGCTGGATGCCACGAGCAAGGCCAAGGCCGACAGTCAAAATTAAGGGATGGAAAGGCAGCAGAAATCAGGGGTATTCCAGCTGCCAGGACGCAGCTTTCACAATAAAGCGGCTATGATTGCCACAGCCACGTCAACCCACCCGCGGTGCCCGCAATAAAGGTCATCAAGTGATCCCACGCAATACCCAACGCACGGGCACAGGTACGGCAACAGCAGCCAGCGTGTCGCATGACAAGCGAGGCCAGCTTTAGTAATCCGTCGCGGCAGCAGCAGCTAGCCATCCTGCAGCCTCACTAACCAAGTCTCTTCCTAGCAAGCCAGGGCTTGCCATTCATAAGGAATGCAACGCCACCCACCTCCCGCCCCGGCGGACCGCATCCAGCCGCTCCACCCAGCGCGGCAGCTGTTGAGCTACAGACCAAGGTGAAGCCTCTAATGGACTACGTAGATGGACGGGTTAAGCTCCATCCTAGACGCTTCTCACAGCAGTCTAGTTGCTGCCATCGTCAGCGTCCGTGTCGTCAGAGAGATCAATGGCGTAGGCCTCCGCGGTGTCCTCGGGCGCACCCAGGAACGATCCCGAAGCGCCGCCGCCAGAGTAGTACGACAGATCCTCGGCCACGACGGCGGGCTTCTTCTCAAGGGCCGAGCGCCGCAGGTTGTTGAGGGGCTCCTCTGCAAGGGGGAGGGAGCGAGGGGTGGAGGGGCGAGGAGGTGAGGGTAGGGTGGCAAGGACGAGGGGTCGGCAAGGCCCCGGACCGCGGAGGTTCATAAATATATACTGCATGGTTCGCGCGACCAGGGCCCCCGCTAGCATGTCCCACTTCGAGCACCCTCCCCCTGCCTCCACGCCCTCGCTCCCTGGTATCCGTGCTCCCCGCTGCGACCCGCGCCCTCCCTCCCTCCCTCGCCAGGGTGACCCACCGTCAGCCAGAGACATGCGCCAGAACTGCGGGACGGGACGGCGTCAGGCGTTGCAGGGGCAAAAGTAGTGGTGAGTAGTCAGCGCTCATAACAAAAAGCTGCCTCAAGTCCGGACCCCGCAGCCCCTGTCACTCAGGCTCGGCTCGTGCCACCGTGCCCTCGGCTTGAAACCGTTCCTCCCCTAAAACCGCTGAGTAGTAACCAGTAAGGCATGACTCACCACCTGGCCGTAGTCCTCGCCCGAGTCAGTCAGGCGCGAGCACTGACGCATCTCCAGGCCGGCGCCGACCTCAGTGGTGGAGTTGACGACCGACACGCAGTACGGGTACCCGTCACCCCTGGGTGACGAAGGCCAGGAGATGGGGTATGGGAGGGAGCAGGGCAGGGACGGAGGAGCTGGTCAGTTACGGGGAAGTGCACAGGAGGCGCATAGCAAGCAAGCTTGTGGCAGACCACGCACCACCTTCCGCCAAGCATGGCGTTCTGCCCGCGCCATCCGGCCAGCCCTTGCAGAAAGAGCCCCCACGAGATACCACTCCGTCCCGCCTCTACCCCGAGCCCCGACCCAGCCACCACTCCCCGCGACACCCCGTAGCCGCACTCACACAGTCGCGTTGACGTGCCAGAGAATGAGCCTGCAATCAAGGGAGGAGCAACGCGAATCGCAGCGCTTAGCCGCAGCCCTCTCATCGGCAAGTGGGAGCCTTCCACCTGCCTGCCCCACCCATGTCCTCCGCTAACAAGCATCAACACGTTCCCAGTAGTGGGTACCGGTACTCACTCGCTGTGCATCCCAGTCACCACGAAGAGCTGGCCGTGGGTCTCGTTGCAGGGCAGGGCAACCACAGGGACGTTGTCCGTGGTGTCGCCGTCAACGCCGAGGCACAGGTCCGAGCCCACGATGCGCAGGTTGTACATCTTGATCTGTGGGTATTCAGGTGAAGAGGGCATGGGGTGATCAGGGCATTGGCAGGTGGCGGAGGGTACAGCCAGAGAGTTCCGTCGGCTGGGTAGGCCAGCAGACAGAGCCTATCCAGAGATCTGCTGGGAGCGGAAGACGCGGGAAGGACTGCCAAAGACTCCTTGGCTGATCCTCAGATACCCCGCACCCCACCGCCGACGAGAGGGCAGTCCTGAGCCCCAGGCGGGCCTCACCTCCATCTGAGTCCACAGGCCCACTGCGTAGCGTGGCACGTGCGCACGGGGCAGGGCAGGGGAGGGGGGGAGTCAGGCGAAGCAAGGTGAGGACAACCAGGTCGGCACGCCACGGAAAAGCGGCACGGGGAGAGGACACGGGGAGAGGACTACCCCCTCCTATGTTAGTTCAAGAGATCTAGAGCATGTGAGCCAGGATCCAATCCGGGATCTTTAGTGCTAGCTACTCACTCGTGCTGTTGACATCCTTGGCAGGCACGGTCTCAAATTGGTAGCCAGTGACATCGTCGGCGATATCGGCGTACAGCTGTTGATGCATGTTGCACGCAAGGAAAAGCGCGTGGGGTCAGACCAGCAAAGCAGGGCCGTGGCACGTGGGCACCGCAGGCAAGTGAAAAGCCAGGAAGCAGGCCAGACCCATCAGACAGACACGGCGGGCCATTGCACGTGGGCCCCGTAGGCAAGCAGCCAGACCCTTCCCCGAGCGCATGCACAGCGCGCACGCACCTCCTGGGTAATCGGGGCGCCCGGGATGAGGTCTCCGGCCACACCGATCACCATCGGCTCGCCGTCGCGAATGGCGCGGGTCTCGGTAAAGAGGGTGATGGGCTCGCCCAGGTCTGGGGGGACGCGAGGGTTGGGGGAAGCAGGGTCAGTCCCCGGCCGGCCACGTGAGGGTGTGTGAATGGCGGGGTAGGCGCAGTCGCAGTGAGTATGCCGAGGCGCCGAGCAGCTGTCAGCGCTGAGTCGGTGCTCGCGGCTTGAGCAGCAACGTCCAAGTCCGTGGGCGGCTGGGGCGATGCGCGCGCGGCGGTGTCGCGGCCAGGCTCTTTGGCGCGAAGCTCCCCTTGTGTGCCACCTCCCACTTCCTGTAGCTAGCTGCGCTTATTTCACGAGCGCAGTATTATTTCTAGCGGCAGGAGAGCGTTTGGCGCTAAGTTTCGGTTGACACGCTCAGCCCCATGCAAGGTGCCATCCTGTGCCATCCCCCGCCCCCCCGCCCCCGGCACTTCCGCCCCCGCGCCCGCCCCCCACCAAACGTCATTTTCTCAACGCACCAAGGCACTGAGACATGTCCGAATCCATGGGCATGGTGGTGCTGTTCTGGGAGCAGTCCTGCGGCTGGCCGGCGAAGTGGCGCCACATGTTGATGGTTCCCTGCAGGTGGGGCCGCGGCGGGTGGGTGGGGGGGCGCCGGTCGGAATCGTCGGAAGAGGCCCACACAGAGTCCACGCTGCCACGCAACGAGCAGCAGGGGACCAGGCCGCGGTTTCTTGCAGCGAAGACTTCGAATAGTCGATTAGCAGGGGTGAGGGGGGACCGGGGCAGGGCACGTGGGGGGCACCGGACGACAGAGGCCCTGCGGGCTGCCGCTCACCTGGGGGCACTGGCAGGTGCACATGGTCTGGTTGCTGTCGTTCGGACGGGTGCTGAAGGCCTCGCAGGTGCCTGACAGGCAGGGCCAGGGGGGCATAACCGGGCTTTGGTCAGTGGGGGGGCCAAGGCTTAGGGCGGCAAGGCACCGCCTGGGCCACCCGCGCGTGGGGGGAGCACGGTGGAGGGGCTGACTCGATCAGCTCATCACCGCCACATAGCGCGGGCGCTGGTTCGTCCCATTGACAGTACTCACTCCAGAACTCGCCGACGCTGGCCCAGACGGTGTCGTTCAGGGCGTTCTTGACCACGAGGACGCCGTTGTCGCCTGAACGAGGTAGGATTGTGCGGCGGGGGGCGGGGGGTCAGATGCCAGCCGGGTAGGTGTGCAGCCAGGAGCCAAGAAACTCCGGGCCCAGGCCGCTGAGGGGGGCTCTCAACGGGAGAGCAGCACCGCCGGGGGCCCAGGTGTTGCAGAGGACCAACTCCAGCCGGCATACAGCCTAAGGGCGCCACCCCGGTCCCACCACCCCCGGCCCCGGGCTCACGCAGCATGAGGGTGAACGGGGCGTTGTCGTCACCGAAGGCGGGCGGGAAGAGGGTGTAGGGCGCATTGCTGCGCTCGGAGGAAGCGTAGCGGTAGGCGAGGTTGGTCTGGTTCTTGACGGCGCCGGCACCCTGGGGGGGGGGGCAGGCGTGGTGTCAGTTTGCGGGTGTGCCTGCTGGCGTCATTGGGAGCTGAGGCCAGCGAGCGAGCTACGGTATTCAGTGCTGAGCGAGGGCTGAGGGATGTCTGGATGGCGTGCGGCGACACCCAACACGGTCAGTCAATCCAGATAAAGCTTTGCGGCTGGTCTTCACCCACGGACGGTGCGACGGCCAGGGGCTCGGCAAGCATGGCATGGCCAGGAGGGCGAAGGCGCAATGCACGGGGCCCGAGAGGGTACAAGGCATCAACCGCGTGCGTCACTCACCCAGCCGCCGCCGGGCAGCATGTAGAAGGTGAACTGGGGGAAGGGCGTGTTGGCGATGTACCACTGCCCCACCCAGGTGTAGTCAGCAATGGAGCCGTTGGGGTGCAGCTTCATGACGGCCTGGGAGGGCGGGACCCGGGATAGGTGGGGAGAGGAGGTAGGGTAGGTTTCAGTTGGAGACAGGACACAGGAGCCACCCATAAGAGGGGGTGGTTGATGACCCGGTCACCGGTGCCCTCTGCCAGGGGGTGTGGCTCCTCCCATTATTCAGCTACCGCATGTTTGGGGTCGGCAGCCGCTCCCCTCCGATGGAGCCACTGGTACATGCATACATGTACCGCCTCCGCCCTCACCGGCGTGTGGCCGAACTCGGGGATGAACGACAGCATGTACTCGCCCGAGGGGGAGTACAGGGCGTCGCCTGGGCGCGGCGAGCGGGGGCGAAAGGGTACACAATTTAGGACAGCACCTTGGAAGCTTTGGCGGCCAATCAGTCGGTGGCCGGCAAGGGCCGGCACGGCATCACGGAGACGTTCATGCTAGCTGGGGTCATGTCCCGTTGAGCCCTAAACCCTATCCTTTACTCACAGTCCCACGGCGCGGTGGCCGGGTAGTCGGCGGGGCGCGAGTAGAGGGCGCAGAAGCTGCCGCTCTCGGGGGTCTGGCACGTGGCCTGGCTGACGGCGCAGCTCTCGTTGACATTGATCGTGAGCTCCGTGATGCGGAGGCGGTCGAAGGGGGGAGGCGGGTAGTAGGTGGGGGGGTACGAGGGAGGGTACGCGGGGCCGTACGCCGGCGGAGGGTAGGCAGGGGCGTAGGATGGGGGGTACGAGGGGCCGTAGGTGGGGGCGGCGGACGGAGCTGCAACGGCAGAAACCAGAGGGAGGGAGCGGCTGAGGCGGGCGGAGGCCGGGGCGCGCTGGGCGTCGCGGGTGTGGGAAGGCAAATGGTAATGACTGGCTGGGCCCAGCCGCCCGCAGCAGGGCCAGGGCTGGTGGCCGACCGTGTACTTGACGCTGCACAACCTACCGGCCTGCAGCAGCTTGCGGTTGCTGGGCATCATGACTCCGTGGGTGTCATCGGCGATGCTGCTCGGGTCGACTGCGGTGCGGGTTGTGGAATTGACGGGCGGCATGGCACGAACCCGCGTTAGTCACAGCAGGCGACTGCGAAGCTTTTTGGATACTTATAGCTGTCTTGCGTTGCGGCGCGAGTGCATAGGGCTCTTTAGCATCTGGCCACGGGTAAAACGGTCGCCGCGAGCGCGGGGTCACACACTCGAATTGCCCGCGACCGAGTTGCTGGCACGCCCATGAAGATCCCCTCGTCTGAGTAGCTGCATGCTGTGATTCAACCAACAACCGAGCAGCGTGCGGCTTCGGCCGCCGCTGCCAGTCGCACGCCATCCATCGCTGAGCGCAATCACCAAGCTGTGACATACCCTCCACAGACTACCCCGCACTTACCCGCAGGGCGCAGAGCCAGAGCGCTGGTCGACAGGACCACAACGAGCAGGCAGCTGCGCAGGCTTGTCGCCATGGCGCCCTCCGTGCGGCGCCCAGCGCCGAGAACCATCATCTCCTGCAGACGCAGCCGTCGACACTATGGTTGATCTTTTATCTTGGCTCCGAAGGGTACGACCAGAGTTATCTGGGGTCTCTGGCCATAATGCGTCGCCATGCACCCATACCGCAACGCGCTGCGGGGCGGACCGTCGCCTACCTGTAACAGCAGCACGCTGCCGAACTACTAGGGGATTGTGGTGGCACGCTGAACGTGTGGAATGTGGGGCTTTCAGGGGGTTTGGCCCTTTTTATCGATTGTTGGGCTCGTCCTTTGCACGGCAACGCTGCCCGCGTTACCCGGGCATGTCGGGTTTACTGGTGGATTGTCTCTCAACACTTTAACGTAACACAGCGACGAAAGCGGCTCGGTTGTTGCGACTTTAGGGCGGTCGCCGAGGGAATGCGAATGTTACACATGAGCGACGCGACGGGAGGCCGTCGCGGACGCAACAGCTTTCTTAGGGCCGCAAGTGCAGCTTGGAGAAGCCCCGCTGACTCGGCCGACAAGCCGTTTTAGCCCGCCAGCGTTTAGGCTTCGCCGCTCGTAAATGCCTTGCTCCGCCTCCCGTCGCTCGTGAGCCACATGACCCCGGACGGCATCCAGCCATCACAGCACCCACTGCATCACTTAACCCAGGAGGGGAGGGGCAAACTCTCCGTTCGGACACGGTAAGTGAAGGCGAGAGGGTGTGTCCCCTCCCTCCTGCCTACCCCCGGCTTGCCCGTGCTTGCCAGGGCTTGCCCCATTCCGCCTCCGCGTACGTCCAGCCCCGGACACCGCTTCTGTGAGCTTCAGGCAGGCGGTGTTGAGGCGCAGGCGTGGCGCGCCCTGGTATCCTCCAGGCCAGGCGGGGTTAGAAGAACATCAACGAAGCGAAGCGCTTGGTTGTGGTGTGGCGAAGGGCGTTGGCTCGCCCATCCACGATGGGACAGAGCCTTACGGATCGGCCCGAAGACCCACCCCTGGTACGAGTTAAGAATAAGACACTCTTCTACGCACGTTCTTAGAGGCAGCCCTGCGAACAGACCGAGAAGACGCAACACGACGCGGACATCGTGCGATCGAATGCTGCAGCGCGCGAGGCCGAAGAGTGCCAAATGGAGGATGTCCTGACCTCGTCGGCAGAATCCTCGCGACCCAGCCGCGCACAGCAGCACAACAGGAGAGCGCAGCTGAGACATAAGCAGTAAGCGGGGGAAGCGCGTGGAGCCCGAGCGCAAAAGCGACTGATTGCGACAAAGTCGTCGGGTCTCGGCATCCCTTCAGAGACCCAGCATCAACTCATAACATGTAGGGGAGGATGAGGAGAACAAGCCGGGGCGCAGCGCCGCGAGTGGGCACTGAGCGGCTCGCGATTGAAACTTGAGGCAGTTCTGGCGACCTGACGCCAGCCCCAGCACATCGAGTAATGCGTAGTGCAATACGAAGACAAGGCAGCGCATGGCAGCTTGCGCACCACAAGTCAGGATGCACCCACGCTCCGCACGCTTGGCAGCGACGTCACCAGGCGCGACGGCTGCGTGCTCGCGCAGTGAAAGCGATAACAGACCGGGCTACGGGCAGTCGGACACGCGGCTCCGGACACCACCGAGCCTGGGGCATGTTGGCATCATCGTTCGGCCCCTTCGCCGTCGCCCCTTCCCCCCTCGCCCACAGCGCAGGGGAAGCAAGTGCGCGTTGTTCAGAGCTGACAGGGCACCTGAACGACACGCCAGTGGGTAGCGCGGGCCCCTCGCACACGCAGGCCGGCACCTGGCGCCTCGGGCTTGCTGGCCAACATGCCAATCGGCAGCGCCGGCTCCGGGGTCCGGGCATGCTGGCCGACGCGCCGGCCCACAGCTCGGGCGCCTAGCATGCTGGCGGACACGCAATAACCAGAAAGCCCGATCGAGCGGAGCGTCAAGCCCCTGCGCCCCGCACCCCTCGCCCCGCACCCCGCTCCTTGCACCCCCCTTGGTCCTTGACCGGCACCCGACACCCCTTACCCTCCCCTCACCCCCACCGCGCCCACAGCGTCCCCCGCCACCCCCGCGAAGCATGACCTGGCATGTTCCTGTCACCTGCTTGTGCCTACCACCCTCGCCCCCCCCCCCTGCCCGTTCGCGCCCTGCACCCCACACCGCCACCCCCTGGGGCCCACGCAAAGCTTGCTTTTGTCCCTCGCGCTCTCGGCGCCCCTTATCCCCCCCCACACGCCCCCCGCCGCGCACCCCTCGCCCTGTGCCCCGAACCCCTCAATCAACCCGAGCTCCCTGGGCCCCACGCACGCTCTGTGTCCCCTACGCCCCCACGAGTCTCGTGCCTGCACGCTCCACGCACCCTTGCCCCTGCGGGTTGTCGTACGTCGCTACTCCCTGCTGGTCGGAGCCTTCCAGCTGGGTGGGTTTGCCCGCTCCATGGCTCACTAGGAGCCAGTGTTGCTATCAAAGTGACAGAGTGACGGAAAGTGAAGCCGTGTGGCACTTTTCCGGGCTCAGATCCAAGAAAGTGCAGAGCCGCCTTCACTCTTTAAGCAGGTCAAGAAGCGCCAAAACGGCGGTTCCGCCGACCCCGGGTCACCGGTTCTGACCCTTTATTCAGGAGGCCCATAGAGCGCCCCAGTCCCGGTGCGTCGGGTGCCGCGCAGCGTCAAAGGGGCCTTGCGCAGGTCGGGGGGCCGCTTGGGCGACGTGGGGATGCCTCGACGGCGGACATGCGCACGCCACCGGCGGTCGCGCCTGCCCACCGCGCTGGCCCGCGCCTGCATAGCTTCCAATGCTCTGTTGCACCAGCGTGGGGCGTTGCGGGCGACGTCACGTGCAGCGGGGGATCGGCGGAAACCCGGGCCAAAACCAGGAGGGGCCCCATCGCCCTCAACCAGCCGCTCAGAGCCGCGAGTACCTTGCGCTTCACCACCATACTTCACTCAACTCCTCACAGGGTATAACAGCACCTGCAGGCGGGCGTCAAATGCAACTCTGCGAAACGAATGCCCTCGCGACCCGCACATGCTCGCCCCGCGACAGAACGCGTTAGCGTACAACGCGCGCCCCTTTCAACATATAGCAAGTGAGCCTTCACCCGTCTGCACCCTGGGCAGGCCCCCGTGGTCCTTCGCGACGGGGTTTTCAACGCGGGGAATTCCAATCCATCCCGCCGGCAACTCCGTCCAGCGCATCCCCGAGCAAGCACACCAACGCACCCCTCCCGCCCAGCGCTCCGCGATTACTTCCTCGGCCCCATTCTTCGCCTTCCTCCTCCCCTAAAACGAATCCAGCCGTCAAACGTCTTCCCCGCCACGCACCCCGGGGAAACCCCCTTAAGGCGGGGAGGGGGCGGCACGCCCCCGCCCCGCCTGCCTCCGGAGAGCTGCTTCACGCTAGTTATGCCGCCTATCGAACACCAAAGTCGCAGTCGGGCCGACCCTGGGTCCCAACCGTCGCCCCCGGCTTGACTGTAAACTCCACAGGCCCCAAGAGCGCCCCGGACCGAGTGCCGCGTGTAGGCCGAGTGCTCAAAAGGCCAACGCGCCGGCCAGCGGCCGCAAACGCAGCCGCGCTTGCAAGCATCGCGACGCGCTTTTCGCCAAGGCGCAGCCGCAAGACCCGCGACCAGCCCCAGCCAAAGTGCTGGTATGCAGCGACCACAGTGGTGCAAGCCGCGGGCGTAAACGCGCGGCGGCCGGCACGCGGCATTCTCAAATCGGCGCCGCAGAAATGTGCGCGGAAGCGACCCTGCCAAAGCGCAACCGGCATATTGCGACCAGGTAATGCGACCCAGGCAGCAGCGTAGAAAGCGCTCTGCGTGCAAGCGCCCATCATCAATCGAACCGCCGTGGTCGGCGCAGCGTGTCGCCCCGGGCCACTCAGACTGCACAACCGCGGGCCCCATAGAGAAGTGGGTGCGCTGGCGTCGCCTGCCAAGTGGTTCCCAAATCATTGGCACGCCCGCCCCACTCCGCGACGTCACCCTCCCGGACTGGGCCGGCATGTCCACGCGTGCTCTACCCCTTCCCCGTCGCTCAACATCTGCCTCTGACAGAGCGTGCGTGTAACGTGCGCGTTAATCAACGTGACTCCACGAGCCCCACGAGCCCTCATAAGCCCCCACGCGCCTCCAGCCTCCTCCGGCTCCGCCCCGGCCAGCTTACCTCCCAGCACCCCCACCCTGCAACGAAAAGCGGCATCACTAAGACCAGATCATTTGCCCCGTCTTGGGCGTGAAGTGCACACCCGGGCCCCGCAAACCCGGGACCTGTGGGTTCCCACACTCGTTCCCTACGCGTGGCTGCTGCAAGCAGCCCCCACGCCCTCCTCGCCCAGGCCTCCGCAGAGCAACCGGGCTAGGCATTCGGGCTAGGGCCCTGCGAGTTCCCGCAGTCTTTCCCTACGCTTGGCTGCAAGCAGCCCCCACGCCCTCCTCGGCCCTGCACTTTCAGGGCTGCCGGAGGCTGTGAAGTGCACTCCGCGCCTTCACTTTTGCCGCTGGCCAGGGCCTGAAAGTGCCGGGCCCTCCGCACTTCGGTCACGGGAAGATAGCAACGCTGCTAGGAGCCCTGTGCCCTCCGTCCAGCCCGGCCGCGCCGTTTCCTGTCCCGCTGGGCTGGTTGAGAGGGCTCCCTCGTCGTGCAGCGCCCTGGCCCGCCTAGCTCGCCTCCCGGTGGTGTCAGCCTCCGTGTTGTGCTCATGTGCCCGCCCCTGCGCTGCTGCCTGGGACGGCTGAGACCATCCGGACGCCAGCACCGTTGCCCCCACATCAACCCGGCTACCGTGCGGTCCCCCGGCCGGACCCAGTGCCCCCCCGCGGGGCCACCGCTTCAGCCCTCGACTCCTGCGTACAACTCGCCCATGCCACCCAGCTGGCCCCGCACTGGCTTGCGACCGCGCAGCACATGGAAGCCTGGATTTAAAAGCAACCCTGATGGGCGAGCTCAATCTCTGCGAAGTAGAGGGGTTTTCCGCAGACTACGCAGGCGAGGAGACGACCTGTGGGAGGGCCAGGCGGGGTCCCGTGCTCGTGACGCAAACCCGCACCGTCCCCTTTTCCATACTCTGTCTCATGGACAGTGACGGCGGGACGCGGGCCATGGACGGGCCTCATGGGCCTCATCGCGCCTCCCCACGACTCCCTCGCCCCGCACAGTTGGGTCTCCCTCCTGCGGTATTCACCCACACTTGAAACGGTAAGGGGCCGGACCAGAACAGCGTGCACGAGTGTTCCGCGAGTGCTCCACGGTGGGCAGCGAGGGGGGTTTGCCGAGGAAACAACGTGGGGCAAGGGGGGACGAGGGTCCGTGTGTGTGTATTGCCGGCACGAGTCTCGCGGCGGAGGTGAACTGCGGCAGTGTTATGCGGCATTCACTAGTAGATGTTACACACTTGCTTGTGTAGCTGTAGAGCTGGTCTCCAGGTTGCGGAGCAATCACCATCAAGGACTTGTTTCGGAGCTTGAGGCACCTGATCATAGCTTGACCTCTTTCGGCACATACCGACGGTAGACATGGCGCAGCGGTTAAGAGCGCTGCGAGGGGCGACGGCGCTGCTCCATCAAGCGGCCGAGTCGGCATCGGGCGCAGGCAGTCTCCTTCCTTCCTGCTCTAGCGCAACATCACTACTACAGCAGCTACAAACAAGCCAGCAGCAGCGCTGGTCTGGAGGCTCGTGGCAGCAGCAGGCACAATGGGGCTCGAGCCTGGATGCGCGACACCTCTCTTGGTTCTCGCGGAAGCCCGCTGCACCAGCCCCGACCCCAGTGTCTCTAGACAGTGGCGACGGCGACACCGCAACGACCAGCACGGACGCTGTGCCGCCCGTTGAGCCGGAGTTCTGGCCGCTGCCAGAGTCGAGCGCGATGGATGTGGTGGATGCCATCCACCAGGCCACTGGCGCCCTTGAGAAGGCGTCCATCATGGCCGCCAAGTCGGACGCCTTCTTTGCGGCGTCGTGGTGTATCAGCGGGTTGCAGATGGCGCATGAGGCGCTGGGGACGCCCTGGTAAGGGTGGGGTCGTGGCGGGACGGTGGGCGTGGCGGGAGTCCGCGGCAGGACCCGATCTGGCACACGGGTACCATGCCGGTGGGAGGTACTCCTGAAAGACTGCTGCTGCAGATGGGATGAGGCAGGCGCACCGCCCGGACGGTCCAGAAGGGGAGCGGGGGTACCGTCCCGACGGTCCTGGAGGCCCGAATCGACTAATGGGGGCGGGCGGCAACCGGCCTGAGGGACGCCGGAGCCTCTGGGGGCAAAAGCGATGCGGCTGGAGGGCTTGGTAGCTCCCCCTGTAGCCCCCAGTCGATGATCTGAGATGCCGGCAAGCAGCCGAGCGCGTCCCTGGGTCCTTGCTCTGCTCCTCAGCCAAGACGGCGCTTGCCCTGCAGGGCTCTGCCCTCCTCTACCCAGCCCACCGTGCCCCTCCCCCCCTGCCGGGCCCTCCTCAGGTGGCTATCCATTGCGGCCTTCAACATCACCCTCCGCATCCTGACGTTCCCCCTCATGGTCATGGGGCAGAAGGGCTCGGCCAAGATGATGGTGGGGCGGGGGCCGCGGCCTGAGGCGGGCATGGCGTGACGGGGCGGGGGCTGCGCCCGTGTCAGGGTTGCTTGTGCGCCCCGCTCTTGAGGCCGCGGCCGTGGCGGGCAGGGCGTGATGGGTGGAAGCGGATTGAGAGTCGGGTCGGTCCGGCAATGGAGTGGGTCGTGGGGTCCTGCAGGCCAGAAGGACCCGGGGACCCTATCCTGAGGGCATGCGCAACCCCAGCTCCTAGCTCGGGGTCAGGACCTAACCGAATCTTTGCGCTACCTGCGCTGGCCCTCGGCCCAAACCCGTCAAGCTCATATCTTCTCCCGACTCCTTGTTCCCCACTCGTCCGCAGGAGTTTAACTACAACCTGCTCCACGCCAAGAAGCTGCAGGAAGCCGCCATGAAGGCGGTGAGGCGCCGGGAGGGAGGACGGGCTGGGCAGAAGATGCTCGGCCACTACGGGAGCAGACTGCTGTCGGAGCAGCCAGCAGGGGTAGCGGTGAAGGGCACGGCAGTGGGGCCGAGGACGAAGGGGACACGTGGGGTACATAGCTACGGGGGAGGGCTGGCATCAAAGGACGGAGGCAGCCACAGACGGGGGCCATGAGTGCCGAATGCTGAGGCAGGGATGCGCGAATGCCGAGGGTGGCAGGCGCAGGAGCACAGAGGAGAGACATGGGATGGGTGGCAAGTGTGGCACTAGGATGTATCGGCCGTACCTATTACTCAGGCTCTGTCTCGATCTGCCCTTCCTCCACCCCTGCCCCCACCCCAGACCACCCAGGAGGAGCACAACCGCCTGTACCAGGCCTTCCGGTCAGAGTACACCGCACAGGTGCGTGCCAGCGGCAAGTGCGCCACGCGGGCCCCGGCAGCGGCGAGGGAGTCCACGGTGCCTTCTGTGTGCGTGCGAGAGCCCCCTCGCCCCTCACTGAAGGACGCCGTCTGGGCCTGGTTGGCACCAACCATAGCTCCATGCTCGCCCCAGCTTTCACCGCCCGGCTGCCCGCCTCTTCCCTTCTCACCCTTGCCTCCTCATCCCCGCCCCTTGTGCCCCACCACGCGCCCAGACCTCCAAGCACGGCGACCCCGTCAAGACGGCCATGGTGGTTCCGGGAGTCATGCTCTTCAACGGCTTCATCTTCATCTCCATCTTCAACGGCATCAGCAAGCTCATGGCCGCCAAGGTACGGTGCGGCCTGCGGTACTGCGGTACCGCGGAACTGCTGGGCTCCCGGGAGCAAGAGAGCAAGAGAGCGAGGCGCAGGGCCTGATGAGTTGAGGAGCTGATGAGCTGATGAGCTGGGGAGCTGAGGAGCTAGGGAGCTGGGGATGGGGTCTTGGAGAGGGCAAGGTGGGGTTGTCGGTGAGGCCCGGTGGAGTGTCACGAGGGGGCGGACTGGCGGGCAGGGGCGAGGGGCGGACTAGTCCATCCGCAGGGAGGGTCACGAAGACGCACACTGACAGCGCTGCTATTGCTCCGGCCTCGGCAGGTGCCCTCTCTCACGGTGGGCGGCGCGGCCTGGTTCACGGACCTGACCGCGCCCGACCCGTACTTTGGCCTGCCCATCATGTGTACGGCGGTGACGCTCATGATGGTGGAGTACGGCATCAACCTGGCGGGCGACGCGCCCATGCCCACGGACCGCAAGAACGTGACTACGTGGGTGACACCGGCGAGGGGGCCCGGGGTCAGAAGAAGTCTCTGTACTACGGCGTGGTCTAGGCTGGTTTGGCAGCCAGCCGCTCAGGCTATGCCCCGCACCTCCCCAACTGGCTGGCCCCGCGCTTCCCTCCCTCCCTCCCTCCCTCACCTTTCCCCTCCGCCCTTTGCCACCCGCCCTCGATCCCCCAACCCACCCCGCGCTTGCCGCCCGCCCTCATCCCCCCCTGCAACTCCCCAGTGGCCTCAAGTGGATGCTCCGCGGCCTTGCCTTTATGTTCATCCCCGCGGGCAACTACGTGGCCGCCGGCACAGCGGTGCTGTGGGTCTCCAACACGGCCTTTGGAGTGGTGCAGGTGGGGCCCGGGATGGGGCCTGGTTGGGGCCTGGGTGGGGCCTGGTTGGGGCCCGGGTGGGCCTGGGCGGGGCTCGGGTGCACACTGCGTTGCAGCGTCGGGGCGTGGGCGTGGGCGTGGGCGTGGGCGTGCAGGGGCTGTGGGAAGCAGGCGGGGCCGCTGTGCCACAGCCGGTCAGCCTGAAAGGGAAAGCATGGACTGGCGAGCCCGGGGGCCCGTCCCTCGTGACGCTTCGAGCGGCAAACGTGCGCCTTCTCTGTCTCATGCCACCCTCCCCGACGCCCCTCCTCCGCAGGGCCTGGTGCTGAGGAACGACACCTTCCGGCGGCGCGTGGGCCTGCCCACCATGCAGGTGCGCCGGGCCAGGGTCAGAGCCGGTACCTGCAACAATGCAAGGGAACAATGCAGGGGATATGTGGCTCAGCAAGTGTCAAACCCTAGCATGTCGCAGTCAGGGTCCGAGGCTGGCCTGTGGGGTGGACCGGGATGCGGCAAGCGAGGTTGGCGGCGCGCAGATGGGCACCCGGTCCCGCCGGGTCTGCCCCGGCCGCATGACCCCCGCCCCCCCTTCACCATGCCCCTCTGCCCAGCCAGCCCCTTCCTTTTAGCAGCCCTCCGTCCCACTACTTCCTGCCTGAACCACACGCTCGTCTTGCCTGCCCCCTTCGCACCGCCACTTCCCAGGCCATTCGGGACATGAACGCTAAGGTGATGGAGGCCAACGCGGCCGCCGCGCCCAACCCCGCCGGCATGCCCTCGGCCAACCCCTTTGCGACGCGCTCCGACGACCCCGCGCCCGCCGTGGCCACGCCGCTGCTGAAGCAGGGGCCGCAGCAGCCCATCCGCAAGTGACGAGCCAGCCGCGCAGCCGAGGGGGGCCCTTGCAGCAAGTGAGGCGCCCGCGCGGCCGCCACACGAGCCGCGGCCGCTCCTTGCAAGGGGGCCAGCGACGCAGCCGCCGCAGGGGCCGCAGCACCCCGCCCGCAAGTGAGACGGCCGCGCAGCCGCTGGCTACGGATTTACAGGGTGGTGTGCATGGTTCACGCACATAGCGCCGGCGGAAACGCCACTGGATGAGCGGAGAGTGGAGCGGCGGGCGGGCGGCGGGGTGGTGGTGGGTGAAGAGGTCGCAGCAGCTAGCGCTGCCGTGGGGAGGCAGCAGGCAGCAAAGTGCGGTGTAGCCCGAGCTGGTTACGCCGCGCGCCACGGGGCGGGATGTGCGGAAGAGCGACAGGGAACTGAGGAAGGCCGGCGAGAGGGGTGCTCCTGCTGTGGGCCAGGCGCCGGGATGCCGCGGTACGCGTACGGCAGGGGCCTCGGAGTGTGCGGCTACGACAGGGCCGCGTGGGTTTTGCTACACGGTGTTACTCAGCGGCGGCGGCCCTGAATGGAAGACTGCAGGCGCGGCGTGTGACGTATGCCTATGACTATGACTATGGAAGACGGGTGCCGGGCTATGCCGTTGTGGGGGCTGACGCCGCGGCGGATACATGCGCGGGGCTGTGTGGATTGAGGCCTGCATGCGGGGGAGGGGAGTGCAGCGTGCATTCGTGCGTTCGCGGGGAGGCTCGAGGTACCAGGCAGGCGCGTGACACCACTGGCGCGACGGTTAACTGGTGACGTGTGCTGCCTCTACCGTGATGGTGGCGGGAAGTTGAAGGCACGGTAGCGCTGTGATGACAGGTAGGCAGCAGGTGCTGTTGCCGTTGGTTGGTGATAGCGCACCCACCCGCTGCGGTCTAGCACTGGCAACATCGGCAGTTATTTGTCGTGCGCACAATCCGCACATGCGGGGCTGAGGACTTCGTGTGGTGCAGGAGCGGGCGGTGTCGCTGGGGGCTGGTGCTGCTGGTGCAGGGCATGCACGGATGGGAAGACAGTGCCTCGATGGTTGGCAAAGGGTAAAGAATGGAGGTGCCGCACCAAGACGGCCTGGCCGCCGCGGCGCCCCCCCTTGTTCATTCCATCCGTGGCAGCCAGCAGCGCCAACTGGCCCTAGCGATCGAGCCTGGAGGGAGGCGGCCCCTCAGGCAGCCGGCAAGGCGGAGAGGCGCGGATGGAGTGAGGTAGGGCCGCACGTACGGTGGGGCCAGACCTGGTCAGCAGAGCACGCTGCTTATACACTGCAACTGGAGGCCAATAATGCGGCAGGCTGATGCAGGTGTCAAGCATGCTAGCCCTGCGGCAGGCCGTCGACCGCGACCGGCGGGGCAAGCGGGGAGGGGCGGGTCGGGCCCTGCCGTCGAGCGAGTGCGGGTCGCACCATGAAGTCTTGTGCGAGTGCCGTCCGTTCTCATACACCGCTTCTCGGCTGCGAGCAAAATGTCCTGCAACAAGAGATGCGATGCACAGTCGCTCCTGCTCAGCCCTGGCGGAGGGACAATTTGTCGGGCTGGAGCACGTTGACGATCGAGCGCGGACACATGGCGTGGACGACGCTTACGCATAGCTTCCTCTAATGGTCAGAGTACGTTTATAGCTTAGCTGGCCCGGGGACACTTGAGACGTAGAGCTGACTTGTCCTGTGCGTCCCGGCAAACACTGCTGCTGCTGCTAGTGCACGCCGCCCTGGGAACACGGCCGCAGCAGTTTCAGTAGCTCATGCACACAACATGGCGCTGCTCTGGGCGTACGCTGTGCACGGCAGAAACAGGCGCTAAGTGAATCGTCCAGGAAGTTTTGCGCGCCGTGCCAAGTAGGCGCAGGCGTTCCACCTGTTTACGAGGGCCCTCTGCACGGATGGAGCGGGGCAGAGCTGGCTCCAGGTCTGTTTCTTGTGCTCAGCCGCTGCCCGGCCTACTGGCCGTAGAAGAGGCTGTCCGTAACGGCCTGCTGCGACAGACGTGAGTGGTTTGTGAGCTGAAGTAGCATGCTGGGGCAGCACAGCACTGCCAGGGTGTCTGAGGGGCTGCAGAAATCACCCGCAAAGCTGCAATTGCATTTACATTCTCCCTGCACTCAGAGCTCACATGCACGTGCCCCCGTGCTGCAGGGTGGGGTTGTGGAGTGGACTGGCGTCAGAGCTTGGCCACCTCACACGGGCAGGCCCAGAACACGGGCAACTCCAGCAGCAGCCGCTGTTGAGAGCCGCCGCCCCCCGCCATGACTCAGCACCCGCCAGACACCGGCAAGAGCTACACGACGCGTACCCTGTGGCGCCGGTGGGGGACGAGGGCAACGCAGCGGGTGCATACAGGGGGGAGGGGTGGACGTGATGGCCGGGGTAGCTGAGCCGACGTACATGCATGTACAGCAGACAGAGCGCTGAGCGATGATGAGTTTGCCGCATATATACTGCAGTGCAGTGACCGCACAAACTTGTGTATCTGTGCTACCGCCCCCGTGCTCCGCCTGCAGCTCTCACCGACCGCGGCAGCTGACGCCGCTGCGGCGGCGGCGGCGGTCGCGCTTGACGGCAGCAGTGGCGGCGAGCGCCTGGAAACGGAGACCGACGACGCCAGCGGGAGTAGCATGAGCGGTGGCGGCGGCGGTGGTACCAAGCGACGGAGGTCCCCGTCGACGGCCAAACAATCCCGCCGCGCGGCAATCAGACACAAGGTCCGGAATACATACTAGTACTAAGTATATCTATTGGTGGCCGTACTGCTTGATGTGCTACGTACTGCATGCACACAGCTGACATCACTAATTTCAGACCTTAAGGTCCTGAAGTTTCAGTTGATATCCAATAACTAACAACGTCCTGTTGCCCAATTGTGCGTCCGCAGTGCGGCACCCAGGGCGTTGCCAAGCTGGTCCAGGCCACCACGCGGCTCTACATTGGCGTGGGGCAGGTCCGGGAGTGGCTGGGGGAGGTGGAGGAGCGGCGGCAGCTGGACGTCAAGGTGCGTGTGGAGAGCGAGCGGGGGTCGAGAGCCAAGCAGGGTAGTCGGGAAGCAGTGAGGGGAGGGTAGCGTACCGCCCTCCAGATTCTAGACTTGGCTTGAAACCCTCTCCCTGTCCAAGCAGCCCTGGCCCTTTTCCCTAGCTCTATCCTGCCTGCTTTCTTCTTAACCCAAGCTCGCTCTTCCCCGCCCCTTACCTTGTCGGCATCAGGTCCAGCTGGACGGGCGGCTCCAGCCCAAGCCCCACCGCGGCGAGCTGCTGTACAACAAGGGCGCGCACTACTACTGGGTCACCGGCACCAGCCTGCGCAAGCTGGCCAAGGGCAAGTGGTTCATGGGCTGGCGGCACAGCCCCGAGGAGGGCCTGGTGCTGCTGCTGCGGTCGCCCAAGGACCCCGAGGTCAAAGCGGCAAGGAAGGAGGGGGTGCCGCTGGCCAAGGAGTCCGCGCAGCAGCAGCGGCAGCAGATGTGGTTGATCAGCCACAGCAGCGCAGATGCCGGTGCGTGGGTCAGGAGCAGCGGCCAGCAAGAGGCGGAGCGAGGTGCCCCCAGCAGCCCTCGTCCTCTGCCGCCTGGCGGCGAGAGGAGCGGCGGTATGCAGGCAACGCTCCTGCCAAGCGACGGCGGGGCTAGCGGCATGGCGCCCCCGCCAGCGGACCGGCGAGTTCTGGTCCACCCGCAGTACCCGCAGGCGGAGGCGGACCATTTCAGCACGGGAGGTGCCGCTCATCATCTCCTGAAGAAGCGGCCTCTAACAGAGGCCCTTCCCGTCCTCAACAGCAGTGGTCTCTGGGCACAGCAGACGACGGCGGCGGCGGCGTTGCAGACGGCGGGGCCCACGACCTGTGGGAGTGCGGCGGCGGCGGGCATCTCTGCCCATCACCTCGGGCTCCACAGGGGCCTGCTGGCGGAAGCGCCGGCAGGGGGTGGCGGCGCCGCCACCCACAGCTGGGACCTCGACAGCGGGCGGCTCCTGCTGGGCGCACGCGCCCTGCCGCCGCCGCCACCGGCGAGGAGCTTAGAAGCGGCGGCGCACGGGCAGGCTCGAGCAGCAGAGCTGGGGCTCGCCCCTTCCCCTCCGTTCAGCAGTGCCGGCGGCGCTCGCTCGCAATCCGCGGGGCAGCATGTGAACATGCTGGATCTGGACTTGCCCTACCTGTACGGCGCCTCACGGCAAGCCCAGGTGCCGCCGTACAACTCACAGCAGCACCCCCCGCTAAGCGGTTGGGGCGCAGGCGGCAGGGGCGGCCAGCGTAGCCAGGGCGGCGGCGGCGACAGCGGCGCTAGCGGCACGCCACAGAACGCTGCAGGGGGCGGCTTGCTGGGGCTGCAGGTAGCTGACCTGGCGAGGCTGCTTGAGCTGCCGGGACTGGAGGTGGCTGGCGGCCGCCTGTCCCTCAGAAGCCCGGCGGCGGCGGTAACAGTAGCAGTGGCGGCGGCGGGCCCCTCAGCAGCGGACAACGGCATCGACCGCAGCCACTGGGCTGCGCGGCCGCGGCCGAGCCCTGCTGTCATGGACCTGACAGCGGCAGAGGGCAGCAGGGAGGCACTGCCTCTGATGGCCGCTGCTTCCACCCAACCGCCGAGTTCTGGGCGTTTTGGCGGCGCTCCTGACAAGCGCTGCTCTGGCGGCGGTGCCACCGCCAGAAGCCATCTGCCACTAGCGCAGGAGGCGGCGCCGGAGCACGTGCCGCCTCATGGGCCGTCGGGCCGGACCACGCTGCTGCCGCCCATCCCGGTGCCGCCCCACATCGCCGACCTGCTGCCCGCTGAGCAGCTGCCGGCAGGGGTGTGGGTGCGCTTTCGAGTGGACTCGGGGCCCGTGGTCGAGGAGGCAGTCCGCTGCAGGGTGAGCAAGCAAGTAATAAAGGACAAGTGGTTTGGGCGGGCGTGCCAATCAAGCTTGGCGCTGATACCTGAACGAAGGTACCCACGCATCGATGACCGAGCTGGCTATCTAGCAACAGGGGAGGGCATAGGATAGGCCGGATTGGCTAGTGGCCCCTTCATTCGCACTGCTTTTTTGCAAGCCCGCCCCTCCTTGCAAGTCCCCGCCCCCTTGCCCTTCTCTACCCTGTTGACATGCCTTACCACAACTTGCTTGCGTCAGGTCCGGGTCGACGGCGAGAGGGGCGCACGTGTGCTGTGCGACCTGCCGGCCTTGGTGCTGTTCCAGTGGGAGCTGGGCAGGTGGAGCTCCATGCGGGATGGCTCCCTCCTCATCAGCCTGCGCTCCACGTAGCCAGGTGAGGTGAGCGGCGGCATCACAATAGTACAGCACCGGTGCAGTACAATACAAAAGGGAGCGGGTACGTAAAGTTTACTACACGGAGCTCCAGCGTATACTAATCCGTCCGAGAGGAGTTGCTAGCTAGCTCACTTATGGCTTGCTTGGCCACACAAGTATATACTTGATTTTCCCTGCACTCAGAGCGCACATGCACGTGCCCCCGTGCTACGGGGTGGGGTTGTGGAGTGGCGTGGCGTCAGAGCTTGGCCACCTCACACGGGCAGGCCCAGAACACGGGCAACTCCAGCAGCAGCCGCTGTTGAGAGCCGCCGCCCCCCGCCATGACTCAGCACCCGCCAGACACCCGCAAGAGCTACACGACGCGTACCCTGTGCCGCCGGTGGGTGACGAGGGCAACGCAGCGGGTTAATGCAGGGGGAAGGGGTCCGACCCCACGACGAGTCGACGTGATGACCTGGGTAGCTGTAACCGTACTTGGGCACCTGTAATCGCCCCCGTGCTCCGCCTGCAGCTCACACCAAGTGCCTCAGCTGACGCCGCCACGGCGGCGGCGGCGGTTGCGCTTGACGGCAGCTGTTGCGGCGAGCCCCTGGCAACGGAAAGCGACGGCGTGGCATGAGCTGTGGCGGCGGCGGCGGTAGGTGCCAAGCGAGGAAGGTCCCCGACGAATGCAACGTTTGCCAACGTGTGTACCGCTGGCGGCGGCACTGCACACGGCGGAGGGCGCTGGGAGAGGCGATGGCCTCTTACTTGGTCCTCATGCATTGGGCGGCAGATAGAGCGGCAGCCTCGTGGCGGAAGCCCTGCCCGTGGGCATGGTGGGCAGCAGCCTCCTCGTTGAGGCCGAAGCTCTATCTGCTGCTAGCAGCCGGGCGCCGCCTCTGCTGGACCACAGCTGCGGCGCTGCGGACAGCCGGGGCCGCTGTGGGCAGCAGAGCGAGCATTGGGGACCTAGGGGACCCGCGAGGGCGGCAAGGCATGCAGCCCCCTGGCAACGCCGGCGACGAGCGGTGTTGGCGGTGCCACCAGCAGCGGCGGGAGTCGTGGCGGCCGCCACCGCGGTGGACGGCTCCTGCACGCGCAGAGCAGCTTATCTACCGCCGGCGGCGCCAGTGTTGACGGTCAGGGATCCAGAGCCGCTGGGCTGGCCAGCTCGTACTTTTCCGCCGGGACAGCGTACAGCGAACCATCGGCGGGGCAATCAAGCCATATGCCTGGATCTCACCGTGAACCACGGCACCGGCCGGCCCTCCCAGGCCCCAGAAAGTCCCCCGCGGCCGCCACCGCCTTCGCCACCACGACAACTGGCTGGGTCAGGAGTTGGCGGCGGCGGGGGCGGCAAGAGAGGCGGCGGAGGCAGCCTGCGGGTGCCGCTGCTGGGTAGCGGAGTCCCGGCGGCGGCTTGTCAGTGCTACAGATGTCCGACCTGGTTCGGCTACTCGACGTGCCGGATCTGGAGGGCGGTAGTGGCGGTCCGTCAATCGTCAAGACGGCGGCAGCGCCGGCGGGCGTACCGGTTGTTATGGAGCGTAGCGGCGTCGCCGGCGCGCGGCGGGTTGGGGCCGCCGCGGTCCCTGCCAAGGCCTGCGGCGGCGGCGGCGGCGGACCCGCCGCTGGCCGGGGGCAGGCAGCCGCCGCTGACCGCTGAAGATCTGCTGCCGACGCCGACGCCCCTGCTGTCCGAGCGGCTTGGCCGCGCTGCTGCTGCGCCAGTAGTTAGCTGTTCCACTGGCGGCCGCGCCTCCCCGCATCCCGCCGCCGGCGGCGGTAACATCTGCAGCACCAATACGAGCGCTAGCCCCTGCCGCTGGTGGCAGAGGCGAATGAAGGAGCTTGCGCCGCTGCCTCATCACGTGCCGGCGGCAGGCCGCCGGGCCTCGGCCGGCCGAAGGTTACACCTTCAGCACCAGCAGCGCTAGCCACCTGCCACTGGCTCGGGGTGTCGAGACGCTTGCGCCGCGGCCTCACCATAAACAGCAGCCGTCTGCGGGCTGCCGGACCTCGGAAGCAAGCAAGGACGCTGCCGCCCGACCCGATGCCGCTAATGCCGCCCCACATCCCCAAGCTAGCCAAGCTCCTGCCCGCTGAGCAGCTGCCGGCAGCAGTGGCGCTGTGGTGGTGCGTTCTCAAGTGGACTCAGGGCCACTCAGTGATCGAGGAGGCAGCCCATCCGCTGCGGGGTAAGGGGGTTTGCTTGTTAAAGCTGGCTGGGCAGGGCAGCGGGGCCATGGTGGTTTTACCACTGAGCTCCCAGCCGCCACGACGACGTTCCGCTAGTCCCGCCCGCCACGGTCTCTGCTATTTATGCGGGGGTGTTGGGTAGTACGGGCACGGGGGACGGGTAGGCCCGGGACTAGCGGCAGGCTAGGCAGGCTGGCGGGCGCCGGGCGGTCAGTTGTTCGGGGATTCAATGGAGTCATAATGAGGGGGGTCAGTGACGTGGAGTCATGGCGAGGGAGTTCAGGGCCTCTATCTCTCAGGGCAGCTGCTGACGGTCTCGTTTGGGAGCCGCACACCTGTCTCGTCTGCCTCCTGCCTACGGCCCTGCTGCTCGCCCTCGCCCCTACCCAAACCCCCGCCAGCAGGTGGCCGATACGGTATCACTGCTGCATGCCGGGAGCTGTGGCGGCAGCGGTTGGCAGCAGCGAGTGCGGCTCGACGGCGGGGCGGACAAGGTGGATGGAGGCAGGGCGGCGGCTGGTAGGGGTGTGTGGGGCAAGAAGCTGCTCGACAAGTAGAGGCGGAGGCCACGAAGAGGGCAGCCGAGGGTTATAGGGGGCCACACGACAAGTAGTGGCACAGGGGCAAGCAGAAGAAGGACGAGGAAGAGGCCGGGAGCAGGCGTAGCGCTAGAAGGGCATGCAACGAATGAACGAAGCGAGATGGGTGGAGGCAAGGGCGCGGCATGTGGACTGGTTGGGCGGCTGTGCATGATTGACGGCCGGGGTAGGGAGGGAAAGTGGATGGGGGATCTCACAGGGAGCTGGGCCGGGGCATGGCACAGGAGGTCAGGAGGGGGCATGCAGGAGGGGTGCAGGAGGTGGTGCATGGGGTACGAGGGCAGAGGCATGGGGGACGGAGTGGTTCTGCCCAACGGGAAGGTCTACATCGTGAATGGAGCGCACGTGGGTTGGGTGCAGAGCAGGGGATGCAGGGACAAGGATTCGGGTGAGGGGTGGATGCGTGCTGTCCGGCTCTCTTGTCGGAAGGGCAGGTTCGGCACGGCTTTGACACATGCTTTGCGTGGGCGTTCCCTCGCACAGAATGGCAGAGCCGGGTCGGGGGGGCCTAGGGGAAGGGGCTCCCTATGGGCTTGCCCCATCGGCCGGTGGGTCGCGTTGTCGAAGCACCCGCTCGCGCAGCACCGCTGGGTCGGCGCATCCGAGGCAGTGCGTTGGCCCCATATCCCCATAGCTCCATAGACCCCAAGCCTCATAGCCGCATAGCCCCATAGCCCCATAGCCGCATACAGAGACACAATGGGGTTGGGGTTGGAGCGGGGTCAGCCTGTGTAACTCCTGGGCTCTCCTCGAGGATAGGGGCGCCCTGAGGTGGCTGGGCCGCAGTGCGGCGTTGTGGGTGTGCGCGTGACAAACGTTACAGAGGTCACGCCTACCCAGCGGACGGCGTTCGTTATTAAGGGCCGTCGCGAAGGAAGGACAATGAACCTCTGCAAGGGGCGGCTGGATGCGGTACGGGTTTTGACCTGAGCTTGCTTTCAGTTGCGAGTCAGTTGCGGCCCCCTCAAGCGGGCGGCGGTGTGCGCTTGCTGGAGCGCAGCGAGCTAGCGCAGGAGGTAGGGTCGAGGTGCGTGGTGGGGATGATGAGCTGGGATACAGCTTATTGTAAGACTCAGCACGGCTGATGTGATGATGTCCAAAATGCCAGATGGTGTCAGACCACAAGGTGATGGGTCTTACTCACGTTGCAGTTCAATGAAGTTATGGCAGGCGCCCAGCCTCCGCAAGAAACAACACATCACCACGAGGGGTCCAGCAGTGCGTGTCGCGCCGGTGGTCACCGTGACGAGAGCGAGGTGTCAAGCCCCGGTGGGCGCTCAGGGCCTCGTCCCACAGAGGTCGTACGACCACCTTCCCACACCAGCAGATGCCCGAGAGCCGTACAACAACACGCCATACTTAGACTGACACCGTTTCTTATACCGTGTATATACCGGTACCTCACACTCCGACAGTGCCGTACAGCAAAACGCGTACACCAGACTAGCTAGCACATCCGCAGCAGTGTGGAGCGGATCTTTTATTGAGTGCTTATGAGTCGAAACCCAGTCTACCGTATGTATATCGAGGCTGCGCAGGGGCTGTAAGGGCAAATACTGGCTGGTAGACCCCCTAACGCCACGCCCTACTGCCTGGCACGCCCAGCGTTGACAGAAGGTGCCATGACAACGCGGATGCCATGTCTTGAATGCCTTAGATAGAGGGGTCCACCGACCCTAGGCGTCCACGGCCCAGTTGTCTGCGGGCGGGGGGAAGTAAACAAGAGGGCCATTCGCTCAGTAAGCTTTGTCTCGACCCACGGCAGCCATGCTGTCGGCCAGACACCGGTGCATGCGCCTTAAGCGCCACGGCCTGTAGCACCCACGCACCGTCGGGGACCGTACTCATCCAGTAGGCCTCCCTCTCTCCGACTTGCTGATTCTCAAGCGCGAGAACGGGTGTACCAACAGATGACGGTTTATACACCCCAACGCTATTCCGGGCGTAGCCCCTAGGCATGGGCATTGGGTAGAAGAGGATGGGCGGGCGGGGAAGGGAGGTGGTCAACAGTTCCTTGCTCCCCACTCAGCCCGGGTAGAGAGCGAGAGGCGCGCAGTGAATTTGACTATGGGCCGCCCCCCTTTCCCCCATTGCACGCACGCACCCCAGCGCGGCCTTTGCAGCACTAATCAACTGCATGCATGAGGGCCGAGAGTACCGAGCGAGAGTGAGTGTGAGCGCGGAAGCCAGCAGCAGGTCACCTATCTAACAAACCCCCGGGCGGCAGGGTAGCTAGCCTGCAGCTTTACATGCCACCCACGCCCTTTGCACACCCATACAGCCGGCTGCTGTTGGCCCCCGCGCGCCGGCTCTGGTAGGTGCTCACCACCCTGTCAAGGGAACAGCCGAGCGATTGGGGCGTGTTGAATGGATAGAACCGCGCTTCCGCCGCCACAGGCCCGCGGCGCCCTCCCTGACACGCGTGGCCCTGGCCCCCGATATCCCCGCTGTCCCTACTGTCCCCGCATGCACGCACCTGTTGGCGTACTTCCTCGTTCCCGATGTTGTCCCAGGGGGGATGCGCATTTCAAAGGCAAAAGCCTGCCCGCACGTGGGATCAGTGCGTGGGCGGTGATCAAGCACCAGCAGCAGACGCCAGATCGCTTTGCTGCCATGCACTGCTCCGGAGAACCACGCAAGCTGCGCTGGTGCCCCACCTGGGTTGGGTCCGTGTACGTGTCGTCGCACTTCTTGAGGACGAGCTTATCTGCTCGACCGTAGGACGGCTCGCGGTTCAGGCTGGTGGCCAGGCACAGGTCTTGCTTTATCATTGGGCGGATCTGGTAGAACACCGTCTGCAAAACCAATCATGTTGATAAGCACAAGAAGGAGCACTGAGTTACAGCGTTCAGTGCACGCACCCTCCTGGCAGGAGGGTATGCACGCAGGCGGGACAGGTATAAAGCCGCGTACCAGCATGTTGTAACCTGTCCACGTCAGCACGTTGAGGTTGCCTAAGCACCGGTCCGTGTCCGTGCCGCAGTCGCTCCCATCAGTCCTACAGGTGACGTTGAACGGGAACTTGCAGTACCACGGTGCACCTGCGTGGGCATTGGATGGGTCGGCCGGGGGTCACAGGAAGGAGGTGCTTTCTATAGTGAAACTCATTCCCAAACTCCCAAACTCATTCCCCAGCCCACCAGGTGGCAGCTGCCGGATCTTCCACATCACGTTCTTCCAGGCGGGTAGTTGCGACAGGGGGGCCGGGCAGGGGCGCGATGGGGGCAGGGCGGGGCACAGGCGGCGGGGGACCCGGAGGGGCGGGGCGGGGCGCAGGCGGCGGGGGGCCGGGAGGGGGTGGGGCGGGGCACAGCCGGGGTAAAGCGTGCCGCGATGAAAGGATGGAGTGACAGCGGGCTCCACCGGACATGCTTGGGTTCGCTGCAGGGTACCTTATTCGGCGTGTACGACGCCATGTGCATGTACTATATTCGTCGTACCTTGTTGCCGGGAGCGTACAGCTGCGTTGTCACGTTGAGGCCTTCACGCAGCTTCACGTCTTCAGGGAATCCCATTGCCAGCCACCCAGGGCTCCCATAAGGATTGGTGCTGGCAAAGAATGAAACACCATTCGGCGGCACATCTGCAAGCAGATCGAGCAAATACGGATATGGCTTTGGGGGCCGGGCTCGCTTCGGTGCGTTGTGGTAGGTGCAATGCGCATACATGCGAGTTAGAAGCTTACCCCAGCACTTCTGCGGTTGAAAGTAATTGCTGCCGTCTCTGTAAAAGATGGTGAGTTGGTTGGGCTTGCACTGGCAGTACCTGCACACGAGTTACACGGGGACAGGCAAATAGCCATGAGTGCGAGGGTCAGGATGGAGCGCGTGGGTAGGAGGATGGGCGGGTCTGACGCACCCAAGCAATGCCCGTCTACGGCTGGCGGAGTCCATCTAGTACAACTGCAGGCCCTAGCTAGCCCGCTAGCTCACTCACCATAATTCTTTCTGCTGATTGTTGTCCCCCAGAAGAGGGGCGCTGAATGACACGTTCGCGAGGCACGGTTCTGCAAATAATGCAGGGGGTGGGTAGGAAGTGTAAATCAATCGTGCAGATCTTGGCAAGAGGACGCCAACCCATGCCTCATCGACGCTTCCGGTTCACGCGCAAGGCAATAGCGCACACGAAGCACAGCCGATTGGCACATTAGTCGAAGAAAATATGTTATTTTACGCCATGTACGGCAGTGTGCACAGTGTACGGCAAGGGGTGGGTGGGGGGGTCGGGGGGGGGGTCGGAACATTTGTGGGTCGTGTCGGAAACTAATAAAGTTTCTGCCCCCCCCCCTCCCCCTGAACAATGGGGTGAAGAATGGGTGAAGTGCGAGAGAGCGAGGCGAGGACGAGGCCCTACTTGATGACAGAGGCCAATCAAGCCGGGGCCACTCACCCCGACACTGCTACGTGCAGCGCGTGGGAGATGCGACACCTCACGAAATGACTGGGTAACAAGCGACGTCCAGACGGTTTTGCCGTCTTTGTTCTTGAGGAAGACGCCGCCATCCAGGTCATCACGAATGCTCATGCTGGAGATAGAAGCACGGTCAGGGCACAGGGGCAACGCAGTCAGGGCGCGCGGTTGGTGGCGTGAATGGGTGCGTGGGTGCCCACACGTGCATGGGTTCCCACGCTTCCTATGCTAGTTGTTCAGGCCCTACCTGTAAGGGGCGTTATCGGAGCCGGCAAACTGGCGGCGGGTTGGGCAAGGCGGCGCGGCGGGAGGGACGGGCGGGGCTTGACGCTTGAGTCGAGGAAGGCGTGGCTCAGCCCTTCTCCTGAGTGCCTTCGGGCAGCCACCCTTGTCCCCACGCCCAGGTCACATCTGCGTGTTGGGAGCGGCGCACCTACCTGGGGGAATGAGGTCCCGGAGCCCAAGGTGACCGGACTGCTGACGTCGTTAATCTCCATGGAGTCTGCGTGTGCAGCGAAATCCAGGAGCTGAGAGGAACACACGTACAGCCGCGCCATGGTAGGCCCAGGATGAAAGCTACAAACCCCAGGCCACCCCAGGTGCTCAGCTGCCCATCTACTCATCACGCCCCGCTGAGTCCAGCCCGCCTAGCTCGCCTGACGTCTTCGTTTCGTTCTTGTATCCTTGAGTGACCCATTTGCCTGTGTTGGTCAGCACCATGGACGCAAAGGCGAACCCGGGCCCCCTCTTGCCATTACGCCACAGCCGGGTGAAGTTGCCATCAGCTTCGCGCCTGTACTCGGCAAACTCTCCGAGCCTGGCACTGTTGTTGAACTCCTCGGACAGGCTGAGCTTGTAGAGACCCGATGGGGAGAAGATTATGCCGCCTGGGGGGGGGGCGTAATGTGGTATACATGGGGTGGGAAGTCAGACGCCACTTTAGGAGTACTGGAAGGCGATTGGCTGTCCGGCCCTTTTGCCCCAAACTGCGAACTCACACTCGTCCGGAATTGTGCTCCCAATGAAGATCCCGCACCTGCACACGCGGCAAGCGTTTGCCGTGTAATGGCAGGTGGTAGTTGCCACGTGCAACTGTACGGCACGGTCGTCCCAAGGATTTAAGGCGGGTGATCCCGACGTACCGAGAGCTGCCGTTGCTTGGGGCGTGGCACACCTCGCCGGGCCCAATCGTGAGAAGTGGCGTAGTGGCCAGGAGCTTCCGGCCCTTGGCCGTTGTGCCGCCTGTGGGTTCGGGATGTGTTTCGCGTACATCTCACCCCCCGCAAGCTACTGCCCGCCGAGTTCAGCTTACTCTCACGCAGCTCGCTACGGGCTCCCTGGAGGGATCTCGCGGAGTCCAGGGCGGCGTCTGCTGCTGCGGCCGGGGCAGAGAGCACAATGCGACAGCGCAGTGAGGTAGGGGCCTGACGGCGGATGGCGGGCAGACCCCGACTCGCTCGCCCGGCGCGCGCCTTCTCGGCGCCCATAGAGGGCGTGCCTCGAAGCGAGGATGCAATCGACGTTGCATTTGATGGTTTCGCGCGCGCGCACATCGTAGAACCAATTATTGACAAGCGATTGGGCCCACCTGCTGGAATAGCACCGGCGAGCAGCACCATGGCAGTTAAAGCCGCAAGCCACACCAAGAGGTGCCGCGGCCATCGGGCCATCGCGGCGGAAGTGAGACGGTGCCGAACCAAAGCGTGCGTGCCAGAGCAGGGCGGGGTACGTGGGCCGCTGCTTGGCGCGGGGATACGCCACCGCTATGTTGTAGCTCTGTGAGCGCGTCGGTGTCCTCGAGTCGCTATTTGCAGGCGCCGCGAGAGCACTTGCCGTACGGTGGCAAGTGGCAAGTGGCAACTTTCCAACTGCACTCCCTGTCCCCGCTTCGCATACCGCGTCCCACCTGTCCTTTGCGGTAGATGCTACGGTTGCGTTGGGCCTGCAGTGGTCGGCAGCGTGTCGGCGGTCGTTCTCGAATCGTTCCGGCGACCTCCCTGGGACTGGGGAGGTTCCATCCGCAACCGGGTTCAAGTACGTACCAGACTGCCGTGGAACGCCTTCCTGCCGTCGCATTCAACTCGCGGGCACCCCGGCGCTATCAAATTGCGTCACGTCTGCCTGTGCTTTACAGCTTTACACCGAGGGAGTTGACTGGTGGTCCGGGTGTCAGGGCCGAAAAATTTCCAGGAGTACCGGATTTGCGACCTTCTACAGGCGCTTCTTAGCGCGAGCGCAGCGAGCTCGGGCGCGGGATGTCGCGCAAGGGTCGGGGCAGGCTCGGGAATGTCAACTCGCAAATCGGCTGCAAGCACCAATTACAATCATGCTGAATGCTATGTAATGGGTGAAGACTTCCATTTCCTAAGGAGAAGCACAAGCACAAACACAAGTACCGACAGATTCACTGCCATCCTCGCGAACGTCTTCTGCGACCGCGAGGCTGTTAGGACTGTTACCTTGCTCGCTTGGCTCCTGCAGCGAAGTGGGCAGCGTCAGCACGATACCGGCAGCTGAGTCGTCGACGGGGTCGGCGCGAACGTATGGACATGTGGCGGCTGGCAATGCAAGACGTACGCGCGCGTGCCATGCCCGACGGGCCAACGCGCTTCCCTGGCGGACTCTCTTATGGAGTCGGGTCAAAAGCCATGAGACTGCCAGAACTGCTGCACGTCTGCCCTCTCCTGCCGCCGGAGCGGCGCTCCTGCTTCAAACTGTCACGAGCTGTCACGAGCTGTTTGCACCGTTCCTCCACACCCCCACAGGTTCGGCTCCGTGGGACGTGGGGACGCTTAGGCCTCCGTGGGCGCGCTACTCGCGAACGGGCTCGGGCGATGGCGGGCCAGGAGCGGAGGACGCCCAGCAGCGGCGCACAGGTAATTGACGAGGTACGCTGGGCTTTCTGGGGGCTTTCCTTTGGTGGAGCCGACCTGCCAGCCCCCTTTGGTGCACCGACGCGCGGAGCAGCCCAGGGTTACTCTAGGGGGACTTTCAGCCTGGAAGCCACTTTCGGCGACCAGGTACCCCGTTCACAGGCACAGGCATTCTGCGTCGGCCAACATCATGCGACGCCAAACACCGCGGCACTACGCCCCGTTGTCTATAATAACTCCACACCCCCGTCGGGCACCCGACCTCCGTCCTCCCGCCCTTGCCCTGCTCAACCGGGGCTTCACGTCAGCAGCGAAGTTCGTTAAGCCTTCTCTCCCTCAAACTCGGTGACCGGCAGAGTGAGGTTGGTCAGCCCGCATCTCACCGTGCGGAGGCCTGCAGGAAGTCGAGGAGGCACTGTGCGACGCTGTGGTCCCGGCACTTCCTGGCCCAGCGCAGCACCGCGGGCAGCACAACCGACCATCATCGCTATCCTGCAAGCGCCCGGACCAGAATGTGCCGGAATGGCGTGAGAGAGAGCAGTGCCTGGCAGGCGGGACGATAAAAGGGATAGGCCTCGGCATGGGCTCATCCAATCAAGTGATGATGACTGCCCCAGCCCAGTGCTGGTATCTACCGTCAGGACCTTCCGGCTGACACCCAGAACACCTGCGAGGCCCAAAACTTTCTGGACATGAAGCCAGAACGACCCCGTTCCTTCTGGCTGGGTAGGGGAGAACGTGCGGGGCTGGTCCAGTGTATAGATGCTAGGCTGCGTAGCCCTCTCGCTCCCACCCTGGCCCCCCGTGCCCCGTGACCCATGCCCCCATGTCAAGAAGAGTGGAGCCAGAACCCCATTCCCCCTCCCCCGGCGGAGAACCAAATCCTTCTGGCTTAGGTTGATGATAGATGTGTCTTCCGGCGCGCGGGGTCCGGCGTGGTCGTGGTCCGACCTCGGATGCGACGTGCTTAAAGCAGGGCCCCGGCCCGCCGTCCGTCCTGGCTAGTACCGCCTGCGCGGCCTACTTCCGGGCATCCGGGGCGCCGCCGAGGAGGCGCAACCGCTGCCGCCGCCGCGATTGCAGCCCACGAAGATCGATAAGCGAGGCCGGCGGGCTGGGCGGCGGTACCACCGAGCGAGCTGGCCCTTGGTGGGAGTGCAGTGTGAGAGCTCGGTTCCCCACGCACGTGAAGCACAGCCTCGGCTGGCGGGCGGGGAGACAGGGCCGGAGGCGAGGGCAGGGCAGGCAAAGATTGATGAGGGCAGGGGTGCCAGAGCCAGCACCAAGCAAGGGCGGTCAATGCTAGAGGCCGCCGTGAGCCTGTGGGCCTGCCCTGCCGTACGTACCAGCTTGCCTCCAGCAATCTCCTGGTACAGCATCCATCCCCCGTCCCCCGTCCCCGCAGAACGGTGTCCCCCGTCCCCGCAATAAGGTGGCGAATTTTAATCCGCGCGGTTCATCCTCGGGACGAGCAACGCCATACACAGGCATGCACGTTGCCAGGCACGCTGCGGGCGGCAGCCACTCATCAGGCGACGCCAACCCTATGTACGTCCTTGCCCCCGGCCCCTAACCGTTGCTAGGGTGGTGCTGGTATGGGAGGGCCATACCCGGTAGGTGGCGCTACACGCTTAACCTCTCTCAGCCTCGGCTCGGAGCTGGTTCCTATTGTAACATCGCATCCTAACCCCCCCTTCTCCGCCCCCCTCCCCCCCGCCCCCCTCCTCCCGCAGCAGCAAATCCGCCTCGAAGCGCCTGAGCTGGTCGCCCGCCTACCTGCTGGCCCGGGCGGCGGAGGCGATGGAGGATTGTGAGCGAGCAGCTGCTGTTCGGCTCCCTCCTGGCGCTGCCGGTAATGGCGGGGAGGTAAGGCTGGGCTTCGAGGCTTGGGGAGGGGCAACCCCTGCCGGTGGACTGAGTGAGGGTGCTGTGCGTGGTGGAGCTGCAGGCAGGTGGGTTGGGGAGGGGAAGAGCTTGGAGGGGCAGCAGACCAGATAGACTGCGTGATGGCCACCCTCACCAACGTGGTGAAGCTGCAGGCAGGTGGGTGCCGTGGAGGAGGGGGAGAGTTGCTTGGGAGGTCGGGGCAGTAGCATCGGGAGGTGGTGTGTTTGGCGCCAGCAGGGGGGCAGCGCGCGTCTCCATCGCATCCTGCAGGATAGAACACATAGAACACACAGAACACATAGAACGTAACTGCGGCCCCGCCGAGGCGGGGCCGCAGCCAGAACATAGCACGCATCGATGAGCGACCGCGGACTGACACCTTCTTTGGCCAGATGAGCTGCATTTTCGCTTGCTGGATGCTGTGGACGGCTAGCGGAGAGACTGCATGTAAGGGCGAGCTCTGGGACTCAAGCTCAAAGGCGGCGTACTATGTCTCCTCGCACGTCCGGTCGTGGTTGCACTATTACGCTCGTCTGAGCCATAGGGTGTCAGCTAAGTTGGCTGGTAGGCGGGCCTTGTGCCGCGTCAGGCCACGATCGGCAGCCCTCGTGCCGCCGCATAGAAGCCCCAACCATTCGCACGCAGAGCTAGCATGGTGCGGCATCTGCGGGGCTGTCCGGACGAATGGCTTTGCGGAAAGGTGTGATATTGTGTTCGATGTCATACATGCTGCGAGTGGTGCTCTGCTGGAGGTCTTGGTGGCCCTCTGTTTGCCCGTGCGACGCTAGGGGCATTTTGGTGGGATGTGGTGACGCTGTGCCGGGTGGTGTGGGTTTGGGGCTGCTCTCGACGTGCCTGGATGTGCCTTGGCCCTTCACAGAACACCGGCCCCTCGCGGGCCCAGACCGCTTTCCAGACAATTGCGCTTGGTAGGCCAAGCGCCAGAATAGAAGTTTTGAGGGGTCTTCCCCTCGGCGACCCCCTAGCAGTGGTTCAACGACCTACAGTTGGCTGTTGATAGGGTGGTGCTGGTATGGGAGGGCCATACCCGGTAGGTGGCGCTTTACGCTTAACCCCTCTCAGCTGGTGCTCGGAGGCGGTTCCTGCTGTAACCATCGCATCCTGCAGGCCCAAGGCTGCTTGCTGACCCCCCCTGGCCATTTTGCAGTGCAGCCTTGCTCACGGTTGCGCTCCCCTTAGCATGAGAAACACCCCGACCGGCCGTACGTCGCGGCCTAATCCCTCGTGAAGGCGGAGGTCGAGCTGATTGAGTTGGCAGCTGCGCTTGCATGTAACAGTGTTTGATTGGCGCCAGGAGCGAGCTGCCCGGTCCTAAGTACTATGCCGTCCTGTTAGGATTCGTCCTCTCGCTCGTTTCTTTTAGAAACCTCCTGTTCCCACTGTGAGGTCGAAAGCGGCTGACAGTCACCGACACAGAACCAACGGAACTTGAGCTTACCAAGGAACACAACCCGTGGATGGGTACGTAAGCCCCTATTTCTTGCACAGCTGTTCAGGGCGGTTGCATCGAGCGCACCGAGCGACCGCACCTCGACCGTAACCGACCGTACCGAGCGACCGTACCGTCTGCCCCGCCCAGGTGTGTCAACATCCCCATCCCCATCTTCGGCAAGGACAGGCTGCCCCGCCCTCGCCAACTACATGACAACACGTGCACGTGCGCAAACCCTAGCACGCACCGCCCTCCAGTGGCTACTAGGCCGCACTAAGCTCTCCCCCCCAGGCTGCTTCACCTACACGATGCGGCTTCGTGCCACGACGTTCTCGTAAAACCCCCCCAACGTTCACTCTGCCGCCATGCTCCGCACGCACCCGCTCGGCCGGGCGCCGCCGCTCATTTGATGTACCTCCGCCTGCCCGCCCCCAAGAGAATAACCCTCGGCTTCCGCGAAGAGGTACGTAGCCCTCCGCTCCCTCCCTGCGCTCCGCATCCGCCGCAGTCTCCGCCGTAGCCTCCGCTCGCGGCAGGCGCCCTACTTGCGCAGGAGCTGCTGCTCCGACTGCACCCGCACGCCCTGGTTCGCCTCGTCGGAGGAGCCCGGGGCCGAGGCAGAGCTGGTGGTGCCAGCGGGCGACTCGGGGCCGCCGGCGGGCTGCGGCTTGTGCGTGAGCGTGTAGAAGACCGCCGCGCCGGCCGCCAGCACGCCCGCGCCCAGGAGCACGGGCTTGGTGTAAGCGCCAGACTGCTCCGCCAGCTCTGCGGGGGGCAAAGGGAATAAGCTGCTTTGCGCAAGGTGTCCGTGCTAGCAGTCCTGGCTGCCCTCGCACGTCCCTGGCTGCCGGCCCCTGCCATCTTCGCGCACAAGCCCCCTGCACAAGCCCACGGGCCACATGACCCACATCCCACACGACCCACATCCCATAAGCCACGAACCCCCGTTATTACTCCCAGCCTCCCGCCCCGCTCGTCTTCGCGACCCACATGCCCTCATCCAAACGCTCCTCCGCTGCATCGCATCTTTCCTGTATCCCCTCACCCGGGATGGACCACCTCCGCCCAGCGCCCCTCCCTCCTTCGCGACCCACACGCCCTCCTCCCAACAGGCCCGTTCCTGAATGCGCTCACCCGCGACCACCTCGGCCAGGTCCACGCCGTTCTCCAGCAGGTTCCGGCCCACGCCGCCCAGCGACGCGTACAGCACGGCTCCCGCCAGCTTTGCGTGATCGCACAGATGACCTACCGCCGCGCAGGCCGCCAGCACTCAAGCCCGCGCCCATGAGCCCGGGCTTCGCTTGTGCGGGCGCCGGATCAACCGGCCGGCTAGCTCTGCCGCCGTGCGAGGAGGCTGGCAGCGCGCTGAGGCTGCGAGGGGCAGGTGCAGACGAAGCGCCTCAAGCAGGTCCGGCAGTCCATGTGCGTGGCGTGGCCCCATCCAGTAGCGCATGCGCATGGCTGCCCCGAGCAGGTGCTTGCTAAGCTTGCTTTGTGAAGTCTTTCTTAAGCCCCGCTCCGTTACTACCCGCGCTCGCACGCACCTTGCAGAGGCATGAGCCAGCGCAGCGAGGGCCAAGCCAGAGGGCGGCGTGTGACTGGCAAGGCATGTGAGGCTTCCTGGGGAGAGGGACAGCAGGGATGGTGGGGTGGGAAAGCGGCGGGGGCAGGCGGTCGGAGTGGGCCAGACGGCCGCAGTGCTCCCCATGCGAGGCAGATGGGCTGAGAGCGCAGTGTCGTGTGTTCAGCCAGGATGACAGAGGGTGACAGGACGCCTATGCCCCAACTTACCGCCAAAGGTTCGTCAGCTCAAGTAGTCCTTTTCTGGGGGGCCTGCCGCCTCCAAGCGCTAGTGGACGCCGCTGCGCGGACGGACCGGTGTGGGCGCAGCGAGCGTGTGATGTGCACCACGGCCAAGCCAAGGTCTGCACGGGATGGAAGGGACAGAGGACACAGAGGCGCGTGGAACGCTGTTCGCAACGGCCACACATGCATGCTACCACCGGCTACTTTGTGTCGCACCTTCCCGAGATCCAGCCCAGCGCGCGCGCCGGTGACCCGCTCACCTGCCATCTCTTCCAGGCATGTGCGCGCCCCCTTGAGCTATCAAGCACGCCCGCGACCCACGGTGGGCTACCGCTGCTCTGGGCCGTGGGCTGCGTCATCCCCGCTCCCCAGCCTCCAGTCGGCAGTCCCGGGGCCATCCAGCCTGTTGCCGTACGGCCTCAGTGAAGCCGCTTGCGAGGGGCCCAGCGACCCGCCGCCGCCGGGCTGCCGCGCCGCCGGCTGCCCCAGGGGTGGCGGCGGCACGCCCAGGGTCCGAGCCACGCTGTCCGAGCCGCTCCAGGGCCGGCGCCCTCCGCCCGCCAGCGCCGATGCTAGGTCGTGCTCGACCGTGGACGACGCTGGTCGCCGCTGCGCCATCCGGGCTTGCAGCGCGTCCAGCCCCAAGCCAAGCCCGAGCCCGAGATCCTCGGCGGCTAGGTCGGGAGCTGAGCTAAAGCCGTTCGGCGCCGAGCGTTCCCCGCCTCCGGCCGATGCGAGCAATGCGCCCAACAGCCGCCTTGACGCTTCCCCGGCACCACCTGGTGTTGGGCAGTGCGCACGCGGGCATGAGCGAGGGCATGAGCATGAAAGGTGGGGCTTACGATGATTCAAAGCTAGGGCTGGGCAGGGCGACAAAGTTCCTGTGTTCCTGGCCAGCCACATACAACAGTGCAGTGTGTTGCATGCATCGGCTCCCTAACTACGCGTGCCCGACGACTGCAATGCGCACTCACCCTCGCGTTGCCTGAAGGGAGGCCCAAGCAATGCGGGTTGCGTCTCATCCATTTCGACCTGTCATCAGGGCGGCGGAGGGCGGACGATAACATGTGAGGAGAACAGGCGCTTACATCAAGCGCTCGTGTTGCCAAGTGAAGATGCGTGGCTGCTCTTACAGACTCCTGCCAGTTTGCCACGGGCGTGCATGGCTTCCCAAGGAGGCAGGTAGGCCCCCCGCTCCCCGGCCCCTGCCCGCAGAGCTAGCGAGGCATTCGGCGCGTGCAGAAACTCACGTCATCAGGAGCGACGGTCTGCATGCGCAGGAGCAAGGACCCATCCTCCAGCACGCCCCATGACGCCACCTCCCGATCCGCGAAGATGCGGGAAGGCACGTTGTGCAACAACCGCACGTCCCCGCCGGCGGCCCGAACCTGCACGAGACAAACACAGGCGGCGGTCTCATGTTACGACAGCAGCAGGCGACAGCGGCACGGCAGGTGCAGGCGTCGGCAGAGCGGATACAGCCTTGGCCCCAAGCCAGTCACCCAAGCCAACCCAGCCATCGTTCAGCCGATTATCGCCACGCACACCGCTCGAGCAAAGCTCCGCCGCATCTGTCCGCTCACCTCGCACTCGATAGCGTCTCGGTCCAACGGCCCTCCGTCCACCTGGACCCGCAGAGCCACCACTGCCGGCAGCTGGTCCGCCGGCAGGAGCGCAGCCATGCTGGCCGGCATGAGGATGGGCGGCAACAGGGCCTGGCCGCTGCCGCGGGACTGGGACGGCACGGCCAGTGCGCGTGGTGGCAGGCGCCCAGCGGCGGCGGCGGCTGAGGAGGGTCCGCCGCCAGCACCCGGCTGCCCCGCCCACGCGTCCCGTTCTGCTGGCTCCAGCAAAGCGGCCTCGCGGCCTCGCGGTTGCACGTGCTGCGCGTGCTGCGCTGACAGCGCCCGCCGCCCGCCTAGCCCGCCGCCGCCACCGCCACCGCCGCCGCCGAGGGTTTGTTGACTGCCTAGCGGCTGCTGCGGCTCCGCAGCCTCCGCACCTAGGAGGCCCTGCCGCCGCTCCGCCAGCAGCTGCAGGAGCAGCGACAGCGGGAGCCTGCTGCCGCCGCCGCGGCCGTCGCTGAGCGACCCCGCCGCCAGGGCCTCGAGCTCCTCCTCGCCGGCGGCAGCGGCAGCGGCGTACGACGATGCCCCGCCTCGCGGCTCTCCGCCACCCAGCGACAACGCTGTCTCAGCCGTGGCCCGTGCTGATAGCAGCCGGTCGGCCAACGGCACTCCAGCCAGCGGTGGGCCTGACGCAGCGCGCCGCTGGGCCCCGCCACTGCCTCCGCCGCCAGCGGCGGCGGAGAGCCCAGCAAGGGCCCCGCGAAGCTCCGGAAGCGCCAGCAAGCGCTCCAGGCTGGCGCCTTGTAGGCTCGACACCGTCTGGCCTTCGGGCACCGTAAGCAACTGGGACGGCCGCGGTCGTGAGCCGTCATCACTAACCCCTGCGGCGCCGCCTGTGCCGCCGCCTGTTGGGCGTGTGCGGCCGGGTATGGGAGGCCCCAGCGCGAAGCGGCCGCTTGACGACGCCGGCGGGCCCCTGGACTCCTCCGCTGCATCTCCCAGCAGGTGCTCGTGCGACCGGTGCTGCTGCTCCGGCTGTCGCGCCATACCTGACGCACGCGCGCCGAGCGCGCCAAGCGAGACGGAGGCATGGGGCCCCGAGCGGGTTCCCCCTGCTGCTGCGCTGCCGTCCTCCTGCGGCTCGCGCTTGGGGGCCGCCGCGCCAGCAAACGCCGCCAGGCGGGCAGGTCCCACTAGGGGCCCGTCCGCGGGCCGTCCAGGCGGCCCGAGGCTGCTGGGGCCTTCTGCCCCCGGGAAAGGCCTTTCGTCGCCGCTAGCTGGGGTCATGTCAGCGTCGCGTGTGCTGCGATCACCGCCTGCGCCGCCGCTCTCCAGGCCGCCTGTGTCGCTGCCGACGAGCCCGAGCCCTCGCTCAATGCCGGTCCAGGGGCCCGACTCCTTGACCAGCGGAACCCCCTCCGCCTCCGCCGCTTTGATATTGGGGTCCTTGGGCGACCGCAGCAGCAGCACCAGGCCCTCCTCGGGGCTGTGCCGCCAGCCCATGAACCACTTGCCCTTGGCCAGCTTGCGCAGGCTGGTGCCGGTGACCCAGTAGTAGTGCGCGCCCTTGTTGTACAGCAGCTCGCCGCGGTGGGGCTTGGGCTGGAGCCGCCCGTCCAGCTGGACCTGATGCCGACAAGGTAAGGGGGAAGAGCGAGCTTGGGTTCAGAAGAAAGCAGGATAGAGCTAGCGGCGAGGCAAAAGGGCCAAAGCTGCTTGGACAGGGAAAGGGTTTCAAGCCAAGTCTGGACTCTGGAGGGCGGTACGCTACCCTCCCCTCACTGCTTCCCGACTACCCTTTTTGGCTCTCGACCCCAGCTCGCTCTCCGCACGCACCTTGACGTCCAGCTGCCGCCGCTCCTCCACCTCCCCCAGCCACTCCCGGACCTGCCCCACGCCAATGTAGAGCCGCGTGGTGGCCTGGACCAGCTTGGCAACGCCCTGGGTGCCGCACTGCTGGCCAGGCCACGGAAATAGCAAAGGGCGAGCAGATTAATAACCGCACAAATACTGGTATGCTTACGAGTTACGACATCACGCCAACGGCCGCTTGCTTGGTTGCTAGCAATCTAGGCAGAACTTACGTACGGGCGGGGCGCGGTCTACGCGGTCACCGCAACCATTGATGCCACTACTACTAAGCTCAGCACGCACGTATGCAGGACAAAGCCACAGCATTGCTTCTATGACTTTGCTACCTACGTACCCCTGCTTGCTCGATCCATACCTTGCGCCGCACAGAGTCCGCACGGGCGAAGGGTGGGGATGACCCGCGCATGCCGCCGCCGCTGCTCATACTCCCGCTTCCGTCCACTTCACGGCGGGATGCTGTTGGCGCGCCGCTGCCACTGCCCCCAGCCGCAAACCCCTCCAGTGAGCGATCTGGCGAAGGCTGCAAGAGTGCAGGAGCACGTGGAGGCGATCAAGGGAAGAAGGGGCGAGCGAGCGAGAGACATGACACGAGTAGGGCGGCGGCGGCGGCCGGTTGACGGCTGGCAACCTAAACAAGAGGTAGCGTAGGCTGGTACATGATCCGTCAGGCCTTGCACCTGGTGGCGTCACAACATGTCTGGTCCATCCTTCCCACTGTCTCAAGCAATTGCTGACGAAGCACGCACCGGATCGCGCTGCTGCCAAGGCCTTGTGCTGGCGTGCTGGGGAGAAGGGTCCGGTGGAGGGCTGCTGGCGTTTGGCGGGAAGGCCGGTGGCGCTTGGAGGGTCAGCCGCAGCGCGTCTTCGCCCGTTCGCGCCCATCCCGTCACCAGATGACCCGGCGACAGCTCTGCGGCCACCGACCATAGCCCAGATCTGCGCTTGCGGAAGAGTTTGGGTGGCGCAAGCGCAATCTGCGGTCCATTCTAGGAACGGTTCGTTGACGGCCCGAGGCGCCCCAAGACTCCCGTGTTCATCTTGTTCTCGCATAATCTATCAGTTGCACTCACAAGCGAAGGTCTGCGGCGTGGTCTACGGCGACGACACCGCTCAGCCCGGTCCTCGTCGCAAGAACCTCGTGAGTGGGCGTTTCAACATGAAGCTCCAGTTTCAGAGCTCGCGGGAGGGGCCCTCCGAACTCGCGCTCCCAAAAGGCGCGTGGAACTGCTAAAATCGGCCCGAAGACACAAACAGCTGGCTCGTCAGGTTGGGACTGCACATTCATTGTGTGGATGTCCAATACTTGCTTCTAGGCTGGAGTGCGGCCTCGCAAGCCAGCGCTATCTAGCTGAGCTGCCCACCCCCAGCAGCCATGGACACCACGAACTAGCAACAGCTGGCGTGATCTAACTATAGTGGGGCCTACAGACGTGCTCTAGCGCAGAGTCAATGTTCACGGGGCCCCTCTGCGCGGAGTACTGCTCCGCTGACGCGATTGCGTCGAGCGCTGACACAAAGCCTTCGCCTCGCAGCCGCTGCTGCCCTAGTCACGTATAAATAGAGGACGGCTTTCTTGAAGGGCGTGGAATGTCAAACGTGTCAAGATGGAGTAGACCGCCGCCGTCCCGTGCCCGCGGGTCCCGCTCGCGCGCCGACCCCTGGCGGATGTGCACGCTTCGGCCCCCTGTTCGCTTGCAAGCCCCCGCCATGTCATGGCCTCCCCGCTCATGCTGGCTCGCTCATCGTCTTCAACGCCCCACCCACCGTCCAAGCGCGCTCGCCCCGCCAGCTGGCAAGCAACCGACACATACACCCCTGCGCCGCCCCAGCCCGCCACCCCAGGGGCCCCTGAGCTACCCTGCAAAGCTCTGCACGTACGCGCTCTTTGTTACATCCGGCGCCCAACACAAGGGGCGCCGCCCCACTGCAGCCAGCAGCATCCTGCTCAGCCTGCCCTGCTCGTCACTCTGTTCCAGGCCTGCATGCGGTGCACGACCCTGCACCCGCCGCGCACGCACCCCCCGCCGTGTTGCTTGTCACGTTGCTAGGCGTAGATCCCAAATCAAGGCTCTGAGCGAGCCAGACGACAGATCGACAACTGGACCAGCATAGCAAGCATGGGCGCTCTACCTGCTGCCAGGACAGCACGCATGCACGCACAAGCCTCCCCCAGAGAGAGAGAGCATTACATGACGGCACAATACAAGCACCACCTCCTGTTTGTGTTCGCCAGCAGGGGGTCCGTATGGGCACGCACGAAATGCAGTGACCTCGACATACAGACAAGGATAAGACGTATGAAGCACACCAGACCATGGGTACCCCAGGGTCAGGTTGTAAAGACCAGCAGGCAAAGCCTCCAGATCACAGGCTTAGGGAGTCCAGAAAGCGCTCTCTCGAGAGAGATAGAGAGCCCACATGTATCGCGTCAATCACCTGTACAACCAGAGGGGCCCATAACAGATCCAACCTGAGTTCTCTGGGGTGGCCCTAGGTACGAAAACAGCCACAAGTTTATGATAACAGGTCAGGAGGAATGGGCGAGACAGGTCAAGCGATCCCATCCCTTCCAGTAAACCCATCCTAATAATTGCGAGCGGGCCATAGCCCAAGCGAGCCTTCGTGAGGGGGCCATCCATGCAGCCGACGGCGGGAACGCTGATATCGTAGATATCGCCGGGCAGACTCAAGCAAGACCATTCAGATTAATATCGCCAAGCCAACCCACACACAGTCACGAATGCGCCCGCCGGGGAGCTCCGGATTAATCAGCAGCCACACGTTATCACGCGTAACGCCACAGCCAGCCAGCAACGCAACGTCTTCCAGCAGAGTACAGAGCAACAGGACAGATCCGGAAATGGTGAGTACATACGAGGAGGGTCCCAGCAGTGCGGGGAACGAACAAGTCCGGCAACCACATTCAGCAACACCCTTTCGGGGCAGAACCTACCATGAAGGAGGGAGTTGATTGATTGCCCAGCATCTATCGCTACACCATCGACAGCAAGACGCCATAGCACATCCTAACGTCCAGTCTCCTAACGTGCCGACGAGGCCAGAATGGGTAACGGTGCTGCGTCAGCGGATATTATATATGATTATCTAGCCCCATCTACGCAATCTATTGATTGGGCTACGTACAGTTCCTGGCCCTAATCACTCGCCCACAAGCAATAATAATCATCAGACAGAGAGCGCTCACGTGCAAACGCTGGCCCCACCCTCGCTCGACAGTTGACTGGCGACCAGCTACGTACATACCCCGCCGCCGTGCCCCACGAGAGCTTAGCTAGCTCGCCCCAGGGGAGACTGCTCCCCTGCTCTCACCTCTTCCTGCCTCCTCTGCCCTGCTTTGCCCTCCACTACCGTACTCCGAGCCTGCTAGGCCTGCTGCATGCAGCAAATGCCCTGCCCTCCACTACCGTACTCCGAGCCTGCTAGGCCTGCTGCATGCAGCAAATGTCTGGCCCAGCACCCGCCACGCACGCACGCCTCCCTTGCTGCATGCGCCTTGCTTGTGCCTTGCACCATGTGATTCAGCAGTGTTTTACGAAGGCTCCGAGCGAGCCAGCCAGCCAGCCAGTCACACATACATCCTGACAACCTGACCAGCAGGGACGGGCCTCAACCTGTTGTCAGATAGAACGGTGTGGGCCCGTGCACCCGTAACGAAAGAAGTATCAATAAGGAAGCCGCGGCTGTACTGCCAAACGCACCGCCTGCAGGGTTAGGTGCCCGAAAAGGAAAGACATGTTTCGACGCTGACACGCTGATGACACGCACCTACCTACGTCGGGTGCTGCAGGAAAGGAAAATAGTAGCAAGCACTGAACGCCACCCATTATACCCGAGGGGTGCGGCAGCAGCAGTATCTGGCAATTACTCCCTCCTGGCCAGCCCAACTCAAGCCGGCGGCCGGCGGCCCAATCGACGCTCCCCATCCCCATCATTTGCTCCATTGGCTTGACTTCTACCACTGTGCCCCGGGCGGCGGGGGTGATTATTGCAGTCTTTCTTTAGCCAGCGTCCATCACGCACGTTGGTAGGTGTCCATCCGGGGACCCACTATAATGCCATGAGAGCCCCATCTGTCCTTTCAGGCGCCACTCATCCCGCCCTGCCGTGCATGCGTACATACGCTAGCTAGCATACTCTCCATCTCGACAAGTCATTGATAGCCGAGCTTGATTGATTGCTTGCAAGAAACCTCATGAGCCGCTATACGAGGCCCTGGCCAAGTTATGGCGTACGGGCTACAGGCAGGGTCCACTCACATCCCTCTTAGCAGCAGGCAGCGGGTCAACGCGCAAGCCACCACGCATCAAGATAATCAGATTTCTATGGTCTCTTGGGGATTAACGAAATCACCCCAAGCAAGTGACCCTGCGCGGCTGGGGTAGCCAGCGGGAGCCCTCTCCATCCATCCAACCCACGGGGCGAGGACCACGCACACCCTACGCCACAACCCCAGCCAGCGGCCTTCGTTTCAATGTCTTCAAGCCCATAAACAAGCATACCACGACATGACTTGGACAAAGCCGCCCCCACTGAGCAGGCAGAACTTCCATCCTTGCCTGCACACGCGCCCCACGAATAACGCTTTCAAGTGTTTCAATCGTGCTATGTTACCGCCGGAAGCATCACCGCTCAAGCCGCCGCTCGATGCATACGATTGCTCGTTCCCTGTAACCAGCACGCGGCCCTGCATACCCATGGGGCACTGACTGATGCTGATGGTTCATTCCAGCCATGCATCCACTACGCCGTGATAGCGAGCAATCCGTCGTCGCACTGCGCTATGTTAAAAAACACTTGCTGTCGAAACAGTCGCTACAGTCGCCGCGAAAACCGTCGAGTCGACCGAATGCTGTGAAGACCCTTCGACTACTTCGACCGCCTGCTGTCAGTCAAATGCCGATGTCGCACGCACCTCTTCTACATGCTCAGGCTTACGTGAAGCTGCTCCCAGCCTTGATTGCTCCGGCTACTCCGGCAGCAGCCTGGCGATGGTTGGGCGCACACAAGACTCGGTTATTATTATTATTATTATTGCCGCCGCCGTACGACACGGTGTACACGCACGGCTGGGTCACGTTAAGCATGCAGCAGCAGGTCCGAGCCCACGCACCCCGCCAGCAGCCGTCGTTAGCAAGATGCGAGAAGTTAACTTCGGCCTAGCCTACCTAGCCATTTGCATGCCAAGATGTGTGCCGCCGCAAGCCGCAGTAGTAGCCACCGGTGAGAGCTAGGTAGCTAGCACGCACGATCCATTGCGAGACGGCCGCCCCAACTACTGTCATCAGCCTACCTACCTTGGCGAAGTATTAAGGGGACGGACGTCGATGCCGGAGGCCATAGGGGCCCGACTGAGGACGCCGACTCTCACAGAGGTTTGCATTGGATGCTCGCCCTCAACCGTCAACCATGCACCCGAAGGGCACGGCCAAACTTGGACTGGTGTTTCTGTCCGAGAGAGGGCGGGGATGGGAGGAAGCCAAATAAAGGTGCTACTTGGACCGCCGGTGGATGGAATAGATGAAACGAAGCAATTCCCATCAGTCGCCAAGCCCTTCGTTCGTTGCATCACTCAGCAGGGTAGGTATTTTAGGCAAGCAAGGCGGACGGAACCAAAGCTGCCCTGTGCGCCAGGATACGGCTGCTATGGCATCCGCTAGGCGCCAAGTTGACTGGATCAGGGCTGCCTTGCCGCCGCATAAAAGTACCGACCGCAAATTGCGACAGCAGGTAGGCAGTTGGGAAGTAGTCTCGCGCGCGGTGCCTGGCCAAGGTGCGGTCTCGCTGTCGGGCGGGGCAGCGGTGCGTTGGGGGCGTGTCTGGGGGGGCGGGGGGGCGGGGGAGAGAGGGGGGGGGGGAAGGTGCAGGACCGTTGAGAACAGAGCGGGGAGAAGTTGAGCCCCCCAGCTGTTCGCACCTGTCTGTGGAGCTGTTCCTCTTTGCCACCTTGCTTTCAGCTCCGCGCGAGCTAGACGCCTGCGGCTGCTGCAGGCCACCCTGCCTTGGATGATGGAGTGCGAACCTTGTCTGGAGCAGGCCGCGCAGCAGCATTCTACAGCAGCAGCTGCAGCTCCAGCAGTAAAGGTCTGCTTGTTGGCCACATAGTTCCTCGCCCGCAAGCCCCGCGCGTCAGCGTCAGACACCCATGACAGGCGAAGCTGTTGCTGGCGCCACACGCCTTTGATCCTGACGGAAACAAGCACTTTGACTCATTGTTGACCTCATATGGGTTGTAGCTATCTCGTAAGCTTGTTTGGGCATGGTTAGGCCGTGCGAAGCAAGGCGAAATGCAAGTGTTCGGCCTCCGTCGCAGCGTAAGCCTTGAGGAGGAGACAGTGCTAAAGCCTGCTCTGAGTTTATTGTGGCTAATAAGGCAGAGCATCGAGGGGGCCTTGAAAGCGTCAGGGCGTATACGGCGGACGTACAGTTCTGGAAAGTTGCGACAAAGCGCGACACCTGCGAGGCCGTTCTGACTTCCGCTGCCATGCTGTGCGCCTTGTAGCCAGCTGCGCGCGGCGAAATGCTCCGCCCTGTCTCCGCCTCGGCCGCCCCGAGCTCAAGCTTCATCGAGCTTCACCCTCGGGCTTCGTTCCCCCATCCACCTGCTACCCGTGCGCCACTCATGCGCCCACGATGCCCACCGCGCCCGTCATCATGCATCGTTGTGGGTTAGCATGGCCCCTGCGAGCACCTGCTGTCGTCCGCCAAGAGCGCCCCGTCTGCCGGGCTCACAAAGAACATCTGACCGTAACACTCCTGTAGCCATTTTCGCGGCCAGCCAGAGCGGTCATGACCGTTGTGTCACTGCTGGTGTGGCGACTACGGTCCTCCTGCTCCATGCATCCGACCCTTCAAGGAAAGGTCTAGCCCGCTATGCTAGTTGATACGTCAAACCGCTGGCTCACCGCCGCTCGTCACACCGTGAAGCTCCCGCCGCCATTCCTCCACTCGTCCCTGCGCTGAGATTAGGCTCCGCCAGCCAGGACCAGCCCCCGAACGGCATTCGTGCCTCACCCGCCCTCCTCCATCCCGCCTGTCGGTGGCGGCGTGGGCGAGAGGCCCGCCGGGACCTGCTCCAGCCCCTCGCCCGGCCCAGCCACCTCCCCCACCCCAAGCAGTCCCGCTCCCTCCGCCGCTGCTGCGGCCGCTGCCGCTGCCGCTGCTGCAGCCGCCGCCGCGGCGGCTGCGGACGCGCGCTTGGGGCTTCCCGGCTGCGAGGGGCCGCTCCGCTTGGGCGAGCTGGGCGATGAGGGCGAGGCCGATTCCGCCGCGTCCAGGACTGCGGCCAAGCGCTCGCTCAGCCAGGAATCGCCCTCGGTCCAGTCGCAGGCCACTCGCAGCAGTGCGTCTGTGAACTCGGCGAACGTCAGCGGCGTCTCCATGGAAAACAGGAGCTCCTGCAGAGGGGGTTGGGATGGTGGCAAGGGCAGGTGGGGAGCGTTGGATGGCTGGGGTCGTAAGGTTCGAGGGGCTGATGGTGGGTGCAAAGGCACGTGGGGGGCGTGGTGCGTTGGATGGCTCGGGACGGCTGAGGGCAAACGGATGAGTCATGCGGCCGAAGTAAGCACGTCCAGCAGGTGTGGGAATGAAGGGTGTCAGGCTGAGGCCACAATGCGGTGGCTTGGGGTTCGGTCCGGCCCGGCCTGCATGTGCCGCAGCACTTGGGAGAAAGGGCCGGCGGGACGGCCATGCAGCGCCGCCAACTGTGCACGGCATCACGCAAGCAACCGCACGCCCGCCACATCCGAAGTGCACGTACGCCACGTGCGTGCCCGCCCACCGTACCTGCTCGTCCTCAGGCGTCAGCACCGCGGAGCGGTAGGGGGTGTCCCGGTCCTCCGCGGGCCCGTCCACCAGCATCCTGGGATGGCAGCCAGCCAGGCAAGCACCGAAGGGCGCACATGATGACTCAGTATGGCACGCAATGAAGTGACGTACCGCTCGCTCTCCCTGCGCTAGCTCCTGTTGGATCTCCCACTGCCGCGCCCCTGAAGTACGTAGGCAACTATAGGCATCCACACCCTCCCATTTCCCCGCTCTGTGCGCCGCCCGCCCGCTCGCCAGCCCCTACGCTCACCGCTGCACGGGCCCGTACGCGTTACGGCTGACGTAGTTCCACAGCAGCTGCAGCAGCGCCTGCTTCATGGTGATGGCGATCGTGAGGCGCCCGCTGCGCGCCGCGATCGCCTCCAGCGCCGCCGCCAACGCGCGCGCCGGCGCCGTGGCGGCAAACACGGGGTCCGGCACGCCGCCCGCCACCACCGCGCCCGCGCCGCGCGCCTCCGGCGCCGCCATCAGCGCCGCCAGCTGCTTCCGCGTCAGCGGCGGCGGCTCCTTCGCCGCCGCCAGGAACACCTCCGCCGCCTTGAACCGCACCGTATCCAGCGCCTGCACGCCCGCCTCCGTGGACGTGTTGGGGGGTAGCACGGGCGTGGGCGCGGGCGGCGAGGGCGGCGTGGCCTTGGCCTTGTTGATGAGGTGCAGGATGTGCAGCGTCAGCATCTGGTGCAGGCGGCGCTCCAGGGAGGGCAGGTGCTGGAAGCGCACGGCCGCAATGCGGACCAGGGCCTCGGAGAAGGCGCGGAAGGACAGCTCGCCCACGGGGCAGTGCCGGCCGCCGGGCGTGTGCTCTGCCGCCAGGTGCTCCCAGAAGCGGCGCTGCTCGGCCGTCATGTAGTCGAAGGCGTTGGGCGTCTCCTGCGGCGCGTGGCGGGTTTCGGCGGGCGACCAAGGACACGGTGGGGAAGGTTAACAGGGAGCTGAGCGGAGCAACCCCAGCAGCCCCAGGTCCGGAAAAGCCGAGCAAAATTGCATGTGCCCATGGCACGTGCGAGCGGCGCTGTGAGCCTCACAGCGAACTTCAGTCGACGCTCGCTGTCTCCCGCTCACCCCCTTCCTGAAGTTGCGCAGCTTCTCCGGCATGAGCCGCGAGGTGGCCAGGATGTCGTTCACGGAGATGAGCGTCAGCTGCGGCGACAGCAGCCGGCAGTCGTTCACCATGTCCCACACCTGGGGCGGAACGGGAGCAGGAGGAAGCGGAGAGGCAGGAGCTTCAGATGTGGGGCGTGGCTGAGTAGGGCGGAGAATGTCGGTTGTCTTGCAGAACGGTAGCCGCCGCAGCCGGTGCTGCATGGATTGGCTTTGTCGAACGCAGCAGTTCAAGGCAAACACAGCGGGGCGCTCCCTCCCAAACCCTGTCCATGCGTGCCTGTGCCGCCAGGAGCGAGAAGTTGAGTCGGGGCATCTTGGCGGGCAGGTAGGCCGAGGGCCGCTTGCTGCAGGGAGGGCGCAATGCACGAAACGTGTTTGACGTACGTCAGCCACGCGAAGGTGAAGACCATACACAGTTCCGCTGCATCGTACATAGCAAGCGCGTGTGCCGAGGCGGGGCATGCAGCAAGGCAGTAGCGCTCCGCCCAGGATCGGCCACAGCTTGGAGCTGCAGCTCCTGCCTGCGCGGCTAGTTAGCGAACCAAGCCAGGCCAATATGTAGGAACCGCTCCAAACATCTTCGCGGCTCCGCCTCCGCCGCAAGCCTCACTCCCTCACCAGTACTTGTCGTACAGCATGCGCAGCTCTGTGTTGAAGCACAGCAGCAGGTTGCCGATGGCGCGGCGGGAGGCGACGGGGTTCTCCTCCTCCTCCACCAGGTCCTCGATCTGCGGGCAGGGCAGAGACAGGGTATAGGTCGGGAAATTTGCGGATGACAGACGCTGTCCTTCTTGGTCCTCACTCACTCCTCACCACCGTACGCATGCATGCCATGCTTGAAGTCGCTAGCTGCAGGGACCGCGACCTCCTCCGTTGCACCTTGCACGCTGGGGCTGCCTCGGTGCACGTGCCCGGCCTACCCACTGCAACAACCCCTCTCCCCCGTGGCCGGCCCACCTGCAGCATCATGCCGGTGCTGGTGGGCGCAAAGGTCTCCCCGGGCGACAGCAGCGGCCGGTCCTGCGCGAAGGTGCCGCACCACACCTCCCCGTTCTCAAACATGTAGCAGCCCTGCGGAGCGAAGGGGAACGGAGGGCGAGGCACATCAGAAAGAGTTCCGTCAAAAAGGCTGCTGTAATGCTCGGGGTGCAATTCAGCCCCAGAGAGTGAAAAGATCAGCAAGATGCCGTGCGATGCGTTGTGCCCAGGTGCTCGACGGCCAGCGCTCTCACCTGCCCATGCTTGTGGTCCGAGTGCCAGTAGCCCTCGTACCGCGCCCCCGTGGCGTAGTACAGCACGCCATACCCGTGCCGCCGGCCGTTCTTGAACATGCCGTAGTAGCTGCGGGATGCCAGGGGAGGAAAGGACGTCACGTCAGGGCATGCGAGCATGCCGCACAGGCCGGCACTTGTGGCAACGGCAGATGCCCCCTGCAGCACCCAGACTGCTCATTAGCTACCCCGCACCGCCAAGCTTGCAAAGGAGTCCAGCGTTGTATGCACCTAGTCCGCGCGCGGCCCATTATGTCTCGCCAGCATCTAGCTCCACGGACTCATAAAACCGCCTACCGGTTGTGCATGAGCAGCTGTGCGTGTGTGGGGATGTTGACCTCGCCCTGGTCCGAGAACCACACGTGGAGCCCCGCGCCGTTCGGTACGTTGTTGTCCCACTCGCCGCTGTACTGCTGCCTTACGCCCTCCCAGCGCATCGTTCCCACGCCGCGCTTTTTGTCGTCCTCCCACATGCCGTCGTACAGGTCCCCATTTTCGTACTTCATCACGCCGGGGCCGTGCTTGCAGTCATTCACCCAGGAGCCTGGGTGCGTGCAGCAACACAGGGGCGGAAACCGAGGAGGGCAGCCTGGTTAGCACTCAATACCGGTAACGGGGCCACGCAGCCGCGCCCCGCCGAGGCATTACCATACCTGCCCGCAAAGGTCCACATGCCCCGACCCACACGTGCAGAGGACCGGGGCTCCAGGGGCGCTCGGCTCACCTCGGTAGTAGCTCGTACGCTGCACGTTCATGTACAGCACGCCCTGCCCATGCCGCATGCCATCATGCCAGTCGCCGTCGTACACCGCAGTCGTCTTGGTGAAAGACAGCTTGCCGCGGCCCTCGCGCTTGCCGTTCACCACCGTACCCTCGTACATCGCCCCCGACGGCCAGGTGTAGGTCTGTGCAGGTAGGAACGCAAAGCTCGGCTGACGGGTGTGCGTAGCCCGAGGTGCATACGGTAGAACTGAGGGGGCATGCGCCTGTCCCAGCCCGGGCACCTTGCCTCCAACCCCAAAGCCCTGGCGCCCCGTCACCCAACCGAACAGGCACTGCCGAAGCGCACGCCCGCGCCTGCTCCTCGCACACCATCGCAGTATCCCACCAACCGTGGTGCCCACGACCCACCCCGGTGCCCGTGAGTTGGTTGTTGTTGAACTCGCCCTCGTACACGATGCCGTCCGGGAACACCAGCTTGCCGCTGCCATGCATGCGGCCGCTGACCCACTCGCCATCGTACTTGGCGCCGCTTTTGAACGTCACCCGCCCATGCCCGTTCCAGCGCCCGTTGCCGTCGGCCGAGCCCTCATACGACGTAGACACGGTCTGGCAGGCAGGGGCGCAGCATAGGGTTCGTTATGGATGGTCGGATGTTCAAGGCGAGTGGGAGGAGTCTGACATGACGCATCCGTCATGCAACGACCCAGTGTCACGCAGGCCAACAGCCGGGTTTCTCGGGTGAGGAGATGCAGCCACGCCATCACGCACACAACCGAAATGGGGGGGAGCAGAGGCTTTGGCCCATGAGCGCTGGACCCGTGTCGCCGGTCCCGTAGTGGCGCCACTCCTGGTCCCTCCTCAGGCCCCTTGCCTCACCACCAGCCTGACCGTTTCATAACTCCCTTCGCTAAATCCTGAGAGGCGGCCCAGTCCCAGGCCTCCTTCACACCTGTGTCCTGGGCACTCCGTAGCTGTAGTCTAGTTCTGCTAGCCCTAGAGCCTCTACCGCTCCCCACTTCGGGACAGCGCGTAGCGCAGTGAGCGGCCACGAATTCTCTGGGGCTTAGTCCTAGGACCCCGTCCAAACCCTTTCCAAGGTTGCGCCAGGCCTCTGGCAGCTGCTGCTAAGATCACTATGTGATGGACGGGTCGGCGGGCTGGGCTGCACTGAAGAGGGCGTTCAGCCGACGCTGTCCGCCCAGGGGGTGCACTAGGGGGCTGGCTGCCAGGGGAGGCCCCAGCCCCAGAACGGCCCCTCCCCGGCCCTCGGCCTCACCGGCTCCAAATCCGGCTCCATGACCAGCCACAGCTCCCTCCCGGCCGAGGCCCTCTCTGAGCCCTCCTTGTTACGTCCAGGCACGCGGCATGCAGCCCGCGGTCACCGCATTGTGGCTTCCACGAGCTCGTACGCCAGTTGTTCGGCGATATGAAGCTGTGATGAATCCAGGAAATCTTAGAGGGAGAGTCTGTTGCGAGCTCTTTCGCTCGAAGGTGAAGGATGCGGGTTGACCAAAGCCCCCTATAAGTAGTACGTGAATGCTCTGCTGTAAAGTTGATGGAAGGTTCCAGGCGATAGATAACAAAGGGAGGCTTGAGCGGCCTCCTGGGCGAAGCAGGTCGAGCCCCATCCGGATGCAGGCTCGGGCTTTCGCGTCGTCGCTAGTATCCCGCTGCCACATAGCTCATCAGTTCTAGGTTGCCTTGCTATTTTACGTGCAGCAGCGCTAAGTCCCCAACACAGCCCGCCGCCGCAGTCCCGCAACACAATGGGCAAGTCCACCAAGACGGTCGACACGGACGCAGGGGAGCAGGGTGGGGACTATGACACTAAGAAGCGGTTCTGCTCCGTGATCGCTAAGCCTCTCGCGGACGAGAAGCTGTGCAAGAAGGTCTACAAGCTATGCAAGAAGGCCTCCAAGCGGAAGCAAATCCGACGAGGAGTGAAGGAGGTCGTCAAGGCCCTGAAGAAGAACACGAAAGGGTGGGTCGAGGCGCCAGCCGCCCTGCCGTGTCGGCGCTGGGGCGGTGCTTCGCCGGCTGCGCTTTCGCCGGTGCCCTGTGCTACATGGAACAACGCCTGACTCCATGCTCGCATTTGCAGGATTTGCATCCTGGCGGGCGACATCTCCCCCATCGACGTGCTCACGCACATCCCCGTCGTGTGCGAGGACCACAAGGTCCAGTACATCTACGTGCCTTCCAAGGAGGTGAGCATTGCGTGTTTTCCTGGGGCTCTCGGCTTCTTTGGGACGGGTGCGGGTTGGGGACTTAAGGGCGGGGCCAGACTTCCCCTCGGCGTCAGCCCCGAATCCTGCGTGGGCTGTCTTCCACCTGCCTGCACATCCTTCCAGCTCTTGAGATGCCCTTGAAGCCACTACACCCCGCACTGCTTCCACCGTCCTCGCCCCACCAGGACCTCGGTGCCGCCGCGCTCAGCAAGCGGCCAACCTCCTGCCTGCTCGTCCTGCCCAAGCCCCTAAAGGGCGGCGAGGGCGACGACGAGGACGCCAAGGAGTTCGCCGAGGCGTATGCGGAGATTGAGAAGAAGGTCAAGTCGGCCCAGGTCGTCTTCTAAGCGGCGCTAACTTAACCCGGAGCAAACCAGCGCAGCGGAGCCCAGCGAATGGGCCACGTTGCCTCTATCTAGCAAGGAGCATTGTATAGAATGAAGAGGGGCAGAGCCGGCCTTTTGTGGCGTCCGGGGCAGTCCGACAGCAACGGTGTCGCCCTGACGGCCTGGGGACGCTCTGCCGCTGCGCGGAGGCCTTGAGCGGGCCGCCAGCGGCCCGACTGAGCAATGCGCCCACTCGGGCGCTGCATCCTGGGCGGCCCGCGCCGTCGCGTTGCTCAGGCGGCGTGTTAGCAGCCGCTGTTCGGAGTCAGCGGCCAGCGGCGGCTAGCGGAGGCGGCAGAGGCGATGGCGTGCGGCGTCCAGCGGCATGCATGGAGGACGGGGTGGCAACGCCAGCTCAGTAGCCGCCGCGGTCGTAGGCGGCTCGGCGTGCGGCGTCTCTCAGCACGGAGTAGGCCTCCTGGCAGGCCTGGAATTTCTTGGTGCTCTCGGCCTTCTTCTTGGGGTCGGGCTGCCTGCGCGGTGGCGAGAGGCGTGGGGTGGCGAGACGTTCGCAAGGCACGGAAGGGAGGGAAAGGGTTTAGGGGTAGGCAGGCGCGTTGTCGCGGCGCAATGCTGGGTGACCGTGTACGATCATGAACCAAGAGACAAGAACTGCAACGAACGAGGTAGACGGGCAGACAGAGCGTGTTGCGGCGGCGCGAGTGCAGGTGTTGCCGCGGTGGGTTGGTTAGTTGTGACGAGCTGGGGTTTGGGGTTAACAGGAGCAGTACTAGCGCTGCGGCGTGGGAAGTCGTGCCCCGTGGACGCAAGGGAGCGTCCGTACCTGTCCGGATGGTGCTTCATGGCGGCGGCTCGGAAGGCGGCCTGGACTTCCTCCTTGGAGGCGCCCGGGCTCAGGCCCAGGGTTGCGTAGTAGCCCTTGGGGTCGCCGGCGGGGCCGGCCCGTGCGCCGTTGGACCCGTAGCCCGTGTCCCCGCCAGACTGGAGGGTTGGGCAGATGGAAGAGGCGTGGGCTTGTAATGGTGAAGCGATGAGGCAAGAGCGTCCGAGTCCCGAGACCCGCACTGGCCATCATGGGACCCTTCGCAAGTGCAACAAACTAGATGTCAGCCCCCAGTCTCCACTTCCCGCTTCATGCAGCACTCTTCCTTGCCTGCCGGTCTTGCCGCTGCTGCTGTTGTTGCCGCCTCCCGTACTCCTTGCGGCTCCTGTACGTGCCGCTGTACCGCCCTTCGCTGTCGTACCCGAACGCCTCGTCAGGATCCTGGGGACGTGGGGCCGAAGAAAGTAGGTGGCAGGCCGCAACAACGCGACAATGAGCGAAGGTCCGATCCCAAGCAAAGGACCTAGGGCCAGGGGGGGGGTAAAAACATTAGTTCCATACACCACCCCACAAAAGTTCGGACCCCCCCGACCCCCCACCCCCCCCCTTGCCGTACACTGCACACACTGCCGTACATGGCCATAATGTAACCCATTTCCCTCGACTTTTGTGCCAATCGGCTGCGCTTCGTGTGCGCTACTGCCTTGCGCGTGCACCGGAAGCGTCGATGAGGCTTGGGTCCCGTCCATTGACCATCCCCGCGTCCATGGACCACTCTCCGGTACCTTGCATCCGCGCTATTCATGCCCTAGGCCTCCTATATGATGAGCTACGGTCATAATAGTACACCCGGACGTCTAGCAGCGGTGGCAGTGCCGGTCGTGACGTGTCCCACGCACGGACATGCCGACATGTGGCACCCGCAGCCACCCTTCGACCACCATCCCTATGGTCTGTGGTGCTCAGGCACACCCACGGTTCAGCCTCTCCTTGATACCACGCGTGTACGCAAGGAAAGGGCCCTTGGGCTGCGTCAGACCGCTGTGACAAAAGTTCGGACGGGAGCTGTACAAAAGTTCGGGACCCCCCTTCCCCCCCCCTCCCCCCCCCCAACTTTGAGGGCTCATAACTTTTTTCCTAGAACCTCGGTTTCCATTCTGAAAGCGGATTTGGGCTCCTCTTGTCGAGCTCTCCAAAGTTAAAGCGTGGTGTAATTTTTTACACTTCCTGCCCCCCCCCTGCTAGGGCTGAGCACAACCCAATACCGCAGACCCACCTGCCGGACCCATTCGTAGCGCCACCACGCCTCCTGTTCCTCCGCTGAGGCGCTGGGCAGGGGCCGCTGTAGTCGGGCCCGCAGGCCCAGGAAGCCAGCGTGCAGCTCGGGCCAGAAGCTGCGGTGTTGGAGGCAGGGTTGAGGGAAGGAAGGAGCGACAGTAACGCGTCTTGCAGGTGCGCCGTCAGGTGGGACGTTACTGCAAGCCCGAGGCAGTCCGCCTAGCGCACCAGAGTGCCCGGCAGCCCTCAGACGCAACCTTGAGCCACAGCCCCACCGCCACGCCCCACGCTCACATGGCGGCGGCGTAGCCGATTGCGCCCCACACCACGGCGCCCAGGGTCCAGCCCAGGGGCCCCCCGCTGAAGGGCACTAGGGCGCCGCTGGCCAGCATGCCCGCGCCCGCGGCCAGGGAGGCCACCCGGCTGGGGTTGGGCAGCAGCGGCCCCGAGGACAGGCCCGGCTTGTAGCCTGCGGGCACACACGGCGTGAGGGGTACGGTGGAAATTTTGGGGCTGCGGGCCGGCTGCCCCCCCGCCGAGCCAGTAGTGCACTCAGGCGGCAGCTTGGCTGTCAGGGCGCAAGCCCATGCCGGCCCGGGCCCCTACCCCAACATCACATGAGCGGGCCCCTGCCCCCGGTCCGGTTCCCCTCCCAGCTCCGCCTCCCCGGCCCCCACCCGCCACGTAGGTGCGCATGGCGGTGCCGCGGATGCGCGTCTTGAACACGAAGGCCGGCGCGAACACGGGCGTGGCGGCCAGGCGGGACAGCTGCACGTCCATCACCACCAGCTGCACTCGGTCGCCGCTGCAGCGCGGACGGGCGGAGCGTTAGACAGACAGACAGACAGAAAGACAGACAGGCAGGCAGGCGGAGGTGACGTGGCGCAGATCGAGCATGGGGCTGGGATAAGGGACACTGGGTACCGGTAGTTGGCATGCAAGGTTTGGGGAAGGTGCGGCAGGCAGGGTGCAGGTTTACGAGCAGCAAAATTGGGGGCGGCGCCTGGGGGTGTCTGGCTTTCGCACGCGATAGCACCCGGCAGCGATTAGCTCACCCAAACATCTTGCGCAGCTGCTCCTCCGCGGTGCGCTGCTCCGCAGCCCTGCGCAGGAGTTGGCAACAACTTGGTAGATTAGCAGGGTAGTACTGCTCCTCGCTCTACGTGCAACCACCCACCCAGCCCCGCCTGAGCCTGTACGCAGCGCACCGAGCTGAGGCCCCACCTGATGGTGTTCCTCACTGCCTCCGTGGCGGCCAAGGGGCTCATCTGGAAGGGCACAACACGGTCCGGCTCCACCGCCCTGCCAGAGTCTGCGCGGCTGATGTAGTCGCCGTACGGTAGCGCCTGCCGTACGTACTCCCCCGGCTTCATTTTGTCGATGGCGGGGTCGTGGCGGTACTGCTCGGAGGACACACACAAACGAGGTTCGCGCATCACTTCCTGGGCCTTGGCACAGGCGGCTGCACTCAGCAACAGATCGAGAGTGCCCGCCGCACCGGAGGCCCCACTTTTCCTCAAAGCCCACGAGACCCCGGCCCCACCTTTGCCCCCGCGTAGACCTGCGTCTCCAGGGACTCGGCGCTCCAGCGCCGCTCGTACCGCCAGTCGGGTGCGACCGTGTACCAGTCGGTCACCCACTCCGCCGGCCGGCCCCGTGAGGCTGGGCGCAGGCGCGTGTGGCCAATCTGCGGCCAAGCGCAGCCGCGTCAGCTGTGAGCCACCGAGTGCGTTGCCCAGAGGACTAGGGTCTACCCTGTGTCATGTTTCGTGCTTGCAATGCCCCCTTCACGCCCTCGTGCCTTGCTCAATGACGTGAGGGGCGGCTGGTGGCCCGGTGAGATGCACTCGTTGCCTGCATGCCCCACGCCCTTCCAGACCCATTCTGCGCCTGACCGCTGCGCATCCAGCTCTCGACACCCATGCTGCTCTGTACGCCAGCTACTCGAGGCTCGACTTGTCGCCTGGCCGCCCTTTTCATGACCCCAGGCTACCAACCTGTGCCGACTGGACGTGCACCTGAGCCTCCGTGGAGACGCACCAGAAGGGCAGCAGCATCGTTTTCAACTGCAGGGAGCAGCGCCAAAGCATTGTCTTCAAACGGGGAGCGCGCTCAGCAGAGCGTGGAGGCACAAGCCCAGGGTCGCCCCTGCACGAGCCGGGGGGTCCTCGCGGGGGGCGCACGGGGAATGCCCCCTGGCCCCGCTCACCCGGTCCCAGCCCCCTGGCTGCGCGGTGAGCAGCCCAGAGTGGTGCGCCTCATACTCGTTCTCCGCTTCCTGGGCCGTGAGGCTGAAGGGCAGCACGCGGCTCTTTGAGGCTGCGAGAGCGCCGGGGCGCTGCTGGGACTTGTCCTGGGACTTGTCTGAAGACGAGGAGACGTGCCGTCTGGACGTACCCGTGCGCCGCAGTACGTCGCACAGCCCCGCATTGCCACGGAGGAACACGCCGAGAGCAGGTAGGGCGTGGTGCAGGAGCGCCCCCGTAGGCCCAGGCGATGGGAGCATGCTGATGTTTCACCGTCACCCCTACCACCCCTGGACTATAAAGGGCTATTCTAGCATTCTGTCATGGCCACCATAGCGACTGACTCGGCGAGGGCCCCAGTCCAGTCTGGCATAAAAGCCGATGCCAGCATCGGCTGGGTGCCACAGCTTCCCCAGCCCCTGCAGCCCTACACACTCTTATAACTGTTGTCGCAGTCCACACGACTTGCACGCAGCACACGGAACGTAGCCGATCCAAACAGCGACTCGCAACCCGCACTCAACAACCCGCACTTGCTGTCGCGCAACACGACTGACAGCGCCCAAGATATCACTGCAACCACACGAGCGCTGTCAGCGCTGAGTAGGCCGCTGCCGATTACAACCTAGCCCTACCCGTCACCAGCCATCTCCCATGGCGCCGCTGCTCCTCCAGCGGCAGGCGCCGTGCCGCCTGGCTCAGCAGCAGTTTGTGGTTTCGGGATGCGTGAGCCTTCCTTGCCGGCCTCTCGCGGGCCCGGCTCGGCGGACGGCTTCGCGGGCTATGACGCGGGCCACACGTGGTGGAGAAGCCGAGCCAAGCCCGCTCAGCTGCCGCATTCCTGACTCTGAGGGCGTCGTTTGCGAGCCCGTGCCCACTCGCCAGCCGGATGTGCCTTCCAGCAGCGGCTCGGCGGAGGACCAGTGGCTGGGGGGCCGGACAGCGCTGGCGCTAGCAGCCGCGACTGGGCTATCTCTTCTCCTAGTAGACGCAGCCTGGGCTAGCGGCGGCACCATTTCTGGCGGAGCGCTGGATCTCTTCAAGGACTTTTTGGTGAGCAAGGATGGAAAGGTCCACATTGTGCGCTTGCCGCGCTCGGCCTTGACGGGTCATGACCACGAACGGCATACGACAGCGTTACGCGCTTAGTTTTGGGCTTTAGCGGTCCAGCGCGACGGTTCGGGCGTCGCCGAAGCTGCGCGACGTTCGCGACGTCCGCCTGGCGTGCACGCGCGCGCGGCCCTGCTCAGCTCTGGTCGTGGGGTCGTTTGCAGCTCACAGCCTGAGCAGGCTGACAGCGCTTATGGGCGCAGGCGCGCAGGACCACATACGCGCATACCCAACCACCCCGACGTCTGGCTGCCCACGTCCCCCCCAGGACCAAGTGGAGGCGATGGGACCGATGGGCGCGGTCGTCTTCGTGGTGGTGGTCATGCTCAGCGAGATGATTCCGCTGTTCCCAACACAGCCGCTGTCCCTGGCCAGCGGCATGCTGTTCGGCGGGAAGCAGGTGGGCGACTGCTGCGGGCGCGTGTTGTGGAGGGCTGCAAGGACTGCCACGTATGCAAGTCGTGGCGATCTCACAGCGGAGAGTCCGACGGGAGACAGGGGAGGATGAGGCGGGGAGGGAGAAAGGGCGTTGAGGAGGGCTGGAACGGCTCCAAAGCTTCTGTGAGAGACTCGGTCACGGCCACGTTACTCAAGGTCGTATGACTCACCCACAGCTTTGCAGATGCTGCGGCGCCGTTGTACTCTGCATCTGAAGGTTGCCCGCACGCTGCTCCTAACCACGCCCCTCCCGCTACCCGCTACCCCAGGGGGCCATCCTGATGCTGATAGGGGTCACCCTGGCCGCCATCAACGCCTTCGTCATCTCCCGCGGCATTGGCCGGGGCCTGGCGGAGAAGGTGCGCCATGCACATGTGCCGCCCTCGCCCCCACCCACCGTGCACGTGCCTGCCAGCGCCCTGGACATGTCCGCACTCGCCCCCTCCTCCGCCGCGGAAACCCACATCAGCTAGCCCCGCCTCTGACCTCACCCTCGCCTCCGACCTCCGCCCCCGCCTCCAACCTCGCCCCCGACCCCCGCACTTCCGCCCTCGTCACAGGTCATCTCGATGGAGATGGGCGAGGAGCCCATGGACCACCCCGGCGCCGCCAACCACAACCTGGTGGCGCGCAAGCTGGCCGAGGTGCAGCGCACCATTGAGACCGGCACCTTCTCGCAGCAGCTCATCGCTGTGGCGCTGCTGCGGCTAACGCCCGTGGTGCCCTTCTCCGCCTCCAACTACGTTCTGGGGCTCACGCCCCTGCAGATGCCCGCCTTCGCCCTGGGCACCGTGGCCGGCATGAGCGTGTGGGCCGTGCTGTACGCGTCGCTGGGCGGCGTGGGCCGGAACCTGCTGGAGAACGGCGTGGACCTGGCCGAGGTGGTGGCGGGTGAGCGCATTCAGGGATGGGGCTCTTGGGAGGAGGGCATGTGGGTCGCAAAGGAGGGAGGGGCGCTGGGCCGAGGTGGTCGCGGGTGAGGGGATACAGGAAAGATGCGATACAGGGCAGGAGCGTTGGGATGAGGGCATGTGGGTCGCGAAGACGAACGGGGCGGTTTGCTGGGAGTAGTAACGGGGGTCGGGGGTCGTGGCTAATGGGATGTGGGTCGTGCGGAATGTGGGTCATGCGGACGGTGGGCTTGTGCAGGGGGCTTGTGCGCGGAGAGGGCAGGGGCCGGCAGCCAGGGGCGTGCGAGGGCAGCCAGGACTGCTGGCACGGACACCTTGCACTAAGCAGCTGTTTCCTTTTGCCCCCCGCAGAGCTGGCGGAGCAGTCTGGCGCTTACACCAAGCCCGTGCTCCTGGGCGCGGGTGTGCTGGCGGCCGGCGCGGCGGTCTTCTACACGCTCACGCACAAGCCGCAGCCCGCCGGCGGCCCCGAGTCGCCCGCTGGCACCACCAGCTCTGCCTCGGCCCCGGGCTCCTCCGACGAGGCGGACCAGGGCGTGCGGGTGCAGTCGGAGCAGCAGCTCCTGCGCAAGTAGGGCGCCTCCCGCGAGCGGAGGCTACGGCGGAGATAGACTGCGGCGGAGGTTGCGGCGGATGCAGAGCGCAGGGAGGGAGCGGAGGGCTACCTCTTCTCGATAGCCGAGGGTTATTCTCTTGGGGGCGGGCAGGCGGAGGTTCATTGAATGAGCGGCGCCAGCCGAGCTGGGCCGAGCGAGAGTTCTGTGTTCTTTTGCGGGAAGTGCCCGGGGCGTGAGGGCTCCGGGGACCCCTGCCTCAAGTACGAGAGGTGGCGAGTGCGAGGGACCCTACGCTTTTCACATAGCGGCGGGGGACCTACCGTAGGCACGACTGCGGTCCATTTTGCAGGGGCATAGAGCCACACCCGCGGGAGGGTGGGAAGGCTTGGGGCGCATGTGACGACGCGCATGGCCGCAAGCCTGGTTAGTTGACTACCAGAATACTGATTGCGCATGCCGCTTGCCGCCGAAGGGGCGGAGGAGAGGCTGCAGGATCGGTGGTTGACCACTCTGCGCAGGCGGCGCCACGCCCAAGCTGTAGCGTTTTTTGCCTTTCGACGGCGTGCTGTCTTTAAGACGTGGGGCAACCTTGTGCGACAGCGCGAGGTTGCGGTGTATACTCCTTTCATTCTCTGTTCCGGTTTGGTGTTGGTTCGTGCTGTCGAGGACTTGCTGCATCCGGGTCTGAGCTACTAGCGAAGTAGACGAGTGGGCGCCGGGGTGAGCTCACGTTGAGCCGCCCCATTCTGGCGGGCGGGCGCAGGGGGCCACGATCTAGGCTTGGTTTGTTGGAGCGCGTGTGCGGCGTGTGCGGTGAGAGGCGCCTGGTTGGGTCCGCTAGCGAGAGATTGCTTTCGGCGCTTGTCGGAAGCGGTCCTCGGGCACGAGAGGCAGTGGAGCAGGGTTGTGTTGCGATAGGAGTGGAGCGCCGCAGGAGCGACAGAGGCTACCGCAAAGCCATTTCGAGTTTCATGGTTGCCCGTGCAGGCTTTTGCCGTGTGTCCTGGTCAGAAGTCGTGTCGGTGCGTTGGTCTTGTAGACATGAAGCCTGTAAACAGAGCGTTCGACTCCCTGTCCCGAGACTGCCTGTCCCGACAACCACTCCTCTTGGCCTCTGCACAGTCCACACCACCTCTTCCCTGGGCAGGAGTAAGCTTAAGTAAACACATCAACCAGCTCCACGTCATGAGGAAGAGCCACACATGCCCCAGAAGCCTCGATCGCACGCGAGCCCATCCACCTACCCGACAACCGGCCACCGCAGCACTGGGCAGGACACTAGTACCCCATCATAGAAAGGCGCATGGAAAGGCGCGAAGGCGTTGAAAGGCGTACGATCAGCGCAGATCACACTGCAACGTTTGAATCTCATGAGGCGTTGCCACAGCCGGCATCCCGGCGTAGCGGGTCACACCAGTACGCACCCCTACACCTACATGCATCTACATGGGTCAATATTTGATTGCATCGTGCTCTTCTCTCCCGCGCATAGAATTCAGAAGACATGCAGGGATCCTTTCGGCCCTGAAGGAAGAGAGAGACATCCTCCCAGCGCGTTGAACACAAGCCGCCCACCAGACTGGGGCCCGGAGCCGTGCGTACCCATGTGCATTAGAATTGCACTCTGCTTTATAAGCGCCCCACCAACATACCCTTGGTAACCCCACTGCTCTAGCCTTCATCACAGTAGGACCCTCCTCAGGGTTGACGCCTCCACAGGGGAGTATTTTCCCAAAGTCCCATCCTCACGAGCTCGGAACCTCATACGTCATACCACGCCAAAAGCACAGGCTGCTTGTGATGAATACCTGTCTCATATCCTGCTCATGCAACCGTGCCCGGCTGCATCCACTGATCCCACACCCGGCGATCCACACAAAGAACCCACACCCAGCGACCCACACACCTCCTGCGCAACGGCACGCTCAGCACACGACGCACCCGCACCCCGGCTGCGGCGCGGCGGGTGCTCCGTCAGCGGCCCACGCCTTGGCGCCATCCACACCCGCGGCCGCGCCCTCAACCCCGCCCAACCCTGTCACAATCGGGCCGGCGCCGCACTTCGACAGTCGGCTGTCCACTCGCTTGCCTCCGCCCACAAGGACCGTGGCGCCCCCATCCACGGGAGGAACCGCGCCGGCGCGGGGCACGCTGGGCTCTGACGAGGGCCGCCCCGCGCCGCCGGCCTTGAAGAGGCTCCGCCGCGAGGACCGCCCCGCCGCCGCCGCCTGCTGCGCCGCCTGCGCTGCCAACGCCCCCAGCGCCACCTCGACGTCGGCCATGCAGGGCCGCTGGACGGGGTCATCGTGCCTGGGGTGATGGAAAGGTTGGCAGCACCCCGGCGTGAACACGTAAAGATGTACGGGCGCAAGGCAGGGTTGGGCAGGACGGCAGGCCGGGTGTGCTCAGAGACACGAGGCAGCGCTGCGCGCAACGTTGCTGGAACAGCATCAGTTCTTGTCCACATGTGGCCCCGGCCTTCGCGGGTTTTGATTGGTTTACTCACCAGCAGGCGCAGATCAGCTCCCACAGCTCATCCGGGATTGCCTTGACGCGGGGCGGCCGGTAGCCCCTGGCCACCTGCGGCGGGTAGGGATGAGCGAAAACGTCACTCGCCAATGCTTCAAGAGGTGCTCGGACGGAAGGGCCGGAGGGCAGCATGCAAGACCAAGCCACACCCGACCCCTTGCCCGCCTTGCCCTCCAACACGCCCCGCCTCGCCAAGCCCTGCACACCGGATTCCAGACCCACCAACTCTGCGTAGCCGTGCGCGTCTTTGATCCGCAGCCGCGCCGCCTTGCCCGAGTTGAGCACCGACACCAGCAGCACGTCGCATGCGGCGAGCTCGTAGGCCAGCACTCCAAAGGAGAAGACGTCGGCCTTCTCATTGTAGCTGTGGTCGTGGCGGGAGGGGCGGGGCGATGGCGTGGGGTGACGGGGAAGAGTGAGGTGAGGTTGTGAGGGGTTAGCTGGTAGTGACAGGCTGAGCGCAAGGGGCGCACTACCCCAGCCGCCAGGGCACAGAGAGGGGATGGAGACAGCGCGCGGCTACAGCGGCGTGCCCGTTCATTGCTATCGCTCCAACCCAGCCAGCTGCGGTGCCCCGGGCGCTCACGGCAGGTTGAGGAAGACCTCTGGTGCCATAGTCATGAAGGATCCCGCCTTGCCTGAGGGCCAAGCGCGGGGGTCGGGGGGCGAGGGGGAGGCGCGTCACTCCACTTTACCACCAATCCGCGGCTGGCTCAAGGGACGGTACATGTGGCGCTCCAAGAGAAGTGACCCGGTCGCGCTCCGCCCAGGGCCCTTCGTCCCACGAGCGCTCACCCGTCAGGTTGTGCACCCACTCCACCTCGTACCGCCGCAGCGGCGCCAGCTGCGTCTGCCCCAGCTGCGCTAGGAGCGAGCGCACGGGTCGCATGGCCGCCGAGGCGGAGGCAGCGTCCGCCAGATTCACGGGCTCCAGGAGCTCGGGTTGCTTGCTGCGCAGAAGTGAGGGAAGGGGGCTGGCGGTCAGGTAAACGAGGTAGGGGTGACCGAGGAGAGGCTGCGGGCGCAAGGGCCTTGGTGCTCGGTACCCTCGCTCAACCGCATAATACCTCGTCACCCTACCCCAGCCCGCTCCGCCCACCCGCTGGCGTCACGGCAGCCCGCACGCTCACGTGAGGATGTCACTGACGGTGGCGTTCCCCTGCGGCTGCTGAGCGTCCTCGTCCAGAGCGTCCGCGGCGTCACGGAGTGGCGCGAGCTCATCCTCCAGATCTATATCGCAGCCCGAGGCCGAGTAGACCGAAACTGCGTCGGTTGTGGCGGTTAGAAGATCCGTCTCCTGCGTGGCTTGCCTGCTGGGCAGGCTATGCATCGTGCGGGGCCCGCTGGGCGGCCCCGACGCCTTTGCGTTGCCGGCGGTGGTGGAGCGCGGGGTGCCGTGCGGAGTGAGGTGCGGTGGGGTGCTACTGTGTGCGCGTGGGTTGAGGTGGGGACCGGGAACCGGCATGCCGCAGCCGGGCGGCGCCTCCACGGTAGCGGCGGCGGGGGATGTGGCGGCAGCGCCAGGGCCGCCGTCGGCAAAGGCGGCGATGCGGCTGAGCGGCCGCTGCCTAGGCGGCAGCGGCGGTGCGCCCCCGCCGCCGCAGGTTCGCTGAGCGCATTCGGAGTGGGCGCGGTTGTTGGAGCAGAGGGCTGCGGCCACCGGGCCGCCAGTGATGGCAGAGGGGCCAAGGAAGCGGCTGCTGAGCGTCTGCTGCGACAAGCGGTGGGTCCGCACAGAGATGATTGCCGGCGCAGCCATCTGCGGTGGGTGCCGGGATGCAAGCAAGTGCGCCCAGCCAAAGCGTGATGAGGTTCGGCCAAAAAGCGAGGTGGTCCCAAGCAACGGACTCCGCAAGGCAGAGGCAGAGGCAGAGGCAGAGGCAGAGGCAGAGGCAGAGGCAGAGGCAGAGGCAGAGGCAGAGGCAGAGGCAGAGGCAGAGGCAGAGGCAGAGGCAGAGCTACCGGTATCTATGAGGCGGCCAGACAGCCCAGACTCACCCCGTCACAGGAGGCCAAGGCGGCGCAGCCAGCGGGGTGGGCGAACTTGGGCTGGCCGGGCTCCAGCTGGCTGGCTTCGAGGGGCCCCGCCCGAGCGTTGACGCCGCAGGCTCCGCTGGAGGAAGCACTTGCGCTGCACCAACCTGCAACGGAAGCAAGCATGACTGTATAACTCAGCAGGCCCGTGCTTAATAATGCTGGTGCGCGGCAGGCGTGGCTTTGCACCTCACAGACCGGAAGGCGATGCGCACCCGCCCACCTGGCCCCTGGTCTGCTGAGCCCTTGCAGGCGGACTGGCTTTGAGACTCGCTGGCCAGACCCAGAAAGCGGTGTAGGGAGGTGCGGTCCCTCTGGCCCGCCGCGCCTGCAAGGTTGAGCAGCAGGATTTCCAGTCGCTGAGGGTGGGTGAACTGATCCGCGGCTTGGCCTTTCAGCAGGCATGGGCAAAAGCTAGCGGCCCCGACCATGGCGACCAGCAACACCAGCACATGCTGCCGTACCAGCCGTACCGACACGGTATGCACGGTACTCACTGCGCTGAGTCATGCCAGCCTGGCTGGGCGCTCGGCTGTTGACGGCGCTGACGGGCGCCGTCGAGATGGTAAAGAACGGTGAGGCGCAGGGGTCGTCATCCTCCGGGGGCGAGGTGCCGAAGGCTCCCACGCTCTGCGGCCGGCCATCACCGCCACCATAGGCCCCGACGTCGGTGGCTCGCATGCGTGCGGCGAGGGTGGCGCAGCCGCCCATGTGCCCGGCAGGGCCCCCGTTGGCGGAGACGCGGCTGCCGCTGCCGACCTCCGGTACGTCGCCCGGGGCCGGGGTGGCACGGCGGCGAGCGCTGGTCCGTGCCCGGAGCATGGCAGAGCGGTCCTCAGTCACCTCCTGCATGCAGGTGGCGCGGGAGGGCAAGGGCAAGGGCAAGGGCCGGGCGTGTGGGTTGGGCCAGCCGTGCCTGAAGAGCGGGGAACTTGACCGTGCAGGACATGAAGCTGTGGAGAGCGGCCCTCCCTAGGGAAGGCAGGCCAGCCCCTGGCCCCAGCCCCTGGCCCCAGCCCCTGCCAGCCCCATCCGCCCTCACCACGTGGAGCCCCAGGTCCGAGAGCTTGCACACCAGCTCCCCGTTGTCCTCCTTCTTGAAGAGGATGTTCTCCTGCGGCGAGGAACGTTGGGGAGATTAAGAGTCCGTGCCCTTGGTTGGGGCCACGTTACTACTTCTGGCGAGGATACGGGTTCTGGCGAGGATACGGGTTCTGGCGAGGATACGGGTTCTGGCGAGGATACGTTTGTGGGGGTGGGGGTGAGGAGGGGAAAGGCGGGCCTGGCATGCGGCTCAGGGTAGCGGGGGGATAGAGGCGGTGGGGAAGGAGGGGCGTGGGACTATGGGTCTGGGGCACTGGCGTGTCGGGAGCGGTGGCTGGGAGAGGGATTGAGCGGGGGTTTGGGCGTCGCGTGCAGGACGGCTGGCTACTCAGCACCGGTGATGACATTACTACTGTTGCACCCAAGGTCCCCAGCCTGCCGCTCCAACCCACTCCCGCCCCCGCTCTCGCTCGCCTCCCCGACCCCGCGCCCGCGGCGCGCCTGCAGCACAAGCGCTAAGCGCCCGCAGGGATCCCTCCATCCATGCCATGTAGACCTCGCCACGATCCACACGGGAGGGTGCGGCGGCCGAGACCCGGGGCGGAGGGCAAGTGCGCAGACGTGCCGACCCTCGCAGTATACACAATCGAGGATGGGTACCCTCGCCACGCACGCACCGTCGCGGCACATTACTGGTTGCGTATGACTCACCAGCTTGATGTCACGGTGGATGCGGGTGGGCCGCATGGCATGCAGGTGTGCCAGAGCCGAGGCCAGCTGGAGGGGGGCACGCGGATACATAGGGGACGTTGGGCCGGGGGACGGCAGTCGGCAAGGGGACTAGGACACAGAAGGCAGGGGCGAACGGGAAGTAGCATTTGATCGCCGTGGCTGGACAGGCAACGCGTGGGCGTACACCCGGAAGCAGCGTACCCGGATGACCGACACACACCTGTTGCAGCCAGACAATGGCCTGGGAGGGCTTGTAGGACCGCCGGCCGGCGACCATGGACCGTACGATGAGGTCTCGCGCAGTGTGAGGCTGTGGTGGGGAGGGGACGACGCAAGGTCGGAATGGGTGAGTCATGCGCGCGTTTCCCCCTCGTTTCTAGGCCGTTTGCTTCGGGCAGGCACGCAAGCCAGCCGCACGGTGCGTTTCCAAGCCCTGGCAAGCGCCCGCTCCCCACCGGCCCCCGCCCTCTAGATAGCTCCAGCCCTCGCCTCCGAGCTACTGAGCTAGCAGCAGCGCACCTACCTCGCACAGCTCAACAGCCATGGCGAGCGTGGGTTCGCGCTGGCTGGGGTTAGGAGTGACGCCACCAGCCAGCCGAGTCACCCCGTAGCAGGCCGCGATGTGACTGCGTGGGGGCGGGTTGGGAAGCCGGGGCCGGGTGATGCGCGACCAATCTAGCCCGATTGGAGTGGGAGGGGCGGGTGGAGGGGTCCACGTGGGGCCGTCGCAACCCGCACGCCGACTCACGGGTGATCGATCTGCTTCTGAAGCTGTGCCTCTCGGAGAAACATAGCCGCGGTTGCGGTGCGGTCGGCAGCAGCCTGCGCAAGGTCGCCGTTTTTCGCGGAAGCCGCGACGCACACGGGCGCCAGCACCTTGAGGGCAACGTCTTGTGCTTTGCCATCCGCATTCAGCAGCGTAGCCGCGAAGCACTTTGCGTAGGCCCCAGAGCCAAGATGCTTGCCGATTCTTATTAGTCGGCTGTCATCAAAAAGCGTGTTGTCTATGTTCTGCTCCATACTACTGCAAGGAGAATGTCCGCGTGCTGAAACGGGCCCCTTCCGCGCGACAAGGTCGGGGCGGGCAACGGAACTATTGATGAACGGCAACGCTGACTGCGCCCGAAGCGACAGACAGACAGAAGTATATAGTGAATCACTGTAAGTATTGACGCGCCGCTACACAACGGCCTCACGGGGGTCGGCGTGGACCCGCACGAAACGCAGAAGTGTGACGACGTCGGCGCCCTACCGAACCCCCTCGTTGTATACGACTGTATCGCGCACTACACAGCGAGTTGTGGGTGCGTTTTCAAGGCGGGGCCGCCCCAAAACCATGTTCCTGCAGCGCCAGGTAGGCCCGTGCCCGTGCCCGTGCAACCCCGCCCCTGGCTACGTACCTGGCGACTACCTGTCAAACGCCCTGGCCCCCCCCCTTGGCCCCTGCCGCGTGCAAAACCCTGACGGCCCAACGTTCCCCCACCGCCAACGTCACGCAAGCCCCAGGAATGGCTATTGTCCATGGCGCCCGTGCACCCCCGTGCACCCTCTGTCACCCCCTTTACGAACCTGGCGACCGTACCGCTTCCATCGTCGCGAGCAACCCCCTGCCTGCGTGGCAACCGGTCCCTCCCCCCCCACAGAAGAAACGTTTGAAGAGAAGGTCTACGAAGCAGACATACTGTGCAGCACTCACTGTTCAGGCGCCACCCCCTCGCACAAAGTCCTCGAAGCTCCCTGCGGTCGGCTGAGTTTGCGCCTCCCGTTGGTCGGCGAGAGGGGGCCGAGAGGCCGGCGGAAGAAACGTTTGAAGAGAAGGCCCACTACGTACGCTGGGTCTTGCACGCGCAGGACTGCTGTCCCCGGAAGGACCAAAGCCGGTTGGAGGGGAGGGGGAGGCCTCCAATGGGGGAGAAAGCTTGTTCGTTCCTGCCCGAGGGAAGCTGCTGGGCGGTGCTCTCAAGAGTACAAACAAAGTTGCCCGATATCATGCCCCAAAGTTCCCCGACTCGCCCCGACCCCCCCCCGACCGACGGCCGCTGTGCCGCCTGGCTTTGATGAAACGTCGCTCCTCGAGCAGGGTTGCGGGTAGTTTCTCGCGTACCCTCGTCGCCCGTTTCTCCTTCCCCCCGACCGACGACCGACCGAGAACTTTGGGTCCCCATAACTTTGCAATCAAGCCCCCGTTCTGATTTCTGAAAGCGGATTTGGGCTCCTCTCGGCAAGCTCTTTCCAGATGAGGCATGATGTCCGCCCCCTGGTGCCCTCCCCCTCCGTCCGTCGGCTCACCCAACTGACCCCGCCCCGACAACGGACAACCTCCCATTCATTTGGTTGGCAGGGCGTGGTCGGGGCCCGCCGAGACCGCGGCGGATTATGGTGCGGCTGGGCATTGACCCCTCCCTGCTGCGTAGCCTCTGCTTGCCCTTCGGCCTTTGGCCCGGGGGTAAGATAGCCAACTGCCGGTGGCTCTCAGTCCGTGATCTTCCTCACTGGCACCATACATCCTTGGCACAATGGGGTAGCGCGGATGGGTGAGTGCCTTGAGTGGGGCAGATCTAGTATGCACAGATCGGGTCAGATGTGAGACGAGAGATGAGATGAGGGTGTTACACGCTCACCAGGTGTCTCCCCTGACGCTCACCGCAGATGGATGGATGGATGGGGACCTCCCCTCGCTCTCCAGGCGTGCGACACTGCGAGTCATGCATCGCCCCCATACACGCATGTTGTATTTTTGGGCTGAGCCGCCGACAGGCTCTGTGGGCGGCGAAGCCCCCAAGGATTACCCCGTGCCTGTGTCACACACAAACTTGCAATCCACGCCCAGCCCACGATGCCACAAGCTTTAGTTTCATTATCCCTAAAGAAGGGTGTTTCCTGGGTGTTTGCCACGCCAGGGCATGTGATGGACGGCCCAGAGAGCCAAACCCTGCCAAATGCATCTACCAACCCAACCGCCTCAGCAAGTCCGTCTATGGATACATGGATGTAATGGATCCTGCCTCCATCCGTACGTTATCCATCCATCCTTCAGCTGAGCAGCACGAAAAGCGTCACGCACGTTCACACCGTTTCACACCAACATGAGAATTATTTCCCCCCGTAACCGAGCACAATTGAATGTGCTATGGAGGTCCACGACATGACGTATCTACGTATCTTGCATCAGCAGACACGCCATCCAGCAATTGCGCACCAACCGGCAGCAGTTCCCAAGCACTCAGCCCCATCAATTGGCAGTCTTGAAGTAGTACCACTTCAAGGAACAAGGAAATAAGTGCGCTTACGATCAAGTGCTGCTGAAGCCAGCAGTGGTTGCATGTTAGCATCCCTTACACCCCCCTGCCTGCGCCGTCTCGAACTACTGCTGTCTCCTCATCACAGGGAAAAGGGCTGAGTTCCAAACCCCGCAAGGCCGGGCAGCACTGGGGCGTCGAGTCCCCCAGTGCCCTCCCCAGCACCCTCGCCGAGTCCCCAAGCGCCCTTTCCAGGCCCCCCCGCCGAGTCTTTCACCGACCATGTTTCCCCACGCACCTGAGTCCCCAGTCCCCGGTTCCCCGCCCAAGTACGTACTCCTGTCCCCGCTTCCCGAGTGCCCACTCAGTCCCCATTTGCCCAATTCGCAGCAGAGCATCAAGCAAATTAGGCTTGCCAGATTCAAGAACCAAAGGACTACTACGTGCCATTGTACAATGTTGAATTACGCTCGGAAGGAGTACCAAGCACGAATAATAACCCCTTGAGCATAACATCAGGATCTCATCGGTACTGCGATGGTAACCACCCCTCGCTTGATTGCCCCTTGCCTTCGTCGTTACGTTGTGCATGCGCTACTAGATTGCGCTATCGGCGACAAATAAAGCCGAACTAGCCAAATCGACAACAGGTTGGCTGGGGAGACGGGGCGGGCGGCTATGGTGGGTCGCCCTAACTGCCACTATGGGGAAGGGCGGCCCCCGTCACGGGTACCCGTACACCGGTGTTGGGGCTTGCATGCGTTGCGTGTGCTGCGTAGCGTTGGGGGAAGTGTTCCGGCGGAACAACTTGTGCCCAGCACCACCCATGGCCCGCCACGCACCCTGCTGCCCCTGGCAGATATAAGAAGCACGCAGCAGCAGGCGGGACGGAGCAATTGCAGGGGAGCCCATCCACGGTGCCCATGCAAGCACTGTGACGCCGGCGTTGACCACCCATGGGGCTCCGTCCTCGCCAGATAAGCCTTCCGCTAAACGCGTGTGCGCAAGGCGCCCGCCCTCGACCGACCCTCTGGAACCGTTAGAGCCCTTGAGCCAGGACCGCAATGGCCTCGAGCACCTGTACCGGCAGCGGGCGGGAATGGGATGGCAGGCGTAAGGCAGCAACTTGCCTGGCTTGAAGCTCGCCATCGGAGCAATCACTGAGCACGCTTGCTTGCAGGAAGCTTCCTGATCAAGGACTGAATGGCAGGCCAGCCAGCCAGCAGCTGCTGCAGCCAGGCATCTGGCTCTGCTACGCTTCTTTGCTTCCCACGCACGCACGCATCTATCGTCACACATCACCTGTCCCGCCGTGGGCCTGCGGCTCGGGTCCGGGTCCACGCACCAGGCGTAGAGGGGCGCCAGGTGGCCGTGCTGACCCGGCGGCCAGGCGGGGGCCTCGAGCTCGCCCAGGGCAGCGGCGCGGCGCAGGAGCTCTGCGCAGAGGGAGCGAGGCAGGAGTTGAGACGGCGAGGCGGAGGTGCAACAAGCTCCTAGTTTGGGAAAACCCTCGGCATCCCGGGCTCCCGCCGGGCCCCCGGGCCCCCGGGGGCCCCTCAGCCTAGCTGCTGCTCACGCACCCGGACGCGCCCTCCGCCAAGGCAGCTCGCCGCCGGTGGCCATGAGGTACAGCAGCATGCCGTACGCGTACATCTGTACGGCAAGTTTGTGCACATACGGCACCGCAGCTTTATCGGCCCATACGGCCGGCTAGATAGCATGCATGGCAACACAAGGGTTAATGGCGTCAAGCAAGCACATGGCACGCGCCCGTCTACTCACGTCTGCTTGGGGCGTGTGCACTGCCCTCGGCCGTGCGTAGGCCTCTGGTGCCAGCGATGCAGCCCAGGGCTGGCCACGCGGGCTCAGCGGTCCCCACGGGTCCGCCGCCATGTCCTCCAGAGTGGCGCTGCCCGCATCCGCCAGCCTGGCCACGAAGCCCAGCTGCTCCGTGTGGGAGGCCGCCAGCAGCACGTTGGCGGGGTGCAGCGCGCCGTGTGCGGCCCCGGCGGCGTGCAGGGCCTGCAGCCCGCTCGCCACGTCCCGGGCGGTGCGGAGAAGCGCCGCCTGGGCCGTGGGCAGGGGCCAGGCGGGGCCCGCTGCCAGGAAGGGGGAGGGGCGGCTCCGGGACAGGGAGTACAGGTTGCCCTGGAGAGGCGGCAGGGCAAGGGCACGAGGGTTCATTAAGCAATTCTCACTGACCCTAAGGTCAAGTTCCGGATCCCAATGCACGCACAACCCAGCCCTCCTCCACACGCACGCACCAGCAGGCAGTGCTCCATGACACTGACCGTGACCCGGGCCCCGGGGACCAGGCCGGGGACGGAGCCCAGGGCCCGGTGCGCGGGCGAAGGCGGCGGAGCAGGACGTCCCCTGGATACATTGTCAGGGAGCCTGCTGGGGATAGGTCGAGCGAGGGCCGTACGTACTCAGTCCGATCTTGGAAGCTGAATGGACCCATGTCATGCGTGGACGGCCTTGCTGCTGGACCAGCATGGTAATCACCATACATGATCTAAAGCTCGGACTACTCGGACTCCCAAACCCCTCCCTCGAGACACGGCCCGGCCGCTGCCCCGCCGCGGGCTTCCGTCGCTGCTGCTAGTACGTAGGCCTCACCCATGCTTGGTTGCGCTGCCGCTGAATCGAATCCGGACGCCTCCAGGAATTGCCGGAGCCCTCCACGGCGCGCCTGCTGCTGCCCACGGTTGGGCCAGCCGGGCCGCAGCACGAGCGGCGGGTACAGCTCCAGCCAGCTGCCCAAACCCAACACGGCTGTGCGCACTTCAAACACCCGCAATAGGCTGCTGGGCTGTGCGGGCGACGACGGGTCCTCGGGATCACACGAGCTGCTGCTAGTCATCAGACTGCTGTCGTCCATTTGGGTGCCGCTACTTCTCGCCAGGGAGTACGAGGAGTCGGCGGCGGCTGAACCGCGACCACCGCGGTCAGAGGGGCCGGCGGCTCCACCGAACTCCCAGATCTGGACAGGCACCTCCGTCGCCTCCCCTGGCTCGGGGCCTGCTGCTGGCACGGTACGTGATGACCCGCCGTAGCCTTGCGATTGCCTCTCTATGCAGCTCCAGTGCTGGGTGGTTGCAACGGCGCCAGCCTTCACAAGCGGTGCCGCGCGCACCAGCCCCAAGGTGGATGGTGGGAGCGGCGGCAGGGTCTGGAAGCGAAGCAGCACTCGTTCGCCGCTCCAGACGCCTGCATGCAGCATTGAGCTTCCCATGTCATTGGGCACCCCACCGGTACAGGTCTGAAAGAAACGGTTCTCAGAGTCGGAAAGACCTCGAGCAAGGGGCCGAAGTTTCACCGCGGAACTGCCAGTGCGTGGCAAAGCCCACAATACTTTACTAAGGATGCCGCACGATTCCGCATGTGCCCCTTGGACCGACCCTATGCTTCATGCAAGCAAGGGCGGCGGCTCCTATGGTCAAAGCGCCCTCCACACGCCGCAAGCAATGCACCCACCTGACCACAGCGCATTCGGGCGACCCGACCGATCCGCCGAGAGCGGACTCAGCTCGCTGACGCCTCCGAACAGCTGCTCCAGGAGGAGGGGCAGCTGCGGGGCTGCCGCGGGGTACGCCAGGGCATCGGCCGCCACCTCAGTCATTCCTGCCGGCGGTGGGTCCTCACCGCCGGCGGTGGCGGCTACGGTGGAGGCACCATATCGGTACACACCGTCATGATGAGTCATGGCGCCTTCACGGCTGGACGCGTGGGCACCAAGCTGCCCCCAGCGGGTGCGCGCTCCAGCAACTCGTCCAGCTGCAGCGCATCTGGGCTTGTCCGGTTCCTCTTGTTGGCGGCCGCTTTCTACGCTTTCCCCCCGCCACCGCAAGGGCAGGAACTGAGGCGACGATGAGTCACCTTTTCCTGCGTCGCCGTGACTACATGCCGCCTCAGCCGCGCCAGGGCCGGCACGCAGGCCTCCCTCATCAGCGCTGTCTCCTGTTTGCGGGTAAGGGGGTACCAACGAGGCGGTGCAGCCGGAGGCAAGTGGCTGGGCGGCGCGCGGCGGACATGCGCACGTACTGAGGCGTGGCGCCTTGTTGCGTGACCGCCGCCTAAGACCATGTCAGGCTTGCAGGTTCAGATCAGCTAACTGCTCCTGAAGCGTACGCTAGCGAAGAGCGCAGCCAGGCCCTCGACCGCTTATTTGTGCTGCTGTCAGTTCGAATCGAGCCAGCGCAGCAGTGGCTGCATGCCCGAGCTCAAACGTAACATACTACCCCAACGCTCTCCAACAGCACTGCTGCTTGGTAGGCAACCCAGGGGCTCACCTGCTGCGGCGCCCCCAAGCTCGGGCTCGCGTCGGCGTTCATCGTCCCTACGTCAGTCGTTTGCCCGGTTACTCGCGGGTAACGGGGCCCAACCCGGTTACCGCCGACCCGGTTACCGGGTCAACCCGGTAAAACCAAAGGTGGTTACCCCCGCCCCGCCATTCGCCGCGACAGATTGGTTCCAGTTCCGCTCCGTACCTTTCAATTTGCGCGCTGGGCACTACTTGAGCGCGCACAGAGGCGCAGTGCTGCATTTCCGGTCACCTAGTGCATAGCCCTTCGCCTGCCCGTGCACTCGCGGCTTTGTCGCACCCTGCTGCTTGTTCTACCGCGCCACGGTGCTGCTACACGTCCTGTACCATTGAAAGAGTTCAAATCGACGACAAGGTGAGGTCGGCGCGGCCTTGTGTGCCTTGGCTGCTGCCCGTCGATCGCCTCGCCTCGCCTGCTGCCGACTGCGCGCTCCCTCCTCTCTTCCACGCGCGCTCTCATCACCTTATTAGGGTGTAGAGCTTCTATTTCAACTCGTCGCTTCGTTAGCGCTCGAATTTATGTTGTGTGCGCGCGCCCCCGCCTGGCGTGTCGAGGGCACTCGTCAAGGCCCCGCCCCGCCCCGCTTTCTCGCCTTCTTTAAACGCGTGTGCCTTGCTGCCTTCCGACCCTGCCGCAGATGCCGCCCGCGCATTCGCTTGCCCAGATCATCGCCCCCCTGCGCCACAACCGCACCCACATCTTTTGCATTGGCACCGACTCCTACCCCGCCCACCGCTGGGACGAGGACTACATGCCAGGATACTGGGTTGTGAGCTCCAGGACCCAGTTCGGCTACCCCGGTGGACGGCGCTTCATGCAGCTGGCCAAGACCGCCAGCAACGGCGAGGCCCTCACCCCGGCAGGCAACCTGACCACCTGGACCGTTCACCAGCCCGTGTACGCGGTGTCCGTCATGAAGCTCGAGGATGCTGAGCCCGAGGTGAGCACAGCTTCAGCGGGTGTGTCGTGTCGTTGCCTGGTCTGTGCAGTAGCCACCCGTCTGTCTTTGAGGATATCGCTCAAGCCTTAGGCTGTGCACGTCTCAGGGGCCCTAAAGGGTGCTGGGTGGGCCCACTTCAGGGGCACTGCACATGACGTGATGACTGATCCTGTGTCTATTGCTCATCTGTGTGCTTTCCCTGACTCCGCTGTCCATGCCCCTGCCCCTGCCCCTCCTCTCCACCCCAGACGTGGAACCCCGTGGACACCATCTCCATTAGCAACATGCTGGGCGCCCGCGAGTACAACTTCAACATCTTCTGGTCGCTCTCCTTCGAGGACACCAACGAGGAGCTCAAGCGGCTGCTCAACGACCCCAAGCTCTCCGACGAGACCATTGCGGCGTCCACTCCCTACGTCAGTGGTTTGCCCGGTTACCACGTGGGTTGGAAGCTGATAATGGTCGAGGGTGGTTACCGGGTCGGACCCGGTTACCGGGTCCAGGGCGTTACCGGGTCAACCCGGTAAAATGCACCAAGTTTAACAACCTTGGTAACGTCATTACCCGAGCGCGTTTACCTCCAGACCCGGTTATCTCCACGCACCCGCAGGTTATCTCCGTCCATCCACTCCCCCACCCTCACTTAAGATCTTGGCCTTCTGCGCAGCACTAGCCACCTCGACCGCCTACAACGCCAAAACAGAACCGGCACATCCCTTGGCCTCCCGCTCGCTAACCCCCTCAGCCTCACAGCGTGCGCCTGCATGCAGCCTGCCATTTCTGCGAGTTGAGGCCTTCAAACCATAGATAGGTAGGTACGCCCTCTAGGTCAACTAGACAGCCGGGTGGATGCCCTCGCTCGCTGTCATGCACCACTAGATAGCTAGCCATCAGTACTCCGCTATCCTGGGTTGGGCTTGGCAGGGTTGGATGGGGGGCCCCCACCACCCCGACGCGACTGGGTCTGCGGGGAAGGGCGTAGGGAAAGGGCGTTGAGCTAGAGGCTTAGGGCACAATGTAGCCGCCAACATTCGTGCGCCCTAGGGCAGGCCTGCCGCAGGCCTGTCCCCATCTTGATCCGTGCGCGTCCACATCACCAGATGCCTCCGTCCTCTCTCTTTTTATGATGCGGATGATGGGTGCGAAGGCATCGCAAGGATGCCCTTTGTGCCCGCCTGCTGCCGCCCTCGTCTCCGCCCCCTCCCTTTCCGTAACACTCGTGTGCGTTTCTCCCGCGAGATGTGCCATTACCCCCTGTGCCCCTTTGCCCTCGCGGGCCTCCCAGTTCCAGGCGACAACGAGCCCTCCCACAGATCGTCTCCTCGCCTGCGTAGTCTGCGGAAAACGCCCCACGCCACCCCACAACCAAGCGCTTCGCTTCGTTGATGTGCTTCTTACCCCCGCTCTCCCGCCCCCGGCGTGTACCGCACGGCAGGACATTGTGGTTGTCCCCCCGTCGCCCCCTACATTGCCACACACACCTGAGCATTGTCATTGGCATGCTCCACAGTGCGCCAGCGAGGACCGCAGACCGAACTCCGCGTAACTCAAGCACCCGGATGGGAAGGACCACTTAGCTCGATCGGCCTCCGTCCTGCAAGGGTAAAGGGGAGTGGGAAGGGGATACAGGGATGCATTTGGTAGAGAGCTACAGGATACAAGCCCTACAGCAGCCGAAGTAGCCGAAGGGGGGGAAACCCCCCTGCCGGAGTCGTAGTCACCCCCGTGAGCCGCGAACCACCTCGACGAAGCCTCCCGACGAAGCCCCCGTGAGGACGCCCCTCACTCGCCTGCCCTCACCCCTGCTCTGCGCCCCGCGTTGTTAACCCCAAGCCACTCCCCTCGCTAGCCACACGCACCTGAGCACGCCTGAGCAGCGTCATTCGCGTGGTCCATAGCGCACCAGCGGGCGGCGGGGATCCTCAGCCCATCATCCACAGCCGTAGTCCGCGCGCACGTCCCCGCCCCGAGCACGCCGGGGTTGCCCACGTGCTGCCCTCTCTATGTGGCATTCGCTTGCTCTTAACGGCAAGATGCACTGCTATGGACTCAGCGCGGCGGGCAAGCGCAACCATACATGGCTTGCCGTGGTCACTGCTGGGCGAGTAGCTACTCAACATAAGCGAAGCATCATAAAAGGATGTGCATCGCGATAGGCGCGACGAGCTAGCCCTTGCGTGTTGGCTTCCATGTTCAAACTTTAGGTGCGGTCAAAGCGCGCGCTGTGCTGCCTAAGCAGTATGGCTTGACAGTGATGTTTGTATCAGTATATAAGCAGTGGCAGAAGTGCCAGACAGAGTCCCAGGGACAGAGCTGTCGCGGAAGTCGTCTGCTCGTACACTCCAGGCGCGCACCGCGCGTGCACCGCCGAACATCGCCGCCACACCGCTGCTTAACATAGTCGGCTAGATGGTGGTCAGAGCTGCCGAGGGGTGGCTTGGGGGAACCAGCGACGGCTCCAGGGAATGCTGACATGCCATGTCAGGCCCGCCCTCTCCGCAACTCGGCCGACCTGCAGCCTCCCAGCCACTGCAATAACGGTGTGGAGGTAGACCGACACACCGCAGGCTGATAGCTGTCGAGAAAGCAAGGAGAGAAAGAGCGGAGGCGCGCGCGACGCATGTGTGGTTGTGCGCGGGCTCCCTCAAGCGCCGTGCATGGCAAGGTGGCCTAGTGTGGGCTCTCTGAGTCTAAACACAAAGCTCGCAGCTGTCCCACGCGGCTTAGTATGAGTTCAGGCGTAGAGCTGTGCGAAGCGGGGTAACCACCTTTGGTTTTACCGGGTTGACCCGGTAACCGGGTCGGCGGTAACCGGGTTGGGCCCCGTTACCCGCGGATAACCGGGCAAACCACTGACGTAGGGACTCCCATCTGGTGCCCCTTCACCGGGCTGTGGGGGCTGATGCGCGGTGTGGAGGGGCAGGAGGGCAACTTCGAGGCCTACCTCGTGGGCTCCCTGTCGCCCAACTGGCCCGAGAAGTGCATGGTGGAGGGGCTGATCTGGCTGGAGACCCGCTCCCTGACCTGCGTGTATGTCAGTGGGCATTGACAGCAGCGGCCGGCTGGCACCAAGCTGCCCAAAACAAGCAGAGAAGATCGCACAGCTCATCCTGGGCGGCAGATGCCTTACGTGGGTCTCTGCCAGCGCAGTCCCGGCATGATAATGGCGCGCATGCGCGCTCGCAGAGCCACGCAGAGCCTAGCCGGAGCCTGACGTGCTTCCAACTTGATGCAAGTCAGCTAGAAGTGCGAAGTTTGACACGGGCGTGCCTAAATTCGTTGATTTTGTCAGCAGCGCCTCGGCCGAGCCCGACCGGCCCCACGAGCGTACGGCGGCCGTACATGTGCTCATCCGCCGCGAAAGTCCGTGTTTCGCTCTGGCGCCGCGAGCGCCCGCGCTTCCTTCCTTCATTCGTGTGTAGCTCGCTGTTCCTAGCACATCCCTTCGTGCTAGCTTGGTTGGACACCCCGCAGAATGAAGGCAGGGCCAAGCCAAGCGCGCGGCCTTGCATCCAGCCTGCCTCCCCTAGCCTCACCCTGCTGCCCGTCATCAGCTGCGCCAGCCACCAGCACCCAGCAGAGGCGACGTGATGTACGTATGGGCGGCGGGGGACAGCAGCATCGGTCAGCGAGGTGGTGAGGATGATGCGACGCACAGCAGTACTGTACGCAAGGGCCATTGATTGGTTGCGGATGGGCGGCGGCGCCCGCTTGACGAGGACGGTGGCACTTGTGGCAGGCTGGCAGGGGCCATCTAGCTAGCTAATGCTTGTGGCAGGCATGGGATGGAGCAACTTTAGGGGCGGAGTGTTTGACTGCGAGAGATGAGGGGTTGGTCCCTGCTGAAGCTTAAGCTTTCCTTAAGGACTCTTCGGAGGCGGGGGGGGCTCAGCAGAGTATTAGTACGCGCCCATCTGCTGCTGCTGTCTGTCCCATCGGACGTCCCGTCAGGCCGTGAGGCCGGACGGCAATCCTCACACAGCATGCGTGAGGTAGGCTCGTGGGCCGCCGCGGTATGTACGATTGCTCCGAGCCCTTTCCTCGCTTGCTCCACCACATCCTGGCGAATACCGATCGATACCTCCTACCCAGGATTGGCCTCATCAGGTCCGCCACAATTGGGTAGATAGAGGCCAAACTTCTTGATGTAACATGAGGCCAAGTGTTGCTGCTAGACCATGAAGTTACAAATTGGGGCCGCTATACCCCTGAGAGCAAGAAATCAGGTTCAATGATCGACCTTGCGCTCAGATCGACCCTGCCTCAATCAGCCGCCGCTCACAGCAAGCACATACACACGCACGCCTATCTACCCTTGCCTACCTAGAGAGAGGACAACAGCAACAGGGAACATACAACCCATCTGGCAGCAGTCCCTCATCACTCGCCTACCTAGCTTTCGTCCCGCACGCAGGCTTGTGGCGTGGGCGTGGGACTCGCAGCATCACGCCAGCAGCTACAGCAACCCCGCATCCGCCACGGCGTCCCGGAATGCCTGCTGCGCCCCTGGCAGCCGAAACAAACCAACGGCTTTGCCTTGGTAGCTGCGAGGCGAGGGTGGGCGGAATGCAGCGGCGTATGAGCGTATTGAGCGAACGGTCGGGCACAGCTAGCGGCTCCAAGGTTTGAAGGTGTTGTGCCTCTAGTCCGCACGCAAAATGGTGAACACCCGCAAGAGAGCAGATGTGTCTCCAGTGCGTGCGTATCATCAGCTTGCTTACCGGCCTGGCCGCCCACCCCCGCGGCCCCCCAGCGCTTCCGCCACACGCGCTCCGGCGGTCTTGGCCAGATCTGGGTCGCCTGCCACCAAAAAGGTGACCTCCACGCTGGGGGCCGGGCAAGGGAACGAGGGGGTGGGGAGGGCGGAGTCGTTCGGACAGTGGAACCATCAAGTTGCACCGCTCCGCACCGCGCTAACGAGGGAGGTACATGCGGTGGTGCTGCGCGCACTGGCTACGTGCAACTAGTGAAAACGTCCCTTGGCGCACCTTCCTAGCTAGCTTTGCATCCCTAGGCTTCGCACGGTATGCAGGCCCCGGCCACGCCAAGCAAGCGCGCATCCCGCCCCAACTGGCGCAACAGCACGGGCCCACGCCCTCACCTGTCCTCGACCCCGGGCTTCCGCGACTGCGGCACCGCCCCCGGCTCCGTGTCGTCAGCCGTGAGCAGCAGCGCCCGGAGCCCCGGCCCCGCCTCCAGCGCCGCCGTCGCCAGTGCACCCAGGAAGTCGAGGTCCGCCGCGGGCCGGTGCAGCACGGCCCAGGCTCGGCCGCCGCCGCCCCCGCCGCCGCCCCCGCCGCTTGAGGAAGGAGCAGGCGCAGCAGGCGCAGCGGACGTGGGAGCGGAGGAACCCCGATTGGAGGTTCGGCCATCATCACTTTGGGGCGGGGGTGGGGGCAAGGAGGGAGTAGACGAGGGGGTGGAGGGGGATGCCGCCTCCAGGGCGAGCGCTCGGCCCAGCAGGGAGGCCAGCTCCGCCGCGAGGAGCTTGCGGGCCTTGGAACCGTCGCGGCGGTCCCTGTTCGGAAGGTGGGGCGAGCACTTTGAGCGCATGCTAAAGACGCAGGGGATGGACGCCGTGAACACTGCGTGGGTGCATGCAGATAGGCTAAGCGACATGGGCACGCCATCTATCGGGCACCACCTGAACCAGGGACGCACCTGAGTAGGGAGTCGACCATGACCTCCTGCCGCGCCTGCCGCCACGCAAGGGGATGCATGACAGGCGGGGCCAGGTTGTGAAGCTCCAGCCCGCCCGAGGGGCTAGCGGCGCAAGGCCCAGCCTTACGTTCGTCCCGCCTCCCAGCTCCCTGGTCCTCCGTCCTCCGTCCTCCTCATCCTCCCTGCCTTCCCATCCACCGCGCAGGGCCCCACCGGCGGGCACGTGATGAGCATCAGCCTCCCATCCCTTCCCTCCCTTCCCTCCCATCCCTCCCATCCCTCAAGGTGGGGACTCACCGGCGGGCACGTGAGCTTGGCCGTGAGCGCCGCCTCCCGGCTCAGGCACCCCGCCAGAGCCGCCAGCGCCCGGCCGCCGCTCATGAAGCGGACGCGCGTGTGCCCCCGCGTGCGCTCGGCGCCCACCAGCTTCAGCAGCTGCACCTCCCCCGTGGAACGCACGTGCGTGCCTGCAGGGGGTCATGGAGGCAAGGGGGAAGGGGGTGTGGGGTCAAGAGGGGGAAGGCACGGGCAGGAAAGGGTGGAGGGGAAGGGGAGAGGGCGCGGGCCGGGCAAAGGGGGGTTGCGGGCAAGAGTAGAAGGAGGCGTGGGACCGGAACGAAGCGTAGCTGAGCGGGACGGGAGCGCAAGGAAAGGAGGGCGTGTCATCCCCATACTCAGCCCCTCCGTGACACAATCAGCGCAGGGGCACGCGCGGGACCCGGGTGCACCCGGGGTCGGAGGAGGAGCGCATGCAAGGGATGGACGGCGTTTCCTACATTACCCTACCCGCTATAACCAACACCAAGTCCAGAAGGGTATGCGCTGTGGCACTAGCCCCGAGCGCAAGGGATGCACGGCGTTTAGGCAGCTGCCGCTCCGCCTACTCCGCCGTGAAACGATGAGCGAGACGCCCCAGGCTGCACCCGCCTGCCCCAGCCAGGGACGGTGTCCCCAGGCTGCGCCCCCCGGCCGCACGCACCTCCGCACGCATTGATGTCGAGCCCCTCCACCTGCACCAGCCGCAGTCTGCCGCCCTTGATCTGCGACCATAGCAGGGAAACGATCTCGCTCCGTCATCCAAAGCAGCCGTGCATGCCAGGCTTGAAGGGCCGGGCCCCCGCCCGTGCCTAACCAGCCCCAGGCCAATCAGCCCCAGGCAAGGCAGGCAAACCCCCCATCCATGGACGGACCGCCGCCCGCCTAGCGCCCGGCCCCGGCCCGGCCCCGCTTGCCTTGTCCGGCGGCGGCAGGCTGCCCCGGAAGCAGGGGTCGGTCCGCAGCGCCCCCATGCGCTCCGCGTCCCCCGGGTCGCGGGGGTCCAGCACCAGCGGCTGCACCGCACGCAGCGCACGCAGCTCGGCGTTGGTGCGGGCCTCCAGCTCCAGCAGCTGAGGAGGCGACACGGGGAGGGGAGGGGGTGTGTTTCCAAGCGGAAACCGATAAGGAGGCGGCAGGCGAGCCCGATGCGCATCGAGGGGAGGGGGGCGAACAAGAGCTGAACAAGATCGGGGTTTTGTTTGTCTAGGATTCAAGCCTTTTGTGGGAGACCGAGTGGTGCGGGCCTCTAGCTCCAGCAGCAGGCGGAGGGGAGAGGTGGTGAGGGGAGAGGGAGGGTAGGAGGAACGGTAGGGCAAGCATCCCTGACGCCCTGCTCCTCTGCCGCCCCATCCATCCCTGCCCATCACCTGCTCTGTGCCCATCCATTTATGCTGGATCCATGTCGCTGCCCATCCCTGCCCTCCCAACCTCCACTTATCCCCGCCCACCTGTCCCCGCCAATCTATCCCCGCCCGCCTATCCCTGACCACCGAGCCCACCTACCCCTGCCCTCCCAACCTTCACCTATCCCCGCCCACCTGCTCTGCGCTCATCTGCGCCAGCGTCAGGTCAACGCTGACGCAGCCGTAGTCGCCCCCCGCGTGCGCCCCCGGGTCCAGCGGGTGCAGTTCCCAGGAGGCCGTGTCAGCGCCCCACAGCAGATCCGCCACGGCGGACAGCACGTGCTGGCCTGCGTGCCGTACAGATCAGATCAGATCAGCATGCAGGGCGCGTGGAGTGCACGTCAGGAGTGGACGTTCCGGACAGTGCGGATTGGAGCGGCAACAGGGCACGTGCGGGTACCGGTAGGTGCGGGGGAATGAATGGACGGGCGGTCCAAGCCAGATGGACCAGTCATGCGCAAGGGCGCGTTGGGATGGCCCGCGCCCCGCTTTGCTGCCGCAAGCCCAGACGCCGGCCGCCGCGCGGGCTGCTTCCGGCTTCCCCTCTTGCCGTCGCCGCCCTCCTCGCCCCCACGACCCCGGCCCCGGCCCCAGCCCCACCCGTGTGCTGGAACCAAGTCGTTGAAAGCCAGCTTGGCATTTGCCTGGCTCGCTCGCTGGTTGCCTCCGGCTTCCTTCCTTGTCGCCCTCCACCCCACGACCCACCCCACGACCCACCCCACGACCCCACCCCACGACCCCACCCCCGCGACCCCATCCGCGACCCCACCCGCGACCCCACCCCCGCGACCCCACCCGCGACCCCACCCGCGACCCCACCCGTGTGCTGCTGCATGTGGTCGAAGCGGCGCTCCCAGTCAATGCGGGCCTCCACTCGGCAGCCGGGTTCCAGCGGGGCGTCCGTGACGTGGACCAACACGCCCTGGGGAGATTGAGGGTGGAGGGAAGGGCACGAGGTGTCATGGGGAGGAAGGGCTGGGCAGGTTAGGGGCAGGTTGGGGACAGGTGAGAAGCCGGGAGGCTGCAAAACCGGCGGCAGCAGAAGACCTAGGGGGCCAAAGGGTCAGGGTCCTTGGGCCTGGGCCGCGAGCTGGGTCGGCCCTGGAGCCCCGGAACCCAGCGCCCCACCTCTCGCCACATGACCGCGCTGACGTTCACCACTGCCGCGGGCGCATCGCCGTCTGCTCCCAACACCAGCAGCTGGCCTGATGGGGGACAGGGGGGAGCGGCACGCTTCAGAGAGGAGCCATGCGTGCACATGCACCCGCCCGCCGAGGGGCTCTGGGAGATGGTTGCCCGAACAACCGAGACCTCCCTGCGTCCTTCTAGGCGCAACCATCTTGCGCGGATTATCCGCGCCACCCGAACTTATATCCACGCGTACCTTGGTCGCAAGGCTGCCCCCCGCTCTCGGGGAACATGGGCGTTTCCGCCAGCACCACCTCATAACTGGTGCCAGCGGCCGGAGCGGCGGGCGAGGGCTCCGGTGCCTGCCCACCCTTGTCCTTTGCGCCCTTGTCCTTGCTCTTCCCCTTGCCAGCAGCTGCTGGTTGCTTAGTCGAGGGCTCGACCCGCGTACAGCTGCGAACAAATTCGCGGTGCAAAGATGGGCGTGGGCGAGGGGACCCCGCCAAGTACGCAATGGCACGCGCCCCTCAGGGACCTTCGACAGCTCCTGCCTGAATGCAACCCCCATCCCCCACCTCACGACCGTGGTGGTCAGCTGGCGCAGGTATGAGTCCGTCTGGCATAGGCAAAGGCCGCCCTCGTCGCCTGCATTGCTCTCCTCGGCCATGGGTGCACTTGCAGCAGGTCACGTAGGCGGGGAGTTGGTTACTGCATAGAGTGAGCTATAACTCACTGGCAGTCTTTGACGGCTCTGCACCTGCACATGCATGTTTTTCATGGGCGAGCTCGCCTCATGCGCTCACCGGCCGGTCTGCTCTCTGCTTCTCATTCCGCGTACTGTACTGATCAATTGGACACATATCGCATAACGAGCCTAGCTAGTGCCTTCTTCACCTCTGCATATACCCATCTCGCGAGATGCTCAGCGGGGTTGTCGCGCTCGGGCGCGCAGCGAGGTCAAGCGAGGCCCTGCTAGCTTCCGCGTGTAAGTTGTTCCACGCTGGGCGCACCAGAGAGCTTCGGCGCGAGCCTGAGTTAAGTGAACACCGACACGCGTGGCAATAACCCACCCACGGCCTCGCCCGCAGCCGCAAGCCGGGGAGCGCTATGGAGCTGGGCTGGCTCGGCTACCCAGTCCCACCGAGGAGCTAGCAGCTATTCCCGCCCGGAGGTGCACTCCACCACTATCCTGGTGGTGCGCAAGGATGACCAGGTGCGCACCCGCCCCACGTGCCAGACGCTCAGACCCTGCCGCGGCCGGTGGATCCTTCGCTGCACAAGTCCTTCCTTGGGGCTCGCAAATGCAGGTGGTGATGATCGGCGACGGCCAGGTGTCGGTGGGCAGCGTGTCGGTCAAGCCCAACGTCCGCAAAGTGCGGCGGATAGGCGAGGGCGTGGTGGCGGGCTTTGCAGGTGCGCAGATCGCCGGGTTCAAGCTGCTACTGGTCCCCCTGAAGGGCTGTGCTTGTGGTGACCACATCACGTTGCTACTGCGGGGCCTGCACTGAGCACGGCTCGCGTGCCTGACCCATCCCCACCTCCTGCCGCTGCTGCTGTAACCCGCCCGGGTCTCCCTGCTCATCAGGTTCGGCGGCTGACGGTTTGTCGCTCCTGGAGCGACTGGAGATGAAGCTGGAGGAGCACCCGGGTGCGTGCCGGGAGGGGGGGCGGGTAATGGGGAGCGGGTACTGGGCGTCGGGTACTGGGAGCAAAAGGCTGAGAGCCTAGGGTTGAGGCTGCAAGCACAAGGGAATCTAGGGCTTGGGCTGTGAGCCTCGGGGTTGAGGGCTCACTATCGGGGCTTCTGGCTCGGCGCGACAAGGGGCGTGTGGTGAGAGTCGCCTGGCCGGGTACCCGTGTACATGGACCTGGGGCCTGGGGAGGAGGGCCGAACTCTCCCGCGGTGGCGCACGTGGCTACAGTTAGGGATTCAAGAGGGGTCCCGTGGTAGTCAGCTGTCAGCCCTGACGCCCGTGTGCCTTGCCCGCCCTTATCCCTCCCCCAGGCCAGCTGCTCCGCGCCGCCGTGGAGCTGGCCAAGCAGTGGCGCCAGGACAAGGCGCTGCGCTTCCTGCAGGTGCGCGCGCGCGGGTGTGCGTGCTGATGTGTACGGCGGGGCGTACGACCGTACGGCAGCGAGTTTGGTTGCGCTCAAAGGCTTTGTAATCCGGGGCGCCCACCACCTGGACCTCGCCCGGGCGCACCTGATGACACGTTGCTACCCTCTTGTGCTGCTGCATAGGCCGAGCTGCTCGTGGCCGACGCCTCCACCACGCTCACCATCTCTGGAAACGGGGACGTGCTGGAGCCACACGACGGCGTCATGGGTGGGTGGGAGTGTGGGTGGGTGGGTGCGGCGAAGGAGGTTTGCGACGGCTGTAGCGGAACTGGTTATACCAACTCGGGCGCGGGAGCTGGTACCTGTGCTTACCTGGTCCGTCACCTAGCTCTCTGCCCGCTGAATTCCTACCCCATGGCCGCAGCGGTGGGCTCCGGCGGCAACTTCGCGCTGGCTGCGGCGAGGGCGCTGGTGGACATCCCCGGCCTGGACGCCATGACCATTGGTGGGTGGCGCAGGATAGGGCAGCAGAGAGCTATCGATTAAGGGATAAGCAAGCAGGGCTGGTGCACAATAAGCCACCAGAGGCCAAGTACGCGGCAGGACAAGCCTGATGTGGCAGCGTGCTGTATGGCCAGCGCAAGCATGCTTATCGCCCATGCTCAGGGATCAGTGCTTTGCTGGGGCATGGCGAAGGGGCCGTGATCCCCCGTCTTCGGGGAGGAACAAGGGCATGCCTGACCCAGTACACCCCGTACCCAAGCACCCAGCATCCCACACCCAACAAGAGCATAGTGTCTGCTCCCCCAGCCAAGAAGAGCGCAACGTCACACCCGCTATCGTCGTACCCTCAGACGTCCCGCCCAAAAAACACCATGAAACCCCCCGCAGCCAAGAAGAGCATGAAGATCGCGGCCGACATGTGCATCTACACCAACGACACCTTCACCATTCAGTCCATCAGCCTGGCGCCGGGGACAGCGGGCAGCGAGGCGGCCGCCGGCAGCGGCAGCGGCGGCAGCAGCTACCCGTGAGCGGGCGCACCCGTCGGCACCCGCGCCCGCACCGGCTCGGACATGGGCGGCCGATCCATGGGTACCCAAGCCGAGGCCCTGGCCCCAAAGCAGGCGGCCTCATCGCGGCACGGAATCTGTGGCGGAGTGGGTGGTTGTCGGGAGAGGTTCCAGTCGCTGCCTGTGAGGATGGCCGGCGCTTGCGGCCCGGCCCTCGCAAGCGCCCGATTGCCGGCGCCTCGGGCGAGGCAGGGGGGTCACCAAGGGAGGCGGGCGTGGGTCGCATGGACTGCAAACAGGCGCTGCGGCGGGCTGGGGTGACTAACGGAGAGCGCCAGACTGGGGCGCGCCTTGCTGCGCGGGTTGCAAGGGGTGGTGCGCTGGGCGCGGCAGCAGTGCCTCAAGTGGTGCGAGGCAGGACTGCAGGAGGGCCAGGCCTAAGTCGGAAGCCAGCAGCGGGGATGTCTTGTGGGACTGCTCTGCAGGAGGGCCTCTTGGTCTGGCCTCTTGTTGGGGTAGGCAGCAGGAACGGAACGGGCGAAGGGGGGTGGCTGTCGTGACGTGCATTTCTCGAGGGGGGCTTGGATTCGGAGGGCACTTCCCTACACCGCATTAAGCGAGCAACGCAAGGGGCCGTGCGCCACGAACTACCTGCCATGGATGAATCATATGGAGGCGTGACGTGCTGCTGTTGCTGTTGAGCGGCCTGGGCGGCTTGACGGGCCGCGGGCCGGCGTTTCCACGTGCGAGGACTGGCGGAGCGGACGATGCCACTTGTATCGGTACGGTGCCGACACGGCGCTCTGCTGCCCATTGAGCCCTCCTTGCTTCCTGAGGACTGACGTCTCGGAACTGCTGGCCAGGTTGGGCCAGAAGTGCTGGGCTGCTGGCGCTCAGAAGTGGAGCCGTGCGAAGGCACGTGAGGAGTCCATGCTCATTGAGCTCCCCTTGTGCCTTGGACCCGTGGCCCCAGCGAGGGCGTTGCGTGCCCTTGCGCAGACAGACAGACAGACAGACAGACAGACAGACAGACAGATGTTACAGGTGTTGACCTAACCCGCACGCTCCGTTAGGGCCAGAGTCGGGACACACCAAGGACTCAGATACGACTAGCTCGCCGCTGAAAGACACGCCCTCACCTTGACCTTGAGGTAGACACACGGCACCACTATTACGAAGATGCGCGGGGCAGGGGGCAAAGGACGGAGTCCGGACGTTTGCCAGTCGTGCCGAGTCGGGTCACTGCCCTCGAGGGCTCCTTGGCTTAAGGTACGGTACGCAGAGGCACCCGCCCAGGGGAGTGGCCACAGATGTGTGTCGTGTGTCAGGGGCCACTTCGTCGGGGGGCCTTCCATCCAGAGCAATGAGAGCATCCGGAGCAGGCCATCCAACAAATAGCGGGCTACCTGTACCTGCAGGGGCACTTCGCGCGAACGGCAGGTTACCGTAGCGCAACGGAGTGCTCCCGCCGGCTGCGTCTGTCCGGGGGTTGAGCGCGAGTTTAGGAGGACCCCCCAGCAGTCCCAGTCCCACGGGTGATACCTGGAGCTACCCTGCCCCAGTCCTCGGTGTTTACAATGAAGGACCCCCCTGCCCCAGAGAACGGACGGATGAAGCCGAGGATTGTTACAAGGCGAGATGACCGGCCAGAAGCAAACTTCCACGCAGGCGAGGGGCCATGGGTCATGGGCCAACGTAAGGGCCTTCACCAAGGCCCTGCTCCCTCTCAGTACGTCTTCAGGCCTACAGTTCGATAAAGTAACCAGTTCGGCGGTACCACCAGCATTCCCGCCACCAAAAGGCATGGACAGTTGCAATCCTGCTACGAAGAAGTTAGCCACGACACACAACAAGGAGCCCGAAGGATGAGGGAGGATGCGCAGGTCCAGGGTACTTAACACCCCCGGCGCTGTCGAGGTGCCGGGCAAAGCCGGCGGGAAGCAAGGACGAGCTGTGGCTCGGGCTCTGATCTATGAAACTAGCACCCCTGGTATCATAATAGCGAACCAGGCAACGGCCAACAATGCAGAAACAACGGTCTTCAAGCAACCCACCGCCGCCCCTCCAGCCCGTCACACGGTGTGCGTGCCTGGCTTGCTGCCCGGCCCAGCCTACACCGTACACAAGTACTGCGCGTCCCAACCCTCCAACCGCACTGGCCACTTAAACATCCGCAACGGCCTGCCAACCCTGCGCAACGCAAACAGCCATCAAGCGGGCCCACCCCAGCTCAACGACAGCACCTGTGCTACTCCACATGACGGTGGCACCTGGTCGAATGAAGCGTGCGACAGGTTCATTCCCTTCGCTTTTCGCACGACGCTGGCACCGCTGACACAAGCAACCCCCCATGAAATGTCCTTGTTCAGGACGCCGTAGATATACGACTCGCGGATGAAGCCCGCCGAGACCACCCACCCTGCCCCTGCTCAGCAAGCCCTCAAGCCTTGTTGCTCCAGCCCCTTAGCCACACCCGTCTGGTAGCGCCTAGCGTGGCTGGCCGTGAGCAAATACGGTACACCAATCTGGGGTGATGCAAGCCCCCGACACCAAACGAACGCGCCGCCCACGAAGGAAAACTGAACCGTTCTTATCGGCCCTCGAGGCGGGTTCCTCAGCTGGGCAAGCAGCAACCCAAGATCTTGTGCACCGCCCTTGCATCGACACCCCACTGAACACGGGTGTTATACTTACCGGTATGCCGAGAAATATGAAGCCGCCATGTAGTAATGCACAGGAACGGCCGACCCGCAAAAGCAGGCCCTCTTCCGCGCATCAGAAACCGCCCAAAGCGCGCAAGAAGATTATAGACCAGCAGCGGACTCCCCCCAAACGTATTGACCAATAGTCGAGGGGCTTGGTCGCAAACACACCACTGAAATTGCCGCAATGAAACGATGAACCCCTCATACGTACAAGAAACGAGCAGCGAATCGATGCTTGCCACCCGGGCCATGGGGAGGCGGCCATGGCATATCCGTACAGGCGCATCATGAGAAAGCAGACCACATACCGCACCTCGACTTATGCTTTCACGTCCATGACCAGCAGTGAACTCTTTCCGAGTTTCGGTGTACAGCTATCGGGCCCCGGCCCCGGCCCAGGCCCTACGCTCCTGCCAAGCCCGCCCTCCGCAGAGCCATCATTAACCCCGGCGGCCCCCACATCCGTTCCCGCGTTTGCCCAGTCCACCCCCATTCCCCTAGCTCACCGCGGCACCCAGACGCCAGGATCAGCGCTGGGCCCGCTTGCACATCCATTCTCAGCCCCAAGACCTCGCTTCGCGCCCGCCGCATTGCGGTCACCGGCCCCTCTTCACCCTCCGTTCGTAAACAGACGCGACATAGCCCCTGGCCTCGCCCCATGGCGCCTCCCCCTCCAAACCCTCACCCCCACTCCCGCTCCTCGGTCCTCAACCCCCATTTCGCAATCCCCCGTGCCCAATCCGTCCTCAGCTGAGTCGCATTGACCCACCTCCATGAGTCCCCCAGCCCCCCAGCCCCCCAGTTTCCCAGCCCCCCAGTATCCCAGTCCTCCAGCCCTTGGCCCCCTCCAGTCCTCACTCCTCCGCCCTCCGTCCTCACCCCTCCGCAGAGCAGCAGCGCACCACCTCCACCAGCCCCCAGCCCCTCCAGCCTCCTCAAGATCCAGTCATCGCTCCTCCCGCCTCCCTCCCTTCCCCCCTGCGCCTCAGCTCCCTCACTCCTCCGCAAAGTAGCAGTGCACCACCTCGACCGGCCCCGTCACGCCCTTGAGCGACTGCGCGCCCAGGCTCACGCCCACCACCTCCCGGCTGAACCCCAGCGCGCCGGCGCGTCCGCCCTCGACCGCCTCGCACGCCGCCATGGCCCCGCCCGATGCCAGCACCTGCCCCGCCGCAGCCAGGCCCGTGATGCGCGAGGCGCGGTTCATGGCTTTGCCGCGGTACGACAGCCGCCCCGAGGCCTCCACCAGGGCCGAGGAGGTGTGGCCCACGTCGATCCCCACCTGGAGGGAGGGGACGGAGATGGGGGGTGGCGGGGCGGGGAAGGGAGCGTTTGGTTGAGGAAAGGCAGGGGTTTCGGCCGAGGAGTGAGGGGTGAGGAGCAGCGGGAGGCGGGCAAGGCCGCGCCGTAGGGGTGCGCGCAATGCTGTGGAAGGCGTACGGCAGGCGTGCGTACGGCATGCACCCCACGCACCTTGATCCGCAGGCCGCGGTACAGCACCTTGCGGGCCTGCATGTACGGCAGCCCGCGCGCAGAGCCCTCGCGCTCGCCGCCCGTCTCCATGTACTCGGCGGGGCTGGCCGCCATGTAGCTGGTGGCGGGTAGCACCTGGGCATGATCAAGGGGACCATTACAGCAGGGACACTGGTCATGATGTGCAAGTACCGCAGCAGCAGCTAAGAACAGCTGACAGCTGGCTCGACTCCAGGGAGGGCCGCCGCCGTACGGTGCACCCGTACCCGTACGGCACAACGCAGCAGCCGGGCGCTAGGCGCTCCCCTCGGAAGACCCCAGAAGAGCAAACAGTCTGAGTGATGAAGGCACCTACCTGGTGTTTGAAGGAGATAGAGCGGAGCATCGAAGCGTCGAGCGCGCTGCTGCCGCGGCGCACCGGCTTGCCGGGCCGCACCTGGGCACGCGCGGGGCAGGGCGTAGCGCAAGGGAGGGCCGGTTCAGAAAGGCAGCGTTGCAGCATACCGTTTGCGTCCGAGGCAAGCAGGCAAGCCGGGTCATGAAGCAGTCCATTGCGTGCATCAGGCAAGCCACAAGCGCATTTACGGGACGGCAAGCCACGCGCGTGTCGTACCTCGGGGGTGCGTACGGGATGCACACTGCCGTACGTGGCCACCTCCTCGGCCAGCTCGTGGGCCAAGAGCTCGGGGTCCCAGTCCTGGGGGCGGAGGGGGCGAGGGGCGAGGGGTGATGAGGCGAAGCCGCCAGGACCAGAGCACCAGAGCACCAGGTGCCAGGGGCTTGCCGCCCCCCTGGCGCCGCATCCAAAACACCCCGCCGTCCCCAAGTACTGTAGTCCCCGCACCCGGCACCCCATACAGCTTTACATACCCGACGCCCCGCTCGCCAGTCGCCACCTGTCTGTCTGTCTGTCTGTCTGTCTGCCCGTGCCGCAAAATCTGTCTGACCCGCCACCCGCTCACCAGCCACTTGAGCTTCTCCTCGCACTCGAGCGCCCACTCAATGGCGGCCGCGGGGGAGCCAAACACGGCCAGGAACAGCCCGTCGCCGCCCTCGGCCAGGTAGCCGCCCCACTGCCCCAGCAGGCCGCACACCAGGCCGCTCAGCTGCTCCAGGCCCCGACCCGCGGGCCCGGGGAGATCCGCGAGTAGCGTGGAGGCGCCCGTTACGCGCATGAAGGCGACCGCCACGGTGCCCACGGGCGCCGAGAGTGTGCCCAGCTGCGTGACGCCGTGGGAGCGGATGCTGAGGCGCGGGTGCGCCAGGCGCCAGAGCATGCCTGCAGGCAGGTGCGGAAGACACGAGGTAGGGGTTCGTCAGTGCGGTTTGGGTCAGCGGCGGGAATGTGGCAGTCCGTGGGGGCGTACGTGAAGTGTACGGGCCCAATTGCTGGCCCTCTCCGACCTATCTCAACCTAGCAACACCTGCGAGGCTCAACCCGCAGGAGTCAGGACTCACCCGCCGGCGCGGCCAGGTACACGGGGGTGCCGGCCTCGGGCATCTGGACCGCATTGGCCAGCGTGAAGAGGCAGGCGCTGGCAATATTGACGGCGGAGCCGGGCCGGGCCAGGGGTGCGGGCCCCAGCAGGCTGCTGTGGGCGCGCCCTGCTGCCACCACCGTTGGGCTGACGGCCTCGGGCGTCGCGAAGTCGTCGTCGTCCTCGTCGTCACAGTTTCCGACCTTCAGCAGCACGTGCGGGCCCGCGTTGAGCAGCATGTTGCTCGCGTGCCGGGACAGGCTGGCCCGCGCGCTGGGCCCGGCCGGGCCCGTGCCTGGGCCCGTGCCTGGGCCCGTGTTGGGCGGGCGGCTGTCCACCGCATCCAGGAGGTGGTGGCCGGCGTAGACCACCACAAGCGAGCACTTCTGCTGCTTGGGCGCGTCGGCGGGGGATGACGCGCGCAGGAAGGGCAGCAGGCGGGCCAGGCCTCGGGCCTTGGGCGCCTGGCGGCCCGCGCCTAGGCGCGCAAAGGCCGAGGCGCTGAGGAGGATGCCTCCGCCCGGGGCGGCGTCGCCCACAGCCTTGGCTGCCTCCAGCAGGGGGCCTGCGAAAGGGAGGGATTGGCAGGCACCGAGGGGCGGGTGTGAGGGTTCGCTACACAGTGTGCTGGGCCGGCATCGAAGCTTGCGTGCTGGATGACGCCTCTTCTCCACCACCGCCTCCAAGCCTCTCAAGTCAACTGAACGGGCCCTCACCGCAGTACCGCTCTCTCCTCCTTCCTGCCACAGCCAAACGGAGAACCCTGTGCCCCCAAAACCGGGTATTACCCCACTTTTACAAACCCAGGGGGCCCTCACCGTAGTACTTGACCGACGACGCCACGCGGTTGAAGACCATGTGGGCGGGGTCCTGCAGGCCCGAGCTCAGGCCCATGCGCACGCGCAGGCCGCGCAGCACCACGGGCCGGCCGTCCAGCATGAGGCAGCTTCCGTCAGCTGCCTTGCATAGCGTGCCGCCAAAGCCCTTGCCCGAGCCGGCGACGTTGCGCAGGCGGCTGCTGGAGCGCGGGCGCGAGGCGGGGGTGGAGAGGGACTCGAGGAAGGCCTCGCGCCAGGCCTTGGGCAAGTGGCTCTGTGTGGAGTGCGGCAGGGGGCCGTGTGCGGGCGTGTAAGGCCAGGGAAGCAAGCCGAGAGCAGGTTTGAGCAGGGCGGCAGACACGCTGCAAGTCGAGGGCTGTGACAGGTGGGGAGTAACAGAAAGTGCGTCGGCGAGACCCGCAGATCGGAGCCGGTACGGTATGGTAAGCTAGCTCAGCAGCTCACCTGGGTGCTGCCGGCCGTCTCGGAGGAGTTGTGCAGGACCGACCGCACCGAGGCGTCCAGCGACGCGCGGGCGTGGGGCGAGCCCAGCGTTCCGTCGGCGGGCTCGGGCGGGGGCGACGGCGCGGCGGAGGCGGAGACGGGGTACGGCGGCACGCTGCCGCCGCCGCTGCCCAGGAACTTGCGCGAGATCCAGGGGCGGGGCGAAGCCGCGAACGCGCCGGCCGCGTGCGGGATGGCTTTGGCCGAAGCGCAGGGCGTGGGGAGCGGGCTGTCGCCGCTGCAGACAGAGTCAGCGTGGGAATCAATGGCCTGGGCCACGGCCGGGCGGCCGCCTGAGATGAGGTTTGAGCTGGAGCTGGAGCGTGAGAAGCCCAGGAACGATAGCAGGCGCTGGGAGGAGGTGACGCCAATGCCCAGGGCGGCGGCTGTCAGCATGCCGGCGCCGTGCGCGTGGTGGGGCGTGGGCGAGCCGGTGCGCTGGGAGGAGGTGTTCAGGTCGCTGGAGGCGGTGGAGAAGCGGTGGGCGAGGGCCGCGGACTCGACGCGCGGGGGCTCGGCGAGCACGACGTTGCCGTCGGGGTGCGCGAGCAGCTCGGCGGGCCAGTCCTGCTCCATGAGCTCGAGCTGGGGGCGGCAAGGGAGGCCGAGAGAGGCCGAGGGAGGGAGGGGCGGCAAGATTGACTGGGGGCTAGGACGGGAGGGCGAAGGCGGCGCGGCGAAGCACGGCAAGGCCGAGCGCCGGGAGCGTAATGGGTACAGAGAAGCGGGAGGCAGGCAGAGAAGGGGACAAGATGGGTGTCAGCTTCCTCGAAGCTGGAAAAAGGGCTGAGCCCTAGAATGCCTGGGCAGCGGCATATGCGTGCAGGCACGGTGCAAAGCGCGGGGCCGTGTGGCGCGCTCCGCGCGAAGCTTCGGGGGGACAGGGGGCCGAGGAAGGACGCGGGGCGAAACACATTTCCACGCCGACTGGCGACAAAGTGTTGCCCGTACTTCCTCCTCGACGAATCTGAGTTGCAGAAGGTAAGATAGCAACATCGCGCTCGGTCCGGGCTTGGTCGGCGAGGTTTGACCGAAGTCGGCACCACAGGCATCCTCGCAACAGCCGTGCCCAAACTTGTCGAAACTACCTCGCTATTAGCTTCAAAGTGTTAGGTATCTATCGAAACGAATGTCCAAATTGCTCTTTGGGCTATGGGTGCGAGCTGGTGCGACTGCCTTGCCAACATTTTGAGTTCGCGTAGGGTCGATAAGTTTCCCTGCTCTCAATCACAAGCGGTAGGGATAATGAAACTCAAGCTTGTGGCATCGCAGGCTAGGCGTGAATCGCATGTTTATGTGGCACGCAGGCACGCCAACACGGGGTAAGCCCGGGGGGCCTGGCCCCCCGGCTGGCGCTCCGCGCCAGGCGCTACGCGCCGGGGGCTCAGCCCAAAAAGGGGGGCTAAGGGAGGCGCGGTTCGTACCTGGCAGGCGGCCGCAAAGGCGGCAGCGGAGGCGACCGAGGCGAAGGCCACAATAAACGAGTCTCCCTCTGCGGACCATGCAGGAGCACGGGCGAAGGGTGCGGGGCGGTGGTTACGGGCGCCACGTACGCACGCACGCGCAGGGGCCCACAAACGCAGACTGCAAGCGCGAGCCCTCCTGAAGCCGCCATGCGCTACATACCGCCTGCGCCCCACCTGTGGCGCTCTCGTAGCCTCCGTGCTTGGCCAGCAGGCGGCGAATGGTGGTGTGGTGCAGGCGGATGGCCTGCTCCATGCAGCCCGGGCTCAGCGCCTCCCACAACACCGTGCTGTTCTGGATGTCCTGTGAGGTTGAATGACACGCGGGAGCCGAGTCAGCCACTGCTCCACGCCGCCGCCTCCTCACAACGCGTCCAGACAACACGGGCTGTGCATCGTCAGCCGTACCACCTCGCCCGGTCTCCCCCAGCGCGCCCCACCGTGATCAAGAGCGTGGTGTCGGGGCCGAGGCGCGGCGCCCGCACGCGGCCCAGGAGGTCCACGTTGGGGCGGGCGGAGCGCATCAGGAGGAAGGCAGCCACCAGGGCCGCAAGGGCCGCGAGGGCGGAGCATGCGACAATGGCCGCCAGAACTGGGCGCTGCAGCCCGCCGGCGTGCGAGGAGCCGTCAGCGTCAGCAGTGCCGGTTGCTGCGGGCGTTGGGCAGAGGGCATGGATGCATGTTAGAAACGCATGTTAGAAACGGCAAGGCAGGTGGAGGTTAGGTTGTTCATGTCCTCCTGCAGTCCGGTTCAAGCGTCTGCCGCTGCTTTAAGCCGAGCTGTAACTACCGGTGAGCCTGCGCCCACAGTCGCCCCTTGCCTCAGCATGCACGTACACCCTCCTACTGTTGCCCAGCCCTCAGCTGCCGACAGAGCTGCTGTTTGTGTGTGTGCGGCGGCCTGAGCGTCAATTCCACGCCAGCTCACTCACCAGTGATCGCGAACTGGAGAGGCCAGAAGGCCGCGCCAATGGCGTCGCAGTACCAGTAACGTACGGTTATGTAGCCGTACTCCTTTAACAGAGTCTTGAACAATGTCTTGATGGTGGTTGTGGCCGAGGCTGCCCGAGCGGCAGGGGCGATGGCGCCGGAAACGTTGCTGAATTGCGCAGGGTCGCTCACCGGCGGCACCAGCGAGCGTGCCACGTGGGCAAGGACCCAGGAGAACAGGTTCTGGGGGCAGCGGCGGCGAGGAAAAGAACCTCAGGCCAGGGCGGCTGCCGGGAGGATCTACCAGCCAAGCAAACTGTTTCAGTCCGGCCGGGCCGTCCGAGTCCGGGCGGGCCGGATCGGTTCCGGTCCGGTCCGGTCCCGAGCCCGGTCCCAAGTCCGGGCCCAACTCCGGCGCTCACCTGCGATGAGGGCGCCAGCAGGCTGGGCGCCTGGTTGGGGTGGTGGATGCCGTGCCACACAGCACGGATGTACGACAGCGCCATGACTGGATCCAGGCCCTGCGCCGTCAGGGGCGTTACGTTGAAGGCCGAGTCGGGGGCGGCCCACCATGGGTAGCGCGCAAAGGCGGCGCCGTCCCACGTGAGCGGCGGCGCCTTAGCCACGGTGCCCGATTTGTTGAAGTCGGGGGGCAGGGGCAGGGATTTGAAGCCGATTGCGTCGCGAGCCTTATCGGTGATGGCCTGGCGGGCGTGCATAATCTGGACCAGCGTCTTGCTAATCGGCCCGAACTCTGCAGTTGGGATGGAAAGGAAGAACGGAAGAAAGAAGGTGAGGGGCAGGGGTTTGGGCCAGGGGAACGGACGGGGAGGCCGCACATGCGGAGGAGGAAGGTCTGGAGGGGTTCAGAGCAGGCTGGCACCCGGGTACCGTAGAGGTGTTGAAGACAAGTCAGTTCTGGGCCACGAGCGCAGGTCGGCGCTTACCCGGCAGCTTGTTGTACGCGAGGGTGGAGAAAAGCGCACTGTACGGCGCCCGATTGACGATCCGCCGCTGACCCGATGACGCCGCCGCCGGCGCCGCCGGATCGGCGTTTGCACCTTGTGCTGCGCTGGCGGCGGAGCCGGTGTTGGCAGGGGTTGACACGCCCGTGTTCAGTCGCTGCCGCTCGGCCGCCATGGCCTCCACACGGGTGGTCACGAGCAGGCCGCACACGTCGCCAACCCACGTGGCGTCGGGCGGTGCGGACAGCGCCGAGGCGGTGGTGAAGGACGTCCAGTCGCCGAGGCCTTGCGGCGTGAGGTAGAGGAGGTCGTGATTGGCAGAGATGGAGCAGAGGGCCTCGGTGCATGGCACCAGTTCGCCGCCACCACCGTCGCTCCACTCATGCTCGTCATCGCCATCTGGGTCGGCCTCGGCGCCATTATTCACAGGCACGATGCCCGCTTGCGTCCCCGGGTCGAGGCTGCTGGGGCCCGTGCTCGCGCTGGGCCCGGCCGCGGCCGCGCTGGGCCCAGCCGGGCCCGTCGTGCAGTTGGAGCGGGCCATGACGATTCGACTTCCGGGCAGCGGCGCGATACCGACCATGCCCGGCGCGAGCAGCTCCCGAGTCATGAGCGAAGGCATTAGGTAAACGGCTGGGTCCCACTCGATCGTAAGAAGGCAATCGCCAGAGGCGAAATGCGGCGAGATCGCGTCGCAGCCCTGCAGATCGTCGCTGCTGGTGCCGCCCAGATCGCCGTCGGGCGCGTTGTAGGCGAGCAGGCGAGTGAGCAGCTCCGCGGCGTAACGCCAGCCGGCCGAGTCCACAAGGAGCTCGGCGGAGGGTGGCGGCAGCGTGAGGTCCAGGACCGAGCCCTGGCCCATGCCCTTGGTCTGCAGCACCGTCCTGAAAGGGGGCCGGGTATCGAAGTGCGGCGGGTTGGGGTCAAGGCAGGCGCGGTGAGCGGCGACAGGAGGCAGGCGATCAGCAGGGAGCTGACCGGCGTGCTGGGTGAAGCCCCACTGTCCCACCCAAGAAGCCCCAGCCCCCACCGACCGAGCCCTCGCCGCCCCGCCCCTGCCTCGATCACACCCACCCGGCGATGGCGGACAGCACGTGTCCCAGCGTTCCGCAGCTGGGGCTGGTGGTGAGGCACAGCCCGTGCGACGGCAGCTGCAGCCCCGGCCGCTGCCGCGCGGCCTTGTGGGCCTCGAGTAGGTCCAGCAGTTCCTCCCAGTCGTTGGGGGCCGCAGCCGAGCTCAGCACGCCGGCGGCTGCCATGGCCTCCAGCGCATCGAGCCGATAGAAGGTGAGCAGGTACGACCTTCACGACAAACAGGGTGAGGATAAGGATGGTGTTGTGTTGGGAGGCAAGCTGTGCCCCAGGCTGCAGGATGCTCCTCTTGCAATGCCAGTCCCGTGCGGCTGACTGCAAAGGGGCGAACCCGCCCTGAATTATCCTCCCGCGGATTACTCCCGCCCCCACCTGGGGTGCAGCATGCCGGACGCCTGCGACGCCACCTGGCAGGAATTCTCGGGGAATGCGAAGCACCACTGCGGCACGCATCAGCACACACGGCAAGAAGGGGCTCACAGCGGTTCAACAATCCTCTGGTCCCAGCGGCACACGGCCAACTAAGCGCCCACACACACGACCGCAACGCAAAAGCCCCCCCCCCCCCCACGCACCGCGCCAACTTGATCCTTGATGGTCGTCACCGACATTCCACTCATGTCCGTCGTCCAAAGCGTCTAGGGCCGGAGGGGAAGGATCCAGGTCGGATGCGGTGCCGGGGCCTGGATCAGCGGATAGGCCCCCCCACCAGCTCCACACCCGCCCCGCCAAGCTCCGCGGGCCCGGGTTCAGTCGGCTAACCGGCCCTATCCGGCCCCCGTTGTTCATGTTTTCAGCTCCAACCCTTACTGGAAGGTTGTTCATGTCCACGCTCGAGAGGCTGCGGATGGAGTTCGAGGAATTGCTGGGGGACGGCATGGGATCCAGATCCACTCTCAGGTAGCGGTTCTTGTCCATGCTCTGGCGGACCAGACTTGCGATGAGGCCGCTGGACCAAGCGGGGCTGGGGCGCCATTGGGCGTGCTGCGAGGATGAGGGGGCCGGAGCGGGGTGGGGGTTTTAGCCGGCGCCGGGTGTAGAAGCGGGGTGTTGCGCTGTGACTCGGGATCTGGGCGGACCAGCAAGGGCTGGGCGCGGCAGTCAGCAGGCTACTTAGTATCTAGGTGCCTGGCCACAGTGACAGATGGCTTAGCTGGCGGGGCCACGGCAGGGGAGGGAGCCAGCCCGGCGAGTACGGGCGCAAGCCGGTGGGCCGGTGGGCGGGGTTGGCGGGGCAGTGCAGGGGCAGCCCTCTTCACGCAACCTTTGGACAGACCCGGTTTTCGGCCAGGACGTCGCGTTCCGACACTGGACGTCCGTCAACGTCAACATCAACTGTACGCCCTCAACTCGTGGATTCTAGCGCGAACAAGTCCAAGCCGGAGCGCTCCAGCTGGCGCACCTCAAGGGCCATCTGGCATTCGCAAGCCTCCGTGCTTAGCGACTGCGCGACCACCGCCAGCAGGCCCTCTTCATCAAGCATCCCGCTAGCCGCTTGGCTGGCACGTCTGCGCAGGGGCGAGAAACGGCCATCTCAGGATACGGCCGCATGTCTTGCGGAGCGCTAACGGCGACGCACCGTATAGCCGCGCCGATGTTTGCGCTGCAGGCGGCTTTCTCATTGGAGTGGGCCGCGCCAAAAGTGGCGAGAAGCGCGAGTGCGACGAAGCCAAGTAGCGCCGAGCTCAGGCGCCCCGCCGCCATTAGCCCTGTGGCTGCCAGTTCTAAGCAGGCGGATGCAGACTAGGCAGGTATTGACATCGTGGCTAACGGGGAAGGTAACAGGGAGGGTAGGCCTTCCTGCTCGAAAACCTTGTGAACTCCAGGGACCCAACGCAAACGAAATGCTGGTAGTATAACAATAAGCGCTTAGCTGGAGGTTAACGAGTGGGGAGAGAGCACGTATCCTTGATGCCGTGCCTCGGGTTTCAGCTGCGAACTTTTAGGGCACCGAGGTCGAGCTCGCAGGCGGTTTGTATTCGTTTAGGGGCGAACTATGGGTTGGCGCGTTGGCGTCCGCAGCGGGAGTGCGGCCAACGGGTCTCCGTCCGACATAGCCACTCTCCAGGCCCTCCCCGAGCCCCAACTGCCCCAACGCCAACCCCCCCTCCGCCTTTTGCATGTCCAAATCACGACGATCACCCGGGCAGGAGCGTCCTTCGGCCCGTAACGATCTCGTCCATCAGCCCGAGAAAGAGCCGGAGCGGAGAGTTCAAGACATCTCGTCGCGCTCTCTCCCTCTCTCCTCCGAGCGCTGCGCCACAGAAGCAGACCCGGCAGACCCCCTGGAGCCTGGACGCCAGGAGGACACGGCGCAGGACGCAGGCGAAGAGCCGCCAGGATTTAGCGGGAATTGCCCCGGCGGTCCGACGGTATACCCCCGCGGCCTATCCTCAAAACCGCCCTGGGGCCCGCACCAACAGCAAAGCGACGCAGCGCCTAAGGCCCTACACAGCCGGGGGCTGCCCCAAACGCAGGGGGGCGGGCCCTCTAAGCGGCCCGCAGCCCTCTCCAAGCACGATGGGCGCTATCCACTCTCCAACTCGTCCTCTGCCTTAACGTAGTCGACGGCCGCTCGCCGCCAAGGCCTGCTCCAATGCCTCCACTGGTGCACAGTGCCCTAAGCTGAGCGGCCCACACACCCACAAACCACATCTGGGCGAGCCTGCCCCTGGGCACCACATGTCAGTAGCCTGCTCGTTCCCCCTCCCCCCCACAGTGCACAGTGCACCCGCTTTACGCTCTCCCACTCGCCACCACTCTGCCATCTCCGCAGCCACGCTTGGTGCGCCCACAGCCAAGGCCTGAAAGGACTCCAGGGCTTGGGCGACTCGTGCGCCAGCCGCTGCCCGACTGTGAGCCATAGCAGCCTTGCAAGCTGACAGAGCGAAAGGGGAGAGGGGAGCGGGCAAAGTGGACGTTAGCATTATCTGCGGTGGGCGGGCTGTGGCCGGGGGACGGGGGCGTGTGCCGCTGTCGGCCAGCGGCAAACCTTGCACGGCGCGGCGCAGTCCCAACCCGTTTCCCGCCCCTGACAACCAACCTTGCGCGGTGCTCTTACGCACGGTGGCCGAAGTCATGCAGAAGCAGCGCTGTGTGCTGCTGTTGCAGCTGCTCCGTCTGATGCTGCAGCACCACTTTCACCTCACCGCCAGCCGCTCCGGTAGCGGCTGCAGAGGCCCGAGCAGCTGTTCCAAGCGGGTGAGCAGCGCAAGCTGCTCCTGCTGGGCCGCCCTCAGCTCCTGCAGCTGCTCCTGCTGGGCCTCGAACTGCGCCTTGTTGGGCTGTACCACAAGCGTGTTCCAAGCAAGCAGCAGCGAGGCACAGGTGCCGACGATTGCGAAGAAGGGGGTAACGTTTTTGGCGAGGTCCAGCGCCTCGGAGCCCAGCGATGGCGTCGGTGGCTCGGCCTTCTTCAGGAAGCCCATAATCCCACCGCTGCAGGAAATGCTTACACGCGCCGGCCTGCGCGGCGCCCGCACCGGCGCTGCCTTAACAGCGGACCGCATAAAGCAAGCAGGCATCTGTCTGGCTGAAGCTAAGCGAGTCCGCTGCTTGGGGCTGCTGCTCGGTGCTCGCCAGACAAAGGCTCAGGCCGTGGACTCGGGCGGACTTGGTGGACAGTGTTGACGCGCAGCTAGGTCTCCCGGCTAACCATCCCGAACTATGTGGGATCAACACTATGTGGCATACCGCATACTCGCGGAGACTGTAGCAGCACGCGAACGCGACTTGCGTCTTCGCTCACAAGTCGGTATCCCGCACTATTCGGGATACCAGCGCGCGCAGCGCAGTCAGCGCGCAACAAGCTGCATCGCGGACCTCTCAAACGTGCATCCCGTATAGCTCGGGATACCATGATTGCTGGCATCCCACACTCGTCGCGCGGTCCGCGCACAGCGGACCCGCATGCACGCTTCCGACCCTGCCCAGCGCTCGGCGCACAGCGCTGCCTGCCCAGCAGCCTCCCCTATACGTCTTCGCCGGTACAGGTGGCCCAAGTAAGCCCCTGCGCGCGAGCTGCCCGGACGGACGCGAGGCCATCCCTCCCGCCACCATCGCTCGCCCCCGCCCCGCTCCGCAGCAGAACCGGTGTTTGTAAACACCCCTATCGCCGGGCTCTGTTATCTGTTGATGCAGCTGGGGGGTCGGGCGACCTGAAACAGTGATGGCGGGCCCGGGGGAAGACCCTACCCGCATCCCCTACCCCGTCGCCCCCCCCCCCTGCCTTCCGCCCCCCTCCCCCTGCCCCCCTCCCCGCTCGCTCCCCAACTGCACGCGGCACCCTGCCACCGAGATAACGATCAGCGACACTCCGCACGTGTCGTGCGAGAGCAGGTACTTCCCGCCTGGACTGGGCGGCAGACGTGCCGTCGGGAGGCGGGGCGAGATGCCTGTGGGGCTCTCCCCAGCACTCCGCCGCTTCCCCGCGAATCCCTCCCCGCCCCCACAGGTCGCGGGCTGCAGCCAAGGAGCAGGGCGTAGGCGTTGCACCCTGGGGTAGGAAGGAGGGAAGGCAGGGCCCCGTCAGGTTGTCAAAGGGGGGCCAGGCGGTTCGCGAGTGAGGGGTGGGTACGGATGGGGCCGCCCCCCCCCCTGCAGTCCGTTCCAGGCCTGCACATCCTAGCCCCACCCTCCTCCCAGGTGAAAGCCACCGAGCATCCGCCGGGAAGCAGTAGTAGCCCCGGGTCAAGGCTGCCGCACGAGAGGCTCCCGGGGACGGTTGAGGGCTGTGGGCGAGCGTGCAGGGCGGGTAGACCTTGTGGGGGTCAGGGGAGGGGAGGGTGGGATGGCTGGTGGGGCGTGTGGGGGCTGGTGCCACCCCTCCCCGCCATGATCCCCCTCTGCAGGCCTCCCCGGACCCCAAGCATCACTGCAGAGGGCCCGCACGAGAGGCTCCCGGGGACGGTTGAGGGCTGTGGGCGAGCGTGCAGGGCGGGTAGACCTTGTGGGGGTCAGGGGAGGGGAGGGTGGGATGGCTGGTGGGGCGTGTGGGGGCTGGTGCCGCCCCTCCCCGCCATGATCCCCTTCTGCAGGCCTCCCCGGACCCCAAGCATCGCTGGAGAGGGCCCGCACGAGAGGCTCTCGCGTGTGGTTGAGGGCTGTGGGCGAGCGTGCAGGGCGGGTAGACCTTGTGGGGGTCAGGGGAGGGGAGGGTGGGATGGCTGGTGGGGCGTGTGGGGGCTGGTGCCACCCCTCCCCGCCATGATCCCCCTCTGCAGGCCTCCCCGGACCCCAAGCATCACTGCAGAGGGCCCGCACGAGAGGCTCCCGGGGACGGTTGAGGGCTGTGGGCGAGCGTGCAGGGCGGGTAGACCTTGTGGGGGTCAGGGGAGGGGAGGGTGGGATGGCTGGTGGGGCGTGTGGGGGCTGGTGCCGCCCCTCCCCGCCATGATCCCCTTCTGCAGGCCTCCCCGGACCCCAAGCATCGCTGGAGAGGGCCCGCACGAGAGGCTCTCGCGTGTGGTTGAGGGCTGTGGGCGAGCGTGCAGGGCGGGTAGACCTTGTGGGGGTCAGGCAGGGGAGGGGGGGATGGATAGTGGGGAGTGGGGGGGCTGGTGCCGCCCCTCCCCGCCATGATCCCCCTCTGCAGTCCTTTCGCCAGCACAGTCCCTAGACATACCCCAGCACTGGGTTAGAAGGCCGGGTGAGGATGTGGTCAGGTGGTGGCGTGCTGGGGGGAAATGCGCAGTTGGGGTGGGGTAGGTGTGGGGGGACCCCCGTGTAACTCGGTCAACACGGGTCTTGCACTGCACTCCGGCCATATCCGGTCGAGTCCTTTCGCCAGCACAGTCCCTAGACATACCCCAGCACTGGGTTAGAAGGCCGGGTGAGGATGTGGTCAGGTGGTGGCGTGCTGGGGGGAAATGCGCAGTTGGGGTGGGGTAGGTGTGGGGGGACCCCCGTGTAACTCGGTCAACACGGGTCTTGCACTGCACTCCGGCCATATCTGGTAGAGGGGGATCATGGCGGGGAGGGGCGGGACCAGCTCCCCCCACACCCCACTATCCATCCCCCCCTCCCCTCTCCCCCACAGGATCATGCCGCCCTGCACGCTCGCCCACAGCCCTCAACCGCCCCCGAGAGCCTCGAATGCGGGCCCCCTTCAGTGATGCTTGGGGTCCGGGGAGGCCTGCAGAGGGGGATCATGGCGGGGAGGGGTGGCACCAGCCCCCACACGCCCCACCAGCCATCCCACCCTCCCCTCCCCTGACCCCCACAAGGTCTACCCGCCCTGCACGCTCGCCCAGAGCCCTCAACCGACCCCGAGAGCCTCTCGTGCGGGCCCTTTCCAGGCCTGCAGAGGCCTCCTTGGCTGCAGCCCGCGACCTGTGGGGGCGGGGAGGAAACCGCGGGGAAGCGGCGGAGTGCCGGGGAGAGCCCCACAGGCGTCTCGCCCCGCCTCCCGACCGCACGTCTGCCGCCCAGTCCAGGCGGGAAGTACCTGCTCTCGCACGACACGTGCGGAGTGTCGCTGATCGTTATCTCGGTGGCAGGGTGCCGCGTGCAGTTGGGGAGCGAGCGGGGAGGGGGGCAGGGGGGGACGACGGGGTAGGGGATGCGGGTAGGGTCTTCCCCCGGGCCCGCCATCACTGCTTCAGGTCGCCCGACCCCCCAGCTGCATCAACAGATAACAGAGCCCGGCGATAGGGGTGTTTACAAACACCAGTTCTGCTGCGGAGCGGGGCGGGGGCGAGCGATGGTGGCGGGAGGGATGGCCTCGCGTCCGTCCGGGCAGCTCGCGCGCAGGGGCTTACTTGGGTCACCTGTACCGGCGAAGACGTATAGGGGAGGCTGCTGGGCAGGCAGCGCTGTGCGCCGAGCGCTGGGCAGGGTCGGAAGCGTGCATGCGGGTCCGCTGTGCGCGGACCGCGCGACGAGTGTGGGATGCCAGCAATCATGGTATCCCGAGCTATACGGGATGCACGTTTGAGAGGTCCGCGATGCAGCTTGTTGCGCGCTGACTGCGCTGCGCGCGCTGGTATCCCGAATAGTGCGGGATACCGACTTGTGAGCGAAGACGCAAGTCGCGTTCGCGTGTGCTACAACTTGCTACAGTCTCCGCGAGTATGCGGTATGCCACATGATGATGATGATGATGATTGTTACACAGCTTCATGGCTGTGAGGTCCAAACGAGCCAAAAGGCTTCATAGACCTCAGCAACAGCAGCTATCATTTGCAGCTATCATTTGCAGCTTTGTATGCCACATAGTGTTGATCCCACATAGTTCGGGATGGTTAGCCGGGAGACCTAGCTGTGACGCGGTATCTACGTGGTATCTACAGGTCAGCGGTGTGTGACAGTATGTATGGGGTTGCAAAATGGCAGTATGGCAAAATGGCAGTATGGCCAAAGGGCATTCAAAATTTGCGGCATGATAACGAAGATGACCAGCTGTCCAGCTCGTGAACACAGCTGGACCCTGCAAGCATTGTCCGAGGCCGTAAGCCTGCCCGGAGACCTGCCTACATGCACCAGGCGCTAGAGCTCAGAGCGAGCCCGCGAGACGCACATGTCGCTGCATCGAGCAAGAGTTTAGCCGAACGCCGCCCCAGGAGGATCAGGACGCTGAGCCAGGTAGCTGTAGTAGCCCTGATGGAGACGTGACGGTCCCTTGAGTCGCGAAACTCACTTTCCTCAACATCCGACACATCCGACGACTCCGAGGATGAGGAGGGCACTGTGGCGGATGCGTGCTGGAGCGGCAGCGAGCTGTTTGTGGCGGCCGCTGCGGCCGGGCTCCGCCGTGTCGACGAGTACCGTCGCCCTCGGCACTCCGAGTGGCCTGTCAGTGACGGGTTGCTGAGCAAGGGGGCCTTGAAGGGGTACAGGCCATATACCCGGCCACGGGCGGGGAGAGGGGCAACGTGCACTCGAGAGCTGGGGGCTACACCAGGCCCTGTCTCCCTGTCTTATCGCCCTTTCGCCCTCACCGCCGCAGTCCTCCGGGCCTGAAGAGTCAGAGATGGAGGCGCACCTCTCTGCTGGACACCCCTCCGCTTCACAGCAAGCCGTATGGGGCTCTCCGTGCAAGGTGTCTGCGGAGGTGGCTGCGGCGGTGGCAGGCACCGCCGCCGCAGCCGGCCCATCCGCCCAGCATCCCACAGCAGCCCCCGCGCCCCTCGCCCTCCGGGAGTCGCAGTCCCCGACCATCACCGTGGGGAAGCGCGTCATCAGCATGGAGAACGGGGTCCTGGGAAAATCACAAAGATTGCAGCTGCCAGGGTCATGTTCCTGCTTGAGGTCTCTGGGCGCGCCACCACCGTCAGGGACCCAGACGTGGAGAGCAAGATCCGCGTGGTGCCCATGCCCCTTGGTGAGCCGCCAGCGAGCGTGCTCTCGCCTCAACCCCCAAAGCTACAAGCGACGACTACAAGAAGTACAACAAGATTTGCGGCATGATAACGAAGATGACCAGCCTTGTCAACACAGCTGGACCCCAAAGACCCCGCCCGGATTCAGCTGCTGAAATTGTAGGTCGCGTGCCCTGCGTAGCCCCTCTCCCTCCTCCACCCCGCGCAAGCCCGCGTCGGGATCCAGCTGCCCCCTGCCAGCCTCGACGGGCCTTCTCTCTTCCCCTCACCTCAGCTCGCGCTGTCCCTCTCTAACCCCCTGCCTCTCTCTCCCCTCTCGGCAGGCTGCACAACATGGGGGTCATCCCCACCAAGAAGGGCCTGGTGCAGTGCGACAAGCTGGCCACGGCCTCCTGCCGGCGGCGGCTGGCGGTGGTCATGGTGCGGCTCAAGATGGCGGAGACGCTGCGGGAGGCGGCCACGTTCATTGAGCAGGTGTGGAGGGGCGCCAGGACAGGGTAAGCTGGGAGAGCGGATGGGGAGCCTGCGTGTGCCGATGTTCGGGTGGTGCTGGGGCGCGTTTGGGATGGTGACATGGTGTGGGGGCGGACAGCCAGGGACCGTTGCCGTGCACGACTCCTCCCGCAGGACTTCACGGGTAGCGGCGAGGCAGGCATGGCTTGGCTTGCCTCGTCCCTTGTCACCCTCCCGCGCCCCTCCTCCTGTGTGCGCCACCCGCTCCCAGGGCCACGTGCGTGTGGGCCCCACCACGGTGACCGACCCCGCCTACCACGTGACGCGGAACATGGAGGACTTCGTCACGTGGGTGGACACGAGCAAGGTGAAGCGCAAGGTGCTCAAATACAACGACAAGCTGGACGACTTTGATCTGCTCATGTAGACATGTAGTTGTAGATGCAGATGGACTATGCATGGAGAGAGCGCCGTGGTACGGCATGTGTATGTCGTTTGTCGTATGCGTGTTTGACCGCTGGCCTGATATGGGTAGGAGTGTTAACCGCACTGCAGTAGGGAGCTGCTGCTGGGACTAGCAGGGGTGAAGCTGGGGGCTGAGTTGCATGCTGGTGGGAGGGAGGACTTACGGCTGAGTCTGGGGACGACGATCACCTGCCCCTTACCCCCATCATCTTTAATACATGGTCATCGCAATGGTCACCCGGGCAGGAGCGTCCTTCAGCCCGTAACAATCTCGTCCATCAGCCCGAGACAGGAGCCAGGTCGGATGCGGTGCCGGGGCCTGGATCAGCGGATAGGCCCCCCCGTGAAATGTGCCGAAGGTGCCGATGCGCCGATCTCATCGGGGTCGATAAGTTACCCTGCTCTCAGTTGAAGACATCTCGCTGTCTCTCCAAAGAGCGCTGCACCACAAAAGCAGACCCGGCAGACCCCCTGGAGCTTTGACGCCAGGAGGACACGGCGCAGGACGCAGGCGAAGAGCCGCCAGGATTCAGCGGGAATTACCCCGGCGGTCCGGCGGTATACCCCGCGGCCTATCCTCTCCAGTCCAGAGCATAGGCCTGGACTTGGGCTGGACCCAACGGCCGGGTGGCAACTGCCATGGCCGGCCACAAGGTTTCGCGGAGAAGGCCATGCCCACCCTTGCCCATGCATGCAGGACTCCTGCGGCAGGAGGGATCGCGTGGCCGCGCTGGTCCCGACGCACTCGGGAGTGCCATGGCCAACTGCGGGCTGACCACGGACCACCTACCGCAATGTCCAGGAGCCAGGAGCCTCCTGTTGTGGTGGTCGTGAAACGCACATGGAGCGCTCCCCGTACTTCCTGGGAGCCTGGGCTAAGGGGCGCGCGGGGGACGGCGGGGGCGCAGCGAGAAGAGGGGGGTGTCAGGGCTGGCCACGTCAACGCGCCCATCAGGCCGATCAGGCCCGCCCTCGTTGCATTTGCTCGTGTTTGCAGCGGCACTGGTGTAGATGACCTCACTTGCCTCCTGCGCTCCTGCACTTGCGCGAAGATGTTTCCCACCTGTGAAACAATTGACTCCGAAGCGCTGTACTGGACCAACGTGAGTTTGCTCTCGGTCACCGCCATCATCATCGTCGCGTCGTTCCACAGCCAATTCAAGGAAGCAGCACCTTATGGGCGCCACTCGGAGCCATCCGCGGTCGCGAAGTGGGGACCGCAGGTGCACCAGCGCGTTGGCCACATGGTGAGTGGCCTACCGAATGGGAGTAAGCGTGGGGAGCGGCTGCTGATGCGGGTGCCCCACAGCCACAGGGCAAGCCCGCTCCCCCCGAGTGCCCCCCTGACCCCGGGACTGACCCTAGCCCCTCGTATCACCGCATACACGGTTGCACAGATCAGCGACTTCCTGCCAGGCATACCCGGGTGCCTTGGCGTGTACCTAGTCTATGCCTACCGGAGCGATTTCTCACAGGTGGGACACTCGGCGGGCGCCAAGGCTGCTGGGCACCCCTGAGGCTTCAATCTCTCTGACCAGCTTCCATGCAACATGCACCTGCCGCTTGCCTTTCATTATCACCTCCCCATGCTAGCCTCTTGCTCCTGTGATGCGCTACAGAGAGAGGCTATCGAAGCTTCCGCCCTGGGTGATGTCGTTGTTGGAGAACGCCGGACCTCTGATCCGGTCCGCCCCACTCCTTAACGTACCCCCAGGCCGCCATCAATTGGGTACTCCTGTCCCTCTGGCTGCTGCACTATCTGTACCGGGGACTGCTGCACCCTTTGATCATGCCGTACTCGAGCCGTACGGTGGCGGTTGGGATCACGGTGGCGGGCCTCTTCCCCAACGTGCTGTTCGCCTACCTCATTGCGGCGCAGCTGGCCTGCACCGTGTACCCGTCAGACTGGGAGAAAGACGTGCGTGGGGCGGGCGGAGGGGTGGTCTCAGGGCTGGAGTGCAGAGGGGCCCATACGGCGCATCGGCCGTGAAAGCCGTGGGACCGGGACACGCAGAGCTCCCTGGATCCTGCTCTCATCACTCCGTCGCGCTCCCTCCGACCCCGCTCCGCCCTCGGGATGGCGTGAGGGTTCGGGAGCCGCAGTTTCTGGGTACAGCCGCGGCGGGGGAGCCAACCGCAGCCCTCGGTATCACAGCTCGGGCCCTGGACCCTGACCCGGCCTCCCTCCGCTCTTTCTTTCCAAATGAACGCGCAGCCCCGCTTCATCATTGGCGTCATTCTCTACGCTCTGGGCACCGGCATCAACCGCTGGGCCGACCTCAAGCTGCGCGCCGGCCGCCTGGCGCTGCGCCGCCGCCGCCAGCAGCCACCGCAGCAGCACGGCGGCGGCGTCGACGTGAGCGGCGCTGCAGCCGCCGTCGCTCCAATCAGCGCCGGCGGCGAAGGCTCCGGCAGCGCGGCGGCGGCCGTGCGGCAGGGCCTCTTGGACCGAGAGGACGCCGACGGCAGCAGCGGCGCGGACGCTGCCGCCACGGTCGGCGGCGCGGACGCGGCTGGAGCCGCCGCCAAGGGCGCCTCGGCGGCGGCGGCGGGCTCCGCATCTGCATCCATTAGGGACCAATACTTCGTTCCTTCGGGCGGCCTGTTTGAGCTGGTGTCGAGCCCCAACTACCTGGGCGAGATGGTGGAGTGGTTTGGCTACGCCCTGGCTCTGTGGAGCTACCCGGGGCTGGCATGGGCGCTGTTTGGGGCGTCCACCTTCATCCCCCGCGCCCTGGTGCACCAACGGTGGGGGCGGGAAGGGGGGAAGGAGGGTCGTGGAATTGAGATTCGGTCCGCGGGACGTTGGGGGTGAATGGGTTGCGGGTGGGGTGGCTTGTGTGGAACGGGCCGGCTGCACGGGGTGTGTTGGGATACCGAGTGGGTAGGCGTCAGCGCGATGGAAGGGAGCGCTCCGGGGGGGGGGGGGGAAACGGGTGCGTGTCGCATGAGGAGGCGGGCGAGTGGCGTTGCGACGGTCTGTCCGTCCCGGCTTGTTCCCCTCCTTCCGCCCCTCCATCCTCCGGCTCGTTCCGAGACCCGCTCGGTCCCCGACCCGCGACCCGCGCCCACCGCGCTCCGTCCCTTGCGCCCCAGGTGGTACCGCCAGAACTTTCCCGAGTACCCCCGCAGCCGCAAGGCCCTCATCCCCTTTCTGCTGTAGCCCCTGACCTGGAGGCCTGGAGTGACCTGGAGGGAGGAGGGCAGTTTGGAGGGGCGGCACCCTGCTGCAAGGGAGGGAAGGGGTGGAACCCTCTTCGCCTCCACAGCGCGGCTCCTGGCCACGTCTTTCTAGTTGCTTTCCTGCGGCAACTCAGAGGCGGCGGGCGAAGGTGGCGAGGTGGCGGACGACGCCCCAACCTCCCCAGCGTTGTGGGCAGGAGTGCAAAGCAGAGCACTGCATGTCATTCTGGTTGGAGTGAGGCAGTCTGTACATAGAGCGTGGCGGCGGGGGCATGCGGCCATTCGGTCGCCTTCAAGGGGGTGTTTCTCCTGGTGTCCAGGCAGGTCGCAGACGCTCCATGTGGATAGTGAGTGCAGTGAGCGAACAGGAAAGAGGGAACCCAACAAACTCAAACCTCATGGCACAGTGGTCAGTAGGTGGTTGCTGTTCAGGATGGCGTCGATGGGGCAGTCGAAACGGGCCCTTGAAACGGGCAAATCATCCTCGCGCATTCCCACACCCTGGCTGGCGTATGTGGGTGGCTAGCTGTAGGCTAGCCGGTCAGATGGGGAGGGGGGCTCATGCGTGGGAACGGACGTGATCGAACGGTTGTAACGGCTTCTCAAGTCCCAACGGCCAGGCGGTTCTGGCAGGGGGGGGGTAGGAATGATGTAAAAGTACCCCATGCCTCCTTTGGAAAGCGCTTGGCCAAAGGAGCCTGAATCCGCTTTCAGAATTAAAATCGAGGCTTTTATTGCAAAGATCTGGGCCCCCCAAGTTCAGGGTGGGTGGGTGGGTCGGGGGGTCCGGGAACTTTTGTCAAGGGGGGCCCAGGAACTTTCGTCACGGCGGGCAGGACCCCTTCCGCCGGCTCCTGCGCTCTTCCAAGGGTCCATCAGGCGTGTATTGACAAGGTCTGAGCTCTGGGTATGCCTGAGCACCACGTACAGCGGTCGGGAGGTGGGTCCAGGCCGGGCATGACCCGACATGTCGGCATGCCAGCGTTGCGGCACACGTGGAGGGCCATCCCCACCACCTCCTGTTGTGTGATACACAGCCACTTTGTCACACAAGGAGCCAGAAGCACTAAGTGCTACGGTGGCAGGTGCGGCAGGACCCTCTCTGTGGGTCAATGGACGCGGCCATGGTCATTGCACAGACCCCGAGCTGGCATTCGCCCCAGGACGGCTTGCAAGACGGTAGCTAAGGTGGAGAGCAGTCCGTAGATGCAGGAATGAAGGAGGTTGCCGTATGTTTCGCGCATGTACAATGCTCTACTACGTCGTACGGCATGGGTGGGTGGGTGGGTCAGGGGGGTCCGGAACTTTTGCGGCATGGGGTGCGAAACTTTTGTCCCTACCCCCCCCCCTGGTTCTGGCCCTCAGGGCGCCAGGGATTCGGGGGAGTCAGTGCTCCTCACTTCTTCAGTTCAAGTGCCAACAGCCAGAGGGACAGAGCATCAGCGCTCATGATTACATCGAGCAGTCAGGGGAAGGGGAGTCCTCTTGACACTTGACTCTGGCAGTCCCACCCTGCCAGGCTGCCACCTGCCGACCTCTCCAACCATGACGACTTCAACAGCCACAACGGTTGACCTGAGCGGCGCGGCCGCCGGGACCAGGGACCACGCTCTTGCATGGCCGCCGCCATTCCATTCCCGCCAGCCATTACTCCATTGCCAGTTAGCCACCGCAGACCGCTCCTGCCGATGCCGCAGCCCCACAACCTCCCCATGAGGCTCTCCGCGAAGTTGTCCTCGTCGTAGCCCCACAACCTCTAGCCTCTAACTCGTCACCGCCCCGGTCCGACCCACAGCCGCGCCATATCCCCAGGCTCCAGCAACCCCCCCTCCCCGCCCCAGCCCCGTCACCTTCAGCCCCCTCACCCCCACCCCAAACCCACCCCACCCCACCCCCCACGCCACCCCCAGGCCCCCCTCACAGCAGCGCCAGGTCCCCCGGCTCCAGCGGCCACGTGGCCCCCCCATGCAGCGCCGCCAGCCCCTCCCGGTAGCTGGGGTAGCGCAGCTCCACCCCCAGATCCGAGCGGATCAGGCCGTTGCGCACTCGCTTCTCATCCAGGTCGCCCCGCCGGCCCCCGCCCCGCCGGCCCCCGGCCTCACCGCCCGTGGCCCCGCCCTCGCCGCCCGCGGCCCCGTCGCCCCCCGTGCCTCCGTCCGCCCCGCTCCTGCTCTCGCTCCCGCCTTCGCGTTGCGTGCTGCGTGCTGCCTCGGGGTCCGCCTCCGAGCCCGGGGGAGCCTGGCCCGGGCTCTGGCTCTGGCCGCCGCCCACGAGCGTCCTTGCGAAGGTCATGACCTCAGACCTGGCGGGAACAGGGCCGGGGCGGGAGGAGATGTTGCAGCCCAGGAGGCCAGGATGGAGGCTGTTCAGCTTACTTTGGCTTCCTTGGTTGTTCCCCCCCCCCCTGGGTGCGGGGCCGTCATCCACTGCGTTCCTCCTCCAGGCCCCGCCCCCACCCCCTCATAGCCCCTTCTTCCCTTCCCCCCCACCTGGGCGCCGGGTCGTCGTCCACCACGTTGTACACCGCCCCCGGCCGCGGCCGCCCCATGCTGGCCGCCACCACGGCGCATATGTCCCCCACGTGGCACCGCGCGGTGTAGCGCTGGCGGCCGCGGCGCTGCTGAGAGGCGGAGGGGGCCTGAACGCAAGGCGGGAGGGAAGTGGGCGGGGCCGTGGGGCCGCAGGCAGGAAGCGCGGTGAAGGGGATGGGGGCTTGGGGCGAAGAGATGGAGAGCTAGGGGGTGGTGGCAATGGTGGAGGCACCTGTTGCACCGCTTGTCACGCACCTCCTGCAGGAGTGGAGGGAGGGGTGTTGATGGTGTTTGCACTCACCTCCTGTGTCAGGGAGTCCAGCGCACTGCGCCCCGGTCCGTAGATGCCTGCGGTGCAGGGGCAATTCAGCGGGGGGCGTGTGCGGCAGCCCTTGTGCCAGCTGCCGATCTACGGAATGGAACAGACGCCAGCGGAGCAGCACCCGCTCTCCTGACAGCCGAGCGGGGGGTGACGCCCCAGCAGAAAGCAAGGTCCCTGCGTCCTTCTTTTCAGCGGGCTGTAAGCGCCCCCCGAGCATGGCGCGGCTCTACCCGCCCCACCCCTGCCCAACCTCGGTTGCCCCCGCACCTCCCAGCCGGAACACGTGCACCGGCAGCCCGTGGCTGGCGCCCAGCCCCTGCCAGGCCGCCTCCGCCTCCTGCCGCACGATGGCCCGCTGGCTGGTCTGGCGGCAGGGGGAGCTGCAGGCGTGTGGTGGTGGGGAGAAGGAGGGGGCAGGGGGTGGGATGAGGGCGGGGCGGGTCGCCATAGATGGCACGGGAAGGGGCAGGGTGCAAGCGAGGATATGGAGGGATGTATATGGGTGGGTGAGTGGGGAGTAAGGACAAAGGGACGGGGGCGGGGAGGCGATTCGATGCAGCCATGCCCATGCATGGCGCGAGCGCAGGGTCCCACACGCCACGCAACGCACCTCTCGTCCACCCACTCGCCCTGCCAGTCGCCGTACACGCCTGCGGAGCGCACGGGAATGCGAGGGGTCTGCGCCGTGCAGCTCCTCCAACCGGAGCATGCTGCAACCTGCTCTCAACACACGTGTCCCCCCCCCCAGATGCACCGTGCCCATGGACGCATGCACCCATGCACCCGTGATCCGGCTCCGCTCCCCCTATCAGCTCCTCCATGCCCAACTCCGCCCTTGCTCCGCCCGTCCGCCACGCCCTGACCAGCAGATGCCCACCCCCGTGCTCTTATGCATGTGTCACGTGCTGGAGCGCCCAATGGTGCCACACGCCCTCCCACGGCCCACCCGTGCTGCTGAGGTACCCGAACCAGCGGATGCGCCCCGCCGCCGCCAGCGGACGCAGCAGAGCCTTCTGAGCCGACAGAGCCTGCAGGTCCGAGCGGCCGGGGGAGGGTCAGCGGTTCAAGCAAGTCTCTAGTTAAGGGACAGGTTGCTGACCCAAGGCCCGCGGGGTTGGGGCTGTGACAAGGCTTGCTGCCGCTTCAGGACCCCATGACATTTGGTCAGCGAGCCGTGCAGGGGTTGGGCGCGGGTGCAATCCGGGCGCTGTAGGCAGCCCCTTGCGGGGTCGCGCGCTGCGACACCCGCTCCTACCGGATCGTACAACGCCAGTCCCATGGGCGGTACCGAGCTGAGGACGTAGGGGCTGGCCTCCAGAGCAGCCTGCAGCTCGGGGCTGGGGGGGCAGGTGGGGTGGCGGGGGGAAGGGAAGGCAAGGAAGGGCCTGGGAAGGGGAACACAAGTTGAGGTTTGAGGGGCAGGGGCCCCCCGGGGCCTTCCCCGACATCTGGGGGGCCGGGTGGGAGCATGTTTGATGACTGGGGGGCACTGGCTGGGACGCACCTGAGGGGAACGCCCCTCGCGGGGTCATAGCAGCCGACCTGCCATCCCTTGGCACGCATGCCGTCCACCCGCGCCGGCGTCCGACATGTGCCGCTGACCGCCCTGAGGCGTAAAGAGCGATGCAGGCATATTCATTAGCTCCTGCCCGTAGATTGTGCGAACGATCAGGTCGTCGCTCGTCGCAGTGGCATCCGCACCAGTTTTCTGCCGCGAGCCAGTTCCCGAGCGCGACGCTCGTGTATCCGAGCCCAAAGATGAAGATGCTTTTTGTCGCTCTGGGCTCGGGTGCCGAGGATGCAAACACGCTGACTACCCGAGGTCGATGCCGTGATGCTGGGGACACTACAGCGTGCCCCGGGCGGGGCCGCAAACGTTGTGTGGCAGAAGGCATCGCCATGGGGGCACAAGGGGCAAGCAGCTTCATTCACGCAAGAAGGAGGGGCAAGGGTCCATCATATGTGTTCGTGTCCGGCAAGTACGATTGCACAGGACACATAGTGACATCCAGTTCAGTCCGACCTCTCACCTGCAATACCCAGCCTACAGCCTCATCACACGCAATTCTGTCGCTGCTCCCCTGCCTGCCTTCTGTGATACCGCCAACCCACGCCACGTCGAATCACACGGCCCTCACAATTCCTGTCCGGCCTTAGTTCCTCCGTCCTCCAAGGCTTCTAGCGCCTGAAGCAAATGCTGCCAAAACCCGGTGAACGGCCCTACATTTCTGGCCTATCGCCCCGCGATCCTATAATGCTCAGCTCACGTGGCCTTGGCAGCGCCCGCCCCTAGGTGCTCCAGCAGAGCAATCGAGTCTGCTGCGGTCAGCCCAGAGCCGCCTGCGGCGGCGGCCGCATCCGAACCGGCGCCCGCGTCCGTCGGTAGCGGCTGCAGAGGGCAGCGCACGGTCAGAGGGCAGTGCATTATGAAGTGTATGTCGCGGGGAAAGCGGTAGCCGGCACGGTGGGCCGAGGGCGTTGCACGCGACAGGGGCAGGGGCGGGCCCGGGACTCGGGGGATGGAGGTAGGGGCCGCTGAGGCCTAGAGCCAACGCAAGGCTGCTCAGCGCACGGGTCTTGGCACACTCACCTGCACCGCTGTGAGGTTGAATGCGTAGGTGTTGTCGAGCCAGCGCGTGGTGACTGCGGGTGGAGCGGGGCGGGGCACGTGGGGGCGGTGAGAGCACATGGCACTCTCCCGCAGCCCCGCCGCTACAGCACTCCACTCCCCCTGCCATCCAAGCACGAAGATGCATCAGGAGGGGACTCCTCGGGAGCGACCCCGGCAACGGCAGCTGGCAAGCGAACGCAGCACAGTCCGCGACAAACTTTTACGCTGAGCCCCCGGCGCGTAGCGCCTGGCGCGGAGCGCCAGCCGGGGGGCTCAGCCCTCGTTTTCCGCCCCCGTGGGGGCGCCCCGCTTGTTGGATCTTACGGGGCTAGCCCTCACGCAATCAGGTGAGTCCCTCTGTACTGTTACACCCAAAGCACCGGGGGCACCATCCAGGCAAGGGGATGTATTAGGGACTTGGAGCGACCTCAGCGACGGCAGGTTGGACGCTGGGCGACGCCCGGGTCTGGGGCCATGCAATCGCGCCTTTCGCAACTTCCGGGGTTGGCATATTGTTGTACTGCTACACCCAAAGCACGGGGCCCATGGCCCCTCCGCTCCCTGCGAGGCTTACTCTTATCGCTAGTCGCGGTGTGAAAGGGCTCGAAGGGGTAGTTGGGCTCCGCGCTCAAGTCCTCCACCTGAGTGATGAGGGGGCCGGGGAAGAGCGTGGGGGTGGGGCCGGGGCGGGGGCCGGTGCGGGGGCCGGTGTGGGGGCCAGGATGAGGACGGGGGCGAGCGTGGGGGTAGGGCCAGGCCATGCTTGTAGCGACTGGGCAGGGCGTGCTCGGAGGAGGGCCTCGCATAACCGGCCCTTGTGACCAGCACCCCTCCCCGACAGGCACAGCCACAGGGCTGCCCTCGGCGCAGCCCTCCAAAGCGCCCACGCCCCCCACCTCGCCCCAGATGGTGTGGCTGTGCCCCCACTCGGGGTGGTCAGCGGTGGCAATGAAGAACTCCTTGCAGTTGGGGATGGTGCAGGCGTGCCCCTTCCTGCGGGGGCGGAGACAACAAGGGCGGCGACCGGGAGGGGTCAGGTTGCGCGTGAGGTGCCGCGATCACCAATGACAAACGGGTGGTTGCGCCCACAAAATGTCTGTTACGATAGTCATGGGGCGCCCGTCCACTCCCTCCACCCCAAGCGCCTCACTTGACGCTGACTTCGGCCTTGTTCTCAAAGGGCGGCTGCCGAGCCAGGTCCGTCAGGCTGCCCTGCAGCAGGGCGTACGGCGGCCCCCAGTATCCGTTGACGCTCCAGTTCTGGGGGGACAAGACGGGGCGGGGCGGGGGGCCACGCAGAAAAGGGTTCGAGGGCCTGGGGTTGAGGCGGTTTACGTCGGGGTGAAGACACGGGGCGGCGCGCAGGCAGCTCCAAGCTGCAAGCGGCAAAGCCAGGACGGCTCAGCGCCGGCTACAAGGCTGATGCCCCAAGCCTCCTCGCGCCTTTCCCAGGCCCTGCGCCCCACCCCACCGAGGGCACTGGCTCGTGGCGGTAGAACTTGCAGTTGGGGCAGCTGCCCTTCATGGCCAGCTGCCACACCTGTGTGAATGGGTCGGGGGGAGGGCGAAGGGGCGGTGAGGGAGCACTGCGTTCAGCCGGGCAACGTCGTGCGAGAGCCCCCGTGTCATGCTCAGCACGCAAGCCGGCGTGATGTGGCACAGCTCCGCGTGCGGCCCTCAGGGAGAGACGCAGTCCCTTGTACTGGGCTCTCAGAGACGTGTGGGGCACGCTGCCCTACCGCGCCGAAACGCTGCCCTCTCAGGCCCCGATGGCTCCGTGCGTGCAGCATCCAGCCCGAGCAGAAGCTGCCTGGCGCCCTCCTAATTAGCACGGCTCTGGCGGCACGCAGCCCAAGCCCAAGCCCTCTGTTCCGGTGGTCCTGCCCGGAGACTCAGCCCCGGGCGCCCCTCCCACCAGCAGGCACGTGTCGGGCGCTAGGTCAGGGCGGAGCTTTATGATGAACTGGGGGACATGGGTTTCAGCACAGAGATGGGGGGCGGGCGGGCGTTGTGTGCTGAACTGCTGATACTGGTTTGGCTTTCTGGGACCAATTGGGGATGCAACGTGGGGTCTGGAAGGGCCCTGGCTGGCGCCAGCCGACGGCAGCCAAATCGTGTCAAGCCCCCCACCTCGCCATAGCCACTGGAGATTTTGACCTTGAAGTCAGTGGTCTTTGTCTCGGCCACATCACCTAGGGGCGGGGGGGGCGGGTGTCGGGCCAATGTCGGGGCCGGGAGAGGGGCCAGGGAGGTAGCAGAGAGCGTGTGCGTCCTCCTCTCAAGCCCCCTCAAGCTTAGCTCTCTCCACTTAGGTTTTGTAGTCAAGCCGAGACCGCCATGAGAGGGACGCCCCACCCGATAGCGCGGATTCACGGGAGGCAGGGGGGGCACGAGGGCCGGGATGCCGTGGTCCGCCCCAACCCGGGCTACCGAGCGCATCCGCTCACGTGTATCCTTTTCCCGGTATCCAATGAAAGCTCCGTTGCGAGCTGAGCCACTCGCTGAAGACCATAGCGATGCAGCGACGAGCGCGCAAGCGAGTACCGTCCAAGCGCGAAGCATCGCCCTTTGCCCCAACAGTTTTCGAGCCGTTTTAGTGCAGGTATGTCACCTCGCTTCGCGCTAGACACAGGAGGTTGCGCAGCGGTCGCGTCGCATGTCTCGAGAACAGGCAGGGCTACTGTTGATGTGTGCTGAGGTGCTGCTAGCACATGTGCTGGGCGTTAAGCCGTGGTTGAGCGACGGACATGTTCCACACCAGCACGGTATCGTACCGATACACGCCCGAACCCCCGGCCATCCCCCGCCGCAGCGCTCTCATCGCTTCATTGCTTCATCCTACACTTCTCCAACCAGGTTGCAGCAGCCAAACTCATGTCGCTTAAGTCTTAAGACAGATGCGGGGGGTCCATGCCCGCGTTCCTCAAGTTCAATCCCCGCTCGCACGCAGTTGAACTCCTCAACCCTACCGCATCGTAAGCTTCAACAGTACGCGCTTCTACTCTACTCTCAGCCTTGGCACCACTGGCACAACCCCAGTGGACTGCTCGCAGTGCGCAACATTCTGAAACCTTTCGCCCATACTAGGTAGCCTCGCCTAAATGTCTGCATGGTCTCGACCAGTCGTCGCCGCTTTCTCCCAACCCCACAGCATGCCCCCCCCCCCGCCCCCTACCCCATCGCTCTTTCTCTTTCCTGATTAAACTCGAGCTCCCCAGTAGGGTTGCCTCCAACATCGGCACTGGCCAGCTGACATCCTGATGGCGATTAGCTTACGCCCCCTTTAACCCCCACGCCTCCGGCGCTGCCTCCGCCGCCGTCTGCCCCTGGCTGTCCTGAATGCTGATGTCAGCCCCTGCGGCCACAAGCAAGTCGTACACCTGCGGGGTGGGGGCGAGGGCGAGAGCGGGGCTGGCTGCAGAGTGTATCATGGCCTACGGAGTGAGGTGGCTGCCTTGGCCGTAGGCGGGCAAAGCTGACTGCTGACCCAGAGCTCCCGCCCTGCTGCCGCGCGCTCCTGTTTCATAATGCCCCCTTCCCCGCCCCGAGGTGCCGTTCACCCTCCTCTCCCGCCCAAGGTTGCGCGTGGTGGCCCCAACCCACATGCCCCTCGCGCCTCTCCCCAAACCGCCCCCAGACCTGCGCCGCCCATACCCCCAGCCCCTACCCCCCTCCGTAGGCATCCAGTCCGCGGTCCACGCTCACTGCCCAACCACCCTCGCCCCGCCGCCCCAGAGCTCCCTGCTCTGCCCCTTCTCCGCACCCCGCGACCGGCTGAGCTCCGCGCCTCTGCAACCCCCTCCCCGCCCCCTGTTCGGGCCCAGCCCATCGACCTCCCGGTGGGCCAGACCCAGTTGCAAACTGCCGTCACCCACCTCCCGGTGCGCCGTGACGGCTGCGTAGTGCAGCGGCGTCTGGCCATCCTCGTCCACCGCGTTGACGTCAGCACCCGCCCCCAGCAGCAGCCGGGCGACCTCTTCGCTGCCGCGATCGGCGGCAAAGTGGAGTGCCGTACAGCCCTGCTCGTCCCGCTCGTCCACCGGCGTGCCCGCCTCCAGCATGCGGCCCACGGCCTCCGCGTCCCCCTGCCCCGCGACCTCGTGCAGCGTCTCAGGGCCCTGCGTGTACCGGGAGGTAGGGAGCATGGGATTGCTGTAGGGTTGAGATGGGCTATACCGTACTGCCATTAAAGTTTCGCGGTTGATAAGTTCGAGGAGGGGTCATTTTAGGGGCTGGAAATAGCACCGTGTTCTTTAGGTTTCGTGCCGAACCGGCCACCGTTTGGCAACTATGACACACAATTCGTGCCTCCCCGGGGGCCGCTCTCCCGCCCAGCTTAGTTCTCGTCTGCCAGCCTCTAAGCAGGCCCAGACCTTGCAAGCTTGTGCTCATCCCATGTGCACACAGAATCCACCCGGGTGCAGAGCAGGCCCGTGGAGAGGCTAAGGGGGGGGGGCACGGAATTAGTACCATGAAAACAATGTCGGTCACAAGCCGCCCCAAACCCCCCGGGTTTGCCACTACCAATTCTACAAACTTCTCTTCCCCCTCCTTCTCCTTCTCCTTCCCCTTCCCTCCCTCCCTCTCCCTCCCTCTCCCCCCCTCCTCTCCTTCCTCTTCCCTCCCTCCCTCTGCCCCCTTCTCCGGTCACCACTCCTTCCACATGAGGGACTTGCACAGAGGGCTGCTGCCGTTCCGTTGCATGGCGTCGTGCATCTTTGCTAAGGTGTAGAGTGGCACTAACATTCGTGGCTCGACCTTGCTTGGCACAGGCCCAAATTAGTTCGTGTCACAAATTCGTGCCCCGTCCACGAAATTTGGAACGCGAAACATTTTTGGCAGTACGGTAGAGGCATCTGGGCCGGGGCCACAGCAGGGCGTGCGGCCGGGGCTGGGCCCAGGGCTGAGAGGTCCTGGCCCACCTCCGCATCCTCGTCCTCCTCGGCCGCCGCAAGCGAGCTGAAGACCGGCCCCATCGTCCCGCCTCGCTTCGCTTGCGTGTCGCGAGAGCCGCCCTGGTTCCACTCTGGCGCGACCTCGCCGAGCAGCTGCGCGTAGCGCTGCATCGCATGCTCCTTACTCAAGTCCCCGAGCGCCTGCCACGCGTCCCTGCAGCACATGGATCGGGATCAACATGTGCAAGCCGTACCTGGCCTTGCGAGCGGTCTTACCATTTAGCGCGGCCAGCGACATCCCAAAACGCAGGTCGCCCGCCGCTGCACTTGCCGGCTGTCGCCTGCTTGTAGAGTCCATAGAACTGCAGCTTGAGCTTATCGGTGAAGCGCGCGTCCTTGGTCGTGACAGCTGAGGCTAGGAAGCTGGCAGCGGTGTTGAAGATGTCTTCCTCATCAGTGGCCACACCCTCTAGGACGTCGTCCATGGCTCTCACACGTTTGCATTCAAGTGGTGCTGAGAGGTTCGGGACTGGAGTTACGCGGGGCACAGAGGGAGGGTCAACACCAATTGATCCCGCCTGACGGCGGTGCAACACCCATGCCGTCTCCATGTCCCTCGAACTGCCCCTAACTGCCCCGCGCGCCGCGCCGACCAGCGCCGACGGTGCTCCAGTACCCCTCACACGCACCCTCCAACACGATCCGGACAACCGCAGCACCAATACGCACGCCTGCCTAGGTCCGCCGTTTCCACGGGTCAGTCAGTCACTCCCACCACCAGAAGCCCTGCTCTCGCCTCTCCTGCCCCGAGTCTCCCCCTCCCAGCCGCACCCCTCTCCCGCCACCCCCCCACCCATCCCAACCAAAGCAACGCGCGCACGACACAAGCCCCCTCCCATCAGCCTCCACACTACCGCATGAAGCCCGACTGCAGCACGTCAATCATGTTGTATAGCGTCTTGTCGCTCTTCTCCGCTATCCGCTGCGCCAGGAACAGGACCGCGTCCACGGTGCCCTCCGCGTAAGTGGTGCGGCCAATGACGTTGTGCTGGAACTCAAACATGACAGTGCCATCCCCGGACGTGAGCTGCAGGCAGAGGAAGGGGCGGGGAGGGGTGGAAAGGGAGGCGGCGTGAGGAACCTGGGGGGGGGGGCCTTCGGGGAAGCGGCTGGCAGGGCCCTGGGGCTGCAGAGACCCCTCCACGCAGCAGATAAGCCCCGCCGGGGATCCGTGACCAGACCTGAAGCGCTGAAGCCCAGGGCATGGGCCATCCACCAAGCCGCCACTGACTCAAGTGCGGCTGCTTTCCCTGTCTCTTTGCCCCGCCCCCTCTGCCCCGCCCTTTCCTCCCGCTCCGGGCCCCCCTCGGCCCACCTGGTACGTGTGGTATGCGTGGCCATTGATGGCGGACTCGGGCACGTGCATGCGCTCCACCTGGGCCGGAGCGGGGGAGGCAGAGGAACGGTGACGAAGACAGGGACCAATCAAGAGGCAGCAGCGAATGAGGCGGGCGGCTGAATGAGCCGCTGTACGCTTATGACAGAGTTGCTTGGTAGGCATAGGCACAGCCCCCGTTGCTTCGGCGCCCTCCGCTGCTGGGGCCCACAGGGGCCCGCAGGAGCCCACCTGCTCCTTGGGCTCGCGCACGAGCTCGATCTGGGACACGTCAAAGGGGATGCCCAGCTCCACGAACGACTGGACCACGGCCTGGTGGGCGGAGGGGAGGGCAGGAGGAGGCCGGAGGGAGGCTTTCAAAAAGGGCTTCCGGCTTGTCACCAGGGGGAGGCACCCGGCGGCTGCACGGCTCGAAAGGCCCCCAGGCCCCCCGTAACAACCGCGGAAGCCAATCTTCCGTAGAACTATCTCTATTGAAGAGACCTAGGCCCTCCACAGCCCCGCTCGCCTTGGCAGTGCCCGAGGTGTCCTTCTTGGTGGACTGGTGCGACTCCACCACCTTGAGCTTGTAGCCCGAGAAGGCGCCCGGGAACTGCTTGGCCATCATGTCCATCATGGCCTGGGCGGAAAGGAGGGAGGGGGGAAGGGGGGAGGACGAGGGAGAGGATAGGAGGGGTGGGGGGTGTTTGAGCGCAGTGGGATCGCCTCCCCTCGCCAGGCACAGCAGCGGGCCCAGGGCCCATGACTCCGCAGTACGAGGGCAGCGGGAATCGGGGGCAGAGGGGAATTGCAGCAACCCACGGGAGCGCAACGCCGCCTAGCCCCGTGCCCGCACCTGGAAGGCCACGATCTGCTTGCCCATGTTGGGGGCAATGACGGCGTAGGTCTTGGCAGCCTGGACCTGAGCGGACGCGCAGCGGAGGGCAGCATACGGGTGCAATCGGCACTGGCACTGAACCAAGACAACCAAATGCGCAGGAGAGGCTTGCCCACAGATCGACGCCCAACACGCCTCCAGTGCAGAGCAGGTCGATCGGAGCTTCCGCCCACGTCTGGCGCCACGACCCACTCCCCACCCATCCCCCGGGCAACCTGCCCCCAAGCGGTTGCTAAGCCGAGGTCCAAGCGCCTGCCCATGGCTTCTGCCCAACACTCCCAACACCACCCCCAGCCCCGCCCTGGGCGCCCCACATCACAGCCCTGCCCTCTGCGCCCCACACCACACAGCCGCGCCGTGCCCCACCTGCGCCAGGATCTTGGCGCGGTCGCCCCCGGTGGTGCCCATGACGAAGGGCGTGTCGTGCTTGGTGTAGAAGTCGACCATGCCGTGGATGGCGTCGGGCAACGTGTAGTCCACCATGACTAGGTTGGGGTACTGCTTCTTGAGCTGCTGGACCTGGGGTGAGCGGGTGGGGGTGGAGGGAGGAGGGTGGAGGGTGAGGTGGGGTGGGGTCGGGTGGGTGGAGGGAGGAGGAACCAGTTGAGGTGGAGGGAGGGAGGGAGCAGGGGATGGCATGTGAGGCAAGGGATGGGTAAGGGCATGCGGCAGCGACTGTGAGGGGCCCGCCACGCGAGTCGCGGCTGGGCTGTCCCCGGCGTCCCCTTCCTCCGAGAGCCTGGCCGCGCGTCCGGCCAGCGCCGTGGCATGCCCGAGAAAGACACCCGCGGTCCCGTGTCCACCGACAGTCCCCACGTGTCCATGCCATGCCCACAGGGCCGCCCCAGGGTGCCTGCACGATCGCCCCAGCGGTCTCACGGGCTGCCGCCCCTTGCGCAGCCAGGGAAGCGCCAGGGCAGCGCCGTACCTTCTCGTCCCGCGTCGCCGGGGGCACGAGCTCCATCTTGACGTCTTGTACCGACACGTGGCTCTTGTCCACCGTGTCGGACGGGCCGCACAGGGTGTACGGCACCACCTCCACGCCCGCCCGCATGGCGGCCTCAGCCACGGCCTGGCCCATCTTGCCCGTGCAGCTGGGGGTTTGTGGTGTGGGGGGTCCAGGAGGGTATGTAATTGGTTGGGGTCGTGTGGGTTGGGGCAGTTAAAGTCGGAGAGGAGGGCGCAGGCAAAAGAGAGGGAGAGTGGGGCATGAGAGTACACTAGCAGGCTGGAACCCAAGACCTGGGAGACATGGCACAGGGGCTTGAGGTCGGAAGACCGGTAGTCAGACGAGGCCGACAGAGGCCTCACTGAGCTGATACGCCCCGCTGCAGGGGATGTGACAGTATGCACATCCGATAGGCTGGGGGTGCAGCACTGATGCTCTGACCGTTCTGCTGCTTCCATGCGCGCTGAGCGAGGCTTAGAGGCATCCAATGCGGAATGCTCTCAAGGAAGGCCTCTGGCCAGCGTCGGCGGAAGGGGGGGGGAGGTTCTGTGGGTGGGGCCCTCGAACAAGGCCCAAGAGGCTGCCCCGGTATCCCGCCGCACACCCCATCGCTATTAACCCTTGTGAGTCGACGTCTGGTGTGATGCGCACCTGTTCACCATGAGTTGCACCTTCGGCTTGCTGCTCGCCATGGTGACCACGGCCGTGCGCGAGCACCGAGCGCGCCGAGTGCCAGCGGCAGCTTGCACAGACCTAAGTTGCTGACGAGCGAGCATTCTGGGTAGTATTCGGTGTGTCGCGCTAAGGCAGAAGGCAACGGCGATTGTGCACACCGGCGGCGGGAAGTGTCGCTGACAGGTCAATGCAAGTCACGGAGAGTGATGGTAATCTGGACCTCGAATTGCGGCAGGCTGGGGGCTGATCGGCCGGCTGCAAGCCGCATCGTCGCACGCTGCCAAACCCCATGCGGACGCGCGAGGGCCCCCGACCCCGCCGACGCCCCCGAGCCTGCACACCTGTCCGCTGTGCTCCCACCGTTCACACCCCACGTCCACGGTCACAGAGGGTCGCCCTTTCTTTGTTCCGCTCATACGAGGACCAACGACAGGAAGCCCTTTCAGTAGCCCTCCCAACCCTGCACAGCATATTGCTAGAGTCTCAGTCGGTAGCAGGTCGCTGAGGCTTCGTAAACGAGCAGAGGCGGGCTCGCCAATCTCTAGACCGTGTCCGCCTCTACGCAACCATGGCGACCCTTTCGGACCGCCTGAACATCAACAGCCAGATTGAGCATCTGCAAGCCAAGTATGTGGGCACCGGGCACGCGGACCTGACCAAGTTCGAGTGGGCGCTCAACATCCACCGCGATAGCTACGCTTCCTACGTGGGCCACCACAACATGGTCTCTTACTTCGGCGTGGTGGAGAACGAGTCCATCGGGCGCGTCAAGTACGAGTTCCTGCAGCGCATGCTGCTGCCTTGCGGCCTGCCGCCCAAGGCCCAGGACCAGAGCGAGGACGAGGAGGAGAAGTAAACGCCGCGGAGCACAAGAACAGCTCAGGGAGCAGGCTCAGCGCCGGCCGTGGCACCACGGGGTGACGCTGGGGCAAGGGGGCGGACGACAGGGTACGTGCCGCCCAGGGACTAAGGCCGGCCCCCTTGCGGGAGCGGATCTCTTGCGACCCTAGCGACCACTTGGCGCCGGGGCAAGACGGGTTGACGGCAGGGTATGTACCGCCACGGGGCCACCTGACCGCAACCAGTGCGGCCATTCCGCGGGGGCGGCGTCCTTGCAACCAAAGCCGACGTTTGACGTGGCGGTTAGCGACGGCAATGAGGCGTGGCAGCGCCCAGTATGTGGGTAGTTGCTGGCTGCATTCTTAATGTGCTACACTTTGAAGTGAGGGGTGGATAGCGGACGGCCGTTGCATCGGGTTGGAGCCGGGGGCTTGAGGCCCTGTCGTGCTGGTCAGGGCGAGGGGGCCCCAGGGGCCACTGGTCTGCTGTGGTTGGGAGGACAGGACGGGCGATGTTGGACATGAGACGCTACAGGCCAGGAGCGCATTGCGCTGGCCGTTGGGCCGGTCACGTACGAGGGTGTAAGCTAACAGTCAGGCCGGATCCATGTTGCGTCCCGTGCTCCCGGCGTTCGTGAGGCTTAGCAAGCCTGCCGGGCTGCGGGGGGTTCGCTTGGTCTGGCCAGGGACTCTGGGAGGGTCTGCCCGGAGGGCTCGTGCAGTGTCCAGACAGCCATCACCTCAAGTGTGCTCCTGCTCATCTCTCCTGCCGACCCTCCATGAGCACCAGCGCTAGCCACTACCACCAGACTCGGTTCACGAGCATCAAGCGAACTGTTCCCACGCAGCCTTACGTGAACACCGCCACTCCACACACACCACCCGTCACGGCCTCGCCCCGACCTGCTGGACCCCCAGCTCCGCCCCCCGCTCCAGCGCTCCCCGCAGCGCCGCCACCACCGCCTCCAGGACCACCGCCGCCCCCCTCTCCACGTAGTCGTGCCCCGCGCCCGCCAGCCACACGACGGCGCAGGGGCCCCCCACGTGCCGCCGCCACGCCTCCAGCTGCGGATGGGGAGCGGGCTCTACGACGAGGATAACAATAAGGCAGAGAGCCTCATTCGGGGAGAGATGGATGTGGCATTCGGGCAAAGTTGGATGACGGGGTTTGCATGAAGGCCAGGCTGTGGATAGGGGAAGTTTGCTTGGGGCTTGCGGGGAACCGGGTGGTTGCCTCCTGTCAGCCCATGCATGCCCCCATGGCCCCGCTCCGCCCATGGGCCCCCCATTGACGCACCTGCTCTCGCGTGTAGCGCGCGTCCCTCTCCCCGCCTACCACCGTGACGGGCACGGACAGGGGTGGGTTGGTGGGCGGTAGCTGTTGGCCACGGGAATGCGTGGGAGCACGCGGACAATCGGGTGTGAACGAAGGGAGTCGCGGCACAGGCTTGCATGCCGGGGTGTCAAGGGAGTCACGGCACAGGCTACCAGGCTGCGGTAGGGAGTGCCGCGTACCCACCGCCTGACGCCCTGTGAACACCACCTACACCTCAGACTTGCTTGCTGCTGCCCTGACCCCTGACAAACCGGTCACCTGCGCCTCTAGCTCGCTGCTGGTAGCGGGTCAACCCATCGCCTGCCACGCTTCCAGCCGCAACGCCACCCAGCGCCCATGCACCCCCGCGCCCCAGCCCGCCGCCAACCTGGTAGGTCTCCGTGAGGCGGAAGTCGGCTCGCAGCACGGGCCACAGCCGCTCACGAATGGCGGGGTGCGCCTGCGGGACCGCAGCCGGAGGGTGTAGAGCAAAGCGCAGTGCACGAGGGCACGCTCGGCTCCATGCCCCACTCCCCTCGACTCCCCCCAGACACCATGCGGCCATGGCAAGGCAGTAAGGCAGCTGGGGGATAAAAGCCACGCTCCTTGGAGTCCTTGCAGTCGCCATGATCCTTCTGCGTCGTTACTCGCGAGGCCTGTTCCCAACACTGCCGCTGTGTTCCCGGGACCCAAGCCGTACCAGGTGCGGGTTGGCGCTGCCGTACCGGGCGGTGAAGGCCGCCCAGAAGGCCTCGCACGAGGGCAGGGCGTGCAGGCGGGTGGGGTCGGGGTCGTCGGCCGCGGCGTAGAGGTGGGGCGCTCTGTACCGGCAGCAGGGCAAGGGGCAACTGGGTGAGTCGAACGGAGCTTGGGATAGTCACTCGGCTGGCGCCACACGAGCTGACATGGTACGATGCGTCTGCCCCCCGACGCCCCAGCCCCAAGCCCCCAGCCCCCAACTCCCACCGTATGCCCGACACGAACACGTGCACCGGCAGCGGCATGCCGGTCCGCATCAGGGCCTGCGTGGGGGTCATCGCGGCCCTGTCAGCAACCCTGGCTCCGATACGACGTCCTTGGTGAGGGTAAGCGCTGACGGGCCTGAACCCACAGTACACCACGCAGTCACTGCGTGTTGGCCGACCGCCGCTGACCCACACAGTGGACCTGACCCACACAGCGCAGAGGAAGGCGGGATCCAGATCCAGAGCACCCACCTGCACCACCTCGTACGCGATCCAGCCGCCCATGCTGTGGCCGAACACCGCGTACGGCGGCCAGCCCCTGCGCAATTCGACCAAAGGCGACTGAAGGTGAGTGTCTTTCCTTACCACACGCAAATGGTCCCCCGACCTTCCCCGGACCCTTCCCCGCGCCAAAACCAAGACCCCCGACGCCCATGCCCTGACTCCATGCCCATACCGCTTCCCCCGCACTCATGCCCCGCTTACACGCCTCGCCTAACGCCTCAGCCTCGGGGCCCCTCCCAATCACCCGCTGCATGCACCTGCGCTCCTGTACCCGCGCCACCACGCCTGCGATGTCCCCCGCCAGCGCCAGGAGGCTGCCCGCGCACGGCTCCCGCAGCCGGCTGTTGCGGCCCGGCAGCTCCAGGGCCAGAACCTTGGAGGCAGGGGGAGGGGTTGGGGGAACGGGGGGGGGGGGGATGAGGGGCTGAGGGGGTAAGGGGGGTAGGGGCGAGGGTGGGCGGCGAGGTATGGTCCGAGCTAGCCTGTCGGCATCTTAAGTTGAGCGTGCTTGCCGTCACGCACCTCAACCCGCACGCCCCGCTCCGCCAGTGCCTGCTCCCAGGGGTGGTACACGTAGGCTCCCATGCCCGCCTGCAGGGGGGCGGGGGTAGGTGGGGCGGGGCGCGGGGCCGTGTCCAGGGGGGACCGTAACTCTCAAAGGTCGTGAGGATAAGGGGGGCCTGCTGATCGTGTAAGCGCGAGAGATACATGACCCAGAAAACGCTGAGACCTGTTTCCCCCCTAAGACCGGATGCGTGCCCTTGCGACCCGGGAACCCAGGGCTGCCCAGCGGCACAGCTGCAGCGGCTGCAGCTGAGCTGATACGCCTTTTCCCCCCCCCCCTCTGCCAGGGATATGCACAGTCCCCGGCCTGATGCATGCGATACTACCTGGGGGATGCAGTACAGGAGGACTTGGGCTCCGCAGCCGGCCCCGCCGCTGAGTCCGCTACGGTCCGTGGCCCCGGCAGCAGCAGCCGACGCTGGCGGGGGGCTCTTCCGCGGGGGTCTCAGCACCCAGGGCCCGAAGTCCTCATCAACCCGCTTGCTGCTGGCCGATGCACCTCCGCCTTCACCTGGACCCCCGCCGCCCCCACCGGGACTATCCTGTGTTGCTGTACCGCCAGCTGGACGCAGCAGCGGGGCGGGGGCCGCCGCGGTCGCTGCCTGCGGCTCTGGCCCCGCGGCTGCGGCGGTCGGGGAGCCCCCGCCCGCGCAGTCTTGAGAGCTGGCCATGCGAAGGATACAGCAAGGCGGAGAAGGTCTGGTCGCAGCGGTCGCAGGGGAGGGAGGGAGTCCGCGCCCAGGGAGCCCGCGCCCGGCTGGGCCCGTCCGAGGGGCGGTCCGCGACGGGGAGGGACGCGATGGTCCTCCGGGCCACCGCTCGAGCGTGTGATGTGTTTTGCAAGGGGAGCAAGAAGAGATTAGGAAAGCGAGGGGGAAAGCAAAGCGGAGCCGGGTCGCGTGGGGCCAGAGGTCAGAGGACGGGATTGCGAGGGGGTGCCAGATCGCGCGACGCAGCCAACCCGGCGCTGGTCGGAAGGCGACTCGCTTGTGCTCACCGACTTGGCTCGACCCATTGCTACTCTTGCACCCATACCACAATTCTGTCGCTGAGCTCTCGCACTTGCGCCGCGAGCACTTGGGCACCTGCGCATGCTGGCGGGCGTGCCCCGCGAAGAGGCGCCTGCCTAGCTCCAACCGACTCGAGCAGCTTGCACACTACGTAGCAGACACCATGCGCTAGGAGGGAGCTTGAGCCCGCTGGCGAGACGGTTCGTCGCATGCCAGCATGGGTAAGCGAGCGGCGACCACAAGCTCGGCCTGCACCTGCGCGGATACCTCTAGCGTGGGGTGCTAAAGCGGCCGGGGAGCGTACGATGAGGAGCATAGGTCTGGACTTCATGGCCAAGCGCGACTACCTACGTAGGCGTTGCGGGGTGTCCCCTCTCAAAGCCCCAGCACAGCCCCGGCACCTGCTGTTTCCTGCTTCACTGGACACAAATCCCTTTCGCCCACGACCCGTCTGGGATTTCACGGCTGATGCTCTTGTCTATGCAACAACAACAAACAACAGACGCCCCGCCCAGCCCAGCCCGCCCAGCCCCCCCCACACCGGCCCCTAATGCCAACTGGCCGTCGCTCGCACGCAGGTGGCACGTACTGCGCGCTGTGGGTGCCCGGCACCGCCCCGCCGTTTGGAGGCGAGCGGACTTGGGAGGTCACGTATCCGGAGCATGAGCGGTGGGATACCACGTGGCACGACTACTTCCCCCCGGATGACTTGAGCGGCAACAGGGTCAGAGGGGCTTGGGGGACAGGTCTTGGGCTTAAGCGTTGCTTGGGCTGCGGGCGGAGGCCTGCGTGGGTGGGGGCATGGCACGACTCCATGCGACAGCAGCCCTCAGCAGCAGAGAGACCATGTCCGCCCCCGGGTTAAAAACAGGGGTGCAGGGCAAGCGAGTGCGCGAGGGCACGGCCGCCCCCCGGGTGGCGGGATGTCGGCGTTCGCCTCCGCGCTTGCCCTGACCTTGCCTGACGCCACCCAGACGCAATGCCCGCCGCGTGTCCCCTGTGACGCCCCTGCAGAGCTTCAGGGCGCAGTACGACAGCTACCTCACCCGCTGGCCCGACCTGTTCAGGTGAGGCTGGGGGGGGGGAGGGCAATCGCAGCGGTTGCAGGGCGGGGTCTGCTTGCGGGTCTTGTGGGGTGCGACCGGGCGCAGAGGGAAACCGGAGAGGACGCGGGCTCCCCTGGGCAGGGAAGCCTCCTGCTGCTGCACTGAGCTTGACCCAACGTGTGCCATTGCTCATAACGCCGTGCAGGGGAAAGTTCCCTGGTGAGGATCGCAGCTCGTGGAGTCGAGCTGGCTGGAGTAGAAAGCAGTCCTGCTGGGATGCGGGGCCGGGGGCCCTCGGGGGCCACAGCAACGGGTCATAACTCGTAAGGCGTAAGCCGCGTAGATGCCAATAGGGGCTCGTTGGCGTGCAGGGCTCCAGAGCCCTGTCTTCGTATAACCTCCGCTGACCCGCCGCGCACCCTCTTGCATTTCCCCGCTTACAGACTTCTTCGGTTCAGATGTGCGGGTAGGCCGGGCTCAGAGGGTTACCTTCCTGAGATGACCCTCTGCCGTGCGGCCCAATGCCAGTCCACGCCATGCCCGCCTCCTCGCTCCCCCCCCCTCCGCTTCACTCCCCCCACCACACATCCTCCCCCTGCTCCTTCTCCTCCTTGAATCAACCAAACCCCAAGATATGTCGGACTGGGTGCATCTATCCTTGAGCCCAACCCCCTTCGCCCCTCGCGGCCCCCAGGCCTACGTGCTGTCCGCCCAGGAGGGCTACCCCTTCGGCCGGGAGCTTCGCCGCGTGGTGGCAGCGGGGGGCGTGCTGGCGGCGGCGGAGAAGGCGGCGCAGCAGGAGGCGGACGAGGCGAGGGCCGCCGCGCGGGCGCGGTTCGCCCTGCTGAACCCCAACGTGGGCGGAGAGGGCGGCACCAAGATCGACGTGAGGCGCCGGGACTCAAAGGCTCGCGGTCACTGGGGCCCGGGTTGGGGCTGGGGCTCCCGGTCACGTCCAAAAGTGCCCACTTGTTTGGAACTGGGCAGTCTCTGGGGTCTGGGGCCATCCAGTGCTTGGTAACCCCGCGCCTCCCGCGCCGCCGCTGTGGCCATACTCCTGAGAACCCTGTCCGGCGATCCACCTCCCTCCCTGCTCCCCTCTACCCCTCGCCTCGACCCCGTGCCCGCAGCTCATCTGCCTGCGCACCCCCGCCCAGCGGGCCGCCTGGACCGACCGCCTGCTGGCCAGCACGGAGGCGCGGAGGCGGAGGGCCATGGCGGAGCTGTACGGCACCAAAGTACGGCATCGGATGACTCATAGGGCCGTACAGCTGGAGTTATGTAGAGTCTGACTGTTATTTGGCGCCGGAAGTGGGTCGTCACGCACGGCTGATGCGGGGGAAAAAGGATCGAGACCGCTCCTGACTAGCTATAGCTTTGCATGCCGTCATTGCAGTCTGTCCCTGGCTGCTCGACCCATTCTCATCATAAGGTTACACTGCCTCGATTGCAGGCGCCTGCGGAGCCCCCGGCTCCGCCGCCCGAGGAGCCCGAGCCCCCATCCAAGAGCCTTGGCGAGCAGGCCGCGGAGGTCCAGTGGCGGGACAAGGAGCAGGCTCTCAAGGTGGGGATATGGCGGGTGCCCAAAAGGGCTCCGTCACGCACGGCGCCCTATCAACCCTACCCTCCCTCCACCAAACCGCACCTACACACAGCCAGCAAATTGCAGCCTGTGCCGTGCAGCGCACTGTGCTATTACCGGACTGACCCTCAGGCCTGCGGTGCACGCATGGGTTTGGGCACGCTTTTGGAGCCGACCAGGCCCTCAACACTTGACCTTTGTGCTACGCGCCGTCCCACGTTTCACGGTCACAGAAACAAATCGCTCTGGAGCGTCAGGCGCGGGAGGAGGCGGTGCTGCTGCTGCGAACGCGCACACAGCAGCTTGCTGAGCTGGCGGGGGCCAAGCGGACGGAGCGGGACGAGATGATCGAGAAGCTGCGGGTGGGTGGGGGGTGGGCGGGACGGGTGCGGTTGGGCGGATACTGATAGGATATGTGGGTAGGTGGGGGTGTGAAGGTAGGTGGGAAGGCTGGTGGGCTCGTCAGGTGGGTGGAGGTGGGGGGAAGGGTGAGCGGCCGGCAGCGAGACCGACGCCTGGTCTGGTGTGCTCTGCCGTGATGCGTAGCCGCGGGGGGGGGGGGTAACGGCGGGTGGTTGAACCAGGAAACCGCGGGCGGGCGTCGAACTCTTGCACTGGCATGGAGAGCGTCCTACTGACCTCCGACTAGGCCGCCGCACCCCGGCACCTGCCGCTTCTCGCCACTAGAGCCTCCCACCTCCACCTCCGCCACCTTCACCCCACCGCCTTCACCCCAAACGCTGCCCGCACCGTAGGACCTCATCGCCAAGCTCAACTCGCTCAAGGACACGTCAGAGTCTCGGTGCGTGGCTGGCCCCGCCGGGTCATACCCTGGGCCCCGGGTAACAGAGCGGACCGCTTGTGACGGAGGAAGCGACCGGGCCACACCGGTGCACCGTGCATGGGAACAGCAAGCGATGCCATGTGTGCAACGGCACATAGCCAGGGTCCGCGTCTGTCCCACATCCACCCTGTGCCCATGCCCCTCTGACCGCTCGCCTTTTGGACCCGCCTCGTGGCTTGTGTTACTGTTCTCACAGGGAGGCGGAGCTGGTGCGGGAGCTCCAGCGCTTACAGCTGCTGCAGATGGAGGAGGCACGCGAGGCGCGGAGAAAGGCACAGGCGCGTGTGGGCAAGGCGGGAAGACCCTGGCATGGAGATGTGTTTGGGGGGCACTAACGAGCCACTGGCTGAAGCTCTGGGGCCCCAGCAGGCCGGGTCGCGGCCTCGCGGCCGTCAGAGCGCAAATGCGCAGCCGCTGAGGCAGAACAGCCTAGCGCATGAGCACAAGCAACTGCTCCTACAATGCCACTTACCCTTCACCCGTTTTTACTCCATCCTCCCACCCTCCCGCACACTCCCTCCCCTGCTGTGTGGCGCAGGAGGCGGAGGCGGAGGCCGGCCGGCGGGCGGTTTCGGAGGTGGCAGGCTGGCGCCGCACCGCCACGGACGTGGTGGGGCGGCTGCAGTCCCGCCTGGACGGTACGGCGCAGGGCTGAAGGCCTGCGCGGCGCTGAGGATACAGCAGCAGCAGCAGCAGCAGCATTTCCGGGGGCTGCGTAAGACTGAGGGCTCAACACGGATCTTGTGGAGACTGGGGAGAGGTGCTCCAAGCGCCATGGAGGCCAGGAGGAGAAGCGCGTGGCTTCACCTTGACAAGGGGTGGCATCAGGAACAGGACCCGGGGTGGTGACGTGAAGCTTAGCCGCTGGCAGGGTCGGGCCCTTTGGCGGTCGGTGTCTCCAAGACGGGCCGGGTACTGCCCGTCGGTGTGACTCGTCTCGGTGGCCGGCTACAGTTAGTACGATACCGCCGTCGAGGAATGCCGCACGTGCTGCACCCGGGGCTGCACGGAAAGAGCCTGGCCAGCCGACAGTTGCCTGGCCACCTGAAAGTTGCTTGATTCCTATAACCGGAGTACAACGCGCGCAGGATGCCAGGGGCGGGCGGCCCCGCAGAGTCCCGCTGCACAAGAGCGCACCTTTTCGCTGTTCCGTGTGTGTGTCTGGGGGGGGCAGCATGGTGTCCCTTCTGCTGGCACCACCGTGGTAGGGTTGGGGCTGGGGTGCCGGTCCTGCCGGGCCATGCGCGCTGCTGATTGTGAGCGGGGCTGTGGCGAGCGTGCCCCGATGCAGTAAAGGCTTTACTGTAAAGCTCGCAGCGCTGGACTTGGAAAAGCCAAAATGCTAACTGTGGCTCCCCCGCCTGTGGCCTCCCCTTGTGGGAGGCGGCGTGGCCCTGTGCTCTCGCCCGGCGCCCTGTCACCATTTCCATCCTCGCAGCTCAGGGTGTCGACCTGCCCGTCTCGTGCGCGGCTGCTTCACCTATACGATGCGGCTCCTGGCCACGACGTTCTTGTCAAGCCCTGTCACCCCCCCCTTCGTCCCAGGCTGCGTATCATCTCACCACGTGTCCAGCCTGAGCCGCCTCTCTACGTCCCTCGCTTTCGTCCTGGGGTTATGCAAGTTGGCGCCCCTGATCAGCCGGTGACGCACCTCAAAGCGGCGGCTACGGGGCGGGTACGGCGGACGGTTGCGGCCTCGGCCTGGTCAGACCTGCAGCGTCCGGCAACAACAGCACTAGGTTCATTTCATCTTGCTTTGACGATGTGTTCGCGTCTCGGCGCAGTCTTCTCGCAAACAGTTCAAAGCCCCAACTCGCGCGCCGCGACCGACCAGTCGGAAGGACCGACTGTAGTCGCAGCGTGCCTCCGCTCTCGGAAACAGCCGGTGCAGCATGCTCTCTTTCTGTTACAAGTCGCGTTCGTGTTAACTGCGTTAGCGCGACCGCACCCGTTCGTGGGCGGAAGAAAGCGGGCCCCTCCATCAACTCAGCCACCGGGTTGGATAGGTCTAGAGGGCCGTGTTTAGGACAGGGAAGAGCAAGGCCAGTATCGCACGCATCGCGCGAGTGCCTAAGACGCCTTCACGTAACCCCCGCCGCTGCCGGGGACTCCTCCAAGTGTCTGATCGAGTGATGGGCTTTACGCTGGAACACCGGGCGCGATGAGCGGTGGGAAGACGGGGCGAGCCGGTCAGCACGCCAACTCTTTTTCTCAGCGTACCGCGCCGCTCAAAACAACGCGACAAGTGAAGAGCGTAGTCAACGGAAAACAACGTGCGGGTGCGGGAGCGTGGCATCGCGGGTGTTTACCTGCAGACCAATCCCGCCCCGCGGGCCGAGCGTAGTTTGGCGCGGGGCTGCGGCGGCCATCGCCCTTACTTTTGGGGGTTCGCGTTCACACACTGCATTAGCTAGAGGTTGGAGGACAGGGTCAACGCACCCTTGGGGACGGGGAGCCGCCTTGATTTGACTCTGCCTTTGCGTAATTACCGGGTAGACACGCAACAAGATGGCCGAGGAGCCTGCCAACGAGCACGGGTTCACTGAGGTTGTGGGCGGGGCTGAGGCCGCTCCTGCTCCCCAGCCGAAATCGTCGGTTCTGCGCCTGCGGGGTCTGCCCTTCTCCGCTGGCGAGGAGGATGTCCGCCACTTCTTCAACGGCTTTGATGTTCAGCAGGTCGTCATTGGCAAGCGCGCAGGTATGCGCCGATAGCGATCCCGGTGCGGTGCCGAGGCGGGGTGTGGCGCGCTGCTTACATCGCCTCTAAAACGCCAATTGTAGTTGATAGGCGTCGATGGCTTGCAATTCGGGTGGCTTGGGCCTCAAGATGCGCTTCTGTCGCCTTGCGGCCGCCGCATGTTGCTTTTCTTTCAGGCCGCTCTACCGGTGAGGGCTTCGTGCAGCTCGACTCCGTCGCCTCTGCTGCTGATGCCATTCTCAAGCTGCACCGGCAGACGCTGGGGCACCGTTACATCGAGTGAGTCGCTTGTTTGTCCTCCCGGTACCGGCGATGGCCACCCCAACGACCATCGCGGCGCTCACCTCACCGGCCCCTGCCGCAGGGTGTTCGAGTCCACGGAGGCTGACCTGGCGACCGCAAAGTCGCTGAGCGTGGACCGCATGCGGGGCTTTGTGGTGCGCTGCCGCGGCCTGCCCTACACATCGACGGCGCAGGACGTGCTCAACTTCTTCGGGCCCGAGGTCCCCGTAGTGCGGGGCATCGAGGGCGTTGTCTTTACCTACGCCCCCGATGGCCGCCCCACGGGCGAGGCCTTCGTGGAGCTGCAGACGGAGGAGGCCCAGCGGGAGGCGCTGAAGAAGCACAAGGAGTCCATGGGCACCCGGTATATCGAGCTCTTCGTGAGCACCAAGGTCGACATGATCCAGGCCATCCAGCAGAACCGCCTCATTCTGGGGTACAGCAACCGCAAGCGCTGGCTGGCGCAGCAGGGCATCAACGTGGGCCCGGGGCCCAACGCCGGCCACATGCACCCCATGCACCAGGGCTACGGCCCGCAGGGGCACGGCGGCCCCCGGCGGCACCAGGGGTACGGCAACGTGGACGAGGTCACTGACATGATGTCGGGTGAGCGTTTCTGTTGACAACGGACGGTTACGGACGGTTTTGGCATGGGTTTCAACCGTTTCTCTGGCTTTGGCGTGAGAACATGCCCCGCCCGCGCGCTGCAACTGTTCGGGAGTGCCGTTGGCATCTGGGCTCCATCCACCCGCATCCCGCAGCCCCCGTACGCCCCTCCGCCACAACAAAACCTTGACGTACAGTTTCTGCCGTCTTGCTCCCGCACGTCCCGCGTACGGCAGGCTTCAACATGGGCGGCATGGGCGGGCACGCCGTGCAGGTGATTGGGCCCGGCGGCCAGATGCTGCCGCCGGGCACCTACCAGCTGGAGGTGCCGCGCGACGGCTCGGGCAAGCCGCAGCAGCGCTACGGGTATCCGGGCCGCGGCGGCCGGGGCGGCCGCGGCGGGCCGGGCGGCCCGGGCGGCCCCTACCCCGGCCGCGGCGGGCCCGGCGGCATGGTCATGGGCGGGCGCGGCATGCAGCAGGTGGTGGCCATGGCCCCCATCCCGCCGGCCGCGCGCCAGACGGCCCAGGTGGTGCCCGTGGGCTCTGCCAACCAGAACGGCAGCGGCGGCGTGGTTATGCAGGAGGTGCCGCAGCAGGGCGGCGCTCAGTACGTGCAGTACGACCAGCAGCAGTGGGGCGGCCAGGTGATGGTGCAGCAGCCGCAGGGCCAGCAGCAGCAGGGCAACGCGCTGTACGGCGCGGCCGCGGGCGCGCAGCAGGCGTCCGGCATCCAGGGTGCGTGGTGTTGGGGTTTGGGGCGTGGGGCGTGGGCCTGCGATGTGGGTCGGGGCGGACGGACAGCAATTTGATGTGGGTCGGGGCGGAGTGGCGCGCCTTGGATGTGGGTCGGCTGCGAACCCCCGTTACTTGTTTACTGCTGACACGGCCTCTAAGCCTCTCCTCTCCTCCTCCCTGGCTGCTCCCTCTCCCTGCCTTCTGCCCTCCCTCTGCCCTCTGCTGCAGGCGTGGCCCCCGGCACCTACACGCTGACCACCAGCGTCATCCAGGTGCCCACCGCGGGCGCCGGCGGCGGCTACAGCGACTACCAGGTGCAGCCGCAGGTGCACGGGCTGCAGGGGCTGGACGGCGGCGCCGCGGCGGGCGGCCTGCAGGTGCGGGCGCGCGGCGTTGCGGGGCGTTGCGGGACTGACATGTCAGAGCGCGTTAGTGGTAGTTCGCTGGAGGGCCTTGGGCGCCGTGAGCCTGGCGCAGGCGCTGACCACTTGTGCGCCCCTCTCTCTCCGCCCTCCCGCCCCTCTTCCCCGCCCTCCCCACGTGGCTTCTGTCTCCGCTGCTCTCCTCCATCGCTGTCGAAACAGGCAGTCGACATGGGGGCCGCGCTAATGCCCGGCTCGGGCCTGGGCGCTGGGTTCGAGAACCACGCTATGTGAGGCGGCGGCCGCGAAGAAGGCTTGAGCCTGATGGAGAGATGTGGGCGCGTACGACCTTTCCCGGCTGCACACCGGCTAAGCAGCCTCTGCCCTGGGGGTTGATCTAGTCCTCGGCATAACGAATGCCCGAGTGGGTGAAAGTGCGGTTCTGCGACCGCCGCTACTATGATGATGTCCTGAGTGGAGGCGTAGCCTGCAGCTAAGCGCCGCAGCCTACGAGTGCCCCACGGCGGTCCCCGGTTCGGGGACCTGCCCGTCTGCTGTCTATCGCCCGCTTCTGTCGGAGCCGACTAGAGGCTCAGGAGCGGAGCTGGGGGCAGTTACCCGACCATAAGTTGTTGTCCATGGCTGAGTGTGAGAGTGTGGGCTGCTGTGGCCCTGAGCTGCGGTTGTCGCTAGGGCGTCCTCACGTTGCATGGAGCTGGATAGTTGCGACAGCAGCCAGACGCAATAGGATGCCATTCTGTTGTTGTGCCAGCAGCATTGGCGCAGGGGATAAGATGCGTCACATGCTTTGGGGATTTGCTTTTTGGGAGTTTCTGGGAATTGCCGGAGCCTCAGCCTCACTGCTGAAAGGTACAGCGAATGTGCGTGGCGGGCGTGACCCTTTCAAGTGGGTTCTCTGGATCCTTGGATAGTACTGTCATCTGTTGCTGCATCCCTGCGGAGCCCTAAGTGCTTACGGCAGTGTCGGCAAGTTGCAGCCTGGGACACATACTACGAGCCCGACTTTGGGGGGCCTCAACTTCGGTAGAGAGTAGCCGCGTGTTTCTTTTGGCGTAATTCGTGTCAGCGCTTTCAAGATCTTAGCTACATTCACTTGAGCTTCAGCTTCTCACTCGGGCTCTGGTGGCTGGGTTGGCAGGGCGGCGCGGCAAGCCTACAGCGGCGGGTGGCAGACGTCAGAGATAAGAGAAGCGCGTTGCACGTGCGACCGCACTGGGGCGGGCGCGGCTGGGAGCAATCTCAAGCCTGAGTGGAAGGAGGGCTTTCCTACTGTGGGGATGTCCTGTCCGGGTCGGGTTATGGCCCACGAAGCATTACCAAGAAGTTGTTCGAAGGGGGAAGCGAATGCGGTGGCGGCTTTGCGCGCTGGTGTGGTCTGCGGTGTGGCGGAACCCGAATGCGCTGAATGCGGTACGCTTTAATCTTTAACCGTTCAGGAGAATGACGCAGGCGCGGGGGGCGGGCAATTCTTCCAATCGCGGCGAGGCTCGGGACCCTTGTCCCCGTCGGCTCCACTTCAGGAAGTGCCGTGCATGGCAGTTGGAGGCCTGTGCCGCACGCTGCGGCGGAGGGTAGCGGGGACCCTTGGCCCCAGGCCACGCTGGATACCGGAACCTCAGTGATGTAAGATCCGGTTTCCGCACGGCATCCCTGACTTCACCAAGGACAGCTTTGCTGTAGAAGTGGATCGGCAGTGTGCTGTGTGCAGCTATCGGGCAATCGGGGTCTAGGCCTCCAGCCGGCATCACCAGAAGTCAGCTTCACGACCGAGCCTACCAGAGGCGCACGCATTGAAGTGGACCAGCAGAAGCAGTTACATGTGCACATCCGAACCTTGGAATCCTGGAAACGCCAGCACCCGGTCATTCCGCGCTTGCCCTGCGCGCTAAGAGCACGGCCCTTACAGGCCGGCACTTTGACAGGCCGGCACTACATCCCACACTACATCCCACACTCCGGCTCCCGGTCCCACCCCTGCCGGCCACCTGCGCGCACGTCGTTCCGACCTTCGCTTCTCGCTATTGATCTCATCACCGAGGCGTCAACACGACAGCCATCACAAAAGGGATGTCAATCCCAGCCACACCCCCGCCTCGCTCACGTTCCCTAGGCCTGTCCGGCGGGCCTAGCCTCGACCTTTTGCCTGCAACCCCGATCGTGCCCGCCTACTTCTTGACGACGTTCTTGGCAAGGCTCGACAGCAGCCCACCTGCAGTAGGACGGACAGGTTACGGGCAGAGCGGGAGGGCAGAGTCATACGAGGGCCGTGCATGTGGGAGCACGGCCTCTGCATGCGCGCAGAGGCAACTCATGCCGCGTCAAGAGAAGCCCGTGCATGCAAGCGCAGCGGTGCGCCCCTGCCGCTTCCCCGCAGCAACGTCACGGCACTGCTGCTGCCTGTCAAGTGTCAACGCAACCCACCTGCCGAGCCCAGCGCGGACGTGGGCAGGTAGTCTCCGAAATCTCCGAACCGCTGCTGAGCCATGGCCGTCACCTCGGCGGCCTTGTCCCCCAGCAGCGAGCCAAAGGTGCCCAGCGAGCCGGCCTGCGCAGGGAAGCGGGGCACGGCCGGGTCAGGATCGCATCTAATGCATGATGAAGGGAGAAGAGGGCATGGGAATCCTCGGGCACGATGGGGGCAGGGTGGTGGGCAGGAAGGAGTTAGCAATGATGGCGTGTGGGACGCGAGGGCTGGTGTGCGTGCGGGCTCTCACCTGCAGGCGCGCGTGCAGGGCGCTGAGCGCGGCGGCTCCGACCGAGGCCGCGGAGCCCTGCGACGCCGACGGCGCCGACTCGGCCGCCGAGCCGGCGCCCACCCCCGCCTTGCCCCGCGCGCTGCCCAGGTCCGCGAATGAGAAGCTCTCGGTAGCGTCACCAGCCAGGTGGCCGGGAACTGCGGTCGGGTAGCGAGAGGGTATGGAGGTCAGACAGCCAAGCACATGAGTGTGAAGGGGAATCCATAGGCGCCGAGCACAGGAGTGTGTGTGGAGGCCGGAAGCATGCGGTCCGTCGCAGTCCGGCTGACTATGGAGAGCCCGCGCGAACGCAGCCCACTCGGCCCCAGCAAATGCCACCGCAGCCACCCACCCGACACAACGCGCGAGAGCGCGCCCATGCTGGGCCGCATGCGCGCCGCGGCCAGGGAGCCGCTGGAAGCGTTGGCCCCGGAGGTCTGCCCCAGCCCTGCCTGGCCCTGCCCCTGCTGCTGCTGCGCCAGGGAGGCCGCGGGCGCCGAGATGGGCAGGTACTGGAAGCGGGGCGCCACGGGGAGCACGTTGAGAGGGTTCGACTCCTGGGGCGGGCGGGGTTGCAGGAGGGAGGGGGCAAAGAGTTGGTGTGGCAGGGATTTAAGCGCGTTGAGGTGCAGTGCCGAGGAGGGGGTGTGGCGCGCTTGCTTGCCCCGCCTCAAAAACGCCCATTGTAGTTGATAGGCGTCGATGGCTTGCAATACGGGTGGCCTGGGCCTCAAGATGCGCTTCTGTCGCCTTGCGGCCGCCGCATGTTGCTTTTCTTTCAGGCCGCTCTACCGGTGAGGGCTTCGTTCAGTGCAACTCCGTCTCCTCTGCTGCCGATGCCATTCTCAAGCTGCACCGGCAGACGCTGGGGCACCGTTACAACGAGTGAGTCGCTTTTTTGTCCTCCCGGTACCGGCGATGGCCACCCCGAAGACCATCGCGGCATCACAGCGGCAGGTGAGGGCGACGGACCTCGGCCCGCCTCCCCCTGGCAGTAAAGACACAAGCGCTCGCACGTACGCCGGTCGAGTGCTCAACCCGCGCTTGTAGAGCACGCACCTGCAGCCCCGCCGAGCCCATCTTGGCGGGCTGCTCCGGGTGCGCCCGCTGCAGCTGGATGAGGCTGCCGTACAGGATGGCCACGCGCTGGAAGTAGCGGCCCACGTGGGCCCACAGGTACGACTCGTACGTGGCCCAATCGATGGGGTCCAGCATATCCTGCGGCGGCGGGATGTACGGCGGGTGTTGCAGGGTTTTGTTGCTGCACCGAAGCGTGCAGGAGCGCCGGCAGGGGCGGTGGTTGCGTTGAGCGGGCGGAAGCTGGCATAAGGTGGAAGCTGCCTGCAGGAGCGCCGGATGTCAACTGGGGTGGGGCGGCCCCGTACAGAGCCAAGCAGCCTGCCAGGGATGGCGGAGGCTGGCGGGGGCCGCACCGCTGCAACGCCAGGCAGGCACCGTGCGGGTGAAGGCCGAGGAGCCTTCTCCAGCAAGGCCCAAACCCCAGCCCCGTACCCCACCTGCAGCATTTGCTCCAGCGCTGTGGCTTCCTTCTTCCGCTCCGCCAGCGCCGCCGCCACGGTAGGCTCCGCCAGCTCGCCGCCGGGCAGCAACCCCGCGGCGGCGGCCGCCGCCGCCGCGACGGCACCGCCGGGCGCGCCCGCTGCCGCGCCGCCGGCGCCCGGCCGCCCGGTCGTCGACACGGGCCGGCCGCCCACGAGCACGTCCCGCAGGAAGCGGACGTCCAGCAGCAGCTGTAGCACGCCCTTCTCGGTCAGGCCCTTGGCGTGCAGCGCGCCCACGCCCGGGTGCAGCAGGTCGCTGTAGGCGGCGGCGAGGGCGCGCGAGAGCTCCCACTCGAACAATTGCAGGGCCTCGGGCGCTACGCGGGCAGAGGTAGACGGGGTGGTTGGTAGGGTGGGCGTGTGGGTGTGTGGGGCCGGGGAAGGGGCGGAAGGCGCGAAAGCTAGAGCAGTTCGAACGCCACAGCAGAGGGCACTGCTGTTGTCTTTATAGCTTCACACCACCCCAGCCACTGGCCCCGCTCACCGATGCGTGTGTCCCCCGCGCGCCGCGTCTCGGCGCAGGCCGCTGCCAGCAGCAGCAGCACCGAGGGGGAGGGGGAGGCGGGCAGGGAGAAGCGCATGTCTGCCACCGGCTCGGCCAGCGCGTTCTCGGCCTCGCTGGTGATGACCGTCTCCTGGGAGGACGTGGAGGGAGCAGAGCGAGTGTGGAAACACCATGGTCAGGGGGTGAGCCGTTCGGCAGCTGAGGGCCCATTGCTGCAGGATGAGACATCCTTCGAGGGGCGAAGAGCAGAGCAGACTTTACGCCGCGAGCGCTGGCTCCATCCCAGACTCAAACACCATGGTCGGGAGGTGAGCCGCACGGCAGCTGAGGGCCATTTCCTGAAGTATCAGGCATCCCTTGAAGCAGGCTTTATGCCGCAAGCACGGGTTCTGTGACGCGCTATCCCAGGACCGGAGGGGCCATGATCGGGCCCAACACATCCCCAACTCGCGCCGCAAGCGCCGTGCATGCCCGCACGCCCCCGTCCTGCTTGCCACCACCTCCAACCACATCGGCACACCCGCCCACCTGCCAGGACAGCGGCACCACGTTGCTGCACAGCAGCTCGTCCGACAGCACCAGCGCCCGCAGCTCCGAGGCCAGGCTCACGGCCGCCCACGTGGCCCAGCCCCGGTAGGCTGCCACGGCGGCGCCCCGCAGCTTCTCCAGCACTCCCGCCAGCCGCGCGTTGGCGGCGGCGCCGCGGCCCGCGTGCCGGCCCGCGGGGCGGGACGGGACGTGCGAGGCGGCCCCGCCGGTGACGGCGGCCTGGATGGGCGGGCCGGGGGGAGTTGGGGTGAGGTTGGGTGCGGGAGCAGCAAGCGGGGCGGGTCGGTGGCGGCCGTGTGCAGCAGGCAGGTAGGTGTGTGATGCAGGAATCCCGGCTGCTTGCACAGCCGCGCGCCCCGGCGCCGACCAGCTACGCCATGCTGACCAACAGCCACGGCCGCGTGCCTGCCACTCGTGTCAGCTACGGCGTGGCCCACTTCAACGCACACCCCTGCCGGCCAACAGCCACCCAAGCCTCGTCCTTGCGTTTCCCCCTCAAGTGATTGACGCAGCCCCGCTGTCCCCTCCAACCGCCAGCTTCCCGCACCTTCCAAGCGTCGGGCGGCCCCAGCACCACGGGCAGGCAGCGCGAGTCAGCCGCCAGCGCCGAGGCCAGGCGGCCCAGGAGGCACAGCTGCTCGGCGGCGGCGGAGCCGGAGGGGCCCTCGCGGGGGGCGCCCAGGGCCTCCAGCCGCGCCTGCAGCCTGTGGGGGTGGGACGTGCGGCCGTGGTTACGGGCTACGGGGAGCCAGCTGTGCTGCTGGGCACTTGCAGGCATTCGCAGAACCCCAGGCGTGCAGGCAGGCAACCGCCGGCGCCCCGGCCAGCCGGACCCCTGCTCACATGGCGGCGATGGAGGTGACTAGCTCCACGCATTTGGCCTGAACGAAAGGCTCCAGCTCGGCGGCGCGGCTGCCCTGCGGGTGGGACGGCGAGAGTGTATGCGGGGCGGGGGCAATTTGTGTGCCAGTAGGTCTCTAGTAAGAGGTTGAGAGGAGAGATGAGCTCTCCTTGTCCAATTTGCCCAAGCAGTCATCGTCGTCTGCCACACCTGCATGTCCCTGCGGATGGCCGCGGCGCTCGAGTGGAGCGAGGAGTGGTGGCGGGGGTGGTGGTGGTGGGGCGCCTGCGCGTCCGACGCGGCGCGGGAGAGCGAGGCGGTCGAGGGCGAGGCCGAGACCGGCGTCGAGTGCACGCCCGGCGGCAGCCCGTTCGCGTCGGCCGTGCCCACCAGCAACAGCGCGGCCTGCAGCGGCGTGGAAATGGGGTTGCACCCGTCGCAGTGAGCATGCTTGCCAAACCAACAGCACTCATCGCGACCCGGTTGACCTTTGCTCTGCTAACTCTGGTAAGGCTTTGCTTTCTGCCTCTGACAACCCTGCCCCGAGCATACCTGCAGGATGGCCCGAAGGTCGTCGTCGAACCGCCGCTGGATGGCTGCCACCTGCTGCCGGTACGCCCGCGCCTGCAGCGCCGCGCCCTCGCCTGCCGCCTCCCCGCCATCGCCCGCGTCGCCAGACGCACCGCCCACGCCGTTGTGGGGCGTGCCGGGCAGGCCCATGTCGGAGCTGCGGACCGCAGAGAGCCCGCGGGAGGGCATGTTGGCGAGCCCGTCGGCGCCGGCGGCAGCGGCAGCCGCCGCCGCCGCGGCGGCGCCGCCGTCCCAGCCCTCCATCGGCCAGCTCCGGGTGACGATGCAGCCCGCCGGCTCGGCCTCAGCGAGGATGGCGGCGCGGAGGCAGGCGTCGAGCGGGACCTCGAGCGAACGAGCAACGGCAGCGAAGGCGGACTCAATCAGCTCGCGCGACCGTACCACGAACGGCTGGTGGAAAACCTCCTGCCAGACGTTGAGCGGCCGGCCAACCACCCACTCGCTGACCGACTCCCAGCTGCCGTACTGCGGTGCGTCGAGCAGCGCCGCCGCCCCAGCGGCGGCGGCGGCGGCGGCGCCCGGCACGCCCAGCAGCGCCGCTGCGCTCTCCGCCGCCAGGCCCGCGATCGCCGACGTGGAGGCTGACGGGTGGTGGTGCGGGGCCGCGTGGGAACCGTGCGATCCGTGCGACCCCAGGCCGTGCCCCGCCAAGCGGGGCCGCTTGGATGCGGCGGCGGCGGCGCGCGCCGCCGCCAGGCCCGGGTGCTGCCACGCCGCGATGGCGGCCCGGACGGTTGCCTCCACCTCCACCAGGGCGCTTGCCGAGGCCAGGCCCGAAAGCAGCCGCGGGCTCTCGGCCCCGAAATCCTCCGCCACCGACCGCAGCCAGCCCAGACACGCGTGCTCCACCTGACCCGAGGAAAGCGCCGCCAGACGCTCCACGATCCCGCGGTTGGTCTTGCGCCAGGCGTCTGCCTCCGGCGCGCCCGCCGTGGCGGAGGCCGCGGCGGCGGCGGCGGCCGTGGTGCCGCCGGCGCTGGGGCTGTTGGTCCGGCCGCCGAAGAGCAGCTCGCTAGAGTCCGCCTCTTCCTCGCGGCAACGCTGCTGCAGAAGGCACGTGGCGTCCGGGCTGCGGCCGCCGCCGTGTGCCGAGGAGCCCACCAGGAATAGCTCGCCCACCTGCATAGCGGGGCACGCGAACAGGGCCGGGACCAGGGTGCGTGGGCTGAGCGGAGCCTCGGGTAAGGGCAAGGGTAAGGGCAAAGGCGCGGGGCAAGGACGAAGCAGGGGCAGGTGTGAGCACACGGTGCTCTCTGTGATAGAAACGGGCAGCTTTGTATTGCGAACTGCTAGGCCGGGGGGCGTGAAGCCCCCTGGTGAGGTAGGGTCGGATGGCATCTTGGCGGCATGGGGGTCGGAGGTGGAACTTGGGAGGGGGGGGCACTAAGCTCAACATCGCAACTGCGTGGGAGGCCGTGTGGTGCCGGCTGAGCGTGACTCGACCACAACCGTGGGCTGCAAAGCTTTCGCGTACACTTGATAACCACGCTTGTATTGATCGGGAGCCGGGGGGCCTCCTGTTGTGGCAGTCGGGGCAAGCTGCAGGGCTCGTGGGAATTCTGCTCCGACGGCCGGGTACGAAGTGCGAGCACGCACTACGGTGGGCTGCCTACGCGCCGCGACGGCAGCAGCCAGCATCAGGTGGTTTGGTTTCAGGTCCCAAGCTGTTGGGAACGCGTCGTCAAGCAACGCGTCGAGGGCCGTCGCGCACGAAGGGGCCATCAAAAGGACGACTAGTACCGCTGCGCGCCAGGTGTGAGCACACGCCATCGTCGACCGGTAGTTGCTATCACAGGCTTTGTCTTGCGAGTTGTGATGCAGAAGACGATGGTTGCGGTAGCTGAGGAACGCGTAGCCTAGCCTTTCGTTTGTTAGGAGGTCTCTGCAACCGGCTGCGCCCACTTGTGACATGCACAGATCAAGCAAGCACTTCTACGACGTGTGCTGGGAGCTGGAGGTTCGCTCTTGAGGCGCCGCGAGGCGTCAGGCGCCACGCGCATCTCGTCACAGAGGGCATCCCCAACAACTCTGCGGGCAGTCAGCTCCTCCAGGGCAGCGCTGGGCGCCTGGCCGCCGCCGCCACCAGCCCTAAAATGCGGACCCTGCACGGCACACGTGAGGGGTTTCCTTCCTCCCGCCCGCCGCCCTCTGCCGCCTACCTGGGCGACGGTGAGCTGGGCCGCCTGCGCCACAGCCGACAGCAACGCCGCGGCCGCCGGCGCCGCCTCGTCGCCCTGGCACGCCGACGCGGCCGCCACCATCTGCCCCAGCATGGTGCGCCGAGCCGTCAGGAAAGCCTGCAGACCACGTGAGGGAAAACGCGGTGCGGTGAGTTCGGTGACCCGAAATGCTCCCCGCTGTAAGCGAGTCATGGGACCCGGCGGCAGACGACCTGACCCCACACTGCCCGAACGGTACACCCGCAGATCTCCGACCCGCGCCTGGGCCGCCGTCCAATACGGCTCGAGGCTCGTTGGTCTCGACTACCGTCCTGGCCCCGTGTCCGCGCCCCGCCCTCGCGTCCCCACGCCCCTTCCCCACCCACACATACACCCCCAGCACCGCACGGCGGTGCAAGGTGGGCTTCACAAGCGCCCACACAGCGCCTTTAAGAAGGTTCCCAACGCCCATGCCACGTGGCTTGCTTTCGTCTCAACCATGTGCGCAAGGCAGCCCCTGCCCCACGCACCTGCAGCAGCCCCGCCGCGTCCATACCCTGCAGCGCCGCCAGCGAGCCCAGCAGGTCAGCTGCCATGTCGGAGCTCAGCTGCCGCTCCCCCACCAGCGCCGCCTGCACCGCGTCCACCACCTGCTTCCTGGGGGGCGGAAAAGAAGGAGGAGGAGGGAGGGGATAATAGTTCGGGTCGGTAGGCTTGGAGGGCCAAGGATAAGGTGAGGCAAGTGTAAGGATTGGTGCAGGGGACAAGCGGTGGCCACCGCGGCCCGGGACGAAAGGCCGTTCGGGCTGAGCGGGGCCGGGTCAAGCATGGAGGGCAGCAGCCGAGGGCGTGGTTGTGCACACCCCAGCCCGGGCTTACTTGAACTTGGTGACGGTGGGCCAGTGGTGCCTCAGCAGGGGGAACTTAGCCAGCACGGCCGGGGAGAAGGACGAGGACAGCAGGTCGTGGACCTAGAGGGGTGGAAGGGGCGCCAGGGGGCGTGGGGCGGGGGTCAGAAGCCCAGGGGTCCAACCGGGCCGGAGCTGGGTGGCGTCCAGGAGCCGTTAGGCCTGAAAGGGTCGCGCCTGCCACCCTTTCCACCGTGTCCCGTCCCTCTCACGCCCCCTCCTCCCCACCGCCCCTGCTTCTGCGCCCACTGCACCCGCTACACACGGCACCCCGCCGCACCTGCTCCGCCCGCAGGTACCTCCTGGCCGCGTCCAGGTACCGCCGCGCGTCCAGGCCGCCCCAGATGAGCTCGGGGGTGTCCACCAGGTATTTGACGCGCGACCCCACGGCTGGCGACGGGAGGGCAAGGGAACACATCAGTGGATGCACGGAACAGCAGCATTGACAGGGGCCGGGTGGATCGGTTTTGTTGGACTAGTGTGCATGTAGGCGTGTTATGAGGTGGGACAAGGCACTGAAGGCGCCGCTGCCGTAGTGTAGTATCGTACTCACCGTACAGCTCCTCGTGCTTCGTGAGGGAGTCGCGCTTTTCATTGAGCAGCGCGTCGCTGGACGTGAAGTTGTGCGCCAACCCTGTAAACGCATCCTGTGAAGGCAAGAATTTAACAAGTGAGCAGCAGGAAAGAGCTGAGCTCCTGGCAACGGAAGGCGTCCAGAGTAGGGATCACGGAGTGGGATAGAGCGCGGAGCATGCTGGATAGGACTATCCTCGCAGTTACCCCCAAGGGAGGCTGACCCAGTGACCCCGCTCCCTGGCCCACCTGGATGGCACGGACGTTGTTGAGGATAGTGGTCGTGTTGTTGGATATGCTGAGGATCTTGTCCGCGCTGTCAATCAGGTCCCTGCAAGGAAAGCACACACGGAGTCGGACGGCAGGGCAAGAGCGCCCCTGTGAGGACCAGGCCATCCCTCACCCCCCACCCACGCCCGCAGGCCCCCAAGGTCCCACAGCCCCCCGCCACGCTAACGTGCCTGTAGGAGTCCCCGACGAGGTTCCGCAGCTGCAGCTTCTTCTGCTCGATGTCCTTGCGCGTGCGAACCTCAATCTGCAGCGTGCACCCCAGGGGTTGAGGGCATTGCGGGTTCCAACCCCACCCTAACACGCGCTGTCAGAACTCCAGGATGGAGAGAGTGGTACTGTCGGCCCCCTGCAGCTGCTCCCGGCTCGCTGCAAGCGGTCGGACACTGCACTGCTGCAGTGATCCTTGTTCCCTGGGCTCCGTCGCGAGTCCCGCACCTCGCGAATCTCCGAGATGGTCTTTGTTGTGAACAGCGCCTCAGCTCCGCGCTGTGCCTCGCTCAGCTTGGGCTGTGCAGCGGCAGGTACTCCCGCGGGGCCGAGCCCGCCTGCTCCCGCTGACTGCATCTTTGCAGCAGACGCTTTCGTAAGCACTCAGCCGTCTACGCCAACATGCTGCGTTTGTCAGCGAGCTGCTGTGCGAGCCCGCTCAACCCGAGCAACAGCCGGGCCGTGCAGCGGTGTTCAGCCTACACCAGAGTGCTTGTCAAGTGTTGCAGTGCTCTACCGGTGTGTGCACCGCGTGCAGCGGGTGTCAGCGTGCTCGGCCCCACGATGGAGCACCGCGACGCGCGACCCTGCATCAGGGGAAGCCCCACTTCGCTTCCTGTATGCGCCCCGCCTACGCATCTATAGTTTACATCCCCTTTCCTACCACGGATTGGCCTTTGCGCAAGCGCGCGTGCAACGACACACCGGCATGACCCCGAGCCTGCGGGGCTGCCTCTCGTCTTGTGGCGGCACGGTCCGCACTAGATGCTCCGATGTAGCTAGACTGCTATCCCCGGTCCTGGGCGGCTTCGCGCGCCAGCCCAGTGCCGGCGGACCGGCCACGGTGCCATGCCCCATCGCGCCGACGCCGTCGCGGCAGGCCACCACAGCTCGCGTAGCGGGGTTGCGCGACCTTCCGACCAGCAGCACGCCCCTGCCGCCGCTGGGCGGTGGGGCCCCGGCTGCGCAGGCGCGCCAGGAGGCTGACGATGGGTTCGTAGCGCCGCTGCCTGAGGAGTGGGCCCAGCACGAGCTTCTCATGGCTGGGTACGTCTAGCGGCAGGGACACACGAAGGTACATTGTGCTAGTGACGGCCAGCGTACCGCTGCTCAGCTCCAATCCTCCCGCGCTGCCGCTGCCTGAGGCACGGAGGGTGGGCCCTGCTCCTGGATGAGGCCTCGGCTCTGAGCCTCCGCCCAGCCGCCGTACCAGGTCTATGCGCGACAGTTCCTGACCTGTCCTGACGCTTAGAGCATGACATCTGCGTATGGAGCCTTTCTTAGGCCGTGTTGCGCCCCGTGGGCTCCACTGCAGCCCTCGCCTTCTCGCTTTCTCAGCCGCCCGCACCCCCATACCTGTCTCGCGAAGCCCACCTCCCAGCTCTACCCTTGCTTTGGCTTCACCGGCATTCACCCCTCCCTACCTCTCTCCCGTCCTCACTCCCTACCTGCCTCCGCAGCTGCGAGCCCGGCAAGCAGCTCAACGTGGCTGTGCTGCTGAGCGGCGGCGTGGACAGCAGCCTGGCGCTGCGGCTGCTGGTGGCGGCGGGGCACCGCTGCCGCGCCTTCTACCTGCAGATCTGGTTCCAGGAGGACTTCAGGTGCGGCACCGCCTGGGGTGGCAGCCTCGCATGGGATGGGGAAGCCGCGTGAGGTGCGGCGCTGAGCGGGGTGGGGACCCCGCGTGGGGTGCGGGGCTGAGTCGGGTGGGGACGCCACGTGGGGGCGGGTCCACGTGGTATGTGACTGCCCGTGCAGCGCTGCAGCTGCAGGGCTGGGACAGGCAGGGCTGGACGGGGCCAGACAGCGGTGCCAGATGCGGGGGCCGACGTGCCTGATACGGCCGTGAGTGTCGGGGACGCAGGACTCACTCTAGTCATCCCGCGGCCGGCCCCCAGGAACTTCTGGGACGCTTGCCCTTGGGAGGAGGACCTCGAGTACGCCCGCAAGGTGGGCCCCGGCGTGCCTACCGTACCGTTGGACTCAACCAACTTTCATCTTGCTGTACAGTCATACCCCCTCAATGCCCCTCCTGGGGGGCTCATGGGAACGGAGAACCGCGGCTGAGGACCGCCCCCGCATTGCACTCCAAGCAGGGCGCGTTGGCAGCGTGCCCCAGCAACACACACGCACGGGGCCTGCGCTGTGCTCACACCGTGGTAGGGCCAGCACACGGGTTACACCGAGCCAGGCGTCGGTCTCCCGCCCTGCCCTGCCCCGCCCCTCAGGTGTGCGATTCTCTGGGCGTGCCCCTGGAGGTGGTGCCCCTCACCACCGAGTACTGGGACCGAGTGGTCAGCAGCAGCGTGGCGGAGATCCGCGAGGGCCGCACGCCCAACCCCGACATATGGTGCAACAGGTGGGGGCCGGCGGATGGCGGCTGGCGCCTGGCGAGGGCGTGCAGATGGGTGCGGGCAGATCGACGATAGGGCGGGGATACAACGTGGGTGGGACCCCGTCGGCGGAACCGCGCTCTTGGACCTTTGCTAGAGCCCCGGCCCAGCCATGCCTCCTCGGACGGCTCCGTAACCTGCGCTTCTGCGGTCCGCCTCGCCCCGTCCCTCCATCGCTCTCATGCAGCCGCGTCAAGTTCGGTGCCTTCCACATTTGCCAGCCATTGCTTCACAACAAGATTGCATTCTCACGCCCCCCGCCCGCACCCACGCCCTCGCAGCCGCGTCAAGTTCGGCGCCTTCTATGACTACCTGGACCGCACCCACGGGGCCGCATTCGACCGAGTGGCTTCGGGGCACTACGCCCGCGTGGAGCGGGGGCACGCGGCAGCGGCGGCGGGAGGGGCGGCGGCAGAGGCGGCGGGAGAGGCAGCGGCGTCCAGGGCCCAGCAGGAAGCGGCGGCGGGGGCGGAGGAGCGGAGGCGCAGCGGGGGGGCAGCGTCGGGGAGCAGCCGGGGGCAGGGGCCAGAGCACGGGAACGGGAGCCGGAACGGGAACGGTGGGGCGGCTGTAGGGCGGCAGGAGGAGGAGGAGGTGCGGCTGCTGCTGACGCCCGACGCCGTCAAGGACCAGACCTACTTCCTGGCCAACCTCAGCCCGCGGCAGCTGGCTCGCGTCATGTTCCCGCTGGGCTGCCTGACCAAGTCCCAGGTGCGGCGCCGAACGTAGCGTCTCGCCAGCACCGGTGTGGTGCTGGCCTGCCACACGCGGGCCGAACGCACAGCTTCACACGTCCCCGTCGCTGCGCGTTTCCATGCCACCATGGCACTGACTACCTTGCGCCCTCCGCTTGCGCCGCCCCTGCTCCCCTGCCCTGCCCCTGCCAGGTCCGCAAGCTGGCTGCCGCCGCCGACCTGGCCAACAAGAACCGCAAGGACAGCCAGGGCATATGCTTCCTGGGCAAGGTGTGAAGGGCTGCTCGCATGAGCCGGGGAGGCGTAGGCGCTGCGATTAACCGGCCGGTCTTAGATACGGAACCGAAAGCCTGAGGTCGAAGCCCGAGGTCGAAGCCCTGGGCAAGGTGTGTGGTCGGGGAGGGAGCCCCGCAAGTGGCCCCGAATTCCAAGCGCCCGAGGCCGGAAGGGGCTGAGCCCACCCGCTCCCCCTTGTACTGTACTGAACCCTCCCTGGAGCTGTCCGTGACGGGGCTTCGTTGCATGTCCGGGGCGCGTGGTTGCGGGGAGCCGTTGGGGCCCGCTACGTAGGCGGGAGTCGCCCGGAGTGAGGAGCTGGAGGGTGCTCACCTGAATGCAGCCGGGGGCATATGATGGGGCGTGTAACGAAGCATGCTGTGATGTGCTACCTAGGCACAGGTGGGGATGATGCGACCCGGTGACCGCCCAACCGCCCTTGCAGGTCAAGTTCCACGAGTTTGTGCGGGAGCACCTGGGCGAGTGGCCGGGGCCCATCCTCGAGGCGGAGACGGGGCAGCCGCTGGGCGTGCACGCGGGCTACTGGTTCTACACGGTCGGGCAGCGCGGCGGCATCAAGCTGCCCGGGGGACCCTGGTGAGAGAGCACGGGGCGGGGCTGGGGTACGGGTTGGGGGAGCCAGAGCGTGTGGGTGCGGACGCAGGATGCGGATGCCTCCGGTTGGGCTGGGGGCGTGTGTGGGGTGGGGTGAACAGTGGTTGGCGGCCTGGACCGTCCGGCCCCCTTATGGTGCCTAGGGGGGATGACTGCAGAGGGGCTTGCTGGCCAGGTTTCGGCTGGCCGGGATTGGTTGGCGGCGTGTGCGCTCAGCGTACCGACAGACCCGAAAGTGAGCGAGCCGGGGATCATTCTTGTCACCTGTCGCCGCCGGCCCTGGCCCCAAAGCCCCTCACCGTCAGTCACTGCCGGCCCAGTTCACCCTTCCTCTGCCCTGCCTCCCCCGTCCTCTTCACTGCCCCTGTCCATGCCCCCACCCCCAACCCTTTGCCAGGTACGTCGTCGCCAAGGACACGCTGCACAATGCCGTACTTGTGTCCCGGCAGTACTACGACGGAGGCAAGGCGCGCAACGCCTTCGCGTGCGGGCCCTTCAACTGGCTCAGCCCTGACGTACGGCCGCAGGTGCGGCTGCTGGTCGCTGAAGGGGTTTTCATCTCCCGAGTTGCTGAGCCGGCACACCGGGCATTGCTTGTCGTCACCTAGATCTGTGCTTCATCCTGATGACAGCTCGGGGTGTAGTGTGGCTGTGGGCTGACGGTTTCCTGTTGTGCCGCCCGCTGTTCACGCGCAGGACGAGTCCGTGGCTGGGACCCTGTACGTCAAGGTCCGGCACGGGCCCAACATGTACCGCTGCTGGCTGGAGCTGCACGAGAAACCCTCGACCTACGGCACCGACATATTCACGGACGGCGCGGGCGATGCGTACGGCACTGTCGTACTCGAGGCCAACGACCAGGGCCTGGCGGCGGGGCAGTACGCCGTACTGTACCAGGGCGGGCGGTGCCTCGGCTCTGCGGTCATCACGGGTACCGTGGAAGCCCCGCCTGCTCTAGCGGCAGCGGCGGCTGCAGCTGTAGCAGCGGCTGCCGCAACAGCAGGCGTTCCTCCAGCTGCCTTGAAAGCCGCGCTGTGAGCATGTCCACCGGTCCAAGGCCCAAATCGGGAGTTACCATATGCTTAGCTGCGGCATTTCGGTGGCGCGCCGCCAGGTGGCGCGACTTGGACAAAGCCAGCACATATGTCGCAGTATGTGGACGGCGAGGATGAGCCAGGGACACCCCTGAGGGACACGCTGTAATCGCATGGCAGGCTGACGCACACACGCGCCTTCGAACAGACGTTGGCAGGGGCGCTCTCTGCAATTGAAACGGGCAGATTTCTGTTGCGAGCTTCTAGGCTGGGGGGCGTGAAGCCCCCTGGTGAGGTAGGGTCGGATGGCATCTTGTCGGCATGGGGGGGAAGTGGGACTTAGGGAGGGGGGAGGGCACTCCGCTCTAAATCGCCCTGCAACTGCGTGGGAGGCCGTGTGGTGCCGGCTGAGCATGACTCAACCACAACCGTGGCCTGCAAAGCTTTCGCATACACTTGACAACCACGCTTGTGTTGCTCGGGAGCCGGGGGGCCTCCTGTTGTGGCAGTCGGGGCAAGCTGCAGGACTCGTGGGAAGTCCGCTCCGACGGCCGGGTACGAAGTGCGAGCACGCACTACGGTGGGCTGCCTACGCGCCGCGACGGCAGCAGCCAGCATCAGGTGGTTTGGTTTCAGGTCTCAAGCTGTTGGGAACGCGTCGTCAAGCAACGCGTCGAGGGCCGTCGCGCACGAAGGGGCCATCAAAAGGACGACTAGTACCGCTGCGCGCCAGGTGTGAGCACACGCCATCGTCGACCGGTAGTTGCTATCACAGGCTTTGTCTTGCGAGTTGTGATGCAGAAGACGATGGTTGCGGCTCTGAGGAAAGCGTAGCTTAGCCTTTCGTTTGTTAGGAGGTCTCTGCAACCGGCTGCGCCCACTTGTGACATGCACAGATCAAGCTAGCACTTCTACGACGTGTGCTGGGAGCTGGAGGTTCGCTCTTGAGGCGCCGCGAGGCGTCAGGCGCCACGCGCGCATCTCGAAATCCTCGAGCTCAGGGGCGAAGAGCATGCAGCCCTTGATTGAGGTTCTCTTTGGCAATGAGCGTGACCCCGCAACGGCGCTGCGCAAGTCGCTGCTGGCCTTCCTCGACGACAGCCCCGAGGGCAGCGTTCTGGGCCCCCGGCGTGCCTATCTTTCGACTTGCAGTCAGGTCACGCTACAGCCCCCTCATGCGCTTCGTGCGGTGCTCATGGCGCCCGAGAGCCGCTCGATATTCCGCCTGGCCTCCGCGCCGGACGGCCGCGAGGTGGTGTGCCTTGACGAGCTGCAAATCCGGAGAGCTGCAGGCATTGGTGACGATCTCAGCGTGGGAGCAGGAGGCTTCGGGACAGATTTTTCGGACCAGTTCTGGAGTGCTGCCATGGCCGTCGCGGAGGGCATCCCCGACAACTCCGCGGGCAGCCAGCTCCTCCAGGGCAGCGCGGGGGGCAGCAGCTTGGGCATGAGGGGGGGTGGCTTCAGCGGTGTGATGCTAGGCGGGGGCGGCAGCTCGCAAGTCCAGCTGCCGTCGCCGTGGGATGGCCGTGCCGCGGTCCTTTCCCAGCTCGACTCCCTCTCACTTGGGGGCAACTTCGGCCAGGCTCGTGCGCAGCACATGAGCCACAGCTATGCCATGGGAATGAGCATGGACGGCACGAGCGGCCCTGGGGGCGGCCTGGTCAGGGCCTTCCCCAGCGGCCTCCACAGTGCCGACATGAGCAGCATGGCGGGCCCCGGCTCCGCCGCCGCCGACTCCAGCCTCAGCCTCAGTACCAACCCCATCCCCACGTTCGCCACGGTCAGCTGCGACGTTCGGAGCGACATGAGCGACGGGCGCAGCAGCCTACCTCCGGGCTGGCCAACGCCGGCGGGGCCGCGACTGGTGGAGGAGCCGTCTGATGTGGGCGTCTGCGTCGGCGGCAGCCTGATCAGGATGGTCGGAAACGTTGGACTCACGGGCAGCGGCCTGAGCGGCAGCGGGCTAGGTGCTAGCAGCATGGGCACTGGCATGGGCGGCGGCGTGGGCGGCGGCAGCGGTATGGGCGGCGGCGGCGGCGGAAGTGGCATCAGCCAGGCGATGCTGACGCCGGCGGTCGTGTCTGCAATCAACTCCGCCTGGCCGGGCGACGAGCCGCTGGCAAGGCTGAAGCGGAGGGCAGCCCTGGCCCTGGCCGCCGCTTACGACGGACCCGAAGGCCCCTACTCCATGCTAGCGGTAGGTTTCCTGATCACCCGTGTTTTACCTTGCCATGGCTGCCCCGGGTTTGTTTCCGACCTTCTGGTCACTCCTGGTATCCAATCCACTCATTCCTGATACCTTTCATTGTGTGTAAACTTTCGTGCGCAGTCTGCCCTGGGCGATGTGCTGCACCGACACGAGCCCGAAGCGGTCGCGGAGCTGCGCCACCCGGTCACCCGCACGCTCCGTGTGAAGCAGCTGCTGCACGAGGGAGGCCCCACGGACCCGCCTGCGCCGGGGCCCGGGCCCGCCGCGGCGCAGCCGGGCGGCGAGGGCGCGGAGGGCGCTGCGCCGGCGGCCGCCGCGGGTGCAGGTGACGTGGCGGCGCTGAGCGATGCCGCCGGCGAAGCGGCGAATGCGTCAGCCAGCGGCGCTGAGCCTGCCAGCGCCGACGCTGCGGAGGAGGGCGCACCGGCGGCGGGCTCCGCCGCCGCCGCCGCCGCGGCGGCAGCTGCGGCGGACGGCGCCGCTGGCAGCAACGGCCCGGGCTTCCTGCGCGTCGTACGGGGCAAGTACGACATCGTCGTGACGCTTGACATGCCCGCGCTCATGGCAGGGCACGGGAACGGCGCGCAACCGCCGCCGCTGCCCGTACCCACGGGCATGTCGACCATGTCATTTGGGTCGGCCAACAGTTCGTCCTTCGGCACGGGCACGCCCGCCGGCTCCATGGGCGCCGGCGGGCCGTTGGGAATGGGCGGCGCCGCCATGCGCAAGTCCGCCAACCGCTCCATTACTAACGCGATCCCGCTCAACTTCAACGTACTGCCGTCGGGCCCCATCAACTCCTCCGTATTCACGACGGGCAGCGTGCTGCAGCAGCCGGGCGCGGCGGCGCTCGGCGCCGCCGCCACGGCCGCCGCCGGCGGCCTGTCCGCCTCGGCGGCGGCGGCGGCGGGCGTGGGGCTGGAGGGCATCCAGGAGCTGGCGTTGCGCGCCTTCCCCGGATGCACGCCGGCGGCACAGCTGCGGCGCGCAATCGTGGTGCACCTGGCAGGCCTGCCCCGGCGCTCGCAGCAGTGGACGCACCTGGGCACGTACGTGTCCTCGGCGCAGGCGCACCTGTGGCTCAACCCCGCGCACAGGCGAGTGCTGGAGAGGTGTACTGGCTCGGGTGTAGCGGCTGCTGTATGCATTGCGTGCCTCAACCGTGCCCAAACCATGCCCTCACCCTTGATTGACTTCGGTGACCCGCTCTCTCGACCCCTGCTCAACCCTGATACCTACCTATCTTACCCGACTGAGCCATACCCTGACCCTTCACCCTTCCAGGTGGCCCAAGCTCAAGGCCTTCGTGGTCCACCCCGACTCCAAGGCCGTGTTCGTGGACGTGCAGCTGCCCGCGCCGCACGCCTCCGCCGGCCTCGTCGCGCTCGACCCCGCCGCGCTGCGCCGCGCCGCCGCCACGGGCCTCGCCACCGCCATCACCGCCTGCTGGCCGGGGAACACGCCCCTGGAGCGGATCCGCCGAGCGGCCGCGTTCACGCTCGCGTTCGCCGTGCGCGGCCCTGCTGGTGAGCTGGATTTCTTCAGGGCGTGCTGGGGGGAAAGGCTCGGGGGCAGGGCGGGTGGCCGGAATGCGCTCGTGCAGAGCACGCGGGCACAAAGCGCTGGTGCAGTGCACGGGCTTGCAGCCTGTGACCTCCATAGACCGGGGATGATCCCTTCCGTCTTCCAGAGGCGCCCTGCGCCATCCAAACTCTCATGGGACCGGCGCTGGCCCCGTTTGGCCTCCTACGCCCAACCGCCCCCTCCCCCGCCCTTCCCTCCGCAGGCCCCTACACCATGCTGGGTAGCGCTCTGGGCACCGCCATCCGCAAGCGCGACAAGGAGGCATTCGATGCGTTGGCAGGCGCCGGGAAGCTGTCGGAGCTGCTCGACGATTCGGCTTCCTCCTCGGCCTCGGCGTCGGCCGTGCCCTCGGGCAGCCCCGCCCCAGTCACAGGGCCCGGCGCCTCGGGTTCCGGTGAGGCCGGCGCCGCGCCGGCGGGAGCTGAGGGCGCGGAGCCGAGCGCGGAAGCCGCCACGGAGGCGCAGGTTCCGCCCTCGCCCAGCGACGCTGCGGCGGCCTCGGCCGCGGCGGTGGCCGCGACCGCCGCCGGGGTTGCGGCTGGGGTCGCGGCTGCGGCTGCGGGCGGGGAGGGTGGTGAGCTCGGCGCACCGGGCGGAGGAGCAGGAGGAGGAGGGGCAGGCGGAGGCGCGGGCCTGTCCATGGACCGCACGTCGAGTGGCAGCGGCAGTGGCGTGGGCGGGGGCTACATCGTCAGCTTCAAGAAGGACCTGGTGAGGAGGGGCGAGGGGCAAGAGGGGGAGGGGCTGGGAGCGGAGGGGAGGGGAGCCGGCTGCGGGCATGTCGTGGCGGCGTGCCATGGCGCTGGCAGCAGCCTTCAGAGGGCGGCGGCCAGGGGCGAGGAGGAAGGAGGTCGGGCCGGGCGGGGCGCCCGAGACCATGCCGTGGCGGCGCAGGGGAACAGCAGGCAGGCCTCGGTCAGGGTCACTGCCAGTGCGGGAGCGCCGCCTGCGCGTGCCGACTTCCTGGTTGTGGAGCGACAGAGAGTCTCCTTCTCGCTAGCTACCTTGATCTCGAGGTCTTGACTTCTCCCCCATCCCATCCGCCCCCCCTGGACGGGTACATGCGGCTGCGGCGAGCGAGCCCCCCACATAAACCCCTGTGATCCCCATGCTTCCTGGCGAGAGATACCATTCTTCTCCCTAGCTACCTTGACCTCATTCCTCCTTCCGATCTGCGCCTTTCCCCAGGACGGATACATGCGGCTGCGGTTGGAGGCCCTTCTGTCAGACTGGCCCAGGGACGACCGGCCGCCGGCGCCCGGCGTGTCTGCGGGGCTCGGCATGGGCATGGGAATGGGCATGGGGATGGGCATGAGCGGCGGGGGCCTGGGCGGCGGCGGCATGGGCGGGAGCCTGGGCTCGAGCAGCATGAGCGGCGGTCCGCTGGGGCTGGGCATGGGCGGGACCCACATGCTGCCCTTCTCCATGGGGTCCGAGGGCAGCGCCTCCGGTGCGACCGACACGTCGCCGTTCCCTGGGACCTTCACCTCCAGCGCCGGCACAAACACAGGAAGCGGCTTGTCGATCGGAGCCGGCGGCACGAAGCTCCCCGGCTCGTGGCTTCCGGGCGCGCCAGGCGCCGCGGCGGCCGCGGCCGCCGCCGCGGCAGCAGCCGGCGGCGGCGGCGGCGGCGGCATGGGCCTGGCGGGCTCCGGCGGCAGCGGAGCTGCCGCCGCCGCCGCCGCGGCAGCGGGGCTCGGCGGACCGGGCTCGGCGGCCGATGCCGCGGGTAGTCCTCCGTTAGAGCAGGAGCTCATGCGTCGCTTTCCGCCGCCGCCAGGGGCGCTGCCCGGCAGTGAGGTCGCCACCGTGGCTGCCGCCAAGCGGTGCATCGCGAGGCTGCTGGCCTGGGCGCCGCCGCCGCACCAGCTCACCTTTGCCAAGCTGGGCGCGCAGGTGAGCACATGGCGGAGGGAATCTCCTCCTTGAGGGGGGGGGCTGTTTGGGGGTATGGTGCGCAGGTTCAGGGTGCAGGCGGAATTGCGGCTGTCTGTTGGTAGCTTTCTTGCCTATCTTCCATGCACAACTTGCAGCCGAACGGGTTGCTGAGCTGTCGTACTCTGCCGTACAATGCCGTACCGCAGGTGCCCAAGCTGCTGGGCGGCGCGCGCATCGGGCGCAACCTGCGCCTGGTGTGCCTGGAGGAGCCGGGCGTGTTCGCGGTGCAGTCGCAGGTGCGCTTCCGGGCCCCTTCTGTAAATTCGTGCATGTGTTGCTTAACGCGCCTCTTGCTTAAACGCCTACCACCGCGCCAGCCCCTTCGTCCACGCACTCTGCTGACGCCCGCTGACCTGCCCCACGCGACGCCCTCATCCATCCCCGCCGCACGCCCCGCCCGCAGAGCCCCACCGTGCACGTGGTGCGGCTCGTGTGCCCGCGGCTGCTGCAGCTGGCGCACGAGGTGGCGGAGCGCAAGCTGCCCCAGGCGGTGGGACCGGGGCTCCTCCACGGGGCGCCCGGCAGCAACCCACAGGCAGGGCAGGGCCCGGCAGTGCAGGTGTTGCAGGTGGGCTGCCGGACGCCAGGCCTGGATCTGGATCTTGGGACCGTCGTGCGTCGTAGCCGTGTAGTAACCCGTGGTGTGGAGACAGACAGGGGCTATAGATGTGTAGAAGCCGCGCCCGCGCGGGTTGGGTTCATGTTTAGCCTCCACGCCACCCCGAAGCTAGCTCACCCCGGCCCGGCACCAACCCGCCCCCTACCCCCGGCTCTTTCCCGCAGGTCCTGCCTGGGCACCAGGGCGGCAACAACAGCATGGATCTGGACGGTGTGCTGCAGCCGTACGGCTACGGCCCGGCGGGCGGCGTGGCGGTGGGCGTGTCGCGTCAGCAACTGCTCGGCGGCGGCGGGGCGCACACGACGCCGCTGCCGCTGGGCCAGATGACGGGGGCGGCGGCGGCGATGCAGCTCCGCCCAGCGATCACGCAGGTGACGCCGCAGATGCAGGTGCTGCCGTCCGGCACCGTCGTTCAGGCCGGATCGGTGCTTCAGGCGGGATCTGTCGTACAGGCCGGCGGCGTCGTACAGCACCCCGGCGGCCCTTCGTCCACCATGGGCGCGTCGCGCGTCACGACGCAGCTCGTCCCGGCTGGCGCCGTCGTACGGCAGCTGCGCCCGCCGGGTGCCGTACCGCAGCTCCGTGTGCTACAGCCGGGCACGCTGCTGACTGCTGACGCGCTCGGTGTGGCGGACTTCAGGCGAATGTCGCTACAGCAGCAGCAAGGGGAGGTGCTGCTGAGCGATTCGGGCGAGGTGATCCGCGGCAGCGGTGGAGACTCGGGCTTGGGCACGTGGTCCCCCGCTTGGCAGCCTGCCACGGAGCAGCAGCAGCAGCAGCTGATCATGCTGCACCAGCAGCAACAACAACAACAACAACAACAACAGCAACAACAGCAACAACAGCAACAACAGCAACAACAACAACAACAGCAACACGCGCAACAGCAGCAGCAGCTGCAGCAGCTGGGCCAGCAACAGCGCGCGCTGGCTCAGGCCCAGGCCCAGATGGGCCTCGGGGGAGGCGTTGGCGGCGCAGGCGTCCTGGCGGGCCAGCGCTTCGATGGCCTTCAGGCCCTCGACCTGTCGGGTTGGCAACGCCAGCAGGCCCAACAGCAGCAACAGCAGCAGCAACAACAACGCGCGGGGCTAGCGTCTCGCATGACGGACTTCGCCGCTGCCGCGATCACGACTGAGGAGTCCCTGATGCAGCAGCACCGGCAAAGCCACCCACAGCAGACGCACGCGCCGCTGGACGGCGGCGCCAAGGTGCCCGTACACCTGCTGTCGGACCCGTACTCACCGGACTTCCTGTCCGTACTGCAGCACTGCCACGCCTGCCAGCAGATCGGCCTCTCCGTACAGGTGTACGACGGCAGGCCCGCGCTTGTGGCTCTCTACGCGCCGTCGGCGCTGGCGGCGGCGGTGGCTGGGCCCGACGGTGTCCAGGTGGGGCCCACGTGCATGCGCTCATGCTATCGGGCCACGCCTCGCCCCCCACTCTCCCGCCCAGTCTGACGGCCCCGCCTGTCCCAATATTGTCCTCTGTCGCTGAAAGCCTGCGTCGCCTGGGGCCTACTAGGTGGGGCCCCGAGCTGAATGCCCTGTCTGTTGCGCTCTTGCTTTGTGGTCCCCAGGTGCCAAACGCATGGCCCGCCGCCGTCTACCTCCTCGACTGCACCGCGTCTTCGCCCGGTGAGCACCGCTTGTCTCCTCCTCCTCCGGGGCCTCTCCAGCCGCATGGCCCACGACTCACCCTGCTCATCGCCTGCACACCCACACCCACGCGACCCACCTCCACCACACCCTGTTCCCTCCGTCCAGGCGAGGGCCCCGAGGCGCTGGTGGGAACGCTGCTGGCCTCCCTGCGGGGGCTGCTGGAGGAGCCGGGGGTTGCCAAGGTGGTGCACGGCTGCGAGCAGGTGCGCCCTGACCGGCGGTGGGATTGCGATGCACACACTGCGCAAGGCTGGCCCGCATGCTTCACCCCCTGCTGTAATCCTGCCTTCATCTCGCGCGGCCGTGCGCGTAGTTCCCTCAGCTCTTGCCTTCCCTCTCCCTCTGACGTCCACACTCCCGCAGGTTCGCGCCGTAGAGATGGCAATGGGCGCGTCCATCGCGCCCCTCCTCGACACACGCATCCTGCTCGACTCGGTCACCAACATGCTACCGCCGCTGCCCGCGCCGCCGTCCATGGCGGCCGTGGCGGCGGCGGCCGCCGCCGGCGGGCCGCTGCCCGCCGGCGGCTACGGCGGCGCCGAGGCGGCGGCGGTGGCGCAGCTGGTGTCTTTCGTGGGGAGCCTGCAGTCGGCGCTGGCCGGGGTGGAGGTGTGGGCGGACCGGCCGGAGCTGCTGGGCGCGCTGGGCGGGGTGGTCATGGCGTCGAGGCGCGTGGAGCTGTGGAGCGCGTCGGGCCGGGACAGGTGAGGCCGGGCGACCCGCGCTGGCTCGGGGCTTGCTGCCACTCGCACCCGGGCGCCGCCTTCCTGTGCGTTCGCTGCAGCGTGCTGGTTCGGTCTGACTCCTCGACGCGATGCCCCTCCGCCCCCGCCCCTGCCCTCTCGTTCTCAACCCGCCCCCTTTCCACACCCTTCCCTCCCCATCCCTTGCGCTCCAGCACGTGGCTGTCACGGCCGCTGAGCGAGGCGCAGGTGGCGGTGGCGGCGCAGGCGGTCAAGCACCTGCCGGAGCTGTGGGCGGCCCTATGCGAGGCCGTGCCTTGGCTCGCCGCCCACTCGGCACTCCGGCTCATGGGAGCCCTCCGCGGCAGGGGAACGGGTCCCGGCTTGTAGCCGTAACCCGAAGCTAAAGTTAAAGAGCAGAGGACTTGTGGAGAGAGCCTTACGAAAGAGACGAGAAGGGTTGGGTTCATGCGGCTGTGCGTGCCGCGCACGAGGCGGCACGCTGTCTATCTGGCAGGCGCACACTAAGTGTTTTAAGCGTGCGCTTCACGTACAGTTGATACAGGGCATGATGGAAGATGAGAAGAGTAAAGCGCAGAACGAGGGCTGTCGCATGGGCACTTGGAGGGGGTCTGATGAAGCAGCCGGCGAGCGGCACGCAAGGGCTTTGCGGTCTGTCAGGCGCGGTCGCGGCCGGCGGCGCGGGCCCAAACGGCCGGTGGGGCATTGTGTTTGGCATTACTAAGAAGCTAGTTGGATGCGGAAGCTCTCACGCACGGACTGGCTCTGCCGTAGCGTACTGCGGCTAGGGAAGCCCAATAGATTGATGACTCAGGGCTTGGTTTTAAACGCTGTCGTAGGAATGTCGACTGTGGCCGCCCCGGTGTGTCCCGAGGACCGAGATCGAGCCCTGCTCGTTCGCCTCGAACGCATGGGGTCCGCGGTTGTCGGTTGTCGCCCCTTTCGTGCGGATGCTAAGCGGGGTATACACCTGAGTCTGACGATACGCATGCTTCTCTCTGGGATGGGATATGGGGTTGTTTCATAAGAGGCTCCTTGTTGCGACCGGCCGGATCTCAGAAAAATGCTTAAGTTGTGAAGTCCAGGGCCGACTGTTCAGGACCTCCACATGTTTCTCGCCCTGCCGGAGTTACTAATTGTCCAGAACCTTATGCCGGTGGCGGGTGTTTCGTCGGGGGAGGGGTGTCCCAACGGCCGTCGAGATTGCCGGCATTGCATGCGCGCAACCCAGTTCGGCGCAACCTAGCCCTCCTACGCATGCACGCGCCGTCGTTAATGGGACTCAACCGCTACCCACCTGCGCCGCTAATCATGTGGAGGGAAGCGGGTGCTCTGCACACCTGTGCACAGGGGGTTGCAGGCCGGAGGCACTAGCATCTATACCATCTCTGTCCAAGGTGTGGGGGCCGACGCTTGGCGGCGCACTTGGTCGCAGACGTGATAAGTTCTTATGGATTCTGCTTACTTTGTGGCGGGTCAATGTGGAATGTGTTTCTCTCTCGCCGTGTTGGTGTGGCCGGCCCGGGTGCCGTACGGGTGTGGCATGCAGGCCGCTGCGCGCGGCAGAGCTCTGTGCCTTGCGATGGAGGGCCCTGACCGGATGGAGTACAGGGACCCACCCTGGCCTGAAGGTCTGCTGCCGGTGGTCTGGGGGCAAGGGAGGGTGGCAGGTTGGGCAAGAGCACTCCTTGGATAATGGGCCTCCGAAAGCGGGTTCGGTGGCATAATTGAGTTCAGGACCATGTCGGGGGTGATTATCCTTGTCTGTAACCTGGGCAGCCGACGAGGAAGAAAGACGCCGCGTTCGGGATGTTAAGCGCCAGATGGTGAGGGACAAGCGAAGCACTGGTTAGTGGCCGCGCTGGGTGTGCCGTGCTGCTTTATCGGAGGAAAGTGTGAAGTTCGTGGGGAGGCAGAGGAGCCTTGTGTGCTCTTGGTTGCCCAATGCCCTGCGAACGGGTACCGTCGGTGTCGTTTGTCCGTGTGGGTGCGTGCAATGCTGTGTTAACGGTACTCGGGTTCCTTTCAATTCCATGCGCAATTATTAGCACGCGGCGGGGCGGCGGTCCCTGTTTGCAGGCCCTCCCCCGCTCGCGGCATTCTCGTCACAAGGGCTTTGCGCTTAAGCGGAGGCTATGGTGGTACTGCTCTGATTGGTAGCGGGTGCACGCCGGGCCTTGCTGGCTCGACCGCACCCGTGCTCTTCAGCTCCGAAGTCGCTCGGGGTGGCCTCATCTGAGTCCCGGCGGATAGTCTTTGTCCGCTTGCCCCATTGTTGTGGTGTGTTAGCGGTGACGGTTGAGCGCTTGGGGTGTGCCAAGGGGTCTTCATGGCCGTTGGCTTTGCCCTTGGTCGCGCTCAGCCAGACCTGTTGCTGTATGTGGACCCTCCCCGTGGTACCAGCCGTGCCTGCCCCTGCACCATGGGGGAGGGGACGAGGTGCATGGCGCCCCTCGCCCCGTGGTTTGGGGTCTTGCTGGCCGGTAAGACCGCTGGCCAACCGTCGTTGCGGCGGGCGAACAAATGTCGAGGATGGGATTCAGATGCAAGTGAGCGCCGGGGGGGTTCAGGCGCTCGCTAAGTGAGACGTACCGGTAGTTCGCTGCTTCTTTTGTGGGACGTGTTACCAGGAGAGACAGGAAGCGGAGGCGCACGCACGGAGGGTAGTCGCGATTGAGGCGGTAATCCTGGGAGATGTGCAATGACGTGCCCTTGGCGGGTCCTGCTCAGGCCAATGGATCTGTGGCTGCCAATCAACCGCGGGGCCCTCCCTAGGTTGAATTCAAGCCCCGCTCCGCTGCCTGCCTTTCCGTGTCACGGTGCACTTGCTCTAAGGTCGATGGACCATAATCATCCCGGATGGGTGGACCACGGCTTGAACCACGCCTCTTGGACCGGCGGGGATAGTTTGCTACTCACACTTCAGTCCGCATAGCACCACAGACTCCCGCGGGGCCTGTTGGTCCCCGCGGGAGCTGCCATGAAGACCAATTCCGTTGTGAAGACCACGCTGGAGGCGGTGTGTCACAAGGGCCGCTACCGTGACGCAATCCAGCAGCTAGTTTAATGGGGCACGCTGGTGCACGCACGTTGTGGCCAGCGAGTTCCTGAGGCACATAGTCTGTCAGTGGATATCGGGGGATATCGGCATGGGACCGGACGCTGCTTCCAGGCCATCCCCTGCATGCCGTCGCCTGCATCCCATGTCACCTATCGGTAGTTGCGTCGGTGCCTGCATTGTGCGCCAACCCTAGCCGACAGAGCAACAAAGGCGCTGGAGAGAGTCGAGGCGCCTGGCGCCCTCCTACCTCCCACAGCCCTACCTCGCGCCACTTGAGCGCTCTGGTGCTCCCTCCCGCTGCCCGACAGTTGCTGCTAGGTGCTAGCTCGCACAAGCTCGTAGCTGGGTCCCCAAGCCCGGGCCCTGGCTTCCCTGCCATGCAGCCCGCCCAAGTTTAGCAGCTTGATGAGCAGAAAAGTGCAGCGGAGCACTGTCACGCCCCAATGTCGTCCCCATCACGTCCGTAAGGCACGCATCCGTACGGCGTACGTCTGTGTGTGGCGCAGGACCACGGGTTGAAGCTGGGGGGCATTGCTGGGGAAGGCCCCCAGCGGGACGAGATCTCATGGGAGAGGGGCCTGGACGGAGAGATATAGAAATAGAATTAGCTAACGCCGGATTGCCCGTGACGTGGGTTAAGGAGGGCGGGTTGGTTAGACCCGCCACCATGGGGTGCCCCTGCACCCTTTTGGAACGTGGATGGGGGGACCTGCGTCGCCGGTGGCCGAAGGGTCCTGTTACCGGTTACCGCGGGGAATGGGTCGCGTAGCAGATGGGTGAGGGGCTCAGCCCTTTTTCGCCCCCATGGGGGCGCCCAGCGCTTGTCACTTATCTCTATCGCTTGCGACTGAGAACAGGGAAACGCATCGACCACGCTCCAACATGCCGGGTTCCAACGGAAGAATGGGGGGCTGGTGGTGGGGAGGGGCAAGGACCACCACCACAGAGGGGTTGAGGGCTGCACGGAGCCAGACTATAACATTGGGCCCCCTGGGGGGGACCACGGGGCTCAGCCCTTTTCCTGCCTTCGGGCAGCCACCCTTGTCAAGATGCCTTTGAGGTGGCTCACCGCGTGCCGGTGCAGGCTGTGGCAGCAGGCTTTTGCCTCGGGGGCCGTGACACCCAGGGTTCTTAAGCCGGGGGTTAAGAGTGCGGGGCGCAGTGCCGGTGTGCCCTAGTGTGACGATGGTCTGTCGGGAGTAGTGGACGGTCCAGCCGTCGCTCCGCAGCATCTCGGCGAGGTGCGCGTGTTGTGAGGGTTTCTCTTGCGGCGTGGGCCAGGTCGTTGCAGTATCCAACTTCGATCAGGTATATCGGGTTGTGGGATTTACAGTAGGGGCTGTGTAGTCTTCTTTGTCGGTGCTGCGGCTGGGGAGGTTGGGGATGAACAGGATGTCGCGCCGCATGCGGTCTGTCTCTGTGTCGCTCAAGCCGCTTGGGGCTAGCCAGCCGGGTAGGCGCTTACCTGAGGCGTATTCAGGGGCGGCGTCAGCCCGCCTGGCACCCCTGTTCTTAACCCACCTCCCCGGTTGCCGGCCTGGAGGCAGTCTGCAATGATTCGGACGGCTCCGTCGTGTCGCAGGATGTACAGTCCTTGCATGAAGGCGTGGAGGCAGCCGCCCAGCAGGTGTCCGATGGTCCCGCACCGCCGTTCGCCATTGGCGCTTTGGCAGTGGGGGCAGTTGCTGTCAGGGGCGTGGCCGTAGCGTTTGGCTAGGGCGGGGCAGTACATGGTGCCATACCTGGCGCCCAGTACGGCGCTGAGGGTCCAGGGGTCACCGTGCGGTTTCACGCAGGTCAGATTGCTGGAGGTCGGGCAGAGGTCAGGGGCAGCCTGTCGCCAGAGTTCGCTGAACACGCCGTCGTTGGTGTAGCCCGCGTGGGCGCTGGGCGGGATTGCCTTGGTAAGTGCCCTACCCATGTCGCTGACATGTCGGAGCCCAGGGTCCGTCAGCCACCACAGGCGGGAGAAGGGGTTTGGGTCGGCGTATTCGATCACGTCGCAGCCCTCGTGGTCGGCCGCAGCCTCCTCGGCTCCCTTGTGCCTGGACGGAGGACAACGCCCGAGCCGGCCGAACCGCTGAGTGGGCCGGGTGTGGTTCGGTGTGCCCGAGGGCTTGCGCACGGTCAGGGACGTAGTGTGTTGGGGGCGGGGGGGGGGGGGGCCGGGCGACAACACGGTCACAGCGGACAAATGAAGAGCTGGGAAGGAGACACGGGAGACGAGTTACGCGAAAAGCAAGGCCAGCAAATGCAACGATTGCACAGCGGACAAATGAAGAGCTGGGAAGGGAGGGAGGGGATGTGCTCTTCGGGGGCTTCGGGGGCACTCCCCACGTACACAGAAGCCGCTGCACAACGGGAGGGACTCGACAGCACCTGCAGGACCCTGCAAGACGTGTTCTGCCAAGCCAAGTACAGTCAGTACAGAGGGGGGGACGACAGCACCTGCGGGAACTTGTACTGCCACGCCAAGCATGGCGGTACGGGTCGTGTACAGTCATAGTACACACCAAACGAAGCCGTCTAAAACCCCATCAAGCGCTGTGAACCTATGGTCAACAGCCTGGAAGTATTTGCGCTGCATGCTGCAGAAACGCTGCACGGCGCGGCCGCGTTGCCCTGTGGTCGCCGAGGAAGTACGCGTAAAGGCATCATCCGATCGTAATTTGGCAATTGCACTTGCGGCTCGCGCTCACACCAGCAAAGAATATTCCTAACCATCTGCAAGGGTATGGCCGACTCCTTGCTGATCGGCAGCCAAAGGGCAAACCATCGACTAGACCATCGACCTGCGTCCGTGCTGCTGGCGCAAAGCGGTGCGCCTCTGGGAGTCTGCTTGTGGTATAGCAAGGCTCTGCCGCGTTTGGCGGGCTGTTTCCTACACCGTGCGTGAGCGCGGTTCCTCGCGGTTTCGGGGGCCGAACATAAAGACTCGAGTCGCTGCTCGCACTCACCGCGTTCTGCGTACTGTTCATGTCGCAGTAAACGGCCTCAACCTGCTTGGTCGGGCTGATGAGCATGAAACCCCAGCCGACAACATCATCACCAGTGGTGCGGCCGACACGCACGCCCCGATGGCCTCACCAGCGGCAGCCGGTGCCGGCGCCGCACTCGTGCAAACCCTGCTCGGGGATGTCCACGACTTGGAGGAGCTGAAGCCGGGACATGCTTCGAGTCTGTGGCAAGGTACACAGGCTGCCGTGCAAAACACGTGAAGTCGGAAGCGCCGCTGGCCCCGCCATTCGATGGGGTACCCCCAATGGGGTTGTCGCGAACAGCAGGAGACGTGTAGCTAGTGCAGTTGCGCATGACGGCTGCATGGGCCACGGCCACCTGTTCGGCGTGCGGGGCATGCAAGAACCCTGCCACACAGAAACCAGAGTACTCATCAAACCGACCCCCACCGCCCAACCACACCCACCCGCCAGGTGAATGGCGCAACCAGAGAGTAGCCATCCGCCTCCAGGCCCAGCCGCCTGCAGCCCGACCCACTTCGGACGACGGCAGCGGTGGAGAGGCACCACGCCCCATCGACCCCCAGAGCCCGGCCGAGGATGCACTCGCCGCATCGGCGAGCCCCACCGGCCCCGGCGCTGCTACACAGCAGCGGGTGTCGCTCCACGCTCGGCTCTTTGCACTGCGGGGACCAGGCGGCGCGCCCCCGCTGGTCGCCGCCTCAGCCGCCGCCGGCAGATACAAGGAGGGCGATACCGGCATGGACCTGCGATCTCCCATGACATCTGCGGCGTTTCCGGGCACGGTCGCCTGCAAATGCAGCGGCAGCAGCAGCGAGTGCTGCACGCTCAGTGACGCTGGGTCCTGGGATGGGGCCGCGCTCGGGGACCACCCCGACCTGGTGCGCGTCTTCGACGTCCGGACAGCAGTGGTGGACGGGGAGAGCTGGGGGGAGGTGTGCCCGTTGCCCGTGCTGCGCCCCTGCTGGCCAGGCCCACCGCCGGGGGGGTGGACGGACGGGTGGGCGCATCGCGCATCGACCTCGGGAACCGTGCTCCGGCGCTTTCTGGAAGCGAACGGGTTTGCGACACGGGCCGCTGCAGCCGGGCGGGATGAGCTGGGCGGCCTCAAGGTCTACCCCGGGGACATGCTGCCCGCGCCCCCGCCGCCTTCGCCCGCGCACCGGGCCCTGGCCTCCGTCCCCGGCCTGGTCCCCGGGGCCCGGGTCACGGTCAGTGTTATGGAGCACTGCCTGCTGGTGCGTGCGTGCGGGCGTGCGTGCGGATGGAGGAGGGCTGGGGGGCGGGAGGGCTGGGTCAGTGTTGGGTTCCGGACGCCAGTGCACCGGTACATCCGGGTCCTCTATCTCGTCATCATAGGTGGTCGTTAACTTTCAGTTGGCCCCACCGCCCCGCCGCCGCCCCCAGGGCAATTTGTGCTCCCTGTCCCGGAGCCGCCCCTCCCCCTTCCTGGCAGCGGGCCCCGCCTGGCCCCTGCCCACGGCCCAGGCGGCGCTTCTCCGCACCGCCCGGGACGTGGCGAGCGGGCTGCAGGCCCTGCACGCCGCCGGGGCCGCACACGGCGCGCTGCACCCCGCCAACGTGCTGCTGGCGGCCTCCCACACGGAGCAGCTGGGCTTCGTGGCCAGGCTGGCGGATGCGGGCAGCGCCACTCTGGAGGACATGGCCGCGGACCCGTGGGGACCGCTGAGCCCGCGCGGCCAGCCCTGGGCTGCCTCGCTGGCGCCAGAGGCCTACGCTCGGCCGAGCGCAGTGCACACGCCGCAAGCGGACGTGAGTAGTCGGGCGCCTGCCGTGTCCGTGCTAGCCTGCCGCAGTTAGGCCTTCATTCGCTTGTGCGACCATGCGGGCTGCATAGCCCGATTAAGCTGCCGTGTTGCTTGTGCGTGACCCTGCCGTACAGATGTACGCGTACGGCATGCTGCTGTGCCTCATGGCCGCCGGCGAGCTGCCTGGGCGGAGGGCGCGTCCGGGTAAGCAGCCGAGGGGCGCCCAGCAGGGGCCCGCCCAGGAGACCGGGAGACTGCCGAGGTTGTACCCGATCTAGGAAATTGCTGGGTCTCCACCTTCCCGTCTCAACCAATTCATGTGTCACACCGCTGTCGTACATGCGCCCTCTTTGCAGAGCTCCTGCGCCGCGCCGCTGCCCTGGGCGAGCTCGAGGCCCCCGCCTGGCCGCCGGGTCAGCACGGCCACCTGGCGCCCCTCTACGCCTGGTGTGTGGACCCGGACCCGAGCCGCAGGCCCACGGCAGGACAGGTGCGACGTCAGCTTACTTGATTGAGGCAAGACATGAAGAGCTGGGCTCCATCCCGAACCGGTACCCACTGCAGCCGTCCTAGCACACCGCCTTGGTTGTAATGCCCATGCCTTGCCCGTGCCGTACGCACCCGTTGCCGACTGCAGGCCATTCAAGCACTGCTGGCCTTCGGGGAGCGGCTGGCGGATTAGTCGCACCGCTTGCGCAATTACCAACCGGTAACAGTTTGTGAGGCGGAGCAGATGGGGCGATAGCTCAGGCGAGAGCGGCATGGCGCCGCCCCAGTTTGCGAGGAGCTGGATTGGATTGTCTAAAAGCAGGGAAACGAGCCGAGGAAACGAGTACGAGAAGCAATTTATACGTGGCAGTTCTCACTCAAGCCGGGGCATTCCCAAGGTCCGTTCTGAAGCGTGTGCTGAGTGGAGGCAACGCAAACAAGGGGAAGGGGAAGGGGATTGCGCAGCGGTGGCTTGATACACCAGCGCCCCCCGTCCGTTCTGGGGATCCACGTGTACCGTCAACGTACGTCTGTGGTCAAAGGCGCTTCAGCGCAGGAGTCAAGTCTGAGCGCTTGGGCTGGGGAGAGCGTTGGGCCCCCCTTCAAAGGGTCTACAATGGTCTAGGCGAAACGATTGAGATCAATGGCGTGAGACTAATCCCGAACGGCTGAAGGGGGCACCCCTCTGAGCGCTCCTGTTGCCCTAATTGGCAACGCAGCCGGCAGTAGCCTCTGTATCCATGCAGGCTCCTAATGATACCTACGACTTGCTTTTACCTGAGGCTTAGTTCCTTTGCGGGTGTTGGTGTGGGTATGGGTACGGGTGTGTGTGTGTGCGGGTGTGGGATACCGGAGGTTAGTGCGCAATGTAGTAGCAAGTGCGCAGGATGGGTTGATGTGTATGTGACAGGATGTGCAAACTGGGAGTCCAGGCAGTATAAAGCCCCGAATAAAGCGGCATGTGGTGTGGTTGATGGGGTGTATGTGGTGCGGTGCGGTGTGGTGTGGGTTTGGGGGTATGGGCTGGGGCTGCGGGTTGGGGGTCTTTCGTTGGGATATGAGGTGGTCAGGGCTGCAGGCCCGCTCAGTAACCGCCCGCCAGATAAACACCACTGGCAAGGGCGGAATCTGGGTAGCCGAGCACCTTACACCGTGGGTGAGGATTGTGGCTCAGTCTTCACTCGCTCGGAAGCTGCTGCAGGGTTGGCAGGGCTGACCAGGAATGGAAGGGTATTCCAGGCTGCCGGGCCGGTGTCAGGATGCCAGCACCGCGTCAGGGCATGCAGTTCAGCAGTTGTGTGTGCGGAGCTACGGATCACGGAGGTGGGCGTGGGCAACGTGCCCGGGCGTGAAGCCCGAATGGAGGGAACATTTGATAACGTAAGGCTTGGATGGCCGTGGGTCAGGCCTTGTGTGCGTAGAGCTTTCCAGGGGGCCTTCTCCGGGGCTTCCCCCGCAGACTTCCCCGAGTGTGGCACATCTGGAGATCTGGTCTCCTGCTCATCGTAAGCTGTTACCTGGAGCTTGGCCCTGCCTGGAAGGCTGTGGTGAACACCATGAAGCGCCCCATGCATCGAGCAAGGTCATAACAAAGTGACCCCTGCATAGTGAGCGAGGAAAGCAGATGCCTTATGGTTGCCGGCGTAGCTCACACCCCGTAGGCCGTAGCCCGCCATAAGCAGCGGCGCCTCTGTGCGCTCACGACATGGCTGGCCCTTTCACATTGCCCTCACACAGCTAGCCATAATGTAGGCAAGGAACTGGAGGATGCAATAGCCAGGATCTTACATGTCACGCCTTCCTAACATGAGCCTGCCAACGATCTGGCCCCGCTGCTCATGCGCCCCCATGCAGTAGACCTACCCACACCGCATGCACCGAAGGCGCTCCCCCGGGTCCAGCACGCCCGCACACTATGCAGTCCACACCCATCCCCACGAACGCATTTCATGCAGTCCACACCCATCTCGCCCCTCCGCCTCCCCAATCCACCCCTCCGCCCACGCCTGCCCTGCCCCGCCCGCTCCGCCCCTCTGCATCCATCCCTGTCCTCACCCACACCGCTTCCGCTCTCGCCCGCGTCGCCTGCTCAGCCACGCAGCAGAGCCACGCCCTGCAGGATCCAGAAGTCGCTGTCCGTGCCGCTGCCCCCGTGACAGACAGCACTCGGCGAAGCGGTGGCCTCGTATAGTGGGCACTGGTACGAGGATCAGGCCTGATCGTTGTGCTGAGAGGGAAAGGCGTGGGAGAGGCAAAGGGAGGGCGTCGGGTGGGGAGAAGAGCGGTGGACAGGCGGCTCCCAATCGCAATGCTACCCAGCCCCAGCTGCGCCGCAGCGCCGGGGCTCCGTCAACGTTCAAGGCGTAGCAGCCCATGCATCTCGCCCGGCCTTCACGCATGCTTGTCCTGCAAGGGGAGAAGAGTAACGGAGGACGGGCGGTTCCCCACCACAGCGCTCCCCACATCCCGCCCGCACATCACCTAGTAGCTGAGCGCTTCCGCGGCAGGGCTTGCCCTGTGCCGGTCGTGATGGCGGCAAGGCTCCCGAAGGCGGCCGGCGCACCAGGGGCTGCCAGGCGCCTGAGCGGGTGATGGCCTGGCAAGCAAGGGCAGAGCTCAACACACGGGATGGACCACCGGCCGCAGCATTGCGCAGTGCTGGTAGGTGCGGAAAGCCCGTGTGCTAAGCGCGGTGGTAACAACCACCTATCAGGCGGCGTGCAGTCCACAAGACCGCCGACCAGTGCCGTACAGCCGCACGCAGTACAGCAGCACAGAATGTGTCGCAGGCTCAGAGCCCAGCCAGCCATGATATACAGGTCCCACTGTAGGTCCGACAGACGGAGCCCCGCGCACGACCGATACACGTCCGCTGCTGCGTGGCGGCCCGCACAGCGGCCTCCGCAAGGGGTGCAGCCCAGGCCCAGAGGACTGTGTGCTACAGCAACCTCCTCTCGTGCCTCCACGCCCAACCCGCCTGGCATTGCCCCCACCTGGGGTTTGCTTGCCGCCGTCCCCCGAAGGTCTGCCATGGCCCAGCCGGAACCCCTTGGGGCCTGACTCTGTCAGCGCGACGGGCGGCCAGGGGCCGCCCGTTAGCGGGCTGCGCAGGGTCCCCTTGCATCTGTTCCCGACTTTGTTCAGCCCCAGCGCCCCGCTAAAGCTCGTGGCAAGGCTCCTGCAGGGGGTGGTTGGTGCAGGTTCATCAAAAGCGGTTAATGAGAAGGCCCAACAGGCAAACGGTTGGCGCTGGCGTGCGGCTTGTAGGCGGGGAGCCGTAAGCAGCAGGGGATCGTGCGGTGCATGGTAAGGCTGGGGTGCCGCAGGACCCCACCACACGCACCGCTGCTGCAGTCTGCCCACTTTGGCTTCGGGCGTGTCCCCCTCCGGTACGAATACCGGCGTGGCGCTCGTAGCGCAGCATCTTCAGCACCTGCGTGAGAGCAGCGGCGTGGAGGGGATTAGACGGGGAGTGGAGGTGCATCCACTGGTCACTGGAAGCGACAAGCACGAGCAAGCGGGAGAGAGGGCAGCGGGGCAGCGGGGCGGGTGGTCACGGCCAAGGCCCCAGCCCCCTCGCCTGCCCCCGGGGGCTCAAAACCCCGTCCCTGGCCACAACGGCGCTATCAAGCGATTGCATCGGGCGTGCACCCCCCCCCCGCCCCCGGCGCCGCATAGTACCCGCCCCCACCCAGCAGCCTCCCCGAGCCCCCCAACGCACACAGCATGACCATCACGAGCGTGCTCATCGTAGATAGCTTCTGATGGCTGCACTGAAAGAGCCACACGCTGAGGTCGATGGTCAGGGCTTTCCCACACAGCTGATCCACGACCTTCGCGCTGCTTCCGTAAAGGCTAGTGCAGAAGCGGTCATCCTCTTTCAGGGCCTGCAAGGGCTGCTGCGATGCCCAGTCGCTCACTTGAAGTGCCTGCGCAGCGTCCTGCGCCTGGATGTTTGCACCAATCTTTATTTGACGAAGACATAGAAGGATCGCTACCAGCGCCTCAGCCGCAGAAAGCTTCGCTGCAGAGCAGCTGTCGACAGCACAAGGCGCACCGGTGCGCAACAACGGTGGTAAAGAACGAAGCTCTAAGCAGTGCAATCGCAGGCACGGTTCCAGAGCGGACGCTCTCGGACGCCTCGGGTCACATCGCGTGTCGGGCCATTCTCCCGCGCCCCTGGCCGTCGGCACCCCTCGCCCTCGCGCATCGCCCCTGGCAGCCCCCTCGACGCGACCGCTCTCTCATCGCATCCTACTTAAAACTCCCCCTCCGCAGTTGTCCACAACTTCCCCACCCGACCGATGAACACGCATGGCAAGTGAACATCCGACTGACCTTGCAGCTCACGTGTAGCTCTAAAGAGTAGCGCATATGCATGGCAATTTGCCCCTTACGAAGTTCTAGTCTTCACTCTGACGACGCCGTGAGCCCACGAGCCTGCGCCCCAACGTCTCGCGCCCCGCCGTGCGCGCTCTTCGCCGACGGCGCCCGACGATAGCAATCACAGCAAGGTGTGTCAATGTAAGCAGCGATGCAGAGCGGCATTCGCCTTGGCATCGCGCAGCCGGCGCAGACGGGGATGGCCAGCTCGTGACATGCGACTGCTCGACATGACCCGCGACCCTTGACCCTTCCGGAGCTCCGAACGGTGCCCATGAGCTGACTTGGCCTTCCTCTTCCCGCCTTGTCCCACCGCCAGGGTTCCTCCGGTCAGGGTGGTCTGGGACCCCAGGGTGGTGGTGGTGGTCAGGGCCAGCCGCAGCTCATCCGCCGATGCCTTCGACCAGGCGAGCAGGCGGAGGCCGCGCCCCCGCCGCTTCGATTGTGACGGCACGGAAGCTCGCATTTTCAACAAGGTGGCGGACGCAGTCGCCCCTCGGAGCGACAGCGAGCCGGTGAGGCTACTCGACGATGCCTTCGTGACGGACGCCTACCACCAAGCTCTAGCTACCCTCGGTGACGCGGCCATCATCAGGAACCCAGGCATTGAGACCTACGTAGCACTGCTGCGGCTGTACGCTGGGTTGATGCGGCCTAGCGCCTGTACGGACGCAGCCTCCGGAACCAGCAGCAACGCCGCTCAGGCAGGGGGTGGCAACAGCTCCAGCCCGCCGGCTGCGGTAATTCGTCGGCGGAGCCGCCTTCTCGCGACCGTGCTTGACGTCGCCCGAAAGGGCTGCCCGTTCCCAACCGCCGTGGATGCGCTGTCCACGCTGATCTTCGTGCGGGGCATGCTGGCGGCGCAGCCGCTGCACGCCCTCAGCCACCAGCTGGCGGCAGCGGCCGCCGCCCTCGAGCCCTGCGGCGACGGCGCTGGCGGCGGGCCTGGCGGTGCTGACGTGGATGCGGCCGCAATCGAGCAGGGCCGTGCTGCCCTCGGGTGCTTCCTCGAGAACACTTGCACTTTCTACAAAGTGTTTCTCGGTGACGCCGACATTGCCGACCTGGAGTACCCCTCGCCGGTGATGGTGGGGGCGGTGGCGGCGGAGCGGGATGCGGGCGTGGAGGATCTGGCGCGGGGCCTGGCGGAGAGCTGCGTCCTGGAGCACGCGGCGAGGGTGCTGCTGCTGCTGCAGGCGAGGGGGCCGCACGCGGTGCGGCCGCGGGAGGGCATGGACGACACCCTGGCATGGGAGGTCCTCAACCTGCTATACTGGCTCGCCTGGTGGGCGACGGGCCCTCCCTGCATCAGCCCCACTGCCGCAGCCCTGCTGCACTCCGCGCTAAGCGGCCGCTGCGTGCAGACCGCCGTACTGGTGTACGGCGTGGGCACGCTGCGGCTGGTCGACCGCGGCCCAACCTACGGCCTCCCGGTGGCGCTGCAGACCGCCGGGCTCGCCGTGTGCGAGCCGGGGCAACGCAGCCCTGGCATCCTCTCCCTCGTGCTCCTCGCCAGCATTCCCGCCTCCGGTGACCCCCTGGCAATCGCCGGGCCCGGAACGTCTGTGGAGCTTCTCCTGCGCACAAGCCGGGCGGCCCTGGGCTCGGCAGCCGCAGCCCTGCCCCAAGGCCTGCAGCCGTGGGGCGGTGTTCCGCTGCCAGTCGCTCCCGCGGTGCCGCTGACAAGCTCGCCATCCCTGCTAGGGCTTGCGCTTTCCACACTCCAAGTAGCCCGGACGCAGCTGCCGGCGCGCGATGCGTCCGCGCGCCAGTCACAGCGGCGGGAGGAGTGGTGGCGGCTGGCGGCGGGGGCGCTGGCGTACGGCGGCGAGTTCCTGCAGGGCGAGGAGTACGGCACGGATCCAGATGTCGTCGCCTGGGAGCTGTGCCGGCTGGTGACGGAGCCCCTGCTCCAGCTGTGGCCCAACGGCCGTCGCGGTGAGTTGCTTGGCGACACCACATAGGAAGGGTTCAGGGCGGATTCCCGGGTCGGCCTGGTGCCCTCAATGCGAGTGTTCGCTTTTCGAGTGCCATCAGGGCCCTCACCTGCGTGGGCTGCTGTGGCAGATGGGTCGGACGCAAGTATGTGTACAAATCGCTGACGTCCCTGCACCTTTCCTCTGGCCGTCACCCTCCCCCTACAGACCTGGACGCCCTGCCGGCCGAGCCCCCCACCGAGGTGGCGGCGGCGCTGGCGGGCGGGCTGCCCCAAGCGGTGATGGCGCTCATGGGCAGCAGCGGCACCGGCGCCCTTTCCGTGGGCTCTCAGCGCGTGGCTTGCGAGCTGCTCAAGGCCTGCTGCAATTCGCTGTTCCTGACGCCGCTGCTGGTGTACGGCGGCTCAGAGTCGGTGGCGGCCTTCCTCGGAATGCTGGGCTCGGCGCGGCGCGACAGACATGGACAGGCGCGGGCCCCGCCACCCGCGCCGCAGCAGTGCCCGGCACTCCGGGTCGAGGCTGCCGAGGCTGCCGAGCCCATGCAGCCCCCGGCGGCAGCGGCCGGAGTGGTGGGGCCATGGGGGATGCGCTGCGGCGCTGCAACGGGGCGGTCCTGGCGGGGGCGGAGGTAAGCCCCAGCGGTCTGGGGGAGGCCGAGCCGGCGCCCCTGCAGCAGCTAAGGCGGGTGATGGCACGGGCGGGGGAGCCCTGGAGCCGGGTCGACGCCTTGAGTGTCAGGGCTTTACTGCATGCGTTGCAACGGTCGCCGTGTGGGAGGTGTAGCGCAGCAGCTTCGTTGCGTGCAAAAGATTCTGCATCCAGTGTATGTATTTGCCTTTGAGGCCCGTAGTGCGTTTGGCAGGGATTGGTGCTGTCACGTGGCTGGTGCTGTGGATCAGCGTTCCCTGCTGCTTGGACCACGTTTGGATCGAGAGTGATTTGGAGTGGCCAGTCCTTCCCTGCAGTTAGGTAGCATTTTGACAGGAGCTGTGACAGCGCTTGGTGCATACCGGTACCATTGTGCCAGTCATCGGGGTACCGAGAGTGATTGCCATGGTGCAGAGGCAAAGCTGCAGGGCCTTCCTGTGAATCCTGACGCCTCACTCGCGGGGGGTGCCGCCATGGACGGGACACGACGGGACCTGCAGAGAGTCGGCACACTAGTGGGCAACTCCGTTGCAGCGCCTGCCATCTTGACATCAATATCAGCATTAGTAGGCCACCCTCGCAGGACGAATCACTGCTGTTCGCTGTCTGGGGGACGGGGCCCTTGGGGTGGGGGTCGAAGGGGCGGTGGGGGATTACCTGTACAACCGAGTACAACAGGGTACAACCCTGTCGACACGACGACACCTGAGTGCTTCGGTACCAGTACTCCCCCGTACAACCTCCTTTCGACACAGAAGTGATTCCAGCCTATGTCAGCGGTGCATAATAGACCCAACCTTGTCGAGCGCCGCATTCCCACAGACAGCATGATGGTGACCAAAACAGTTGAGGCCAGCGAGGCCAGCTTTGTGCTAGCGCAACATATCAATGCAACCCATGGTATCCTCAAAATGGTTGCACACGCACAATTGTACTTTCCGCCTGGTCTCAATTAGCAGGCCTGCACAGCGCGATTAACGGCCGCTTGCACCAGTTGCTTGTTGACGGGATGCACCGAAGCATTGCTGCCAGGGCCTCTGCCGCAGGAAGCTTGGGAGGGCAGCTGTCGATGCGAGGGACAGGTGCCTGCGCTGCGTGCAGCGTTCCACAGAGCGCTCCAGGACGCCACAGCGGTGACACGGGACCAGACTATAATCGTGACAATGTATTTGCGCCAACGCTAGGTGTGCCCGGGTTGCGGTCATGTCGTGGTCCCGCTCCCCGCCCGCCCCCTCAAGCCCTTGACACGACCGCTTCCTCATCGCACACGTTATTTAAGTCGCCGCCCCCTTCTCTTCCCTTTCATGCAACCTTCCACTCACGATAAATACACATTAAACAATTCTCCACAAAGCGAAGACCCGCCAAACACCCTCATTACCAGGTGCTCTCCACGACGCCAGTATCCTGCGACTCTTCGCACTCGGCACATCGACAACGTGCCGCGAACCCAGTGTCAAGAAGGTGGGTTGGTGTGGTCAGCGACACATAGCAGTAGGAGTCCTACCGCTGGTTTGCCCGAAGGCATGTCGCGGGCTTGACATGCGACCGCCGGACTTGACCCCGTGACACGACCGCTCAGGGACCTTGCCCCGAGCCCCCGAGCTGTGCGCCTGCGCTGACATTGATGCCCAATCCCTACTCCTTCCCATCCGCAGGGCTACCTTACCAGCACACGCCCGAGGCGGCAGTAATCAGCCCCAGCTGAAGCAATGCCCTCCCGTAAGGGCAGGCGGGCAGGCGGCAGTGCCCCCGCCGCCCCCATCCCCACGCCAGCCGAGTGCGTCGCCATGCTCGCGGACGCTCTGGTCCCTCACAACAGCAACGTGTCACCGCTTTCGCTGGACGAAATTGACGCTTTGTTCCTGGACGAGGTCTATGGGATGCACCTTCCAGCGTTGGCTGCCGAGCAGGCTCTGGACGTGGACGCTCTCTCAGCCGCGCTGCGGCTGCACGCTGGACTGCTACGGCCCTTCTCGAGCTCGGACTCGGCCTCCGCCGGCTTCGACTTCAGCGCTGACGACACGGAGTCACGCCGGCCGCTTCTTGACGCCGTGCTCAACATTGTACGCGCCAAGTGCGACCCGGATATGGCCGCCAGCGACGCGCTGACCCTGCTGCGCATCCTGCGGGCCATGCTGCGCGCGCAGACTCTGCACGCCCTCAGCCGTCAGCTGGCGGCAGCGGCCGCCGCCCTCGAGCCCTACGGCGGCGGTGCTGGCAGTGGGGCCGGCGATGCCGCCGCGGCTGCCGCCGCAACCGAGCAGGGGCGCGCTGCCCTCGTGGGGTTCTATGAGCACACGGCAATGTTCGTCAGCGGCCTCCTCCACGGTCTCCCCTTCGCCGGCCTGAGCTGCGACTCACCGGCGCTAGCGGCTGCGGTGGCGGCGGAGCGGGCTGCGGGCGTGGAGGAGCTGGCTCGGGGCCTGGCGGAGAGTGGCGTCCTGGAGCACGCAGCGAGGGTGCTGCTGCTGCTGCAGGCGAGGGGGCCGCAGGCGGTGCGGCCGCGGGAGGGGGCCGAGAAGACCCTCGCATACGAAGTTCTGAACCTGATCGTCCTAGTCTCGGTCTGCGGCGTGATCACGCCCGCTGGCACCTCCTGTGCGACGCTGGAGGTAGGAGAGGACTTGCGGATATGCCCGCCCAGCGTCAGCCCCACCTCGTCCAACCAGATGCGCTCAGCGCTCAGCGGTCGCTGCGTGCAGACCGCCGTACTGGTGTACGGCGTGGGCACGCTGCGGCTGGTCGACCGCGGTTCCACCTACGGCCTGCCGGCGGCGCTGCAGACCGCCGGCCTGGCCATGTGCGAGCCGGGGCAACGCAGCCCCGAGTCCCTCGCCCTCTTCCTCCACGTCATGCTTGCCGCTTCCGGCAACTCCCTCGATGTGCTTGGGACTGAAGCGTCTCTGGAGCTGGCCCTTCGCACATGCAGTGCGGCGCTGGGTTCGGCAGCAGCAGCCCTGTCCCCAGGCCTGCAGCCGCGGGGCGGTGTCCCGCTGCCAGCCGCTCCCGCGGTGCCGCTGTCAAGCTTAATCTCTCGGGCTGAGCTCATGTACATAGCCCTAAGCGTGAGCCGAACCCAGCTGCCGGCCCGTGATGCGTCCGCGCGGCAATCACAGCGGCGGGAGGAGTGGTGGCGGCTGGCGGCGGGGGCGCTGGCGTACGGCGGCGAGTTCCTGCAGTACGAGGGGAGCGGCGCAGGCCCCTTTGCCCAGCTCCTTCGCCAGCTGGTGACGGTGCCCCTGATCATGCTGTGGCCCGATGGCCGCCTCGGTGAGTTTCTTGGAAACACATCACACACCTTGGCGGCAATACATGGCAAGGAGTCAGAGCGGATAGTTGCCCGGGCCGGCCTGGTGCCCACAATGGAGCTGTTTGCTATGCGTGCCCTCACCCGCGTTGGCTGTGGCAGATTCCTGATCTTCCGTCTCTGACGTCCCTGCGCCTTTGCTGCTCTCGTCAACCTTCCCCTACAGATCTGGAGGCTCTGCCGGCGGAGCCCCCGGCCGAGGTAGCGGCGGCGCTGGCGAGCGGCCTGCCTCAAGCGCTGATGGCGCTCGTGGGCAGCTCCGGCACCGGCACCCTCTCCACGGGCTCTCAGTGCGTGGCTTCCGAGCTGCTCGCCGCCTGCGATGCGCTGTTCCTGACGCCGCTGCTGGCGTACGGCGACCCGGAGTGGGCGGCGGCCTTCCTCGCAGCGCTGGGCTCGGCGCAGGGCAACGGACCGGCCCAGGCGCAGGCCCCGCCGCCAACAGCACCGCAGGCGGCTGGAGTGGTGGGGGCCGTGGCGGAGGCGCTGAGGCGCTGCGGCTGGGCGGTCCTGGCGGGGGCGGAGGTGAGCCCCAGCCGTGTGGGGGAGGACGAGCCGGCGCCCCTGCAGCAGCTGAGGCGGGTGGTGGCGCGGGCGGGGGAGCAGTAGTGGGGCTGCCTGCCACCGGCGCTTTGAGGGGTGGCTAGGACATCAAGGCAACGTATGCCAACGGCAAGCCGTGCCTGCGACCAGCTCGTTGGCCGTGTGAGAGGCTTACCAATGTGGCGACCCTGCCTTAGGCAGAGGGTCAGGGGGGGTACGTCGGAGCCAGAACTTGCACAAGGACCCGTAGCGAACGTTGAAGGGGCTTTTGCTGCTCCATGCCGTTGTGGGAAGAAGTCCGTGTCCCCTGTTGTGAGGATTACCATGGTTACTTGCGTGAGGGTAGGGTGGCGACGGTTGCTTTACATGTTTCCCTGCCCTGAGGTGGCATGTGCGTCATAGTTTACTGGCGGCAAGCGTTCACGTATTGCCTCCGTGTATTAGGCCGCAAGTATTGCCTCCGTCAAGCTTGCTTGTAGGATAAGTCGTATCATATTTTTGGGCTGAGCCGCCGCCGTCAGGCTCTGCGGCGAAGCCCCCCAGGAGCACCCCGCGTCGGCGTGCGTGCCTGTGTGCAAGCTTAAGTTTCGTTGTCTGTATCATATGTAGGTGAGGGCAGGGAAGCTTATCGACCACGCACGGGACTCAGTCCTTTTCCTGCCTTCGGGCAGCCACCCTTGTCGACGCATTGGTGAGCGATGGGACTATCATGCAATCATCAGGGAGCATTGGGAAGCAGTAGGGAGTACTTGGGCCCTGCAAACGATAGTCCACTTGTCGTGGTGACTGGTGAGCTTCCAATGCGCTTATTCATACGGCTACATAGATGTACTTAGCAAAGCGAGGCCGGTGTCCTGCGTGAGCCTTCGGGCTTAATCCCTGTTGCTTCACGCCCCACACAGCGACACACAGCGGCCTTTGCCGTCCTCTCCAGGGGCGCAAGGGGCGTTGAGGCTGAGCCCCCAGCTGGGACAGTGTAATGCACCCATATCCTTTCCCGCCTCTACGCTCAGCCCACCTGCGTTGCCCTCACCGACGGTTTGATCACCGCTGACCCCGGTCCCAGCCAGGACCCGGGGTCCCAGCCCCAGGCGCTCGAGGTGCTGATCATCACTTTACTACAACACATTAGAAGCACTTAACGCATGCAAAAGCGCCAAGGGCGGCAGGAAGCTTGGTCGCAGAACAGCTGTCCTTGCGCGGACAGCGACAGCTCTGTCTGCAGCACAAGGCAGTCCCAGTAATGACACCGGACAAAACTTTTAGGAGTGCCGAGATAAGCACTTGTGGCAAGCGGTGCCTGCGAGTTGCAGCGGGGTCACGTCGCGTGCCGCTCAGCTTGACGCGACCGCTCCCTCATCGCAAGCTACTTAAGGACCCTCCGGGAGGATGCCTTGCACACGCACTATATCCCGCACAATAGTGATTAATTGTTCACCTTTACGCCCAACTCCAGTGCCTGGGCACAAGTGCCGAACACCCGGTTGACGACGGTCGGCCTCCCTTACAGTGCGCGTTCAGCCTCAGCTCATAGTGCATCTCCTACGCACTGCGGTCCGCTCAGACGGCGCCGTAGACCCCAACGATCCCTCGGTCCATCCAGCATCTTGCCCCACCTACCGCGTGCTTGAACGACGGCCAACGACACCCGTAACATTAAGGTGGGTCGTTGTGCGCAGCAGCACACAGCGGTGGCACTCGCTACTCGGAGCAACGCTGGTTCGCCCCACCGCATGTCGCGAGCCGACATGCGACCGCACGGGGTGACCCCGTGACACTCCGTGACCTTGCCCCGAGCCCCCGAGCTGTGCGCCTGCGCTGACCTTTATGCCCAACCCCTCCCCTCCTTTGCACAGGGCTGCCTTACCAGCACACGCCCGAGGCGGCAGTAGCGTGCTCCAGCTCATCCCATGCCCTCCCGCAAGGACAGGCGGCGGGCAGGCCGCCGTGCCCCCGCCGCCCAACACTATACGGCACAGGAAGTTGAGTTGATCGCCACGCTGGCGGAAGCGCTGATCTGCGGAGACGATGCGGCCGAGGGTGACGATATGTCCAGTATGGAGGCCTGCCTCCAGGCTCTACTCTTTGGTAAGCCTGGTCACCCGCTCAGGGCCAAGGCCCCCGAGGCCGCAGCAAGCAGCGAGATTCCTCTCGTAGCGGCGCTGAGGCAGTACGCGACGCTGGTCCGTACTAGCGCGGACGCCGCTCAGGCAGGCGCTGGCTGCAGCCGCCCGGGTCTGCAGGGGCCATTTCGCCGGCGGGGCAGCCTTCAAACAGCCGTGCTCAACCTCATCCGCAAGACATCCTCGTCCAAGACCCCCGCCGGCACCGCGCTGCGGCTGCTGCGCTTCGTGCGGGGCATGCTGGCGGCGCAGCCGCTGCACGCCCTCAGCCACCAGCTGGCGGCAGCGGCCGCCGCCCTCGAGCCCTGCGGCGACGGCGCTGGCGGCGGGCCTGGCGGTGCTGACGTGGATGCGGCCGCCGTCCAGCAGGGCCGTACGGCCCTCGGGTGCTTCCTCGAGAGCGCTCTCATGTTCTACGAGCTCCTTCTCCGTGACTCCAACATGTACGACGATCTGAGCCGCACCTCGCTGGCGGCTGAGGTGGCGGCGGAGCGGGCTGCGGGCGTGGAGGAGCTGGCTCGGGGCCTGGCGGAGAGTGGCGTCCTGGAGCACGCAGCGAGGGTGCTGCTGCTGCTGCAGGCGAGGGGGCCGCAGGCGGTGCGGCCGCGGGAGGGGGCCGAGCCTACTCTGGCGTGGGAGGTTCTCGAGCTGCTGCACTGGTTGGCGGGGTGCTCGGTGGGCTCTCCCTGCGTCAGACCTACCGCCGCTGCCCTTCTGTACTCGGCGCTCAGCGGCCGCTGCGTGCAGACGGCCGTACTGATGTACGGCATGGGCACACTGCGGTTGGTCGACGGCGGCCCTGCCTACGGCCTGCCGGCGGCGCTGCAGACCGCCGGGCTCGCCGTGTGCGAGCCGGGGCAACGCAGCCCTGGCATCCTCTCCCTCGTGCTCCTCGCCAGCATTCCCGCCTCCGGTGACCCCCTGGCAATCGCCGGGCCCGGCACGTCTGTGGAGCTCCTCCTGCGCACAAGCCGGGCGGCCTTGGGCTCGGCAGCCGCAGCCCTGCCCCAAGGCCTGCAGCCGAGGGGCGGTGTCCCGCTGCCAGTCGCTCCCGCGGCGCCGCTGTCAAGCTCGCCATGCCTGCTGCTCGGGCTTGCGCTTTCCACACTCCAAGTAGCCCGGACGCAGCTGCCGGCTTGCGATGCGTCCGCGCGCCAGTCACAGCGGCGGGAGGAGTGGTGGCGGCTGGCGGCGGGGGCGCTGGCGTACGGCGGCGACTTCCTGCAGGACGACGAGTACGGCACGGACGCACAGGCCGTAGCCTGTGAGCTGTGCCAGCTGGTGGCGGAGCCCCTGCACCAGCTGTGGCCCGACGGCCGTATGGGTGAGTTGCTCACCGGCATGACATGAGAAGGGGTCAGGGCGCGTTGTTTCCCGGGTCGGCTGGGTGCCCACAATGCGATTGTCTGCCTACACGCGCCGTCAGCGCCATCACCCGGGTGGGCTGCGGCAGATCGGTCGGACGCAAGTATGTGTACTTGTCTCTGCCCCTCCAGACCTGGACTGTGGCACGTGCCAGTCGCCGCAACACGGGCAATGTGGGAGCCATACCCTATTTCTGACGTCCCTGCTCTTCATCACCCTGCCCTCCAGACCTAAACGCTCTGTCGGCAGAGCCACCGGCCGAGGTGGCAGCAGCGCTGGCGGGCGGGCTGCCCCAAGCGCTGATGGCGTTGGTGGGTGGCGCCGGCACCGGCACCCTCTCCGCGGGCTCTCAGTGCGTGGCTTCCGAGCTGCTCGAGACCTGCGATACGCAGTTCCTGACGCCGCTGCTGGCGTACGGCGACCCGGAGTGGGCGGCGGCCTTTTTCGCAGCGCTGGGCTCGGCGGAGGGCGACGAGCTGGAACAGGCGCAGGCCCCGCCGCCGCCGTCAGCACAGGCGGCGGGTGGAGTGGTGGGGGCCGCGGCGGAGGCGCCGCAGCGCTGCGGCGGGGTTTTCCCCACTCGGCTGGGGGCGACGGAGCCGCCGCCCCTGCAGCAGCTGAAGCGGGTGGTGGCACAGGCGGTCGAGCTGTGGGGCCTGCCGCCGGCGCCTTGAGGTGTGGCTCAGGGTGGCTAGGGCATGGAAGCAGTATTGAGGTACTGAGGAGAGAGAGGGGGCACACCGGCTGAGGGGGGTGGGGGCGCATTGAGGCATACATGCGAGCTGGTACCTGCACGTTACGGCATTGACGGAGACATTTAAGCAGCGAGCCGGTATTGCAAATAGCCCGGTCCCGTGTGGGAGGCGTAGCGCAGCAGTTTCCTTGTGTGCAAAAGCTTTTGCATCAAGTGTGCGTAACTGCCTTTGAGGGCCGTAGTGCGTCTGGCAGGGGTTTGTGCTGTAACACTGTGGCTGGTGCAGTGGATCAAGCGTTCCCTGCTGCTTGGACCACGTTTGGATCGAGAGTGATTTGAAGTGGCCAGTCCGTCCCTGCCGTTAGGTAGCAATTTTGACAGGGGCTGTGACAGCGTGTGGTGCATACCGGTACCATTGCGCCAGTAATCGGGGTACCGAAAGTGATTGCCGTGGCAGGGGGGGGGGGGGGTAAAAACATTAGTTCCATACACCACCCCACAAAAGTTCGGACCCCCCCGACCCCCACACACCCCCCCTTGCCGTACACTGCACACACTGCCGTACATGGCCATAATGTCAGCCGTTTCCCTCGACTTTTGTGCCAATCGGCTGCGCTTCGTGTGCGCTACTGCCTTGCGCGTGAACCGGAAGCGTCGATGAGGCGTGGGTCCTGTCCATTGACCATCCCCGCGTCCATGGACCACTCTCCGGTACCTTGCATCCGCGCTATTCATGCCCTTGGCCTCCTATATGATGAGCTACGGTCATAATAGTACACCCGGATGTCTAGCAGCGGTGGCAGTGCCGGTCGTGACGTGTCCCACGCGCGGACAAGCCGACATGTGGCACCCGCAGCCACCCTTCGACCACCATCCCTATGGTCTGTGGTGCTCAGGCACACCCACGGTTCAGCCTCTCCTTGATACCACACGTTTACGCAAGGAAAGGGCCCTTGGGCTGCGTCAGACCGCTGTGAAAAAAGTTCGGACGGGAGCTGTACAAAAGTTCGGGACCCCCCTTCCCCCCCCTCCCCCCCCCCAACTTTGAGGGCTCATAACTTTTTTCCTAGAATCTCGATTTTCATTCTGAGAGCGGATTTGGGCTCCTCTTGTCGAGCTCTCCAAAGTTAAAGCGTGGTGTAGTTTTTTACACTTCCTGCCCCCCCCCCTGGCCGTGGTGCAGAGACAAAGCTGCAGGCCCTGCCCGACGCCTCGCTCGCCGGGCGGTTGCTGCCATGGACGGGAGTTGAGAGAGATGGCACACTGACCGGCAGAGAGTTGGCACTTGATGGGCAACTCCGATGCAGTGCCTGTGTAAAGGTGTGCCTGTGTTAGGCCACGCCACCCACGCAGGACAGATTGCTGCTGTTTGCTCTCTGGGGGATGGGGCACGTGGGGTGGGGCTCAAAGGGGCGGTGGGCGGGGGACACGACACGTCGACACCACGTACTGCCCGCTTTACCGATACAAGCCCCTGTCGACACAGAAGTGCTTCAAGCCTATGCCAGCGGTGCATAGTAGACCCAACCTTGTCGAGCACCGCACTCCCACAGACTGCATGACAGCGACCAAACAGTTGAGCGAGGCCAGCTTTGTGTTAGCGCAACAAGCCAACCTAGCGACATCAACTGAAATCCGCAAACTGATGGTACAACGGCCTTTGGCTCGCCTGGCGTGCTACAGCCACATGCGGATTCCTGACTTCCTTCACCTTGCAAACGCTGATGGGGAGGTGTTAGTATCCGCCTGGTCATGTAGTAAAACTTGAGATCGCGGCGACGAGGGCAAGCGACCGACGGGGCAACCTCCGCGGATGGCCGAGGAACGCCACGGCTGGCCACGGTGCGCCGCGTCGGTGGGACGGCTGGGCGGCTGGAACGGAGGTGCGTTAGGACGGCTGGGCGGCTGGAACGGAGATATGACAGGTTCAACCAGACGGGTCGAGAGAGTGTCCTGCCAAGCAAGGACGTGGGCAGCAGGGGTGAGCCAGGAGGGGCCAAGAGGGCGTAGGAGCGCAGGCAAGCATCGTCGACGGCAGAGTGCGGGGATGGACTGGGGACGGGGTGAACACCCGCCTGGGGAGCCACGTCTAGCTACGCTCGGGAGCGAACACGGGACGCAGGAGGCGGCGGGGCAGCGGTGGGGAGCGCAGGGGGCGAGAGGCTAGTCAAGGCCCCGGTCGAGGGGTCAATCTGCATGCCCGTTTGGCGGGAAGCGGTGGTGGCTCGACCTGCTTGGCGCGGGTGCCGGCTTTGCTGCAGCACTTCCTGAAGCGTACAAACTACAACAGACTAGGAAAGACCATCCTGTCACCTTGAAGCTTGAGAAGCTCGAGATGCCTCTCAGCCGGCTGTACGCGTTCTGAGGACTTGGAGCAGCTGCGGTGACATCCAGGGCTTGCTCCGTGCAGCGCCGAACGCGCTCTAGCAGCAGCTGCGGAGCGAGGATGTCTCGCAGGAGCAGCACGCGCCCCGCGGCGCCCCGCGCTGCTGGCGCCGCGCCGCGGAGCTCCCTCGACTCAGCTGCTGCGACATCGCCGCTGCCGTCGTCGCTGCTCAAAGCGCTTCAGCAGCTGCCCGCTGCTGCGGAGGGGCTGCTCGGGAAGCCCAGTCGGCGCGGCCGCGTCGAGTTCCCGTCCACGCTGTTGGACGGGCTGTGCGCGCTCCCATACAATAGCCCTCCCAACGCCGCGGCTCTGGCGGAGCTGCTGTCGACCCATCCGGACTCCGCAAAGGCGCTGCTGCGGCTGCACGCAGCGGCGCTGCGGGAGGACGGAGAGGCGGAGGGGGCTGCGGGCGGTGGCAGCGGCAGCAGCGGTAGCGGTAGCGGTGACGGAGCCTCGGCGCTTGCAGGCCCCGCAGGAGCGGACCTTCGGGCCCTGATCTTCCGCTCAACGCTTTTGCTAATCTACCACTGCACCCCGCTGCCCGCCTCGCGCCACGCGCGGTCCGTGCTGCGCTTGGTGCGGGCCATGCTGCGCTCCCAGATGCTCCATGTACTGAGCCGCCGGCTGGCGGCGGCAGCCTCCCTGCTTGACGGCGCCGGTGGAAGCGGTACGGACCATGCTCGGGAGACTCTGGTTATCACCATCTTGCACCTAACCAACATCGCCCGCACTGTACTCCTCTGCGACACCGCCTTCGCCGGCGTGCTGTTCCCCAAGGCGGGCGCGGGCGCGCCGACCCACATCAATCCGCCGCCGGAGCTGGCGGCTGAGGTGGCGGCGGAGCGGGCTGCGGGCGTGGAGGAGCTGGCGCGGGGCCTGGCGGAGAGCGGCGTCCTGGAGCACGCAGCGAGGGTGCTGCTGCTGCTGCAGGCGAGGGGGCCGCAGGCGGTGCGGCCGAGGGAGGAGGGCGTCGATAGCCTGGCAGTCCAGGTGCTCGGCCTCTTCTTTTCCGTGGCCTGGTACGGCGCTGACGATGGGACCGGCCTCCTGTATGCGGCGATGGAGCCAGCGGAGGTCGTGGCGGGCTGCCCCAACTGCGCCACCCCCGCCGCCGCCGCCCAGTTTCGGAAGGCGCTCAGCGGCCGCTGCGTGCAGACTGCCGTACTGGTGTACAGCGTGGGCACGCTGCGGCTGGTCGACCGCGGCCCCACCTACGGCCTGCCGGCGGCGCTGCAGACCGCCGGCCTCGCCACGTGCGAGCCCGGGACTCGCGAGCCCGATCCCACCGCCATCGGTCTCCTTCTACTCCAGCTTGCCTCCCGCAGCGCCCTGTCGCCGGCGGGGCCCGGAGCGTCCCTGGAGCTGGCCCTTCGCGTGGGCCGGGCGGCGGTGGGCACCCTGGCCGGGTGTGCTGCTATGGAGGACGGCTCGGCCTCCGCGCGTCCGCCCATAACCCTGGCCGTGAGGCCCGCCGGCGCCGTAGTGCGGTTTATCCTGGCAGCCCTCCGCTGCGGCCGCCGCTTCCTGCCGGCCGCGGATGTGACCCCGGCGCAGGCGCAGGGGCGGGCCGAGTGGTGGCGGCTGGCCAAGTGGCCGCTGGTCTGCGGCATCCACCTAGACGGCAGCGGCACGCCCGGGCACCCGCACCAGGAGCTGTACGACATCATGGTCGAGCACGTGCACATCGCATGGCCTGACGGATGCATGGGTGCGTGCTGGGGCTAGGCGTCGGGCATGCGCGCATAGATACGGGCTGCTCAGGGTTGCAAGGGTCCCACCCGGTGGCTTGGCCTTGCGGGAGGTCCGCGAGGCTCATGCACATACATGAAGGCGCATGAGGGCACATGCGGGCGCAAGAGGGTGGCAATCACGATGCAGCTGAGCGGAGTCCTTTCATTCGTGGCCGTCGTAAGACCATGTGTCCGCTGCCGTCCTCTGCCCCTCCTCCAGACCTGGACGCCCTGCCGCCCGAGCCCCCCGCCGAGCTGGCGGCGGCGCTGGCGGGCGGGCTGCTCTCGGCCCTGGCCTCCCTCCCGGAGCTCGCCGCCGCCAGCCCCGAGGCGCTGGGGGCCATCAGCAACGGCCTGCTCGCCGCCTGCGACCGGTCCCCACCGGACGGAACCGGCTTCACGCTCTTCCTCGTGCCGCTGCTGGCGTACGGCAGTACGGAGGAGTGCGAGGGCGCGCTGGAGGCGGTCAGGCTGCTGGCCGGCTACCTCCAGCCCTCAGACGTCCTGTGCTGGCGCGACCAGCGCGCGGCCTTCGAAGCAGCCCTGGACTTGGAACGCACGGTGTCGATGCGCTGCGCCGCTGAGTCGTTTCTGGCCTTCACCCACGCCGGCCTGCAGCGCCGGCAGGACGTGGCGGGGGCGGCAGGGGCGGGGGCGCAGAGCGGCGCAGCGGCAGGCTGTGCATCGGCCGACGCTGCCTCCTCCAGCACAGCGGCTGCCGGCTCCGCGCTGCCGCGCGCAGACCCCTTGCGGCAGCTGAGGGGCATGGTGACGGCTGCGTCTGAGCTGTGGGGCCTGCCGCTGCTGTAGCTGCTGGGGCTGTACGTGGCGGCGCCGCCACCCCTGACGCCGCAGACGCATGTGCCAGTCGGCTGGAGCCCGGACCCATAGCCGTGGGTAGCTAGCTAGCTGCTGGGGTCGCATGCTGCGGCGGCGCCGCCGCCACCCCTGGAGGCCGCTGGAGGCCGGGGCGCCGCACAGCACCGCCCACACCTGCTATGCGGGGCGCTGTGTGGCGGCGCTGACGGAGCAGGCGGAGGCGGGCATAAGCATGGAGTCGCGTCGGAACTGGAGGGTGGTTGCAGCGACGAGCGGTGAGATGGCTGGGACGTGTGTTGTGGGCTGGATGTGCGGGAGAAGGCCTGGGGCTGAAGGACTGCATCACTGCATGGGAACGGCTGGCAGCGCAGAGCATACGTTCTGGGCCGGGCGGCGTGCGGGCCGAGCTGAAGGGTTGCATGGGGACGGTGCAGGGGCGCAAGGCAGGTGTTTGACCTACCTGACGAAAATAACAAGAGCACAAGTGGGGAGGGGGATAGACAGGGTGGCCTGCCGGGCATCCTATGCGGAGGCTCAGGACATTAGAACAAGTGCAGAGGTCTGCACGTTTGCACTTTCTAGGTCTGCAGAGTTGGCAGGAAGCGAGACGACCGCGGCCCCTTGGTAGGTGTTTGGGCGGGCTTTGCGGCAGCACTTGACTGATGCCGGCTAGTAGTGCTTGCAACCTGGAAGCTTGAGGTGCCCCTTGCGTGCCATTCTGTGAGCCTTCTGAAGCAGCGGCTTCGGTATGCGGGTGAGGCCGGGACCCGGGAGCGCCAGGCAGGCACAGCGGTTTTGGCAGCACAGGGCCGGGCTGGGAAGGGCCAGGTGTGGGTTGTCCCTGCGACTCTGTGGCAGTCGCGTACTTGGGATTCATATGCGGGGCCTGCGCCGTGCTGCACTTGGGGCGTGAGGTAGGGTGGGGTTGGACCAGGCGCAAAGGGTTGCTGGACAACCCGGGGGCGTCCGGGGTTTGGCACGGGAGCGACATGAGGTGGGCCGCGCCCCGCCCAATGTGAGCCTCATTGCATGCAGCAGCCGGGCCCAAACAACCTGCACAGTTCACGTCGTAGGCTCGATAGCTTGCTGAGAGCACCCCACCACGGCCTCCCCGCAGCCGCGCTTTCCGGGGGAGCAGCGCGTCGAGGTCGGGGCTGCGCCTGAGCTGAGCGGGCGCTCATGTGGGCTAGCTAAGCTCTGGGAGTGCAGCCATCACTGCGCAGCGATCAAGGTGAGGGCGAGGCGGGGCAGCGCTAGAGCGCCAGTTCGCGGTTCCCCCTGTCGTCCTTGACCTCGTTGCTCTCCCGCCCGCGCAGGCCCTTTCCCCGCACTGTGCTCCGCTCTGAGGTGTTGTGAGCGCAATGCCACCCAAGGGCAAAGCTCGGGGCGTGGGGCCCAGCGCCTCGAGCTCGGGCGCTGCTGCCTCGAACTCCCCCTCGCTGCTGCCGAGCGGCCTGACGGCTGCCTTTGCGGCGCTTGGCATGAGCGGCCCAAGCCTCATGTGCACCCTCTCGACGCTCGAAGACGCGTTGATCGAGCTGCCAAGCAATAGCCGCCGCCACGCCGCGGCTTTGGCGGAGCTGCTCTCGACCCATCCGGACTCCGCAAAGGCGCTTCTGAGGCTGCACGCAGCGGCGCTGCGGGAGGGCGCGGGGGCGGAGGGAGCAGCTGCGGGCGGGGGTAGCGGAGGCAGCGTCAGCGGAGCCTCGGCGCTTGCGGGCCCCGCCGGAGCGGACCTTCGGGACCTCCTCTCCCGCTTCACGCTTGACTTGATCTACCACTGCACCCCGCTGCCCGCCTCACGCCACACGCTGACCGTGCTGCGCTTCGTGCGGGCCATGCTGCGGAGTCAGCCCCTCCACGTCCTCAGCCGCCGGCTGGCAGCGGCGGCGGCGGCCCTAGAGGGCAGGGCTGGCGGTGGCGGCGGGGCCAACGCGGCTGATGGGGAGGCGGAGGTCGAGCAGGGACGGAAGTGTATGGATAAGTTCACTTTCTTATCAGACTCCGTAGCTATGCTCCTCTGGGACATTGTCTTCGCCGGCCTGCTGTTCCCCAAGGAAGGCGCGCCGACCCACATCAACCCGCCGCCGGAGCTGGCGGCTGAGGTGGCGTCGGAGCGGGCGGCGGGCGTGGAGAAGCTGGCGCGGGGCCTGGCGGAGAGCTGCGTCCTGGAGCACGCGGCGAGGGTGCTGCTGCTGCTGCAGGCGAGGGGGCCGCAGGCGGTGCGGCCGCGGGAGGGAGCCAACCAGACCCTGCCTGAGGACTTCGTGAGCGTCCTCAGGTTGTGGTTCGCGACTGCGCAGGGTGGCGACCGGCGCCTGATTGTGTTCGATCCACTCTCCAACCCTGCATGCCCTCCCTGCGTCAGCCCCGCCGCCAGCGCCCACATCAGCTCGGCGCTCAGCGGCCGCTGCGTGCAGACCGCCGTACTGGTGTACGGCGTGGGCACGCTGCGGCTGGTCGACCGCGGCCCCACTTACGGCCTGCCGGCGGCGCTGCAGACCGCCGGCCTCGCTATGTGCGAGGTGGGGCAACGCAGCCCCGGCCCTCTCATCCTGGACCTCCTCCTCCGCCAGCTTGCCTCCCGCGGCGCCCTGCCACCGCCCGGGCCCGGCGCATCCCTGGAGCTGGCCCTTCGCGTGGGCCGGGCGGCGGTGGGCACCCTGGCCGCGCAGCACCCCAGCTCCACTGCCCAACGTGACCCCAACGACGCAATGGCCATCTTCAAGCACCCTCCCAAGGTGGTGCTGCCGCTGCACACGGATCCGAAAGACTCTACACTGCTCCTGGCGGCGGCGGCCCTGCGCTGCAGCCGCGGGCTGCTGTCGGCGCAGGACGCAACGCCGCAGCAGGTGGAGCGGCGGGGGGAGTGGTGGCGGCTGGCGGCGGGGGCGCTGGTGCACGGAGTGCATGATCTCGATAGCGAGTCCCTCGAGAGGCTGCTCGATCTGGTGACGGAGCCCCTGCTCAAGGGCGGCCAAGGCCGCTCAGGTGGGGGCCCAGGGCTGGCGGAGGCTGCGGTAGCGCCGGCGCCCTTGGGGAGGAGGTTGCTCCTAATACTCCTAATTTGGAAAGCGCTGCCTCGCTCTGCGTGAACCCAGCCCAGCCCCCTTAGCAGCGATGTCATCTTTCCTGCTCAGCTACAATTGCTTGTCTGCCGCACTAACGCATTAACCCGTACTCAAGGCCTCTGTAGAGCAGTCGCCGCCCCAAAGACCATGGGATCCCGACCAAGCCGTGCATTCGCACATTGACTGACCCCGCCTTTCCCTGCCCAGGCGTGGACGTCGTGTCGCCGGAGCTGGCGGCGGCGCTGGAGAGCGGCCTGCTCAGCGTGCTCGCCATGCTGTTCTTATCCGCAATGCGGTTCCAGCGTCGGAGCGGGCACTTCACGCAGCAGATCTTCGCCGCTTGCGACCGGGCGGCCAGCCGTGACGACGGGCTCGGCTTCGCCCTGCTCGTCACGCCGCTACTGGCGTACGGCAGTACGGGACAATCGATCCTGCTGCTGGACATGCTTGGCATGCATGGCGGGCTGCCCGTGGGCCGCAAGGCCAGGCCCCAGAGTGACGGGCTGCAGGATCCAGATTTCGTGCGGATCGCTGCGAGGGTCGCCAAGCCCAACCAGAGGGCCGTGCGGCAGGTGGCGGCCTCGCTCCTCTCCTACGCGGGGTCTGTGCTGGAGGAATACGAAACCCAACCCGCGGGAGCGCCCCCGCCGGCGGAGGCGCCCGCGGGCCAGGCGGAGGCCGGTGCCGCTGCCGCTGGCCCATCCGCTTCGGCGCCTGCGGCGGCGTCGGCGGCTGACGCCGCCGCCAGCGCCGCGGCTGCCGCTCCCGACGCCGCCGCCATGTCTCCTGGTGAGCAGCTGCGAGGGCTGCTGGCCTACGCGTCGGAGCTGTGGGGCCTGCCGCTGCCGCCGCCGCTGGCAAGCGGCCGCTGAGGCGGCGGCGGGCTTTGGAGGCAGCCGATGGGGCGACGGCAGGCGCTGGCGGCCGCAGGGGCAACGGCGGCTGCTCGATGCCCTCTTGAGTACCCTGGGGTAGGGGACCTGGCGAGGGCTGCCGCTGGGCGCTCCCCGGTGCGAAGGGGGCAAGGGCACGTACTGCCGTCATGCACGCGGGCGTACCTGGGGGGATGAGGGAGGGATTGAGGGGATGAGGGAGGGATCGAGAGGGGCACGTCGACCCACGCACGGCGGGAGCGGGGCCGGAGACGAGAGCCGTGGACTGCATGCCTGTGCCGGATGTTGGGGTCTTGGGGATGAACCGCGGCGGAAACCGCTTGGTTGATCGAATACAGGGCTAGGGGCGGAGGTGCTTGGTAGACTGAACCTGCCTGGTTGATTGTTGGGCGTGCCGTGTGCAGAAAGGGCAGATACAGCTGGTTGGTTGGATGGATTGAGGTTTGCGGCTGTCACCTGATCTGCAGGGCTGCAGCCGTATCAACAACAGCCTTTCGGGGGCTTAGCTGTAAGAGGGGGATAGCTGTTGGAAGGTGGGCAGGTGGGGTTATCATCGACGGGGGTGAGGGCCGCGTTGGTGGGAACACTGTACCGCACTAACCGTAAGTACGCGTGGCCTGTGACCCCCTTGTTGGCATAGCAGTCCTCTTCATCATACTCCAACTGTTTGACTAGTTGCGACCCTAGGCCGCGCAACGTCAGCGGAAGCAACAACATCAGCGAAACGACCCCCACGAGGTACCTAGAGCTCGTGTTCCACTCCAACTCGTTTCAACTTTAACGCAACATCAGCGGAAGCAAACGGACGACGGAGGTGCTTTTGGCTCACCCAGCTTGCCATCAACGAGTCCGCAATCGGACCTCCTCGCATGGCCGCTGAAGTTCCACGTCGTCCGATGGCTGGGGTGGACGCCTGCATGGTTAGGGTGCCCGGTATAGTCCGGGCCAGGTCGAGCGAGCCGACACTGTGCGGTCAAGGGCGGTCAACGGGGCATCCCGCGGGAGGACCACGGTGCCATGGTTCGCCACGCCGCTGCCGGACTGGGGAGGTGGCCGGGCACATCCCTAACACTGCAGAAGGGTAGTGCGCTACCACGAATACACGGTAGGCGGCGAGGGCGCGAGGGATGCAGACGGGCTCGTCAAGGCGGGTTAGGGGTCCGGCCGATCTGCATGCCCGTTTTGGCGGGAAGCACAAGGTGGCTGGCTTGTGAGCAACGAGTCCGCATTCTGACCTCGCATGGCCGCTGAAGTTCCACGTCGTCCGATGGCTGGAGTGAACGCTTGCATGGTTAGGGTACCCGAGAGATTCCGGGCCAGTACGAGCGAGCCGACGTCTGTGCGGTCAACCTTGACCGGGTGGTCAACGGGGCATGCCGCTGTAGGACGCGGGGGCAACCGTGGTTCGCCGCGCCGCTGCCGGACTGGGGAGGGGGCCAGGCATACCCCGGCCACTGCAGAAACGTCTTGCGCTGCCAGGATACGCGGGAGGTGGGGCGGGGCGCGAGGGACAGAGGGGTAGTCAAGGGGTCCGGCCGATCTGCATGCCCGTTTTGGCGGGAAGCGGAAGCTGGTGCCGGTGCAGTCCTAGGCTGGCTTTGCTTGACACCCTGAAGGACAGAGCCTACAGGAAGCTCAATACACGCTCGCATGGACCGGGCGCCGGCTCTGCCCCAAGCTTGTGGAGACCACCAGCTTTGCCGCTTCCCGGTTGGGCAGCGCCGCCGAGGTCGGCTCTCCGCCTGCGGCGCTCATGCCTGCTCAGGCGTATTGAGCCTCCTGGCAGCGCAGGGAGCACTCCGCGCGGGTGAGAGCGAGCAGGGGCAGAGCTGGGCAGGCGCCTTTCGCCCACCCCCCGGCAGTTGACATCCTAGCGCTCCCGCGCAGGCCCTGGCCCCACACCGCGCTCCGCTGTGAGGCGCTGTGAGCGCAATGCCGCCCAAGGGCAAAGCTCGGGGCGCGGGGCCCAGAGCGCCGAGCTCGGGCCCTGCTGCCTCGAGCTCCCCCTCGCTGCTGCCGAGCGGCCTGAGGGCTGCCTTTGTGGACCTGCCGTGCCTCGTGACGAAACTCACAGCCGATACCTCCGCCATCGCCATCAACACGCTAATAGAGCTGACGCAGCTTGTCGGCCTTCTGGAGCAGGTACCGCTCGATAGCCCTCCCCACGCCGCGGCTATGGCGGAGCTGCTGTCGACCCAGCCGGACACGGCGAAGGCGGTGCTGAGGCTGCAGGCAGCGGCACTGCGGGAGGGCGGGGAGGCGGAGGGAGCAGCTGCGGGCGGGGGGAGCAGAGGCGCTGGAGGCGGCGGCGGCAGTCCGTGCGGGAGGCAGCTGTGGGTGACGGCCGCCCAAACCGTGGTGACACGGGTGGTGCGCGCGGGCACCCCGCTGCCCGCCTCACGCCACGCGCTGACCGTGCTGCGCTTCGTGCGGGCCATGCTGCGGGGTCAGCCCCTGCACGCCCTCAGCCGCCGGCTGGCGGCGGCGGCGGCGGCGCTGGAGGGCAGGGCTGGCGGCGGCGGCGGTGGCGGCGGGGCAAGGGGACCTGCAGGCGCTGCCACGGCGCCGGCAGCTGTCGACCGGGCCCGCTACGCTATGGCCATGCTCACACGCTTCTTGAGCTCCTCAGCACGGGTTCTTCTCAACGACGCCGCCTTTGCCGGCCTGCTGTACCCCGAGGAGGACGCGGGCGCGCCGCCGCCGGAGCTGGCGGCTGCGGTGGCGGCGGAGCGGGCTGCGGGCGTGGAGGATCTGGCGCGGGGCCTGGCGGAGAGCGGCGTCCTGGAGCACGCGGCGAGGGTGCTGCTGCTGCTGCAGGCGAGGGGACCGCACGCGGTGCGGCCGCGGGAGGATTCCAACCAGACCCTGCCTGAGGAGGTCGTGCGTATCCTCACCACCCTCATCTGGCATGCCAGTGGGCGGGGGCGCAATGGCCGCCTCATCGACTCCCCAGTGCTCGCAGACGGCTCTGCGTGCCCTCCCTGCGTCAGCCCCACCGCCAGCGCCCGGATCCTCTCCGCCCTGAGCGGCCGCTGCCTGCAGACCGCCGTACTGGTGTACGGTGTGGGCACGCTGCGGCTGGTCGACCGCGGCCCCACCTACGGCCTGCCGGCGGCGCTGCAGACCGCCGGCCTCGCCATGTGCGAGGTGGGGCAACGCAGCCCCGGCCCTCTCATCCTGGACCTCCTCCGCCAGCTGGCATCCCGCAGCGCCCTGCCGCCGCCCGGGCCCGGCGCATCCCTGGCGCTGGCCCTGCGCGTGGGCCGGGCGGCGGTGGGGACCCTGGCCGCAGAGCTGAAACTGCAGTGCCCCCCCGGCGCCGCAACTTCCAACGAAGTCAGCATATTCAACCCACAGGCGGTGGTGCTGCCGCTAGACGCGGAGCCGGAAGACTTTACGCTGCTCCTGGCGGCGGCGGCCCTGCGCTGCAGCCGGGGGCTGCTGCCAGTGCAAAACGCAACGCCACAGCAGAGGGAGCGGCGGGAGGAGTGGTGGCGGCTGGCGGCGGCGGCGCTGGTGCAAGGGGTGCATGTCCTGGACAGCGAGTCCCTCAAGAGGCTGCTCGAACTGGTGACGGAGCCCCTGCTCAAGGGCGGCCAAGGCCGCTCAGGTGAGGGCCTGGGGCTGGCGGGAGCTGCGGTAGCGCTGATGCTGGCGGATAGGAGCGAGGTTGCATACATGCCTGAATGCACAGCCAAGGTCCAGCGGTCAGCGCCCAGCGCCCACTCACTTTACCACGCGTGCACCCAGCCCTTTTGACGCCAGTTACTAGGCGTTGACAGGATCTGAAGGAGTGCATTCGCCGCCCACCTGCCCTTGAAAGCACCCTCCCCCTCTCGACCTCTCTTCATTGCATCTGTCCTCAAACAACCCACCCGTTCAAACCCAACCCTCTGTTCTCAGGCTCGGACGCCGTGTGGCTGGACCTGGCGGCGGCGCTGAACAGCGGCCTGCTCAGTGTGTCCACCGCTCTGAGCTTGGTAGCGCTGCGTCGGCACGATGTGTACGGCTTCATCTCGCTCGAGATGTTCGCCGCCTGCGACCGCGCGGCGGCCACCCGCGACGGGCTCGGCTTCGCCATGCTCGTCACGCCGCTGCTGGCGTACGGCAATGCGGAGGAAGCGACTCTGCTGCTGGACGTGATCGCGATGCTGGGCGGGCTGTTCAAAAGCGGCTGCGCCGAGCGTCGGCGTGAGGAGCTGCGCGACCCAGAGATCGTGCGGGCCCTGCAGCCATCAGCAAGGCGGACCGGCGGCCCGTGCGGCAGGCGGCGGCCTCGCTCCTCTCTTTCGCTGGGGCTTTGGTTGACGGGTACGATAATGAGCCCGCGATAACGGGAGCGGCAGCAGCGGTGCTGGCGGCGGCGGCCAGCGCCGCTGCCGCTGGCTCATCCGCGTCGGCGCCTGCCGTCGCCGCCGGCGACGCGGCTGCCGCCCTCGGCGCCGCCGCCGCCATGTCTCCTGGTGAGCAGCTGCGAGGGCTGCTGGCCTACGCGTCGCAGCTGTGGGGCCTGCCGCTGCCGCCGCCGCTGGCAAGCGGCCGCTGAGGCAGCGGCGGGCTCTGGCGGCCGCTGGGGCGACGGCGGCTGCGCACTGCCGCCATGGTTACCTTGTGCGTGGGCGGACGGCGGCTGGGGTCAGAGGAGGGAGCTGCCGCTGGGCGCTCCCAGGTGCGAAGGTAGGGGGCAAGGGCACGGGGTTGGGGGGCGTACTGGCCTCATGCCACCGCAGGAGCGGGGCTCGCCGTGCGTGGACTGCACGCCCTGTGCCGGATGCATGTGTGGGATGCGTGACGGCGTGAGTCCCGCCCCGGGACCCACCCATCTGCGCGTGGCGGGCTAGCGGCAGAGGTGCTTCGCAGGTTAAGCCTGCCTGGGGACCTGTGTGTGGCGGTGCAGTGTGTAGCGGCGGTTCTAAGAGACAAGAGCTCCGCGTTGAGGGCCCGAGAGACCGATGCAGGGCAGAGCACGTGGGTGACGTCGGGTGTTGGGCGGTGCTGGAACTTTGTGATGGACTGAGATACTTAGTTCTGCGCCCGTCTAGTAGGGTGGGGTTGTGGCCGGGCGCTCTGACGGTTGCCACGCGCAGGCACGTCAGGTGGCAGGCAAGCAAACGTACAAACTGGCAAGCCGCAGCCTCAGGCACTAAACTGTGTGTGCATTTGCCAAGTACCGGTAGGGACAGCCGTGTTGGGTGGAGATGGGGTAGCAGCCTATTGGGCCTGTGGGTGGGGAGACGAATCCATCGGGCCCAGTAGGACAGAGCAGCGGAAAGGACGGAGGACGGGGGCTGGCTGGGTTTGTGTATGTTGCGCTGGGTAATATGCCGTGAGTGGGCTCTCCAGAACCTCTTTCTCCCTCAACCATCCCTCCGCCCCTGACGCCACGCACCCCACATCATGCTGCGGCTCCAGCCCAGCCAGCTCCGCGCTCGGGGGTGCCGCGCTCGGGGGTGCCGGGGGCTTATGGCGGCGCGGCCGGGGCGGCGGGGGGTGCCGGGGGGGTTCTGTGCTCGCAGGGGCCGTGCAGCGTAGTCCGGACGACGACGAAGGGGATGCAGCTGAACGCAACTAGGCTGTGCTCTACGCGACAGAAAGGGGGAGAGGCAGAGCGACAGGCATGGGCAAGGCGGGGGGTGCCGGGGGGGTGCGCACGGGCACGTGTGCGGGCAGGTGCTCGAGCACGTTGCCCCCGTGGATGCGGACTGTCCCCTTGCGTCTGCACAGGGGATCTTGCTTGAGGTCTCGGGTGAGGATGCGGGTGCTTGCTGGGGTGGTGGGGCCCCGCGCCCCGGCACAGAGGCCGAGTGGAGGTGTTCACGTCTGGGCCTGCCGCATGATCCTCTCGGCCCTTAGAGAAACAGCCCCGCATACCGATATTGCCCGCCCCCTCCGTTCATCCGCCCCAGGCTCCCTCCCACTTCTCGGCCGGTTTGCTGTCCGGCGGAGCCCGCGGAGGTTCCATCTCGGCGGCCACCAGAGTGACCAGCGCCGCACACGGCCTTTGATCGAGGCAGATCGAGGGGCCTGGGAAGGGCTTCATTGGCTTGGAAGCTGAACCCTCCAACCTGTTTCTTCTCCTTTGCGCCGCCCACTTTTGCGGTGGCGGCCCTGCTGCGTGCTGGGGACGATCCGTCGCGGCGGTTTTGGGTACCCAGGGGACGGGGGCGGGTCCGGGCGGCCCCAGATGCGTGTGCGCGCTGTACCGCATGCGACGATCCCTTAGCGACCTGCGGACTAAGCCGACACCACTTTCAATCCCCTCTCACTCAAGTCGTTGGAGTCAAACCTGGTAGCAATAGAGCGCCGCAGAGCGCCGACAGCTTGTCAGCATGGCCGCGAGCTCCAGGCTGGGCCCAGGCCTTGGGCATAGTCGCAACACATCCTTTCATGTGTGCATAACTTAACAGCTCAGGCTTTCAGTTTAGGCCGGCGCTGGTGTTTCCCCGCCATGCGGGTTTTCGGCGGTACCACTTCCGTCGAGCTGGTGCCACGCCATGTAATTCCAACAATCAGCAGCACTCAGAGGCATTGTGGATGATCCTGTCCTTGTGTCGCGTGCAGGTTTTGCGCTCGGCGGCAGCGGGATGGGAGCTGCTCAAGCGAGCGCTGGCCGAGCAAGGGAGCCAGCAGCCAACCTGGAAAGACCTGCTGGAGCTGACTACAGGCGCGGTGGTCTCTGACTCCCTGCGCAGCGCCCCATCGCCGCTTACGGAGTACCTGACGGCGCTGGAGACCGCCGCCCGAGACCCGCACAGTGCGGTGCCAGCTGACCTCAAGGTACCGTAAAGCTCTGCTGCTGGTTGCTATGCCCTGTCCCACCACCACGCCCTCCTGAGCGCTCTGGCGTGTTGGGCGCCTGCAGGCACTGCTGGGCGTTGACGCCGCGGACGGAGCAGCGTTGGCAGCGGCGGCGGGGGCAGCAGCGCACCAGGCGGGCACCCAGGGGGCCAGTAGTCCCATCGACGCCATAGCAGCCTCTCTGGACGGCGTGGCGGGCAGCCGCTTCAACGTTGTCTACCTTTGTCCCGACGAAGCAGGCCTGCAGCTGCGCGTGCAGATACGCTACGGCGCTGACGACGGCGCGGCCGTGGCGGCTTCCCTCGCCGGTTGCAGCCGCCGTGTGCAACAGCTCGACGCCGCCCGCACCGTGGTGCTGCTGAGGGCGGATGGGCGCCTGAGCGCTGTGCTGCTGCGAGAGCGCAAGACGCTGCGGCTGCTGTTCGATGGGGGCCAGGCGTCGTGCACGGCGGACGGGGGCGATGGCGGACGCCTGCCGCCGATGGAGCAGGGCGTGGTTCACATGGCGACCGACGAGCTCCCGAAGGACTCCGTTGAGGGTAGGGGTGCATGCACATGTATGACAGGTTCAATTCGGAGGCGGCTCTTGTGATGATGCTTTGAAGCGCCAAGGAGCTCAGAGCTCCATGCAAGTGCGTGATGGACAACCTACCGGTACCTGCACTGCCGGTACTTGTCCCTGTCCCAACCACTGTGCTGACGAGGTCTGTCATTTGTGTATCTTCTGTCCCCCATGCACAGAGGTGGCCCTGCAGCAGCTTCTCCACTCGCCGCTTCCCTTGTGCACGTGGGATCCCAACGTGTCATGGAGCAGCACGCGGCAAGCGGACTTCGATCATCCTCAGACTCTTTACCGCTGGGAGGCAGTGGGCGACAAGCCTTTGGGCGAGGTTATCCGGGAGCACCAGCGCAAGTGCCCCTTCAAGCCGATGCCGGGGTACGGCCGATGCCGGGGTACGGCTGATGCCGGGGTACGGCACCCGCGGGTGCGGTATGAACTTCCATGGGGCGCAAGAAAAGAGGAATGTTGCGAGCCCACGGGATAGACCCCCGCTGGCCTTGGCCGCCACAGAGCGAGCCCATGTGTCCCGGGTTCTTCGGGATTCCTCTGCGGATTAACATTCGCCGTGCCTCCGCGTGCTAGCTGCAGGAGTCATAAGTCTCGGTGTTTGCGTTGCCCCGTGCACCTTGCAGATTGATGGTGCCGCTTTACGTCGAGGCCCAAGAGCTCGATTCGGAGCAGGAAGTGGTGGCGCAGCTGGGACCCGCCATCTCGCTCCTGGAGAAGCTGGCCAAACGCGGAGCGGTGCAGGGGGGGCTGCTCTTCCAAACAGCGCGATGGAGGCGCGGGCCGCCCGCCACCATCTTCAAGGCTGTGCTCGCCTTCTGGCGGACGGTGGGCGACCTGCTGGAGGCGCCGGCGGAGAGTGGTGCGGCGTCATTAGCAGCGTCGGATGGTGAGGTCTCTGTCAGCAGCGCCTATAGCGCCTCCCATGACGAAAGGGTTGCACCCGAACTGGTGTTGGTTGTCCAGGAGCAGCGGCAGCGGCAGGCTGGCAGCGGCGGCGAGGTCCAGGGGGAGGCGGCGTCAGAGGCAGCTGCCGCAGCTGCTGCGGCTGGGCGGGCTACCGCCGTCGGCGGCAGGCTGAGAGCCGTGTGCGTGGGGGAGGTCAAGTACCCCGCAGGGCTGACGTTCGAGGGCGAGCCGGTGGACCTGAAGGACGCGTACGACAACCGAGGGCACCCTCGCCACCGCCAGGCTCGGGAGGTGATCGGCCAGGTACGGAGCGGCATGGCTTGAAGCACGTAGCGTAGCGGGGCTGCAGTGATTTCCACACTTTTGCACACTCATCACAGCTTGGAGTCGGCGGCGCCGGGCCTCCGGCCGCGCCTCTGTTCCCTTGGCTCAACGCGAGCAGCCACCCATGGCAACCAACACCCATGGCAACGTGCTGACGTATGCATGCGCTACCTACGCCCTCGCCTCTGCATGCAGGTCTTCACCCACCTCCGTGGCCTGCGCGCCTGCCACGGCTTCATCTCATCATCCTGGAACGCGTCCTGGCTGGTCCACGTGCCTTGGGAGGACCGGAGCCGCATGTTCGTGTCCGCGCCCTTCCCTGCCGACAGAGGGCATGACACGTCCGACTGCGCTACCATGCTGGGCGCGCTGTCCTGGGTGCAGTACGACGCGCTGTCCTGGGTGCAGTACGACGCGCTCGAGTTCGCGGCCTCCGGTGTGTTCGTGCCGCACGGCCCCCGCATGGCGTGGGGGGTTCCGGGGGCAGCGCCGCCGGGGCTGGGGGAGCACACGCCCGACGGGCACCAGCGGCCCGGCGGGGGCGGAGAGGGCGGCACGGGGCCGGGGTCGAGGCGGCCGGGGTGCGCATGCGCTGGCGGCGCCTCCGCACCTTCGGGGTGAGTTGCTTGTGGGGCCGGGGTCCAGCGCTGCGGCTTTGGGGACATAGGCTTCACCGCTCAGCGCTTGCACGCCTCATCCCCGCTCTTGGGGTTGAGCCCGCTGGACGCCCCTGCTTTGAACGGGTTCCCTGGTGTATAACCTTCATGCCGCCCGCCGCAGGTCCGAGCCTCTGCCGGCAGGAGCCTCGGGCGAGCAACGGCGCTGCGGCACAGCGGTGCCGGAGACATCGAGACCGCCCTCGGGCTCAGGCCCCGCTGCCGCCACGGACGCACCCACCGCCCTGGCCCCCGGCACGCCCTCCAGCCAAACCCCGGAGGCCGCGCACCCCTGGGCGGGGGGCACTGTGGAGCTGGACCTGGGGGAGGCGCTGGACTTTGGCCACGACGGGGTCTTGTTCTGGGGCCAGTGCGGGGGCTGCCCGGCCGTCATCAAGGTGTTTACGTGGGGCCGCCACGCCGCCTACCAGCGGGAGGCGCAGGCGTACGAGCGGCTGCGGTCGCTACACGGCTCCGTGCTGCCGCGCGTGCTGGCGGCCGGGCGGCTGCCGGGCGGCCTGCGCTTTATCGCCCTGCAGCCCCTGCACGACCAGCCGCTGTCCCGCCTGCCGCGGCCCCTGGCGCCCGCGGTCCAGGCGGCAGCGCTGGCGGCGCTGCGGGCCGCCCAGGACGCCCACCCGGGCTTCGTGCACGGAGACGTGCGCCCGGCAAACTTCATGTGGGTCGCACCGGCGGAGGGAGGTGCGGGCGCGGAGGCAGCCGGCGCGGAGGGGGCCGGCGGGGAGGGGGCAGGGGCGGCGCAGGGCGGCTCTGGTGGCGCTGCTGGCGGCGGCGGCCCCCGCTGCGTGCTGCTGGACTAGGCCAGCTCGTGTTTTGACGGCAGCAAGGAGGAGCGGGAGCAGGAGCGGCTTGAGCTGCAGGCGATGCTGGTGTGGACCGAGGCCGACTGACGACGACTTGTGCTCGAAAGGTGCAGGGGCCCCTGCCGTGCCGCACGGCAGGCCACGCGCCACGTTTGCGACGCCATGCCTGGGCGCCTGGCGGGTCGGGCAGCCGCAGCCCATGGGCAGGACACGTGGTGACTGGCGTCCCAATTGGATGGCGAGGCTCTTGGCGGCGTGACGGCGTGGATACTGGTGTCGGGCCTGCTGTGTGCGTACCGCAGCTGGCTGTTTGCCGTACGGTTGGTTGTCTATGGGCTCTGCGTGAGGGGCGGGCACCTCTCCTTGCTGGCAAGTTGCTTCTCTTGGTCTGTGCGTGATTGTTGGAAGGTTAGTTGGGACGAGGCGTTGGAAGAGGCTGCGGGAGCGGGTGTGTTGCATAGCCACTGTTGGAATTGTATGAGATCCGGCATCGGGCAGCAGTGGAACTACAGCCCCTACACTTGGCATATTCTGTGAACTCAGTTGTACATGTGACGAGGGGTGCTACGTGGTTGGCGAGTCGGCGCTGGGGAGCAGTAGAGGAGGAGAGAGGAGGAGACGCAAGCGTGCGCAAGCAGGCCCATTCGTACTGGCCCTCAGGCTCATTCGTACTGGGCTCGGACAAATCGGACCAAGTGCGAGCTGGCGGCTATTGAGCGAGGTGCTTTGTAGGGTTGCACCGCAGGCGCCGATAGGTCGATGTGGCGGGAAGCCTTACTAATGAAGGCACTCCTGGGGCGGGAGTGGGGCGAGCCGGACGGCGCAGGTGCAGGCGCAGGTGCAGGCGCAGGTGCAGGTGCGTACTACGCATTATTGTAGTACAAACAAGAGGTTCTAGACGGAGGTCGGGCTGAGATAGAAGTATGCTGGCCAGCACAGCAGCAGCTGGACAGGCCGGGCAGGGGCGAGAACAGACGAGGCATGGTTGGATTGACCCTTATCTGGTAGCAGTTCCCTAGACCTGCCCTGCCCGGGTGGCTGTGCTGCCAGAGGAACCGGTAAGCGGCGGTGCATTGTTGATCTGGACTTGATTGCAGTTACCGGTCGTTACACGGGGATCCCAGCTTTCACAGCATCGTCCTCATGTCATCAGCGATGTGCGCCTGCCCTGCCCGTTCGTTCCCGCCGGCGCGCGTGTTCAAACCTCACTGTGCACTCCGGGCTATCTAGCTGCTCTATAGGCCCGTCAGCAGCTCTGTAACGATACGTTCATAGCCTAGCTAGCTAGATAGCCCAATCGCCGTGTCCTAACATGTCACAGAGCCACCACGCAGGGTTAAGTCAGACCGTCAAACCGTCAAGTGAATCAGAGTCAGCAGTCAGGTCTCCGTATCATGCCTCCTTGTGTCAGCCCTAACATCTTGCTCATGCGCGCCCCCATGCAGTGCTGCCACAATGCAACCCAAATCCCCCGGGTTTATCACGCCCGCGAAGCTCGCACGGGATCCCAATCCCGCCCTTTCCGCCCCTCCCAATCCCGCCAATCCCTCCACGCCCGCCCCGCCCTGCATGCTCCGCCGCTCTTCATCATCCACCTCCCCCACGCTGCTCCCTCACAGTGCTCCCGCCGCCCGCTCCTCAGTCGTCCAGCATGCACAGCAGGGCCACGCCCTGCAGGATCCAGAAGTCGCTGTCCGTGCCGCTGCGCACCGGCAGGCTGACGTTGAGCACGTAGTTGGTGGACTGCCCCGTGGTGGACAGCACGCCGGCGCGCACGCTCGTCTTGTACAGCGGGCACTGGTACTCGGTTTCCGGCGGCTCGTAGTCCTGAGAGGGAGAGAGAGGTGGTGAGGGTGGAAGGTGTTTAGGAGAGGGCGCCAGGAGTCAAGCGTGGCGTAGCCAGCAAGCCACAGTGCCCGGCTGCCCGAGCTCTCGGGTGGGGCTGGGACCCGCTCAATGCCTCGGCCACAGAGGCCCTAAGCCTCGGCCGTCCACACCGGCCCCCAGTCAGCGCAACCCCACTCATATACGGTAACCTAGCCTCCGCTCCCTTCACCGCTCTTCCCCTAGCTCTCCCTCCCTCCCTCCCTCCCTCTCCTTCCCTCCTCTGCCAGTCTGCGACCCGCGCCCGCCCACCTGCATGGGCTTGAAGTGGATGACCGGCAGCGGCGCGTACATGACGCCCGGCGCGCTCTCCTCCAGCCACGGCCCGTTCTCGCGGTCCCAGCGGCCGCCGTCGATCCACAGGCCGTGGATGAGGATGCCGTCCTCGGGCTGCTCCTCGGCCGGCACCTGGGCTGGGTCGTCGTAGGTCATGACGCTGAAGCCGAAGGAGAGCGTGTCGATGGGGATCGAGTACTTGCGCGCGTGGCTCTGCAGGACGCCCGTCATGAAGCCCTGGGGAGAGGAGGGCGGGAGCGGGGCGAAAAGAGGAAGAGGTTAGGGAGGGGCGAGGCGGGCGCGTGAAGCGCGGTGGCGGGCGTGCATGCAGGTGCTTGGACGGTAGACAGCGGGACAGAGACGGCAGGCTAGACCCCGCTGGCCCGCGCATCCCGCCACCGGACGGCCGGGCACATGCAACCCCAGCCCACAACCCCCCATCCCGCAAGCCCGTTGCGCACCTGCGGGAAGAAGAAGCCCGGCAGCCAGAAGGCCAAGGGCGTGCCGTTCTGCAGCCAGGAGCGCATGCAGGCGATGCGCTGGTGGTAGTCCTTGACCCACGACGCCAGCGGCTTGAGCGACGGGTAGGCGTAGCGCGCCCAGGCCTCGGGCACCTGGTTGTTGAGCATGGAGTTGTAGACGGACTCGAGCTCGCCGCTCATGACCACCAGGCCCTTGATGGCCTTCTGCAGCTCCGTGAGCGACAACGCGACCGCGCTCGACAGGCGGTTGAAGCGGTCCATCTCCTGGCCCAGCACCACGCTCAGGCTGTTAAGCTGGCCGGTCTCGGTGCGGTCGAACAGCCCGAGCGCGGCCTCATCTCGGGTGAGCAGCGGCGGCAGGGCCGCCTCGAGCTCGGCCGCGAGCTCCGAGACCACCTCGTCGCTGCCCTTGCCCGCCGCGCCGCCGCTCAGGCGCGGCTGTATGGACAGCACCGTGTCGACCAGCTTGCGCGTCTCGGCGAGCTGGAAGGCGATGTTGGCGTTGGCGTGCATGCCAAACACCTCGGGCGCCTCGGTGGGCGGCAGGCCGCGGATGTAGTCGCGGTACGCGTCCAGGCTGCCCACGCCCTCGCCCGGCCCGTCCGTGGCCGGCGAGTAGTAGAGCCCGCTGGGCGTGAAGGTGTATGCGTCATCCAGGACTCGTGGCGTGATGTACTTGCGCAGGATGGACATGAGGCAGCGGCGGTCCAGGTCGTCCGTAACGCGGCCACCGTAGTTGATCTGCCCTACGACGTACTCGAGCGCGGGCCAGGGGATGGCCTCGGCCTCGGACAGGAACATGCGGAGAGTCATTGCGGAGCACTCCAGGTCGCTGGTGTTGAACTCGTAGCGGATGTTCCAGCCCAGTGGGCCGAACTTGCGCCGCTCCTGCACAACCGCGTGGAAGAACGAGAGCGCGAAGAGCAGCTTCTTGAACGGGCCGGGCTTCGCGGGGCACGCGGCGAGCGCCTCGGGTGTGAGGTCGTTGTAGGTGCGGTTGATGTTGGCCTTGACGCCCTTGGGCGGCTCGTTGGTGAGCTTGATGCCGTTCTGGAGCACCAGCACGGGGAACACCTTGGACGGCATGGACGTGAGCCACAGCCGGAACTCGGGGTGCACGTTGCTCGACTCCTTGGACAGCTCCTCCACCTTCTCCTCCAGGCGAAGCATCCAGGACGAGGCGAGGTGGCAGTTCTGCAGGCACACCCAGTCGCCGCTCTTGACGGCCTGGTTGATGAGCATCTCGGCGATGGGGCCCTGGCCCTGGCCCAGACTGATCATGTGCAGCCGCTCTCCCGTCACGTAGCCACACTTCTCCGCGAAGCGCTGCAGCATGGCCGTTGGGTCGGCGCCGGTGGAGAGGATGAAGATGATGGGCGTGCGGCACGACGTGTCGGGGAAGACGTCGTCGAGCGACCAGGGTGGCGGCTCGGTGAACTCTGACCCTAGCTTGCCGGCCACGTACGACGCAGCCGCAAACACAAGCTTCTCCTCCCGGAAGGCCTTGATCAGCAGCAGCTTGAGGAAGGGCCGCGTGGTGCCAACGCGCTCCTCCCAGCCCGCAGGTAGCGGCAGCTGGTGCGGCTCGTCGGATTCGAGCCAGGCGCGCCACTCGGGCCCGGCCGCGTTGACCGACTCGGACAGGCCCAGGAAGGCGTCTCCCATGTGGGATTCGAGGTGGACCACGGACGCCCAGACGTGCGCGGGCAGCCACGCGTGCGGGTTGGCCTTGGTGGGCGGCGCGGCCGTGAGGCCCACGCCGCGCACAAAGAAGGACCACTCGGGGGCGGTGATCTCGGGCCCAGCTGACGCGTGGCGCAGGATGCTGGTGCACAGCAGGAAGCTGTACAGCAGCTTGTGCTCCTCGAACAGGCCGCGGCTGACGTTATTGTAGATGAAGCGCGTGACGAAGTCGGAGAGCAGCAGCAGGCGAGTGGGCACGTCGTCAGACTTGTCGGACTTGTCGATGCAGTACGAGAACATGCGTGCGAAGTACGACAGGCTGAACTGGTACATGGGCGAGATGAGGGAGAGGTCGGCGATGACGAAGTAGAGGATGGAGCCGCGCGTGGCGGCGGGGCGGTAGTGCTCGCGCGCCTCGTTGATGGAGCGCTCCGTAACCTCCGCCTCTTGCACACGCGCCTGCAGGGAAGGGTTAAGGGGGCAGCAAGCAAGTGCAGCTGTCAGGGGCGCTGCAGACAAGGCACGGCTGCCCTCCCGTCTGCCCTGAACCAGTGCGTACGCCCACGCCCACGCCCACGCCCAGCGCTCTGCACGCACCGAGATGACGGATGAGGTGGTCTTGGAGCTGTTGAGCGTGTTGATGAGCTGCTCATCGTCCAGGATGTTGCCCGAGGCCTCCTTGAGCAGCTTGAGGATCTTGTCCTCCAGCTCGTTGAGCATCTTCTTGTCCGCCGAGATGGACAGCACCAGGCGGTCCTTGGCCTCCTCCAGGTCGGGCCGCTCCTTGCGCACCACCTCGCCTGCCGTTGGAAAAGGAGGAGGGTTGGGAGAGATGAGAAGGGAAGGGCGGTGGTGAGCGGGAGGGCATGGGTGGAGGGGTAACAAGGCGGGTCGAGGGCAGGGCAATGGGTGGGGAGAGGCTGGTTGGGGATGGAAGGACGGAGTGAACGCTCGGACCCACCCAGCAGCTGGTCCTCCAGGCCCTTCATGGTGACGGTGAAGTTGATGATGGTGACCTTGATGCACACCTCGGGCAGGTAGTGCGGGTTGGAGAGCTTGGTGGTGACGTAGAAGCGGAAGTTGGGGTCGTAGTCCACGTCACTGTCGCCCAGCCGGATTAGCGTGCGGCCGCCCTGGGGTGCACATAAACAATGGAGCGTGAGAGAGGGCGGCATGCGTTAGGGCAGCTTGCAAGGGGACTGCCTTCTTCCTCCGTCCGTTGCCCCTCTCGGCAACTTCACACATACAGTCGTAGAAGCCTTTCAGAGCCCTCCACGCCGCCTCTCGCCCTTCCTTAAGTTCCTTCGCCCGATCCGCTCGCCTGCTTGAAGATGGCCTTCTGCAGCACCGGCTCCAGGGCGGGGTCGAGCGCCTCACCCACGTCCTCGATGAGCACGGGGTTGCCGATGCGGATGCTGTTCTCCAGCGTGCGCAGGAAGTTGCCGTCCGTGAGCTTGATGCAGCGCAGGCCGTTGCGCGACTCCATGGCCTTCACCCAGCCGTTGGCCTGGCCCTGTGGGGCGGTTGGTCGGGTTGCGAGGGAGGGAAGGGAGCAAGGGGCAGTTTAGGCCTGAGCGACCAGGCAGACCCAAGACCCGGGGCACCAGCTCCCTATCCAGCGCCAGCCCGAGGCAACTCTGGCTTCGGGCCTCTGCCTCCATCCCAGCTCGCACAAGGGTGCAGGCGCACCAGCTCCCGCGCTAGGCCTGTGCACCTAGCCCAAGGGCGCCCCTGGGGGCCAATCATGAACTCCCGCACCCGCCACCCTAACCCGGCACACCCAGCAATTTGCTACTGTCTTGCAGCGCCGGGGGCTGCGTCCTAGCGCGCACAGGGGCTCAAGGGCGCAACGCGGCCCAGGCCTGTGTCCGCGTCAAAGCTCGCACAGGGGCTCAAGGGCGCACCTGGGGGTCGATCATGAGCGGCCAGCGCTTGCCGCGCGTGACCAGGATACCGTTGTCCACGGACACGTCGTCGGTGGGCAGGCCCCAGATGTTCCACTCGCGGATCTCCACGGGGTTGCCCAGAGTGGTGCGCAGCGAGGCCGCCTCCGAGACGGGGATGCTGCGGTGCTTGCACTCGGCAATCCAGCCCGACACCAGCTCCTGGGGTTGGGGTATTGTGGTTAGGGGTGGTGGTCAGTGGTGGTGGTTAGGGAGGGGTGGAAAGGGGCGGTCAGACCCGGCCCCAGGTTGACCAGACACCGTTCCAGCTGGTGAAACTAAGGCGGAGCCCCAGGCGTATCCCAGTCCTGCAACTGCCAGACGAGACTGGCCCCTCTGAAGACCAGGCCCTTTCAATACAGCCACGGAGGGCTTCTGCCCCGATCGCACGCACCTGGCGGTAGGCCCCCGTGAAGGCGCCGTAGTAAGCGATGCATGCCGAGGACAGGAACACGTCGCCCACCAGCTTGATCAGCTGCTCGCCAATGTTCTCCGCCGTCTGCTGCCACCGCACGCCCTCGTCCGCCAGGCCGCTCGTCAGCTTGCCGGCGCGCTCCAGCCGCCGCTTCGTGAGGTCCGCCTACGGAGCCGGGGGAGGCGGAGCGCCAGTCATCAGCAACGCCCAGCCCAAGGTCAGGTAAGTCGGTACCGGTACCACGTCCTCCTCCCTTGGCTCAACCTTCCTCCTCCCTTAGCTCAACCGGAACCCGCACAGGAGCCGCTTGAAAGAGGTTATGAACAGTTACAGGCCCCGGCACGTGCCCCCACCGCACCTGGTCCGCCAGCTCGCGCTGCTCCCGCTGCGCGTCCGCCAGCTGCCTGCGCAGCCCCTCCACGCGCTCCTCCACCTCCACGAGCGCCGCCTGCTTGTCCGCCAGCTTGCCGTTGGCCTCCGCCAGCTTGGTCTCCGCCTGGTGCACGAGGGAGCAGCGCGCGAGTTGCAGATGGCAGGCAGTGCTGGTCAGCAGCAGTCAGGAGGTCTAGCAGCAGCGACTAGCAGCAGCGGCAGACAGCACGCACTCAGACAGCCCGGCATGTTGGCAAACCCCGTCGGCCGGTGCCATAGCCCCGCTCAAGGGTTACGCGGTATAACGCGCAAGCACGCACGCACCTGGCGCAGCAGGGCCTTCTTGGGCTCCACCACCTTGGCCACTCGGTGGTACGTGTTCATGGCCTGGACCCACATGCACAGCGAGCGGGCGGCCTTGGACACCTTGGCCACCAGGTCGGGCGTGAAGTCGGGGTTCTCCACGTACCTATAGGGTCGAGATTGTGTGGGGGCAGGGGGTTCAGGGGTGCAGGAGAGGTGAGGGCCGGTCGGGGCGCAGGGGGGCCCCTGGGGGCAGGGCGTGAACCGGGGGCCCCGTGGCACTGGGAGTGCAAGGATGAGCTTGACACCCTAACATAGGGCGGGGCAAGCGAAAAGAGGGAGCGGACAGGGGCGCGGGCGGCGGGCTCACTTCTGCAGCTTCTTGATGGCTGCGTCGGGGATGTTGTCCTTGTCGAACTCCTCCAGCGAGCGCATGAAGTTGGAGTCGCCCAGCAGCTTCTTGGCCGTGTCCCAGTCGGGCTTCTCCTGCTTGAGCACGCACACCGCCTCCATGGTCATCTGGGGTGGGGGGAGGAAGGCGGGGGTGCGGAGGTAAGGGGTGCACACGAGGAGGGTGACGTGTGGGTTCAGTGGGAGTCAAGAGTTGCGGTGTCAGCGAGCCGACACGTGGGTGAGAAAGTCAGGTGACTACATTGGGCTACAGCGCCACGGGTCCACTGCGCGGGTTCAGAACGAAGGGTATTGCCCACCTGCACCGCCTGCGGCGGCTTGGAGAAGGACTTGATCTCGACAATGTCGTTCTTGTCGAGGGCCTGCGGTTGGGCACAGCAAACGGGTGCACTTCGTCAGATTCATCGCCGTCTCAGGAATGTGCAGCACAGCTGGGCGACGGTCGCAGCAGCACATGCCGCAAGCCAGGGCGTACGGTGGCGGCCCGATCAAGCACGTGCGCGCGGGGCGCACCTTGAGTGCCGTGAGCGCGGCGTTGAAGGCGGGCAGCGCCTCCTCCAGGTCGGCCTTGGCGCTGTCGGCCATGGCCTGCGTCTCCACCTGCATGGACTTGACGTCGCGCTCCTCCGACGCCACCACCTTCTTCACCTTCTCGGCCTGCTCCTGGTCCGCAGCCACCTGAGGGGGATGGTAGCGGGAGAGCGGGAGGGCGGGGCGGGAGCGTCATGCCAAGCAACGGCGCGTAACACAACAAGTCAGTGCCAAGCCAGGACTGCGCGGCTCGGCCCGGGTCGAGTCCCAGCACACTGAGCGACCAAGCAAGCAACCGCTCGGCTCCTCAGCGGCGTCAACTACCGTTGGGCCTTGGCAACCCAGTTCAACCGACAGGAAGGACGGCTCCCTGCTTCCCCCACCTTGACGAGCAGCTCTGCCGTGGCCTTGGACTTGATCTCCAGCACCGGCTGCAGCCCCGCCAGCTCCGCCTTCATGCGGTCCACCAGCGCGTTGGTCTCGCTCAGCTTGCCCAGGCCGTTGAGCAGCCGGTCCTTGGCCGTGGCCAGCTCCTCCCGCTTGGAGGCCAGCAGCTGCAGGGGCGGGAGGATGGAGAGGGTGGGCGGGGGGAGGGGAGGTTTAGGTGTGGAGGTCAGGTAGCGGGGTAGCGGGGTAGGGGCGAGAGGCTGCAGGGAAGGGGCCCAGGCTGACGGGGACAAGGGCAGCCGGGGCACACGTCAAGGCAGGAATTGGGTGCTGGGTAACCCCCTGCCACCCTTGCGCACCTGCAGGTAGAGGTTGATGAGGTCCAGGTAGGACTTGGGCGTGGTGTAGTACCGCCGCCGCAGCTCCGCGTAGAAGCGGTCCGATGCGGTGGACACGCTCGTGTGGATCTGCGCACACACGGAAGGAGGAGGGGGCAGGTGAGCCAAATGGCCAGGTACCGTACAGGCACGGAATGTGGACCGATTAGCAGGGCTGGGTGTGGCAAGTGGCACAGCACAGTGGCCCCGAGCCCTTCGGCAGGCTGCCAAGCCCCAAGCCCCAAGCCCCACGCCCCACGCCCCACGCCCCACGCCCCAAGCCCCACGCCCCACGCCCCACGCCCCACGCCCCACGCCCCACGCCCCACGCCCCACGCCCCACGCCCCACGCCCCAAGCCCCAAGCCCCACTCACCGTGACACACATGCTGGCCAGCGCGTCCCGGACCTCGTCGCCGCCCAGGTCCGTGCCCGCCAGGAACTTCTGGCTCACGCTCAGCAGCGCCTCCTGCGCTCGGGAAAGCACGGGGCCAGTTCGGACGCAGTTAGGGGCTCCGCAAAAGGCAGAGAGAAGAGGCGGCTGAGCCCTGAGCCCCTCAGCCCTGTACTGTATCGCAGCACAGCTCTGTCCTGCCCTGCAGCTAGCCCATCCATACAGCCCGCACCTCCGGCCAGGCCGAGAACCAGTCGATGGTGCAGCAGTTGATGAGCGACGGGAACTGGCGGCAGCGCGAGCGGAAGGCCTCGCCCACGGGGCTCATGGCCAGCACCAGGTGCAGGTTGTCGCGCACTCGGTTGATGAAGGCCGTGTAGCAGCCGTCCTTGCTGGGGTTGCCCCCGGTGGCCACCACCCAGTCCCGGATGTCAGACACGATGCGGTCCTTCTCGTCCTGGGGAGCGGAAAAGGGAGGGGGCAGAGCGGCAGGGTTGCGCGACGTGAGCACGTGTCGTGTCCGGTGTCTGGGGCATGTGGACGAGGAGGGCGACAGGGTTGTGGCGCAAAGTGCGGGCCGCAGACTGCTGCGCGCTGCTCCCAGGCGGGATGACACTGGCCGCACGAGGGCGGCTCGCAGGTGGGGACACAGCCAGAGCCAGTGAGAGGGGCGCTCCTCGGCCCAACCCTGGCGCACCTGTGCGAACATGCCGGGCACCTCGCCGCTGTTTAGCATGTTGTTGATGTCCTCCAGGAACGACTCGTTCACGATCTGGGTGTCGCTGAACAGGAACACCACCGGCTCCCCGTCGATACCTGCGCGGGTGTTCAAGAGGCGGCAACAGTTCAAGCGTGTGACATCGCCTCCCGCGTAGCCCCACCCTCTCTTCACTCCACAAGCCTTTCACTCCCCGGCCGGTGCCCCACCCCTTCCCGCACGAGACCCCCGAGGACCCACCCGCGGTCCGGTAGAGCTTCTTGAGGTCCTCCCGGAACTCGTTGCCGCCGTAGCCGCGCGTGAGCTCGATCGAGAAGATCTTGAAGCCGCCCATGAAGGTGGCGAACCGCGTGAGGCTGCTCTTGCCGGAGCCGCCCACGCCCACCAGCATGGCATTGCCGCGCGGCTGGCGCAGGATGCGGTTGATGCGAGTGATGTGCTCCACGGCGTCCATGAAGAAAACCAGGTTCAGGGCGTTGGTGTTGGACAGGTTGTACTCGTCTAGGTACTCGTCCAGCACGCCCAGGAGCTTGGGCACGTCCGCACCGATCTCCTCGTAGCGCCGCTCCTCGCGGTCCAGGCCCATCTGGGTCGGGGGCCGGGGCGGGGGTAGGAAGAGTGGAGCGGGTCAGGGGCCCAGCTGGGCAGTGGTGGCACGGTGTCGAGGCGCACGGGGTAAGGGTGCGACAGAGGCGGGGCAGATAATTGTGGCGGGCATGCTAAGCGGGGCGTTTTGCAGGGCTTGCTCGCTCGCTCACCTTGATCCAGTCGCCGAACATGACGTACTTGCCCGCGCCAAAGACGTCGTCGTAGGCGCAAGAGGAGCCCAGGCCGTGCTTGTTGGCCAGCTCCACCAGCATGCGCTTGAAGTACTCCTTGTCCTCGTTGTTGATCAGGCTGTTAGGGGAGCGAGGAAGAGCGGAGTTTGGGTGGGGTCGAGACGCGGGGATTGAGTTGGACGAGGGACACGGAGAGGTGAGGGCAGCCAAGCAGGCAGGCTGAGGCAGGGGACCAAGAGGACCAAGAGGGTGAAGGCGCAGGCGCAGCCCTAGGCAGTGGGCGCAGCGACTCACCGGTCGTGGAAGACGCGGCAGCTCTCGTGCAGCCACAGGCGCATGAGCACGTCGCGGTTGGGGCAGCAGGTTGGCGTGATCATGAGCAGGCCCTGGAACACCTTGGACAGGTCCCGCAGGTTGAAGGTGTAGTGCGACTTGGCGGGGGTGGGCAGCAGCTCCTCGGAGATCCTGGGGGGCAAACGCACGGCCAAACGGGAGAAGGCGTGGGTTCTTATCTCAATCCAGGCTAGCAGAACGGGGCCTGGCTAGGGCTCCATTAGACAAATGGGTCCAACACCAGCTAGAATGCACGCACCGGTTGTACGCCTCGACGGAGCTGTTGACGACGGGCGTGGCGGCCGAGGCCATCTCCTTGGGGAAGTCCAAAAGGAAGCCGTTGAAGATGGCCGACAGGATGGTCTTGGTGGCCGCGTCCGAGGGCGGCGGCACGCACAGCATTGTGAAGTGCCGTACGAAGCGGGGCGTGATCTCCTGCCGGCCGCCGCCCGGCGGCGCGCAGGCGGCGCAGAGGGTCGTCTCCTCGATGTCCTTCCAAAACAGCTTCTTGCGGTCGTAGAAGCCCCTGCAGTTTAGGCGAGGCAAGCCGGGGACAGGGCGAGGGCGGGTGGTGTTGAGTGCTGCCATACATGCCCTGCCTTGACCTGTCAAGTTAGCTAGCGGTTCGACCGGGCAGGCTGCCAGGCTGCCAGCAGTCACTGTCAGCCTTCGATCCAGCCACAAGGGACCCCCGTAACCGCCGCGCCCGGGCCCGGCCTCACTTGAAGTCCTGGAACTGGCGGAGCAGCTCGATGGGCGGCTGCGCGCCGTACTTCTCGCGCGCGGGCATGTTGACGTCGTCGACGAAGAACACGATGCGCTTGTTGACCGGCGCGCCGTAGCGCGTCTTGCGCTTCTTCTCCAGCTTGCTCTCGATCAGCAGCTGCGTGTCAATGGCCTGCGTCTGCGCCGAGAAGTTGATGGTGAAGGGGACCACGGCCTTGCGGTCACGCAGCGACTCCAGCGCGGCCACCGTGATGACGGACTTCCCCACGCCCGTCACACCTTTGGGGCGGTGTGAAAGGAGCGGAGCGAGAGGGGCAGGGCAGGGGTAGGTAAGCGCAAGGTAAGCTTGCGGGGCCGGTAGCAGGCACGCCAGGCTGGTTGAGGGGGTCCACGTGAGGGGAGGGAGGGTGGGAAGTGAGTGAGCAGAGAGGGTGGGCCACGCACCGGTGAAGAGCACGGAGCGGGACACGTCGAGGCACGCCTCCAGTAGGTAGGAGAACCGCACGGTGTCGACGGTTGGTACGATCATCTGGAAGTACGGCAGCTCCTTCCTGTACGAGAAGGCGGGCACCACCTCGGTCCAGTGCTTGAACTCCGGCGGGAAGCGCTGTGGGGAGCAAAGGATAGGGGCGCGTGAAAGCTCCATTGATCAGGCAGTGCAGGACGGTCAAGATCGCAAATGCTGCTAGAAGGCTCCAGGGGATGTTGGACGGGGCCCCGGGGAGGAAGCAAGCTGCCTGACACGCCCCGCCGCACCTTGGTGCAGTCCAGATAGAAGTCGAAGACCGTGCCAGCGCCCGGGAAGGCGCACAGCGTCTGGAGGTGGTCGCGCACGAACCTGCAGCGGGCGAAAGGGCGGCAAAGGCACACGTCAGGAAATCACGCGAGGAGGGCGAGCGGCATCTCATCCGTCAGGGCACCGGGGCACTCAGGCCCCTTCTTATGGCCCCTTATGGGCGACGAAGGCACTCACTCGTCGAACTCCTCCTTGGCCGTGTGCACCAGGTTGCCGCCCAGCGCCCACACGAAGCAGAAGCTGAACAGCTTGCTCAGCGCCACAGTCACCTCCTCGGGCTTGGCGCCCCACTGGAAGCCGCGCGCGGGCAGCAGCATGCTCTGGGGAGCGAGCGCGGCAGAGGGGCGGGGGGCAACCGGTCAGCAACATTCAAACCAGGCACCCTGCCGCCAGTGCAGCGTCCAGCTGGTGGTCCCACAGACCCAGACCCATGCAAGCCCCTCCAAGCAACCTTGACGCCAACTGGAGCCTGCCCCACCACCCACACCAACTATAAACACAACCAACCCACCTGTAGCATGAGCGCTAGGGTGGTGGTGAGGTTGTTGTCCACCGTGGCGATGTACTCCTTGCCCTGCTTGCGCACCCAGGCCAGGCCCGCGTCCACGTACGTGTCGAACATGGCGTAGATGGCGGTCGCGATCTCGCCCTTGGCCTGTACGACAAGAACAGCACACAAAGGACAAGCACATTAGTTCGGCAAGGTTTATCCACACACGGTGAGGTCTCAGGTTCTCTCAGGTCCAAGACGTGAGAGGAAGCCGTTGCCTGCTGGAGGCCCCGCAGGCTAAGGTTGCAGGGGGTGTCCGTGTGCAAAAGACGAAAATGGCGGCGCCACAAGCGGCTGCCCCCATGCACCTGCGGGATGGCGGCCGGCAGCTGCTGCGCTGCCCAGGTCTGGATGGCGGGCCGCCAGCCCAGCTCCTCCAGCGCAATGTAGACCATGCCGCAGCGGGACACGGTGGCGGGGGAGGCCACGGCCAGGTCCTGCACCTCGAACAGCATTCGCATGGTGGTGGGGTTGAGCTTGATGCGCTCGCCGTTGGGCAGGCACAGCGTGCAGTTGTCGTCCAGCACTGGGGGATGGAATGAAGTGGGAGCATAATGGGAAGAGGGTCGAGAGCGCGGCACGGAGGGTAGGAGATACAGGCAGCACCCAGAAGCAGGATTGCAAGGCTGGAAGGTGCAAAAAAACTCTCGTGGCAGCAAGGGCCGCAGACGCAGAGCCGCACGCACCTGTGTTCATGTTCTCGATCCAGATGGCGTCCACGGGGCCGTCGAAGACCACCCACTTGCGGTCGGGGGTGGTGTCCGTGACGGCGGAGCGGATGAGCGTGGAGCCAAGACCGTCCGACCACTCATTAGTCAGCAGGTTGTACTCGCCGTACAGCTCGCCCATCTTGATGCACTTGGGGTTGAACGTGAACGTGTGCGTCACCTGCACACACCAAGCCAACCCAACGCCACAACAGCTCAGTCCTCATTCGCACATCAAATGTGAATAGCTCATGTCCGTAGAGGCTGGCGGCCTGGCTGGTACGCACCATGCCCGATACAACCGGGGTCCAGGGTCCGCGGTCCGAGGTCAACATGCCTTCTTCGAGCGAGCAACCCAACGCACCTGGTACTTGTCCGACGGGTGCCTGACGTCGGCCCGCAGGCGCGTGCAGGCGCCCTGCAGCGTGCGGTAGCACTCGGTCTTGCCGCCGCCCGTGGGGCCCACCAGCATGACGCCGAAGCGCACGTTCATGGTGTCGTACAGCTGGATGACCTTGGTTACGAAGCTCTGCGGCTGCTGCAGCCCGCGCGTGGACAGGACGGCGCGGATGCTCTGCTCCAGCTCGCCAAAGTCCTGTGGTCGAACAGGCGGCAACATGCCAAGACGTCAGCCGTCAGGCATGTTCGCTAGACTGCCAATCGGGACCAAGCCCAGGCCCCCAAGCACCCAAACCCCACCGACCAACACCCACCCAAACCCCTACCCCCGCCCTTCACACCCCTCTCCTTTATCCCCACCGCCAACCCCGCCCCAGCCCCACGCCGCCGCACCTGGTCCGGCACCACGAGGCCGGGGAAGAGGTCCGAGATGATGTTCTGGAAGAGCTCCACATCGTCCACCAGGAACTTGGGCAGGTTGGAGTCGCGCATGGCGCGGATGAGCACCACGTCCTCGCTCAGGTCGGGGTTGGCGCGCTTCAGCGAGCCCGCCATCACCAGCACCGACTTGACCGCGCGCATGCCTGCATGGAGGTAGGAGGCAGTGGAGCGAGGCGGTGGTCGGTGGGGCGGCTCGGTTGAATGGGGCGAGGGGCGAGGGGTGAGCTGAGCACATGCCGCGTTGGGAGGCGCCGGGGTTGGCGCAGTGCAGCAGCGCTACGTACGGCAGCGTACGGCACGCACGCACGCACCGAAGTCGTAGTGGTCCTGCTGCGACAGCTGCTCTGAGGACAGCTTGTACAGCTTGACCATCTTGCGCGACAGCGTCTTGGAGTCCTCGAAGCCCTCGCTGAACAGCATCACCTCCGCCACCAGGGCGTAGTCGGGGATCATCATGGCCATGGGCCGGAACAGCGCCTGGAGGGGGGGAGGGGGAGGAGGAGGAGGGGGCAGGGGAGATGTGTTCGTGTCAGGGAAGGGACAGGAGGGATCATCATGGCCATGGGCTGGAACAGGGCCTGGAGAGGAGGGGAGCTTGGAGGGGAAGCGAAGGGGGCGGTGAGGAATGTGCTCGTGTCAGGGAATCACGGCCGTGCCCTGCGTTGGGTCATGCTGGGGTTAAAGAGGGACAGGCGCCTAGCGCGAAGGCAGGAGGCCTCGCCAGCGCACCTTGAGGTTGTCGGGCAGCTCGGTGCGGCCCGCGTAGCCGGGGTTCATGGTGATGAAGACGCCGCAGGTGGGCACGAGCTTGATCATGCGGCCCTCGAAGTTGAAGGCGCTCATGCAGGCCTTGAGCGCGTTCTGGATGGTCAGCAGCTGCGGGGCGGAGCGGGGCGAAAGCCGGGGGCAGGGGCGGGGTCGGTGCGGTTCTCTTCCGGAGACGGGAGAGGCAGGGCCCCGAGTCCCCATTGACCCGCGTGCCGCGGCCTGCCGGCGAGCTAGCCGTGCCAAGCTGAGGGGTGCCGAGTTCCGGGCCCGGCCCTTTCCGTGACGAAGGTTTCCCCTCCGCACCTGCTGCGCCACCACGGACAGCACCTCGATGTCGATGCGGTTGAACTCGTCAAAGCACGCCCACGCGCCGCACTGCGCCAGGCCGCTGAAGAACTTGCCCATGAACCTGCGGGGCGGCGCGGGGCCGGGAGTGAAAGGTATCAGCTTCAAGCATCAAGCCGCCACCTCTGCCACCTTACTTTTGTTCTAGCCCGGTTGTGGTCCGCACCAGGAGCTCCCCGAGCCGCCTCCCAACCGACCCTGCCCTGCCCCTCACGCCCCTCCCACTTGTAGTCCAGGTTGTCTCCGCAGTTAAACACCACGCAGTTGACGCCCAGCGCCTTGCCCAGGTCCTTGGTGGTCTCCGTCTTGCCTGCGGGAAGGCAATGCAACGCATCAGATCAGGTGTACAGATGTTGCGATACTGATATGCTGCTGCGATGATAGAGAGTTGGAGCACGGGCGCTGAACAAGAAAGGTGCCCCTGGCCTAGGTGCGGGCCGGGGTTCCAGCCGCACACGCAGTGACGCACCCGTTCCGGCGGGCCCGGCCGGCGCTCCGCCCAGCTTGAGGTGCAGGGCGCCCGTGAGCGTGAGGTAGCAGCGGTCCGTCATGGGCGTCACCACCAGGCGGGGCTGCGCGCCCAGGTACTCGTACGCGTACCCAAAGCGCGCATTGACCTGACCGGGGGCAGGGTGGGTGGGAGGTCGAGAAGGGTGAGTGGGTTGGGGCCGGGCAGGGCGGGAGGCCCGGGGCGAGGCCATGATTCCCCACTAGTACCGTACCCCACTGTTGTAACACCGTCCACGCCTTCCCAAGCCGCACCACACACCCCGCACACAGCGGCGCTTCGTTGCCGTACCTGTCGTACGCTGATGTCCTCGTTCTCAAAGTAGTACCGCAGCTGCATCTGCCACTGGAAGTCGTTGATGTCGTTGACGTTGCCCGAGTGCAGCGAGTCCACGATGTCGCGCGCGTGCACGTCGATGGTGATGAGCGCCGCAATGATGCGGCGGTGCAGGCCGCTCAGCTCGCCGCGCACCAGGCGGGTCAGGTCGGCCAGCTGCCGCACGTTGATCTGGGGGCGGGGGCCAGGGCAGGGGAGGGGGAGGGTCAAGGCGGCGGAGGCGACGGCGGGGGGTGAGTTTGGTCCAAGCAGAAAGAGGGGTCCAAGCAAAGCCTCTATCACCGAGCGTCTGGATGAGGAGTCGGCGGCGGCAGTGCCCTTCCCAGCCCGGGCCCCGGGCTCGAGGCCGCTGCTCACCGTGCGGTAGTCCCCCAGCGCCTGGTGAGGGTCGGCACTGCGCAGCGACTCCTCCACCCCGTGGCACCAGTAGACCTGGGGGAAGGGAAACACAGACAGCAGACACCGGGATAGAAGTACCGTAAATGGCTGGTCAAGTGCAAGGCTCTTGCGGACCACCAAGTTTCAGAGTTCAAAGGCTGGACGGGTCACAGGGCCGTCACGGGCCCCTGCGCTTGCGGCCCTGTCCCGCGAACGGACACGGGCCCCTGCCCCCCTGCTCGCCTGGCTGATGGCGATGACCAGCTGCGCGGGCTGCTTGAGCACCCAGCCGGAGCGTGCCTCCTCGGGGTACGACACCCAGCCGCTCTTGGCCAGCTTCTTGAGGTTGGCTGCGGGGAGGAACGAACGGAGGGACCGAACATCATGACCGCACGCCTTCCTCCGCAGAACTAGCAGCTTGAAGCCGCGGTCTACAGAGAGTGGAGACAGGCAGGGACTGTACGCGCTGCACACCACCTGCTGCACCCAACCACCGCACGCATGAGCCCGAACGAAGCAGACGACTTTAACTATCTACACATCTTATTCTTCCGGTTCCAGTTCCACACGACCCCAGCCACGCACCGATCATGGCGCCCTCAACGTCGCCCAGCCACTTCTCCACGTTGCCGCGGGCCTTGGTGTTCTTGCCCAGGCTGACGCGCTCGCCCTCGCCCGAGATCATGGCGAAGATGTCTATGGACTTGGGGTCCTCGCCGAAGTCCAGGCGCCGAATGCCGTCGAAGCACTTGCCCATGTGCGGCTGCACGGCCTGCAGGATGGCAATGGAGGGAAGTGGGGAAGGGGAAAGGGCGGGGACAGGGGCGGACGTGTCAGCGGGCGTGGTAAGAGAGGCTTGAAGCGGTTGAGTGTCGAGCTGGGTTGCGGATGGGTTGGGTGCTGGCGGCTGAGTGTGGGGGCCCCAGGGAGCGCCCGGTCAGTCGCCCAGGCCCGAGGAGTGCTGCAGGCCCCCACAGCCTCGCACGCGCCTGCACGTTCTTGGTCTGCGCCAGGATCTCGAGCAGCTCGTCGTTGGACAGGAAGTAGAAGCGCGGGAAGGCCATGCGCTTGGTCTCCAGGTAGTCCTCCAGGTTCTTCTGGATCTTCTCCAGCGTCTCGTTGGCCTTCTGGAACACCTCCAGCACGCCTGCGGGTTTGAGGAGGGTTCGCGGGTTAAGGGTTCAGGCCGGGGAGAGAGAGGGCGCGGAGACGGCAGGGCGAGTCATATTCCCCGTCGGGGGCGGCCCAGGTATCCAACACCACACCCACCAGGGTAGGTCCCCGCCATGAGCGCGTTGGGCCGGTCCTTGGTCCGCCGCATGACCTCGCGCAGTTGCTTGTCCACGGCAAAGAACGCCTTGGCCTCCACGGGCAGCTGGCGCTGAATGTCGACGGCCGAGAAGATGGGCTCCAGATACATCCAGGCCTTCTGTACGGCGATCCACTCGTCCAGCGTGTCCGCGAACAGCGTCAGCTGCCGCTCCACCTTCTCCACCTCGGGTCGGATGCCGGTCACGAAGCGCGAGGCCAGGATGGTGGACATGGTGACCATGGAGTCCTCCAGCGCGATCTGGGTTTGGGGGGAGGGGACCGGGAGGAAAAGGAGGAGGGGAGGGGTGCGTCGAAAGGGTGGGGAGATGTGGTGGTGCGGGGTGGACAACGGTAACGGCAAGGAGCCCAGCGCGCGGCTCAAGGTCCCGTGACACGCCAGAACAGCAAGGAAAATGCCCCAGCGGAAGCTCAGACAAGCGGCAGCCGGGCAAGCTGCGGGATGGAGATATCTGTCATGTGGGCATCACACGACCAGCACACGGAACACTGTGAAGCCAGCCGACTGCCGGTCAGTTGTTGTGTTGCGTGCGCACCTGGATGTCCTCGATGGTGCCCAGGATGAACACGTCCTTGCTCTCCTTGTAGGGGATGACGTTGAACTCGAGGTCCACCCACTTGTTGGACACCTTGGCCAGCAGCTCCTCCAGCGCCATCTCCTGCGTGGCCTCGGTGGAGATGGTGGAGATGGCGTCCTTCCACGTCTGCACCTTGGCGTCCAGCAGCACCTGGAGAAGGAGAGGAGAGGGACGAGGAGGAAAGAGCAAGGGAAAGGGGGACCAGGTCACAGGGAAGCCAGCCAGGGAGAAGGGGTTAAGCAAATGGCACGCAGGGGAGATGCACACAGGTGGAAGGCGGAGGAGGGAGAGCACGTGAAGAGGGGCGGACGCGGGGCGGAAGGGGGCGAGGAGGCAAGAGGGGGCCAAGGACTCGCCTGCAGCGTGAAGGTGTTGTCGCGCACGATCTGCTGGCCGATGGTCTCGAAGATTTTGACCCAGTGCCGCTCCTTGAGGGCGCGGTTGCGCAGCGCCGCCACCACGGGCAGCAGGTTGCGGAAGTCGTCCACCACGGCCCGGAACTTGGGCACCAGCTTGTTGGGCGGCAGGCCGCGCTCCATCTTGTACACCTGCGGGAGGGCCAGGCAGGTGGCATGGCAAGAACGGTGAGACGGGGCTTCCAAGCAAGCACAAGAGCTGACCTCAAAGTTGCTATGCGCTGGGCTGGGCTGGGCTGGACTGGAATGGTGCCCACACCTGGCCCACCGTCCACCGCTTCCCGCTCCCCACCCAATTCCAACTGTCTGCCCGCACACCACAGACTGTGGCGATGTGCGGCTTCCCAAGGCACGGCACGCGCGAGGCCCCCTCTCTCCAGCCCTTGCTACCCCGCCTTCAGCCGCTTTGCACCCCTTGCACCGCACCTGCTTGTGGAAGCGGTTGGTGGTGTCCTCCAGCACAGTCATGTCGAGCGAGTCGAAGTGCGTGGCGCACCAGATGTCCGTGATGGAGTCCCACTCGGCGCGGCCCAGCCACAGCGCCAGCTTGAGGTTGACCTCGTCGGCCGTGTCGCCCAGGTCCTCGCTGCGCGTCTCCTGCACCTTGAACAGGCGCTGGTACTTGTTGATGCGCGTGGACTCGGCCTGGGTGGCAAAGGGGGAGGGGGAGGGGGAGGGGGAGGGGGAGGGGGGAGGGCAGGTTGAAGTGCGGGCAGGCTTGTGCGTGTGACTCGGCCTGGGCGGCAAAGCGCAAGGGGAAGGGGAAGGAGACGCGTGAGGTTGCGTGGCAAGGGGGTTGAGCATGGACTCGGCCTGGGCGGCAGAGGGGATGGGGCAGGGGAAGCGGGCGGGGCCGGGCAGGGTGGGGCGCAGGTTAGGGAATGTGGGGTGAGGCCAGGGTGATGAGCAGGGGAGGCGCCAGGAGAACGACACGCTCGCTTGGCAGCACGGCGGCACGAGCGTACGCGGGACGGGGGACGGGGCCCGGGGCTGGGGGGCATCTCCTCACCGTGAGCCGGTCCACGGCGTCCTTGAGCTGCTGCAGGTAGGCCACCACCTTGTCGTGCTCGCTGTCCTCGGACAGCACCATCTCGTGCTGCGCCTCGTTGCGGATCTCCGTCACCTCCTTGCTGATGGCCTCGATGCCTGGGGGGGGCACGCACGGGGCAGAGGGGCAGGGCGCACGGCGGAGGTGCATGTCGAGACTCGGGTCTACGCCTTAAGCTGAACATCAAAAACAGCGCGTCACCTGTAAGCAGCAAGCAATGGCAGGAGCTTGGGCCTACGGTACACCCTCTTCACTATGCGTATGCCCAAACCGGCTCACCCTGCTCCAGGTTGGCGCTGTACTTGGCCACATGGTCGTCACGTGCGCCCTCGACCTCCTCCATCGTGGTCTTGAGCGTGTTGTAGGTGGAGTCCATGGTAGCGTAGGCGGCGCGGTCCATGGCGGGCACGGGGATCTCGTACTCGTCGATCAGGCCGTACAGATCGTGGATCTCGTTGCAGGCGCCGTCCAGCCGCTTCTCCGACTCCCGCACCTCCCCAAGGAACTGCAGCTTCTCCACGTAGTCCTCCACCGCGGAGCTGGGGGCCTGGGGGCAAGGGCAGGGGGAGGGTTGGGGGGCGCAGTTGTGAGGTCGAGGCGAGCAGGCTGCCAGGGGCCTGGGAGCGGGGACAGGGCAGAGGATTCGGGGCGGGATGGGGGTCGGGGCCGGAGTGAGGGTGCAGTGCGTCAACCGGTGGTCCCCATGAGCTTCAGAACACCCTGGCATTGAGCCTGCGGCTACGCTGGAGCAAGGCAACCAACACAGCGCCACCGAGACAACTGCAACCATCAACCAACCGCCTAGCTCGAACCGCACGCCTCGAATGCGCCTGCCGCACGCACCTGCAGCCGGCTGAGCGCGTTCTGCACGGTCGACATGAAGTCGTGGAACAGGTCGGCCGCGAGGGCGGGCAGCATGGCGTGCATCTGCTCCAGGCACCAGGTGGGGCTGGGGATGACTGCGTCCTTGAAGTGGCCCACGGCCACCCGCACGATGGAAACGTCCCGGTGCGGCTGCAGCGACTCCATCTCCTTCTTCTGCTGCGCCAGCAGGTCCATCAGCTGGCGGAACGTGGCCAGCGTCACGCGCGGCTGCTGCGGCTCCGCCGGCGCCTGGTCCGGCTGCGCCGCCGTGTCACCGCTGTCGGTCGTCTTCTGCGCCTGCTGCTGCTGCTGCTTGGCGGCGGCTGCGGAGCGACCAGACAAGGGAACGAGAGGAAAGGATGCTCAGTCGGAAGCTTGCAAGCGAGGGAGGGAAAGCGAACTCAGTTGGAGGGCAGCGGACGAAAGGCAGGGGTTCGAGGATGGCTGCCGATAGATTCAGCGCCTCAGCCACAGAACGGCGTTTGCCAGGGAGCAGCGGGCGCAAGGCAGTATCTGCAGCAGGTTACTTGGCAAATCAGCAAAAACAAGGGGCGCACGCGCACGCACCGTCGGCGGTGGAGTCCTCCGCAGGCAGGGGGTCGCCCTTGGCCTTGAACAGCGGCGCCAGGCCGGCGATGTCCAGAGTGTTGTGGAAGAGCACCATGTCGCGGTAGGGCAGGTAGCACTGCTTGTGGTCCTCCGCGTGGTGGAACGCCTCCACCACGCTGTCGCGCACCGAGGCCACCTGGGGGGGAGGGGGAAGGGGGCGGGGGGGGAGAGGTTGGTGTTGTGGGAGTGGGTCGGTTGTGAGCGGGTCACCGGTGTCCCCGCCCTCCCCTCTCACTCCACCTCCTCTCCTCTCCCCGCCTTCTCCTCTCCTCTCCCCGCCTTCTCCTCTCCTCTCCACTCCTCGCCTTCTCCTCTCCTCATCCTCCCCTTCTCCCCACTTCATCCTGCCCCCTCCCTGCCTCTCTGCCTCCCTCTACTCCCTCCCTCTCCCTCCCTCCAACTTTCCCTCCCCCCAAGCGCCCCACCAGGTCATCGTAGTTCTCATTAGTGATGAGCTCCTGCAGCTCCGTGCCCGGCTCCACCTCGCCCGCCTTGTCGCCCATCACCACGCCCATCAGCGTGCCGTCGCCGTACAGCCGCGACAGGCCGCACAACGACTCCAGGTAGTTGGCCATGATCCGCTGCATCTCCTCCAGGAACTCCTCGGGATGCGGATCGTACAGCAGATCCTCCTGATTCTCCGCGAGGAGCAGCTCTAGCTGGAAGAGCGCGTCGGTGCTGGCGGCGGCGGCGGCAGCTGCCGCCGCCGCCGCGGCGGCCTCCTTGGCCGCGGCGTCAGCCGCGGTGCCGGCGGCGCCTGCCGCGCCCTCCTTGCCGGCGGCCTCCTTCCCGGCGGCGGCGGCGGCCGCCGCTGCGGCGGCCGCCGCCTCCGCGGCCTCCGCCGCCGCCGCCTCGTCCATCTCCTCGAAGAAGATGTGGACGGGCTTCTTGGGCCGCGTCGAGTCCAGCAGCTCCCGGAGCGACTCCAGAAGCACCGAGTGCAGGGTGTCGCAGATCATGTAGTCCGCCAGGCGGATGAAGTTGAGCAGCCGTCGCTGCTCCGAGCGCCGCGCGGCGGCGATGGTGTAGGCGAAGTCCGACTGGCCCTGTACACAGCGGCAACGGGCACGCACAGATATAGCTGTTAAGGGTAGGGCGGCGTGCACAGCATCCCAGAGCGTAGGCTAGGGTCGTGTCTGGTGGGCGAAAGGAGGACCGAGGGGACGCCCCGCATGTGCCCGCCCCCAGCTCACCTGCTCGCGCTCCTTCTCCGCCTCCGCCTTGGCCAGGAAGTTGATGTGCTGCGTCTTGGCCGTCTCGCCCGCGCGCTGCGTCTCGTTCTCGTCGTGCTTCTTGTTGAACTCGGCCAGCCGCTCCTCCAGCTTGTCCAGGTCGTCCCTGGGAGGGAGGCAGAGGGAAACGCATGTGCCGCTCGGTTTCACGAGCAGCCCTGAACACACACGCCTTGCTTTCTACTGTTACCCAACGAAAGAGAGGTCCCAGCTTCCCTCGCCGCTGCCTCTCCACACCGCCCTCTCGCAGGACCCCGCAACCCCACGCTGCCCTCCCGCTCCCCGCCAGCAACTCCAGGTTTGCCTGCTTCCATCCCCGACTGGACTGACACACAGCAGTGTGGTCTTGCCCCACCTGCAGGCCTGCAGCACGGTCTGGAAGGAGGCGTCGTGGAACTGCGCCAGGCGGCCCTCCACGTCATCTTTGTGCGCTGACTGGTCGTCCACGAAGTCGTCCAGCGTGTACACCTGCGGGCCGGGAGGGGGGGTGGGAGCGCCGGTGGCATTGGCGGCAGGCGGGGCGGAACAATACGTTACTTTACAGCAGCAGCAGAGCCTAGTGCCGTATGCCAACGTCCAAAGCTCGCCCCTCCGAAGCCTGCAACGGGCCACAGAGCCCATGCCATTCGGCCCGCACCGCGCGGCACCGCACGGCACCGCACCGCATCGCACCGCACCGCACCGCACGGCACCCCACCGCACCGCCCCGAACCGTGCCGTACCTTGCCGTGCTCCACGCGGTGCATGCGCATGTGACTGAGCTCGAAGCACAGCCCGTGGAAGCGGCGCAGCGGGTCCTGGAACACGGGCGAGAGCTGGAACAGGTTTCGCTCCAGGGAGGAGCGCGCCTTCTGGAACTTGTGTTGGTTCACGGCGCGCTTCCACAGCCGGAACGCCTTCCACAGCTTGTACAGCCGGAACATCTTGAGCTGCTTCAGCCGCGTGAAGAGGTGCAGCTCGCGCTCCCATTGGTCCAGCGCTGCGGGGGCGGAGGGCGGAGCGGTGGAGGGTGAGGCCGTCCCGTCATCCTGGCTTCCCGTCTTCCGAACCAAGCTGACGCCCTTGCTCGCCTCACCTCACCTCTCCCGAGCCTGCCCCCAGGGCTCCCGCGGCTGCAGCTGGTACCCTACCCGTACCGCCTGCCCGCTCCCCTGCCCTCCCCGAGCTCCACATCCCGTGCCCCCACCAACCCTGCCCCCACCCGCGCCTCGCCCGCCCTCTCTTTTCCCCTCCCGCCGCCCTCTCCGCCCCCCTCCAGCCGTTTAGCCCAGCTGCTTCCTCACTCGCAAAGTCCGACGAGGTCCCGTCCAGGTAGTGCGTGATGCCGCGCACAGACATGGTGTAGAAGTCCCGCTGGTCGATGGCCGCAAAGGGCACCACCTGCAGCGGTAGTTGGGGAGCAAGCCCAAGTCAACAGGCAGCCAGGCCCAGACCCAGGCCCAATCGCACCAGCCAGGGGGCTGTGCCAGGTGTGCGAGAAGCTTGTTGCGGCTGGGTTGCCAAAGCGGCCCGGCACATGTGGATGCCGCAGGCCCGAGCGTCCGCCGTACCTCCAGGGCGTACGGGTCGTACTCCGAGGGGTTGCGGTCCATGCGGCGGAGGTACACAAAGTCCTCTGTGTTGGGGTACTCTCGCAGCGTGTAGATCAGCCTGGGGCACACGGAGTCGGGCCAGCGGGCCAGAAACGGTTGTCAGCCAGTAGCTACTAAGATTCCTGCCCCCCTTGTCTTGCTGCCTATACAGCGGGGCTGGTCAGCCATGACGCTCGCTCAATGGCATAGGCAGCTCCGCGTGAGCCGGAGCAGGCTCCGTCCCAACTGCAAGCCGCCGCGCCCCGGGGGTGCTGCAACCGGGACGGCCTGCCACTGCCGCGTCACTCCTGAGCGAGAGGTTCGCGCCTGGGGATGCGGTTCGGCTGCTCCTTGGCCCTTGACCCTTTTGGGTACCCAACGGGCGGCTGCCTGGGAAGGGCTCCTCACGGGACCTGGAACTGCCCCTGCAGCTGCCGCCCGGCTGGACTGTGGGCGGCCAGGTTGGGCGGAGCCGCAGCACCTTGGCACCGCAGCAGCGCTGCAGCTCAGTAGCTCTGCTGCACCGCTGATCCAGCCCCAGCCCCAGCTCCAGCTCCGGTCCGGCTCCGGCTCTCGCGCCCCAAGGCCGCGCCTCCAGGAAGGCTCCGGGCGAGCCTCCGAGCACGAGCAACTCCGAGAGCTCGGCGTGGGGGCCCGGAACCCCACGGCTCCCAAGCTTGCCCCGCCTGACTCCAGCACCGTGACGATGCCCGCCCGGCGCTTGTTGGCTCCGAGCCCAGGCATGGGCGCTGAATGCCCGCGCCTGCCGCTGGCTCCGCTTCTCCCGCTCCTGTGACTCCACGCACGCGGCACTGAACCCGTCGTCCTGGGCCCACACGGCCGCTTGCTGGCTGGTGAGGAGGGCCTCCATAAGCTGGTTGCCCATGCGCCACCCCTGCTCAAACGAGCCTTGGCGAGACCCCAGACCCTACGCAGCAGGCACCCAGCACAACGGGACCCCCGCCCGCCCCACGCGACGCACTTTACGTATGGCAGCGTCTCCCCGATCTCTTTCGTGGTTTTCCGCGTGGTGCTGGACACCGCTGCGTGGTCCCCGTTCGTCCGTGGCGCCATGGCGGACTGGGGAGGCGACGGGCCTGTGGTGCATGGGCCAGCGGTTATGGGTTCGGTGCACGCGGGAAACCCCCATCCGCAGAGAGGGCAAGGCAAGGGCGTCAGTCAACGAACCCCTGCACCCCAACTGCCGGTGGCTCCGCTTCCGTTGCAGGACGTGGGTGCTGTGTGGAGCCCCTCTGGGAGCGCAGGGCCGCTCACCGTCCTCTTTCCGCCGGGCGGAGCCGCGGAGCGCCGGGGCCACCCCCAGCGTGCCCTGGTTCTCCAGCGGCGGTACATCCGCTTTCGGAGACTGCGGAGTCGTCTTGAGCTTCTCCAGCGCTTGTGCCTGCACAGCCAGCCGCTCGTAAGCCCGGCAGCTCTCCGCAACCTCGCGGTCCACGCTGCCAAGCGACATGCAGCGGCCCCCGGGACAACGGACGCACCTTCCGAGCTCCCAGCGCATTCAGTGTGCTCCTGATCTGCTGCGCCTTCTCGACGCCGGCCGTGGCCTCCAGCGGGGCCAAGGACCGCCCAGCAGACTGCACATTTTGTCGCGCGGACCGGTCAGCGCGGCCTGCCCAAGCCCCACGGCCATCACCCCAGCTCGTCGTGCTACGCACCACTTGAGCAGCCGCTGACGCCTGGGCATACTTCTTGGCTGCCTTGGGCGCATGCACACCCGCTGCCTGCTTTGGCGCTAGATATAGCGACTGCCGCAGCTGGCTTGGCGGAATCTGCTGCTGCTCATTATCCTTCGAGGCCATGGCCCCTCGCCGCGGCCACGGCAGGGCCTAGCGTCCCCGGCTCTACGCCAGTGCCCGCTGTTTTCTATCCACCGTTCCTCTACACATCTAGAGTGTTGGTCCCGGCGTTGTGGTGGGGAAATACGCAAGACCGAGTCTCAGCACTGTGCGGTCGATTGTTCTCTAGAGTGCAGCAAAGGTCGTGTCTTGCCTTGTTGATGATCGTTGCGAATATTAGAGCTCTAGGGAACAAGGCTCGGTGCACAAGCTTGCCGCATGAGAGCCCACTCAGGCGTTCTAAGGGTGCCGTGGAACTGCCAACCTCACCAGACCGGACCGCGCGCCGTCGTCCCCTCTACGCTGAACCCTTAGCTTTCAAACACATGTTCCAGTAGTTTACACGCGCTTTTGTTGGCTGAGACAGGTTCCGAATAAGGGAGACCCTGTTTCGCAATACCTGAGACAGCTATAGCTTTTACATCACTTGTTAAGTTATGAGAGCAAAACAACGGGGCTAAAGCTGCCCCTGGGAGCACCCGCGGAGCATGGAGCTGCCGCTGCAGTAGCCTGGAGCTCACGTCGCCGTTGTGAACAAGATGTTCAAGGTGCATACGCAGTCCGTCGCTGTCCGGAGGGCGCCGGAGATGGCACTCGTCGGGTCCGCGGACCCTGGCGCCCCCGCTCAGTTCCCCGCCCCACTGCCCCTCCCGCGCTGCAGCTACCCCTGCTGCAGCCGCAGCTGACGGGCGCCAATGGCGTGGAACGCAACAATAGCCAGTCCGTTATGGCGCCCTTCGCGGGGTCAGGCGCCAAGTGAGGCCGTGGGGCAGCGGCAGGGGCCGTTGGGGCCGGTCCTGCTGGCACGCCCAGGGCACAGCGGATACACACACACGGGTCTGCGGCCGGACGCCAGGCTAGGGATGCTAGTTAGGTCCACGTTAGCTTGACCTCGCGAAACAGTCACGTGACCCATGGGCGCAACTCGCCCAGCGTGACTGGGCCTCCGGGGACAGGCGCACCAAGCGGGCAAGCAAGCGGCCGCGGCAGGCCTGGACTGCGACCAGGACTAGGAACGCAGTCCGGTGCGGGGAGGGGAGTAGTTAGTGGACTAGGTGCGTTGCTCGCGTCAGCCTCCAACCGCCAACGGTCGACCCGCCGTGTTTACCGTTGCGGCGCAGGTCGGGCAAGGCGTCGGACCTGGCGGCCGCAGTGGCGGCGGCCCAGACCGCCACCTTCGAAGTTCGGAGCTGGTCGCTACAGGTGCGGCGGGGCGGGGCCTCCTGGATCCTGGATCCTGGATCCCCGCTGTGTGGGGCTGTGCCCGCGCCCACCAGGCGCTCGACGGCCCCTGCCCTCGCCAGCGGTGCCCATCCAACCGGCTCGCCACTCCCTCAACGGACATGTCGCCCTCTGCCCACCCCTGCGCCTCTCCCCCCACAATGACTCCTGCTGCAGCCCTACCAGCACTCACCAAAAGACGCTCCATCAGAAACTCCCATGGAACCCTCCAGGCCAAGGATGTCATCAGCGACCTGACTGCCAGCGCTCACCGCACACACAAATGCACAAGTACATGTCACGCGCCCACCCCACGCATCCCCACACACAGGCCAAGGAGATCACCAGCGACCTGGCCTCCAGCACTCTCCGCCTTTCCTTAGGCCCGCCTCCCCCTTGGAACCTCCCCTCCTTCAACGGAACCCCCCTCCCGTGGAACCCCCAGGCCAAGGAGATCACCAGCGACCTGGCCTCCAGCGACAAGTACAAGAGCCTGGCGCTGCACGCCGAGGTGAAGCTGGCGGAGGCGCTGGAGCGCTGCGAGCGCGTCAGCCCGCTGGCCACCGCCCCCACCGGCGAGGAGCGGCCCAACAAGCTGCGCACAGCGGTGGCTTGCCAGGTGGGGGGTGCGTGGGGTGGGGGGCAGCTGGCGTGGGGGCTGGCGTGGGGGCGGCAGGGATGCACCGGGGCGGCGAGAGGCCGGGCCGGCAGGGCCATCTCTCCCAGGCATCCTGCGCCGCAACCAAGAGCCCCTGACCCTCTCCACCTTCCCCCCAACGCCACCCCCCGGCAATCCCACTAACCATTCGACGCTCTCCCGCTTATCAGCTTCAAACACCCCACAACGCCACCTCCTGTGCTCTCCACCCCGCCTCCGCAGCTGCTGGGCGAGTTTGCGGAGTTGTGCGGCCCCTTTGCGGGCGTGCTGGCCACCCTGCGCGACGAGCTGCTCAAGGCCATCTACTCGTGGCACTACGCCAGCGAGCGGGGGGGCCTGGCCTTCGACCAGCTGCCCTGGTTCTCGGTCAGCGAGCGGCTGGAGCGGGAGAAGGAGGCGCTGGTGGAGGAGCGGGAGGCGTTCAAGGGGGCCATGGCGGAGCAACAGGTGTGTGTGGGGAGGCGGAGGGGTTGGGAGAGGACGGGGGTGGGAGAGGCGAAGGCGACGGGGGCGGAGCAGGCGGATAGCAGGACGGGAGGCAGCGATACCTTGGCGGAACGCAAAAGCCCAAGCCGGATCTCATCCGGAAACCCGGCCAGGCCACGCTCAACCGCACTCTCCCTTTCCCCAACCCCTTCCCCTTTCCTTCCCCCTTTCCCCAACTCGGCGGTCTGTACCTATACATGCAAGGGTTCCCTGGCGTCGGCGCGATCCCGCTCAGCAACAAACACCCCCTTTCCCTTCACGCCCCCAGGAGGCCGTGGGTCGCATTGAGGAGCAGATGGGCGTGTTCCGTCGCGCCACGGAGGCGGCGCAGCTGGAGGCGGCGGCGCTGCGCACGCACCTGGACCGCATCACAATCAACGAGGAGCAGGCGCGGCTAGAGGTGCGTGCGCTACCGTGCTTAGTGTGTGCTGGGCCTGTGTTAGTAGCGAAAAGCGAGCCCAAAGCAGTAGAACCCTGGCTATCAGTGTGTGAAGGGCGGCTCGTGTAACGCTGGGGATCGTAGGCGCGGCAGAAAGCCAGCTGGGGCCCTTTCCCCCAACCTCCCAAACCCAAACCCCAAACCCCAACTTCAACCCCAACAACCCCCAGGCCAAGACCGGCCGCGAGGAGCTCAAGAAGCTTCGCAAGGAGTTCCTGAAGCAGCGGGACGAGCTGGAGGCGGAGCGGGCGGCGCACAAGGCGCTGCAGGCGAGCATAGGGGGCGGCCTCTTGGAGGAATGGGATCGACGGGTGCGGTACACGCGTCGTGTTAGACATGGGAAGACGGGATTGCATAGGGATGGGACGTTGAGTTTTCAACCTGCCCGCAGCCAGACCCGAACCCCAAGCCCTCTTTTCCCACCCTCCTCGCCCCCCCCCCCCAGGCCAAGTACGTAGAGCTGAACGAGTACTCGGCGCGCACCATCGACCAGCTCTCGGCCGCCGCCAGCAGCGCAGAGGCGGAGGCGGCCGACATGCGCCGCCTGGCGGACAGCCGCATGCCGCCAGAGGTGGGGGGAGGGGGGGAAGGGGGAGAACGGGAGGGGTTGCGGAAGTTACCCTCGATGGTTCCTGTTTCGCCTTACCGTTATGCCCTTGGTCCCCGGGCTGACTGTGACTGCGTGCGAGCCTCTCCCGCTCCCCTCACCCTCTCGCATGTCGACCCGACACCCCCCATCCCCACCCCTGACCCCCCACCCCACCCCACCCCCTCACCCCGCCACCCCCCTCCCACAGAAATTCGAGAGGCTGGTGTCGGACCTGGCCGGCGCCCAGGCGGAGCTGGAGGCGGCGCAGGGCTACAACAAGGACCTGGAGGCGGTCAACTCCAAGCTGGCGCACCGCCTGGACATCATGACCCCCCGGCCCGTGTGGCGCAAGCTGGCGGACCATGGGCTCACGGTGGGGCTGGGTGGTGACGAGAACAAGGTTGGGAGTGGGGCTGACCGTCGCCAGGGGCTAGCCCAGGGCGGAGCTGGGTGGGGCTGCACGCACCCGCGAGGGAGCGCGAAAGGGGACCGGGACGGTGAGCGCGACGCATCAGTTCCCCAGAGCCCTGGCTTCCACTCTTCCCACCCGCTCTCCACTCCCGCTGTCCTCGACTTCAAACGTTCTACCCATCCCCCTCACCAACCCCTCACCAACCCAACCCACCACCCCCACCTCCTCCGCCTCAGGGCGGGCGCCGCACGGCGGAGCTGGTGCACCGCGTGGAGGAGAAGCTGGGGCGCTACGCCACCGAGCTGGACGACCTCAAGCAGCGCCTGCAGCTGGCGGCGGCGCTGCTGCAGCCGGACCCCGCCCCGCGGGAGGTGCAGCTGACGCTCGTTACGGAAGCGTCGCCATGTGGGTCGGGGCCGCGGGGGAGGGGGAGGGGGAAGGGAGGGGGAGGAGAGAGGGAGGGGGCCGGGTCGCCATGTGGGTTGGGGGACGAGGGGTCGGGAAGGCTGGGGAGGGGATGCTCCGGCAAGTGGGTCGGGGGCTGGGAGGGGCGGTTCGGGTAGGGGGCCGGGGACGTGTTGGCCTATGGGTCGGGGACCGGGAGGTGTTGGGGAGACCTCGGGGCGGGATCGGGCAGGGGCAGAGGAACACTGGGGACACGGGGCTGAGGCTGTTGCTAAACGGGCCCGCTGTCAACATGCCCAGATCCTTCGTGTGGCTTACAATACATGTGCCCGCCACCCCGCAGACTTCCTCACGGAGGGCGGGGACCCAGGCGCGCCCGGGGCCCCGGGCGCCCCCGCCTCCACCGCCGAGCCGTGCGGCCTGGCGGCCTCCGTGCCCCGCTGCCTTCGCTGGTCGCAGCGGGTGCCGCTGGCCGCCCACAGCATGGAGCAGACGGAGGCGCTGGTGATGGCGGTGTGGAAGGTGGGGCGGGGTCGACGGAAGGGGCGGGAAGGGGTGAAGGCCGGATGAAAGGTTATGGGGGTTGGGGTCTAGCAGGCACACGCCACACGCCGCATGCCAACGCACCTCGCCCCACTCACCTCTACGCCACCCCATCGCATCCCCAATCAACCCAGCCTTCCCTTTCCTTCTCACCACTCCCCACCCTCCCTCCTTCCGCCCGGCAGGCCCAGCAAGCCATGGACGCCTCCGCGACCGTGGGCACACTCCAGTCCTTCCTGTACTACTACTTCAACCCGCAGGGCCTGGCCACGGAGGAAACCGCGAAACACGCCTACAGCCTCTACGCCGCCTGCGCGGCGCACGCCAAGACCTCCCCCGTGGTCCGCACCTTCTGGCTGGTCCTCACGGGCCAAGTCTCCGAGGCGGCGGTATGCGACCAACGAGCCATGGTGTCGGGATTCTCAGCGCTGCTTCATAGCCTGCCGCCTGCCGGGGTGGCCGGGGCGGGGGCGGCGGTGGAGCCGGGGGCGCCGGGGGAGGAGGGCGGGGAGGCGGAGCGGCCTCGCTCTGCGTCAACGGGGGCGCAGCAAGACGAGGCGTCGACCTCCGGCGCAGCGCCGGCCGCGGGCGACTGGACCAAGACGCGGTTGCGCGTCGCCGACGTGGCATCCGCGCTGGAGCGGTTGTTTCCCAACCGGCCGCCGTTTCGCGTCAACAAACTTCGAGAGGCGCTCTCGAGCCAGTTCCCGGGCGAGACGCTCTCTTTGGCGGCTCTGTCCGGAGCCCTGGAGCCGCACGGGCTGCTGCCGCCGCCGCCCTCGTCTGCGCCGTCAACCGCCAAAGCCGCTCGCTTCAATCCGGACCTACTGGCCAGGCCCACGCAGGTCCAGGGCCCGCTCGTTTCCCTCCTACTCGGCCAGCACGTCGACGAGATCCAGAACCTGTGTTTGGAGGTCGCGACGCAGCTGTCAGACGTTCAAATCGTGGAGCCGCCCGCCGGCCAGCCGGCGGGCGACAGCCCGGCGGAGCTCTCGGCCGTGCTGGAAAAGCTGGGCGGGTTGCTGGGGCCGGGGCGCGCGGCGGCGGCGGTGCTGTCAGCGCTGGGGCTGGTTCCCGGCGGGCACGCGGGGGGCGGTGGGGGCGAGGAGGAGGACGAGGAGGGCGGCGGCGCGGGGCCGGGGGACGTGGTGATGCCGGCAGGCATGGTGGTGGATGCTGGGGACCTGACGCAGCGGTTGCTGCAGCGGTGCCTGCTCAAGCCCCTCGCCAACTACGACGTGAGCGGGGCGGTGGCGTGGGCCCGGGAAGCGCACGGCGCGGCGGCGGGGGCGTAGCGCGGGCGCCTGCCAAGCTGCTGCGGGGTGGGGCCTGTAGGTGGGTGTGGGGATTGGGAGGGGCGAGCACGTCAGGGGCTGCACGCGCAAGCGTGACACGACGAGAACACGGCGTGTGTGTTGATGGGACTGCGTCTAAACTTGTTTGCAGACTTGTGCATGGTGCGGAGACGCAGTCCGGGTCCTGGGGATCCTGATGACAGTTGCGGGCGTCAGTGGCTGCAGAGGGGGGCAGAATGTTGAGTGGACGGACAGGGTCCTGGGCATGCACCTTTACTCTTCTAGTGAGCAGTGACTGACTAGGCCTAGTGCCGAAGGGCGTCTTGGCTCGGCAAGACAGTATCCTTTAGACGGCTTGGTTTGAGGCCGAGGGCGCGCCACTCGACTCCTTGCTTGGCAACGAAGTGGGAGATGACAGACTGATGGCAAAGAGGTGGTAGGCTGGATCGACCGCATGTCGACAGACGGGTGGGTGCGGGCGTGCGTGCATCATACATGCGACGGTGGGAGGAAGAGCAAGTAGACAGGGGTCTCGCAGGCGTTGGACTGGTGAGCAAAGGACTGATAAGCGAGTGCTGAGATGAGTATGCCGTCGGCTGCCGCATGCCGCCTGCTCCAGTCCGGTATATCCATCGTAGCTACAGTGTGATTTGGACGGCGGATCCATTACAGCCGTCTTCTTGTCACAGTGACACCGGCGTCATTCAGCCAAACACAGCCACTGGCAGATTCTGTAGGTGCTGAGGCGGAAACCACTACGTGCCCGGACCCGTGGACTGAGGACCACTATGGGGACAGGGGACGCGTTCCAACCCTGCTCACCTCGGACGCGTGGGGCAGAATGGTCTGGTTACCGGTAGCTGATCCCGTGGACATGACCTCGAATCCTCAATTGCTTAACGTGCAATTGAATCCGCGTCACAACTCAACGCGGCAGGTAACGCGTTCTTTGAGACACGCCGCTAGTCAAGCAACGCCCTGCCCTCGACGTTCGGGATCCCGCCCCTTCCTGCACCACTATGGCCTCTTCACTGGACACCCGTCCCTTTGGCCCACGGCCCGTACGGGAGTTCACGGCTGATGCCCTTGTCCGTGTAACACCAACAACTGTATCGTGCCACAGCTGGGGCGGAGGCCAGCGCACTCACTTTCAAGCAGCACATGCGGCAGCCCAGCAACACTACGCGACAAACGCCTCTCCATGCCCGGTCAAGGGGCCAGGCTACCGGAAGCGCCAAGCGCCAGCCTTTGCCACCTCGGCTGCCCATTGCAGCTCCATCGCCTTCCACTTGGCCTCGATCGCCGCCTCCTCCGCTCTCCTCTCTTGCTAGAAACATGCCTATGGATATCGATTACGCCCGTATCTGGGTGCTGGACACCACAGAGGGCGCCTACATTGTATCCACCCAGTATCCAGCTCTTGTGGACTTGCTCCAACATCGTCTGCTGCTGGAGCGAGTCCGCGCGGGTGCGTGTGGGGGTGGGCGGGTACCCGCAGGTAGGGGGTGCTAAGGGCTCGTCAGCCCCCTGCCCTCCCACCCCCTGCCTGACCCCTGCGCCTATAGTTGCCATCCGCCCTGCCACCCCTTCTCCGGTCCGGCCTGCTCACCCCCTCCGCTACTTGGTTACTCGCCAGCCTCGAACTAGGCCACCGCCGGCCCTGGCTGCGGCTCCACCACTTGGCTCCCCTGTCCCTGCCCCTGCGCCTGCGCCTGCCCCCGAGCCTGCCCCTTCTTCCTCTTTGACTGCTTCTTCGCCTGCCCGTCGGCCGCCGCCGCCGCCGGGGGCTGCTGCTGCAGCCACCGCAGCGCGGCCCGCAGCCGCATCTCCACGGTGTGACTCAGCTCGCCTCGGGAGTACCCCTTGGGCACAAACACGGCGAAAGCGTCCACCATGGTTGCCATGTGGGTCGGGAGGTAGCGGCCCGTGGCGTCGGGCCCGGGCAGGGCCTGGCCCGGGCCCGTGGCGTTGGGCCCGTTGGGCCCGGGCCCGGGGGCGGAAGCCGAGGGGTCGCGCCGGGCCAGCTGTAGCCAGGCCTGGTGCTCCTGGGTGCTACCGGAAGCGTGGACGCCCATCAGCAGGCCGCACAGCTCCGCCCACTGCTCGACCCACATCGGCTGCGCCTCGCGGGCGTTACGGAGGAGGTTAAGGACCTGCGGGGGGCAGGCACACGCGGCAAAGGGCAGGGAGGGGCAGGCGGCCCGCAGGACCCAGGTTCCGTCAGCGCACGTGAGAGCCCCTTTCAAAGCCGCAACATTGCCCGTACACGTACAGTACACACGGCACAGGGCGGGCAGAAAGGCACCTGGCGGCGTACATGGCACGGCAGCCGCGGATGGCCCTGGCGCTGTCAGCACCCATGCTCCTCGCACAAGGCCCCGTCTGCGAAGCCCCCCAGCTTCCCTAGCTGTACACTGCCGGCACGTGTGCGGACGTACCGGGTCGTACTTGCGGGCCTGCTTGCAGGGCAGCAGGCTGCCCTCCACGTCAGCAACCACCAGGCAGGCGAGCTTCAGCTCCAGGGGCAGGTCGGGCGGCAGGCGGCGCACGGGGCCCCGGAGGGCAAGCTCCAGGCAGGTCTGAGGAGGAGGTACGAGTGAGGGGTGGAGCGCACGAGAGGGAGCCGCAGGTGTGTGTGCTGACCCTGTAATACTAGCAACAAAAGTGAACCCAAAGCAGCAAAACACCGGGTGTGTGACCCCGGGTGTGTGGGGGGAGGGTCCGCATGGAGCAGTGCTGTGCGACAGTGCGAGCCGGGCAGATCAGCCAAGGATCTCACGACCGGACCGAACCCAGGCCCAAGCCAGGCCCAACCCGGACCCCGCCGGCCCCACCTGGTCCAGTCCAGGGAAGAGCGCCTCCAGCGCCCCCCACTTGCGGCACAGCTCCATCGCAGCGACGAACCGTGGGCTGCCCGGCTCGGACTCCTCCGCAGCCCGGCCCTTGCCGCCGCCGGCGCCCTGCCTAAATAGCGCACGCGGCGCGTGCTTTGCGTCCAGCTCGGCCATCTTGTCCAGCTCTCGGAACACGCGCCCGGCGGTCACTCCCTTGTCCCCAGGGCCCGCGCCTGGCGGAGGGGCAGAAACGGGTCGCAAGCTGACAGTTAAGAGCTTCAGGCAAGAACGCAAGATGGGCTGGAATTGGGCGGGAGTCCTTCCAGCTCCGCGGACACGAGGAAGGAGCAGATGTAGGAAACGAGGAGGCCGAGAGTGCAACTTCACGCGAGGGTGGCAGCGGTTGCACCGTCCCGGACCGGAGGCCTCGAGCGTGCTGTCGCCGCCCTTTCGACGGACCCCCTTGCCCGCGGGGAGGCGCTCCCCAGCCCTGGCTCGAGCGTGCGCGCTGGGGGCGCCCTGCCCGCCCAACACACACTCCGCCCCCCGGCGCCCCTTCTGTCGGCGCCTGGCTCCCCCCACACACTCACCCTGCTGTAGCTTGCACATGCCTGCCGCTGCCTCCACGTTCACCCGCGTCACCTCATCAATGCCCAGCCCCAGCTCCACACAGAGTCGAGCGGCGCGAAAGACGCGAACGGGGTCGGCCTGGGCGGGGAGGTCGAGGTGCGGGGTGGGGCGGGAAGCGGTCCGTGGGGCGCTCGTGTAGCACCCGATGGCTACGCGGCTCGCGCACGTGTGCCTGCAAGCGCCTGCGCCCTACAGGAACTAACACCGTGCGTTTCCACCTCCACGCACGGTAGCCACGGCCGTCCTCACCACCACACTGAAGGTCAAGTACCCTGTAAGCAGGGTTGGCGGCTCGAGGCGCAGCAGGCGTGCGGACAGGTCTGCCACCCCGTCCACGTAGTCATGGACCATGCCCCGGGGCTGCTCGGAGGGGGCTGGCGCCAGGGGTGGCGAGGTTCCGTCTGACGCTGACGACGCGGGTGTGGGCGTGGGCTCGGGAAGTTCCGGATGGAAGAAGAGTGAGTTGAGAGTGAAGTCGCGTGCGGCTGCGGGCGGCAGAGGACAGGGCAGGGCAGGGCAGATGAGCAACCGGGTTTGGGCTCCCGCGATTGCGAGGGGTCCACCAACTTCCAGTCAAGAAGGAGATCCCGATTGCATCCCGACCCGTCCCGGCGCCCGCCCGCCCCCCCGACCACACCCGAGTCTCGCCACTCGGCCCAGTCGGCGGCCTCGAGGCTGCCGCCACGCAGGGAGCTGACCTCGAAACTGAGGCCGGAGCTCGTGACTGCGCACGTGACGCCGCCGAGCAGCCTGGCCAGCTGGGGGCCGAACATGTCGACCACCTAGGGTCGGAACCGGGGCCAGGACCGGGGAACGAAGGTGCGTGCGGGGTAGGGGCCTGGGAACAGGGTACCTCACAGAGCACCTCGCAGTTCGTCAGAGAGGGGGGCCGAGGGCGGCGGAAGCCCGTCGCGGAAACCCCTTCCTTGCATTCCCCACCTGCTGCGGCGTGGCGCTGGTGACAATGTCGATGTCCGCCGAGGGCCTCCCCAGGAATTGGTCCCGCACCCAGCCGCCCGCGAACAGGGCGGAGTGGCCGTGGGCGCGGAGCCTGAGGGGTCAGGCACAAAAAGCAGAGAAGGGAGCTAAGGGGTGATGATGAGCTGATAGTCGAGGCCTCAGACGTCTGGTAGGGCCGCAGGCACCGGGAGTGAAGCCACTTAGAAACCGGAAGCCACATAGTAACCGGAGCCATCCCATCTGGCAAGGCGAGGCGGCTCCGGCTCATGTGAAACCAGAAAACACCAGCGGGTACCTGTCATCCCCCGCCGCCACCGCACCTGCTGACCAGTCGCAGGGCGGCCTCCAGGCACGCCTGCTCGTCCGCGTCGCGGGGCCGGTGCAGGGGAGGCAGGTGGTAGAGCGAAAGTCGCATCTCAGTGTCCACGCACTCTCCGCGAGGCGTTCGGCTCCGAACCTCCACGGGTTTGAATTTGGGTGGGCTGGCACTACCCCCGGCCGCGCTCGAGCGCTCGACTCCGTGAGCTTTTGCCGTCCTGGCCGAACCGCCAGGGGCCGTGCGAGGTGGGGCTGCAGTTGTCGCCATGTGGCGCTGTGCTGTTGGTGGAATGGCGAAAGGGGCCGGGGTCGTGTTGCCGAGCACAGGCGAGGGGCGTGGGAGGGGAGCGTGGGTCGATGCGGCGAGGATGGCGCCAGGGACGAGGGCTGACAGCCACGCCGTTTGTGCGCCAGGGGCCTGTGTTGCTTGCTCCTTGAATACATGCTCAGGTGGCTCGCAGCAGGCCCCCGCGGAGGCTCCCGGCACGCCGAGATGCAGCTCGCGTGCTGCGGTGCTCAGCGTTTCGAGCGCCCGCAACGTTGCTGCCAAGCTTGATGGTCGACATAAGCTCTGAAGGGCTGCCATGGAGGCAGTTGAGCTGCGGAAGCTGGCACTTTGCACGACCTGAGCTGTAAATCGCGCTGCCCCTTGCAACTACAGTAGACCTACTCCGCCATGTGAAGTATATCGAAGGTACATTTATGCATGGCGACAGAGGATGTAGAGTTTTCTGCGTGCGGGGCCGCACGTCGCGTGCCCGCGTGCCACCAGTTGGCGTCCCCCTCTCGGCGACCCCTGGCGACCTCACATGGCTTTCAGTAAGCACGGCGATCCGTCCCCCTGCAAGCGGTCGCTTCTCAGCGGCGCGTGCCCTGCTCCCCCTCGCCCTTGCCAATACTCAGTTGCATTCAAGCTCAATGCGCCACCCCTCGTCCCCGCCTGTGGGTCCCGGCACCATGCCTATGACGCCAGGTCGGTCCATACATCCCAGTCGTGCCGAAGACATGCGTGTGATGGGTCCGCCCGTTCCCAACATTCTAAGCGTCCCCCGTTGCCCACAAGCCCTGCAGCCTTCTCATCCGCCTCCGTCTGCTAGTCCAGTGCAGTCTAGTCCAGTCCAGTCATCTCACGCCGTCAGGGGTCTCTCCATGCCGTCAGCCCCCAACGTCAGGGCCTCGGTCCCAACTCGCTCCCAAGCATTCTGGCTCACGGCCGGCATATTTTTGTGTCTCTGCCTCCGCCTCCCTCCCACAACTTGGCTCAGCCCTGGGCTGCCGCCGCAGCGGCAGCGGCGGCGGCAGCTTTCCCCGCCTTCTCCTGCTACTTGCTCGCCTCAGCCCTGGGCCGCGGTAGCTGCAGCCATAGCCTCCTCCGCCTCCTAATTCTGTGTGGCTCAGCCCTGGGCTGCCGCCGCCGCCGCAGCGGCAGCGGCAGCTTCCTGGTGCTTCTTCTTCTGTTTGGCCAGGCCCGCGTCACGGTTGGCCAGGGCCTTGGCGGCGTCCCCCGTGGATCCACGGATCCAGTCAACGGTGGCGGTGGCGGCGCCCGCTTCCTCGCCCACCTGGGAGGGGGGTGTGGGGGAGGGGTGGGGGGTGGGAGGGTGAAGAGGGTAGGACGCGGGCAGTGGGGCGGGGAGCGAGGGACCTCCCGCCCCGGACGGGGCGCGTTGGGACATGGGCGTGGGCCTCGCCAGTGTCGCCACGACCGTCTGGCAGCCACCCATTGACGACCAGTTTTGGAGATGGAGGTCTTGGAGGTTTTGGAGGGGCCCGTGTGCGCCCGTGTGCATCCAGCCAGTGCCAGCCTCGGCGGCCAAGGTGCCCGTGCCCGTGCACGTAGTGCTCACCACCAGTCCCAGGAGCTTGAACTTGTTGCCCGAGCCCGGCCTCGCGGCCCGGGTCTCTGGGTCCTTGCCGGGCCCCAGCGTCTTGAGCTCCACCACACACTTGGCGTGCTGGGACACCTGGGGAGGGGGGAGAGGGGAGGGAGGGGGGGAGGGAGGGGAGAAGGGAGGGAGGGAGGGGAAGGGAGGATGAGGATGAGAAGGGCGTGGGCGGCGGTGGACGGTGGAAGGGTGGTGGGGTGGGGGAGCAGATGGGAGGCTGCACGGTGGAGACGGGGAGATGCGAGGGGCCAGCCGCCCAACCCCCGTGTCAACTTTGCACCACCAGAGCAACACTGTGTCCGCCCCTCCCGCCCTGAGCGCACAGAGGGCCACATTTTGGCTCTTGGCCCTTGGCTACAACCACCCCTCTTGCCGTCAGATAAAGCACGCATTCTGGCGCCTCACCGGGAAGTTCCAGACTTGCGTGATGGACACCTTGCGGTCAGACCAGGAGTCGATCTCCTGGGGGGCGCACGTGCAGCCGCTCGTACACGTGACTGATGCTCGTCCCATGTCGGTGTAGCTGGAGAGGTAGGCCACCTGTACGTGTGTGTGGATGGGGGAGGGGAGTGTCAAGGATAAGGCGAAGGGATGGTGGTGGAAACTCGGGAAAGGCTCCAAGTATGGGCACGAGATGCCGGGAGGTAGAAGGTAGTGGAGAAGGGCAGAGCGGAGGGAGGAGCAGGGTTGGGGAACTGTAGGGATGAGGCCAACGTCCTCCTGGACAGTGGAGAAGGCAGCGCGGAAGCCCGTCACCTAACCTTGCCGCCGGTCCCCAAGCCTCGCTCACCCCCAGGAGGATGTTGGATGACTCAGGGTCCTTCGGATCTGCCTTTTGCCCCGGCACCCTCGTGTCCACCTGAGGGGAGGGGAGGAGGGTTGGGAACAGCAGAGAAGCAAGGGAAGGGGGATAGCGGCATGGGGCAAGGGAAGGGGGATAGCGGCATGAGGCAAGGGAAGGGGGATAGCGGCATGAGGCAAGGGAAGGGGGATAGCGGCATGAGGCAAGGGAAGGGGGATAGCGGCATGGGGCAAGCAGGCGAGGCGAGGTGTGTGCGCAGAAAGTTGTTCAGGGCTCTGACCAGTGCACCTTTCAACATGCATCCTCCCTGCATCCTTCAAACGGAATGCGTGTTCCCCGCTGACTGGCGCAGTCAGCGCTGGGGCACCCCCCGCCCCACCTGGATCCGAAGCGTGCTGCCCAGACTCTTCGCCACCCAGCCCCACCTGCAAGGGGGAGGGGGTGGAAGGGGAGGGGCAGGGTTGCATGTTTGGGGGTGGGGCGATGGGCCGAGAGCGGGTTGGGTCCTGGGCCCAACTGGGGTCCATCACAGGTCCAGCACAGGCCCAATACAGGCCCAATGTGGCTCACTTGTTGCGGCCCTCGTCCGTCCAGTTCCACCCCTTGGTGGGCTGCTGAACGATTTCCTGCGGAGACAGAGACAGAGGGGTAGGGAGGCAAGGAGTGGCGGTCTGAGTTTGAAGGGTGAGGGGCCGGGGTCAAGGGCTATGGGTGGAGGGCAGGGCTGGAGGCCAGCCAACTCCCCTCAACACCTCCCTCTCCTACCGTGAGCAGGTGCTCTATGTAGCAGGTGCCGTGCGCCGCTGCGTAGTTGCCCGCCACCAGGGGCGGGGGCGGCAGCGCCGAGGCCATGCGCACCAGAGCCGCCACCAGCGCGTCGCCCCACTCGGGCGGCCCCGCCTCCGCCGCCGCTGCCTCCGCCTTGGCGCTGGAGCGAGACCGGGGGGAGGCGTGGGCGCGCAGCCCCCTCCCGCCGTGCCCCTGCCCCTGCGCCTGTCCCTGCGCCTGCTCCGCTAGTGCCTGCCCCAGCTCCTGCCCCTGCGTGCCGTCACCAGGTACTAGAATCGGGTATGTGTCCGTTTGGGGTTGTATGAAGTCCCAAGCGGCTTCCAGCAGCGTCCTGTGGTGTGGGTGGTCGCCGTTGTCGCTGCTGGCGGAAGAAGACAGGGCCCGGGACTTGGGCTTGGGCTTGGCCTTGGCCTTGCTGGGCCCGGGGCCGTCGTCGCCGTCGTCGTTCAGTGGGGCGGTGTACGAGTTGGCTGATGCGTCTCCGAAGCGGCCGTTGGGGCCCCCCCGGATGCGGTCGTTGGAGACCATGACCTCCTGAGGGTGTGTGGGGGGGGGGGCGGCAGGGAGAGGGAGATAGGCATTGAGACAGAATAGAGGGGAGGCCATGACCTCCTGGGTGTGTGTGTGGGGGGGGGGGGGGGGGGGGGGGGGGGGGGGGGGGGGGGGTCGGGGGAGGTAGATTGAGGGCAGAAGAGACTTCAGGTGGCAGGCATGCGTGGGGCGTGCGCCGTGGGCCAAGCAGGGAGACCAGATTTGGCCTCTCTGCCAGGCCGGTGTGAGGCACGCAGGGCCCCGCTGTTCCTTCCTGGCAGCCCCAGCGCTGAGCAAGGTGGGCCACCACGCGAAAACCACCAGCCACAGCCTGCCACGTGGCCCTCTAGGGCACGTGCAAAACCCACACAAGCTCTCCCTCCCCTTCCCCCTCCCCCCTACCCTCTGCCTCATCCCCCACCCACCAGGAACAGCGTGGCCAGCACCTCGGCCATCACCACGTGGCCCCCCCGCTCGGGGTGCATGGGGGAGTGCAGGTAGAAGGCGCCGGGAGACACGGCGGCGGCCGAGGGCGGGGCGGCGGCCAGGAAGGCCTCAGCCGCGTCCTCCGCCTTCACGCCGCTCCGGCGGGCCTTGACGGCGGCCTGGGAAGGGGTGTGCGAGGCGCGCGGAGAGAGAGAACTTGTACGCACAGGGAGGGGGCGCAAAGGTGGCGGGAGCAGTCCTTGGCAGGCCCATGTAACGATGCATCAAGCCTAAACACCCTGCTTGCTTCCCGAAGGCGGCCCCCACAGCACGCTAGTAAGCTCCCAGGGCCAGATGCACGGCTTCCGTCAGGCCCCGCCCCTCTCAGAGGAGGCCCCCCGCACCTTGGCCCCCTCCTCCAGGGCGCGGACGGCGAGGGCCGCCGCCTGGCGGGCGGGGAACATGGCCGCACGCAGACTGACCTGCGGGGGTGGGGATGCGTGGGTGTGAGAGGTCAGCCCAGAATGATGACCTGCGCGTGTTGGGGGCTGCTTGCACAAGCCGACGAAAGCAAGCCTGCCGCCCCCAGGGCGTGCGACACGGAAGCCCGCCCCCCTTGACCCCTGACCCCCCGACAGCAGAGTGCAGAGCTCAGGCCCCTCTCCCTTGCACCCCCCCGCGACATCACCCGACTTGCCGACGGCAGGCCGTAACTCTCCCCTGTGCCGCCTCTCCCCTGTGCCCCCGTCCGCATCCCCCACTGAGGCCCCTCTACCCTGTACCCCCTGCATCCTGCCCCCACTTGCCGACGGGATTCCGAAGTAGTAGGCGAACGCACCCCTGTGCCCCCCCCCGCGCTCCCCGACTTCCCCCCCTTATGCAGGAGGCCCCTGTACACCCCCCCCCCCCTTCAATCCCGCACTCGCCGACGGCAGGCCATAGTAAGAGGCGAATTCCCCTTGTGCACCCTCTTCCCCTTAGGCCCCTCTCCCCTGTACCCCCTGTATCCTGCCCCCACTTGCCGACGGGATTCCGTAGTAGGAGGCAAACTCGTCCAGGTCCCGCTCCGCGGTGGCCCAGTAGCTGCGGACGGGGGCATGGAGGTGGGGTGCAGGGGCAAAGGGGGGTTACGCTTGCCAGAGGTACCGGCAACCAGGTCCTGGCTCCGCGGTGGCCCAGTAGCTGAGCACGGAGGGAGGTAGGGGTGGTGGGGTTGGGGTGGAAAGTGTGAGGGCAAAGGGGGGTTTACGCTCGTGAGCGGTGGAGGCCCCGGCTCCGCAGTAGCTGCTACCGAAGAAAGTGGGGGGAGGATATCGAGGGTTGCACCAGCAATCCCTGGGACGCTCGTGAGCGGTGGTGGCAGGCAGCCAGGGCTGTGGCTGCGCGCCGTGGCCCTGTAATTGCACACGAGGACGGAGCTTGCATTCCTGTTTTGAGGGCAGGCGCGTGCTGCGGGCCGGCGGCCGAGCCTTGGGCTTGCCAGCCAAGCCGCCTGCACCGTGTGCGCCTGCCAAGGTGCCAATCTGCCCCGGCTGCTTCAGAGTCCCCGTGCTACCGGTACGGGGTAACCCCCGCTCCAAGCCCCTTCCCCGCTGCCCCACTCACGGCGCTTCTCCGTGGTCCCAAGCCTGAATGGGGACGAGGGGGCGGGTGGAGGGGCGAGAGGGCGGGCCGTGTTCAAGCAGAGGCAGAGCAAAGAGAAGGGGACAATGGGGAAGAAGGGGCAGCGGGGAGGTGCTGGGCCCCAGGTCATTCCTCCGCCCCCCCCCCGGCCCCCCCTACTCACGAAGAAGTGCACCAGCACCACCGCGGGCCGTGAGGGCAGCTCCAGGGCCTTGCGGACGAGGCGCTCGAAGGGGCGCCGCTCCTGGGGGGGTGTTGAGGGGGGGGTGAGGAGGTAGGGGGGGTTAGGGGGGTGGAGGAGGGTGGAGGGGTGAAGGAGGCAGGGTGCGCAAGTATGCGTGCCGCAGGAGCGGGGCGCGGCGGGGGTGGACGCACAGCGACCCACGGTGTGGGGGGGGGGGGGGGGCTGCGGCTCCGCAACGGGCCCCCAGGCCTTCCCCGAGACACGACCGACCCTGGCGCCCCGAGCTTCCCCTCTCCCTGGTCCCTGCCCCACCTCGAACTCCCCGCTGGAACCTCTCTCCCCCCCCCCCCCCCTCTCCCTGCCCCACCTCGAACTCCCCGCTGGGGGTGGGGCTGTCGTTGACCCTACAGGGAGGGCGGAGCGGGGAGTGCAGTGGTTGGCCCCGGTAGCCGGCCCCGATGGCAGCCCCCATGGCAGCCCCCCGCCCTTCCCGCCTGACCTGCGCGCAGCCCCCTCTGCCCAGCCGGCAGCAGTACGGGACAATCAGTACGTCAATCACCACGTCAATCAGCACGTCAGTCAGTACGTCATGCATGCCCCACCACCCACGCGCCGTGACGCTGGCACCCAGGCAGTGGCCCTCCTGAGGGCGCGCGGCTGCGGGTACCCCCGGCTCCCCTTCAACCTCCCCACACCCGGAGCTTTGCTTGCGTGCCGTGCGGTGCCGTGCCGTGCGGTGCCGTGCCGTGCGGTGCGGTGCGGTGCGGTGCGTGCGGTGCGTGCAGGCACCGAGGTGCGCAGGGCCCGACTGTCTGTGCCCCGGGCGCGACGGCCTTGACACGCATACACTATCAGGAACCCACACATTCCCTCTCATGTAACCCCCTCCTCAGCCCTCCCTCTTCCCCACCCATCCCCCGCCAGGTCCATGCCCAGGGGCAGGTGCCGTACGACCGACGTGCCCGGACACGAACCCGCCCCTGACCCCCCTTGTTTCCCCTCCACCCCCCCCCTCACGAGTACTCGATCAGCACCAGGTCCACGTCCAGGGGCAGGTGCTGGTGCATGCATGACGACATGTAGGCAGACGTGGTGCCTAAGAGGGGGGGGGGCAGGAGGCAAGAGGGGTAAGGGGGAGGGGGGTAGGGGAGGCACGACAGGGAGGGGGGCAGGTGCTGGTGCATGCATGACGACATGTAGGCAGACGTGGTGCCTAAGAGGGGGGGGGGGGCAGGAGGCAAGAGGGGTAAGGGGGAGGGGGGTAGGGGAGGCACGACAGGGAGGGGGGCAGGTGCTGGTGCATGCAGGAGGACATGTAGGCAGACGTAGTCCCTAAGGGGGGGGAGAGGCGAGGTAGAGACTGCGGTATCGGTGCGGTAGGATGGCTCGGTGCCAGGGACAGTCAGTCTGCTCAAACCCGGCTGGCCCCGGCGGCTCCAAGCTTCCCACCTCAGCCCCTGCTGGTCTCCCGGAGACCGAGGCCGGTGGGATCCTGCTCATGCCCATCCGGCTCATGCCCCCCATGCCCCCGAAAGCTTGCCCCCCACAGGAGCCCCCCTCACAGGGAACCCCCCCCCCCACACACACACACACGAGAGCCCCCCTCGCAGAAACCCCCTCACGGCAGCTGCCCCCACCTGGCAGCCCCCCGTTGACCCAGTGGTGGGAGAGCAGGGGGTCGGAGGGGTCGGCAGCGAACTCGGTCACGGAGCGGCGGGGGGCGGGCAGCGCCTGGGAGGTGGGGAAGGGCGTGGAGGTGGGGGAGGGGGGTGGGGTTTCGGCCCTGCAAGGGGCCGTGCATGGGGCGCCAACCCCGCACGTGCGCTCGGCTCCCCACGCCCCCAAGCCCGCGTGGGCCCCGTTCCCCAAACCCCAGCACACGCCATCGCAGGTCCCTGCATCGCACCCTCCGCCCCCCAAGACACTCACCTGCATCCCCTCCTCAGCTGCAGCTGCAGCGGCCTCCTCCCCGTCCGCCGCCGCCCAGCCGCGGCCCTCGCCCGCGTCCTGCAGCCGCGGCCCCCCGGCCGCCAGTACCGAGGTCGCCGCCGCCGCCGCCCCTGCCGCCGCCGCCGCCACCGCCGCCGCCGACTCCCTCACCCGCCGCCGCCGCGCTCCCATGCGTTTCCCCACGAAGCCCCGGTCCTCCTCCGCCAGCCGCCGCCGCAGGAGGGCATTCGCGTCCTTGACGTCGCCTTCCCGGCCGCCCCCGTGATGTGGGTCGGCCTGCAGCCGCCGCCGCCTCCCCCCCATCCACCCCGACCCGGCCCCGCCAGCCGCAGCTACGCCCGCTGCTGCCATCACCCTGCTATCTACCCCCTCCTCCTCCTGATCCTCCTCCTCCTCCTCCTGATCCCGAGTCCCCAGCAGCGCCCTCCGCCTCCGGGTTCCGCTCCTCGTTCGCCGCCTGCTACTCCTCGCCGCCGCCTTCGCTGCCGCCGCCGCCGCCGCCGCCGCCGCCGACTCCTCGTCTTCCGCCGTGGCATTGGCGTGGTGGCGGCTGTGCACCTTGAGCGGCCGCGAGGGCGGCAGCACGGCCTGCAGCCACCTAGTGAGAAGCGCGTGGTAGGCGGGGGAGAGGTTGGGGTCGCAGCTGAGCGACATGCCGCCCGTGATGCTGCCGCCCACGGCGCCGATGCGAACCGCGTCGCCTGCGGGGGCGGAGCGCGAGGTGGGAGAGGGGTTGGGGGGAAGGGTGGGGTGGGTGGGGGGAGTGAGGGAGAGGGGTTGGGGGGAAGGGTGGGGTGGGTGGGGGAGTGGGGAGGGGTGGGGGCGTGGAGGCAGGGCGGATGGCAGCAATAGGCGGAGGGGTGGGTCAGGCCGTGTGTGGGGGAGGGAAGGCAGGGGGCTGTCGAACCGTTAGCACCGCCTACCTGGGGGTACCCGCCCACCCCCACACGCACCCGCTCGGACTCGCTCCAGCAGCAGACGTAGGCGATCAGCGCGCCCCTGATACGTTATGCCCGCGAGGCGTTCAGGCAGGTCTACCATGAACTTGTAGGGTGCCGGCTCGCGCGGCACGCCGTTACCCCCATCCTCCGGGGGATGGAGAACGCGATCCTCTGGACGGTAAAGCCCTGCAAAATGGGGCGCACGATGTCGGTGCGGGTCGGCTAGAGAGTGGGAGTGTACTCATCCACACCCACAGCCTGCCGCTTACAGTAGGACTTGGCATAGAAGGCATCTACATCACCACGACCTTTGTCGTGGAAGTCCGGTAGGGGTTTGGGCTTGGCTGGCGCAGCGTCGCTGAACGCGAGCATCCATGCCAAGAGCAAGACTTGTCGCCAATTGAGCATTTGCACTAGCATAGCTGTGGCCATCGCGTTGGGGTCCGTTGGGTTCACCTGCGACTAGGCTAGAGCGGTCGAGACAGTTGCTCTGTTGCGGTGGGTCGGTCGCTACCTGCCGACATCGCGGGAGATGCAGTATATATGGTCTGTCTACGCAAATGAGTATGTCAGGGTTCGGACCTGGTGCAGTGTACACACCCAGCCCGCCAGCGTGCCTTCCCTGTCGATACCCGCTTCCCCCCGCCCCCCACCAGTTCGCCTGTGCCCCGCGTTGGCCATCTCAAAACCTCCTGAACCCCCCCTGATACATCTACGTATCACCATGTCCTGTGTTGGGCACGCCACCCCGCCCTTAGGACCAGTAAGGATTGGTTGGAGGGGCGAGTCTTGGAGGGCACGGGTAGTGGGGCGGATGCAGCCAGGAGCAGCGGGAGCAGGACCCGAACCGCGCAGGCCGGACCGGGAAGCCTGGGTCACAGCCCCGTTGCAGGCGTACATATCATGGGCGGAGGACCTCGGGGGCTGCGGGGGCGCCGCCGCAAAGTGCGGGTTACGAAGTCGGTTGCCCCGACCGTTAGGGCATCGCCGCGCTTGATGCGGCGTGCCCGACGCGTGACACTCGCCTCCGCACCCGTGCATCGGCTGCCACGACCGCTCCGAGAACCTGCGCTCCAGGCCCATGCATGGTTGCATACTTGCATACGTCCAAGAGGGAAATTGCACAGACTCCCGCGTGCACGACTGCCACGGCCGCTGCCTCCACACATCGTGCATATGACACCTAGCGCTTAGTCAAGAGCAGAGATGTCAGATGACCTCACGCCGGATTCTCCCTTTGAGGCGGATGCCAAGACCATCATCGCGCTCGTCGCCACGGTCCTTGTGAGCATGCTGAAGAATGCGGTCATGGCAATGCTGGGTTCGGCTATGGGGCATAGACCTAGCGGGTGCACGGAATCGCGCGACGGTTCTCCTGCTTGCCCACGTGACGGCGCGGCTCTTGGGCGAGTCATAAGCAGATACGGTGAGCTGCAAGCATGACCAGAGCTCGTGGCCTGGCCGCGTGGCCTGCCGACGTGGGAGCCGACACACGCCACGCGGGCGGACTTTGGACCCCCCTCCGGCCCCGCCACTGCATCGGAAACTCCTTCTCAGCTCTGCGTAGCGCATGTAGCAGGCACCCAGGTCTCTGCCGCTCAAACTCTCTGGCCCGTGCCTCTTCCGTCTCCCCACTCAGCTCGGGGCCGTGGCGACGGCGGCGGGCGTGGGCGGCGGCGCCATTTACATCCCCATCTTCAACTCCCTAGTCGGCTTCGGTAGGTATCGGGTGTTGGGCGTTGGCATGCGCGTCAACCGTTGCTCGTGGTGGATGCGTGGTCCCTCCCTTCGTTCGGTCCCTCCCTATGCCCCACACTTAGCAATTTCCCCTCATGCCCCCCTCATGCCCCCCCCCATCCCCCCCATCCCCCCACCCACGCCCAGGCCTCAAGTCCAGCACAGCGCTCTCCCAGGCCGCCATCACAGCGGGAGCTCTGGCGGGACTGCTGTCCAACCTGCCCCGCTCCCACCCCTCGGTCAAGGTGCGCGTGTGGAAACGTGTGGAGTCCAGGACCCAGTGCCAACCGCCCTGCTGGGTCAGTGGGTTGAATCAGAGGGCGCGGTGTGAGCAGGGGCTCCGTCGACCTCAGCGCACAGCGCGCCGTCCGACCCACATCGACCCACATCAAGTGCCCCCTCACCGCCACCCCGCCGCCTCACCTCCAACCCCCCTCTCTTTCCCCTCCTTCCCCCAGGCCGCGCCCCTCATTGACTTCCCGCTCATGTTGCTGCTCACCCCGGCCCTGCTGGTGGGGGTGGGGCTAGGTGAGGCGGGCTGCAGTGGGGCTGGGGTCTGTGCAGCCCCACCCTGCTCACCTCCCCGGCCTGAGCCACAGCTGGCCACGGGCGTCCTCCGGTGTCCCTGCAGCCCTCGGTGGTTACAATGGGGGACCCCAGCGGTGACTCCTCCTGGGCGGGACGGCTTTACTGCTTTCTTCACTCGTTGCATCCGGCTGGTGGTCCAGACCCGGCTAGCTGCACATTGCGTTGACCCCAGCGGGGTGCACGGCAGCTAACGGCCGTGGCTTGGCAGCCAACTTCACGGGCTTGCCTCCTGCCATCACGCCTCCCCCTGACGTCCCTTCAGTGTAGATTTGCTCCCCTTCCTCCCCACCCTCCCCCTTGTGCCAAGGCGTGCTGCTGAACGTGATGCTCCCCACGCTGCTGCTGACGGCGCTGCTGCTGGCGCTGCTGCTGCTGCTCACGGTGCAGGCGGTCGTCAAGGTGGGGGGGGGGGGGAGGAGGGGAGAGGAGGGAGGAGAGACCAGAAGAGGAGAAGGGAGGGGAGGAGAGGAGCCGCTTGGAACGGGGCTGCACTGTCTTTGCCACAGAGGGAGAGGGGGCAGGGGTCGAGGCTGACAGCCCCCTCGCCTCCGCCGCCGCACTCCCCACCCCCACATCCCAGGGCCGGCAGCTATGGGCCCAGGAGACGCGCAAGAAGGCCGAGGCCGCCGCCTACGAGGCATCTTCCCACCTGGGCTCGGACGGCGGCGCCGCGGCCTCGCCCGCAGCCGCCTCGGCCCGCGCCGACCCCGCCCCTGCCTCCGCGGCGGAGGCGCAGCGGCGGCCCAGCCTACGGCAGCGGGGTCTGCGGCGGCTGCGGACGGAAGAGGAGGTTTCTCTCCTGTCCATGGAGGGCGGTGGCGGGGAGGAGGATGACACGGCCAAGTGGGGTGGCGGCGGTGTGGCGGGGGGTGCGGCCTCGGGGGCAGCGGTCGCGCGGGCCGCCTCCGCCCCCGCGGGCCCCGAGGGGGCCCACCCCAGCGCCGCCGCTAGGCAAGCCGCCGGCAAGGGCCCAAGCGGGCCCAGGCCGGGCCCGGGCTTTGGGCCCGCACTGGGCTCGGCCGAGGCGGCCTCCCTGGACTGCATGGAGGGATCCCTCCCGCCCCCCCTCCTGCCGGTGGCGGGGATGACCAGTCGGGCCCTGCAGGAGCACACCAGCCGCCGCCCCTCCACGTCAGCAGCCGCAGGGGCGGAATCTGGGCCTGGGCCTGGGCCTGGGCCTGGACCTGGGCTGCACGTGGAGACGCACGGTGGCGGCGGGTCCGCAGGGGCACTGGCGTCGGGGGCGGCCGGGGGCAGCGGGGGGGCGGGGGTTTCAGGGGCCACGCCGCCCTCCCAGCCGCGGCGCATCCGCAGCCGCGCCGCCGCCGTGCCGCCCTCGCCCGCGCTGTCAACCGCCTCGTCGTGGCGCGCCTTCAACGAGCTGGTGGGTGGTTGGCGGTTGACGGTTAGCGGTTGGTTGTTGGCGGCGGCTTAAGGCATCTACGGGTTGGGCTGCGCGCAGCCTGAGGCTTGTGCTCTACCCCCTTCCAAGTTCCAACCACCCTCCCTTCTTCCCTCCCCTTCCCTTTACTTTGCTTTTTAGGGCTTTGTGGACTTTGACGCAGCCCCTAGCGACGACGAGCCGCCGGCCTCGGGCCCCGGCAGTGCCACCGCCGCCCCGGGCCGCCTGCTGAGCCTGCTGCTGCGCCCGGGGCCTCTCGCCCCAGGGGCGGGGGCGGGGGCGGGGGCGGGGCGGCGGCGGGGGACGCACACCGGGCAGGCGGGGGAGGGGGAGGCGGGGTGGCTGCTGGGGCGGAGGGTGTCGTTCGAAGGGGCGGCGGCGGCGGCGGCGGCGGCTTCTGCGGCGGGGGATCTGGAGGCCGGGCGGGCGGGGGCGGGCGCGGGCCCCGAGAGCTGGATGGAGCGGAGGTGAGGGAAGAGGTGGGGGGCTGCAAGGGGCGGGGGAGGGGCAGTCAAGCCGGAACAAGACCGCCGGCAAAGGCCAGCCCTGCGACAAGGCGTCTCTCTAGGCAAGACGGATGCGGTGCACACTTTAGCTAGCACGGCCACGCGTGACTAATGCACGTGCTTGCCGTACAACCCGTGTGCTGTACGACAGGTCCAAGTGGCGCCGCAAGTTCCCGCCCTCGGCGGTGCCGCACGGCGCCGCCCCGCCGCTGCTGCCGCGGCCGCCGCGCCCGCCGCCGGCGGCGTCATCCCTGGCTTCGCTCGGCGGCCGGAGCTCCGCCGCGCCGCCGCCAGCGCCGCCGTCGCCCTCGGCGTCGCCGTCGCCGGGGCCCGGCGGCGCCGCCAGGCTGTCGGCGGCGGCTGTCGGCGGGCCGCTGGGCGGTCGCCGTGGCTCGGCCGCCAGCCGCAGCCGCTCGCTCCGCCCGGCGTCAGCCGAAGAGTCGGATGACACGCTGGACGAGCCATTACTAATGGCCATGGACGACGCGATTGCGGAAGTTGAACGGGCGGAGGCGGCCGCGGCGGGTGCTGACGCAAGTGAAAGCGGCGGCGGCGGCGGCGACGGCGGCGTGAGGGCGCCGCCAGCGATGGTGGCGGCGGCGGCGGGGCCGGGGGCTGTGGAGGGGTCGTATCGGCCCCCGGCGGCGGCGGAGGGGCTGGAGACGCTTCACGAGCATGAGGAGGAGGGAGAGGGCGAGGCGGCAAGGCCTGAGGTCGCCGCCGCCGCCGCCGCCGGCGTTGCCGCCGCCACGGGCCGAGGACACTCCGATGCTGCCGCCGGCGGCTCCCCACCGGCGGCGCCGCAGACACCCTGGACCATCCTGCCGGAACCAGCCTCGCCGTTCGGCTCCGCCGCCGTGCAGGCGCCGCCACCGCCGCCGGTACTGCTCGCGGCGGCACCGGCGGCGCTGCCGCCGCTTTGGCCCGACCCTGCCGCTGCCGCCGTCGTCACTGGTGACAGCAGCAGCAGCCTCGGCGGCGCCAGCCCCGGCTTCACGCCGCGCGGGGGCAGCCCGGACTGGGCCGCCGCCGCCACGGCCCCGCTAGTGGCGGCGGCGGCAGGGGTGACGGCGGCGGCGCCGCCACTGCCGCCGTCAGTGGCCGTTACGGTTGGCTCTGATCCCTTGTTCGAGGAACGGCAAGGGTTTGAGACGCTGGAGGAGGGGGAGGAAGGCGACGGCGGCAGCGACGGCGGCGGCAGTGCCAGCGGCGCCGTCACCGTCGGCGACGTGTTGAGGGCGCTGGCGGCGGCTGTCGTCGCCGCCGTCAAGGCCAGCCTGGTCGCCGCCGCCGCCGGGTACCGCCGCAACCCCGGCGGCTACGTGGCAGCGGTGTCAGGGGCGTGGCTCGCGTACCTCCTACTGCAGGTACGGCGCTTGTACGGCACACGTATCGTATTTTCCTACCTGCCTGCGGTTCGACCTGCATCCCTTGCACTCTCCTCAGCCCAATGCACCACCCTCCCCCCCAACCTCCCACCCTCCGACCCGCAGGTCTTCCGTTCCCAGGCCGGCCGCTGCACCGCCGCCTGGTGGGGCCTCTTCGCCGCACAGCTGGCCGGCATGGCCGCCGTCAGCGCAGGGGCCCTGGCGGCGACGGCGGCGGCGCAGCGGCGGCACGCGCCGTCAGTCGGTGGCGCAGCGGAGCCGACGGTGGTGCCGACGGCGGCGGCGGCGGCCGAGCCGGCCGGGCCGCTGGCGGAGATCACGCCGCCGTCACCGGATGCGGTGGTGGCGGTCGTGCTCCGGCCGCGGGCGGCCGCCGACGGCGACGGTTGCGCTGCCGCCGCCGCCGCCAGCCCCAGCGCCGTCAGCCTACCTCAGCCTACCTCCGCCGCCGTCGTGGCCGTGGCGGAGCCTGCCGCCACCTCCGCCGCCGCCGCCGTCGCCGCCACCACCGCCGCCGCGCTGGTGCTGCGGCGGCCGCTGACGGCGCTGGCGGTGACGCTGGGCGCGGGCCTGGCGGGGGGCCTGCTGGGCCTGGGCGGGGGCATGGTCATGGGCCCACTGCTGCTGCAGCTGGGGGTGCAGCCGCAGGTGGGGGATGTGTGGGGGTGGGGGCACGGGTTGGTGGGGAAGAGCGTGACGGTCTTGGGGAGGTGTGGGTGGACGGGTGGGGGGCTGCTCGCGAAGGTGTGGATGGGCCGACGCGTTTGGGGGCCACGCCATTGCGGGCGGGCCACCAAAGACAACGTGACGCCCACCCCACGCCTCATCGGGCGCAGGGCCGGTGCCAGGCACCCACCCTCTGGGTTGGGCCTGGGTCGGGCCTGAAACAAAGAAAAAGCGCTTCGTGCGCAAATCAATGCCGGACCCCCCCCTACCCCACCTCCACCTCCCATCCCCCAGGTCACCGCCGCCACCTCGGGCACCATGGTCCTCTTCTCCTCCTCCGCCGCCCTGCTGTCCTTCGCGCTGCTGGGCCGACTCAACCACCAGTACGCGCTCGTGTTCGGGGCGGCCAGCCTGGTGGCGGGGCTGGTGGGCACACGGGTGAGCGGGGCCTGGGTGGGCCTGGGGGGCGGGCCTCGCGGGGCCTGGATGGGGCCTGCTTGGGTGCTGCGAGGTATCTTGCGCGTCACACCCCTACTTGTGCAGTCGAGTCCCCCAGCCCTTGGCCCTGGCCACGACCGGTGGCAACGCTCTACGTCTTCCCCTCCCGCTACTAGTCACGCACTAGTCACGCACTAGTCACGCCTCACTCCGTCCTTTCATATCATCCCGCTCCTCCCACCCTCCCCGTCCCCTCCCCGCCTCCCTCTCCCCTCACTCCGCCCCCAGGCCGTCGCTGACCTGGTCCGCCGCAGCGGCCGCCCCTCGGTGGTGGTGCTGGCGCTGGCGGGAGTCATGGCCACGGGCTGCCTGTCGGTGGGCGTGTTTGGGCTGCGGAGGGCGCTGGGGGACCAGGCGGCGGGGCGGGGGGGCTTCACGGGGCTGTGCGAGGCGAGCTGAGGGCGGGGGTGGGGGCACGGGGGGGGACCGAGGGAGGTGGATAGTCACGGGAGAAGGGGGGCCGGGATACGGGTTGAGGGCGCGTTGGGGTGGGAGGGAAGTCGGTTGGGGGCTGTAATGGGCTCTAGATCGTGCCATCGCGCTCGCTGCAAGTTTGCGGGAGAGATGTGTTGCTAGGCTGACAGGAAGAGAACTTGTCATGAGGTTGTGTAGCATTGGAGCGAGGACACGCTGATGGACTCCCGGCGAGGGCCAGGGAAGGCCAGGCACAGTACTGTTCGGCTTGCATTATAATCGACGCCTGTTATTCAACAGTCTTGGACTCCGGCGTCCGGCCCCACGCCCATCCGTCACTCCCCGTATCCGGGTGTACCCCTCAGCCGCACCGGCGCTTGCAATGGAGTTCAACAACCTTGCCAACAGCCCCAGCAACAAGACTGCTGCCGGTTTCCGGTACAGCACGGCTTGCAGGCACCAGGCCCGGTCCACCTAGCGCATGGGCCCACGCCACACCATGGCCCAGGCACCCATTCCGCCGGTACCGGTACTGTGATGTACCCTAATTGCAACAGGGGACCACAATTTCTCACCGGCGTTCTGCACGCCCTCCCACGCCCTCCGCAGCTCCGCCTTCGCAGCAACCACCCCACCACAGCCCCTCATCTCACGTCCGCCCCCTCATCGGGTTGGGCTCCGCAAGTCCCCCTCCCCCCAGCAGGCATGCCCTACACTCTCCTGCGGCACAGCGGCTGCCCCAGAGCGGCTGCCGCTGCTGTTGCCGGGTCCATCCGATGCCCCATCAGGCCCCATCAGGCCCCGTCAGGCCCCGTCAGGCCCTATCAGGACCCAGAGGCCGCTGTTGTGGCCTGTTTAGGGCGCGGGCCCCGACGCCCAGTCCTTCTTCAGGTCACCGCCCTGCGGGGAGGGGGAGAAGAGGGGGGTTGGGGGTTGGATGGGGCTTGAGGTCCGACGCGCGTAGGCAAGCACATGAGCTGCCCCGTCCCCGATGCCGGGTCCCAAGCCTACCCCACAAACCCACAACAGCCGGTCACTTCCCACCTGACCCCCCCCCTGATGATGCCCAGCTCAACAGACTCCCCACCTGGTCCCACCTCGTACCCTGTCCCCATTCCCATCCCCATCCCCATCCCCGCAGGCTCCTAAGCCCAACCCTTGCCCAATCCTTGTCCCAACCGTTCCCCCCACCCACCCAAACGCACCTGCACTAACACGTATCACGCGCCCACCCTACGCATCCTAAACCAACGCACCTGGTCCCCCCCCGTGATGACGTCCTGCATCAGTGCCCCCTAACCACTTGACCTCGGTAGCGGCCCGTCCCAACCGTTCTTCAACCACCCACACATCGTGCATGAGCCCCGCTCCCCACCTGGTCCCCCCCCGTGATGACGTCCTGCATGAGCGCCTCCTCCACCACCTCCCCCTTGGCGCCCTCGCCGCCCCCGAACAGGCCCTGCGTGGGAGGGGGCCCCGCCACCGCCGCCGCCGCCGCCGCCAGCGCCCGCGGGGCCCGGTCCGCCAGGGCCCGGGCGGCGTCGGTGACGGAGTGGGCCACGTGGGAGGCGGCGGAGGAGATCTGGGGGTGGGTGGGTGGGTGGGTAGAAGGGGATGTTTGTTGCTGAGCGGGATCTCGGCGACGCTAGGGAAGAAGGGGTGAGGGTGGAGGGGGGCGGTTAAAGGGAGATAAGGAGAGTAAGGGGGGTCAGGCACGGGAGCTCGGCAAGGTGTAGGACACGAGGGCCGGGGGTGGGGGCCGTGGGGCTGGCGGCCGCGGCAGTGCACCACAGGAGGGGCGGTCGTCGAGATGGGAGGGAACGTGTGGCCGTAAGGACGAGGGAGGAGGGACGGACACGCAGGTCCGGGGGCGGTAAGCAGCCATGTCTCACTCAGCACGCACCTTGCCGCCGGCGGCCCCAACGGTCGAGCCCAGGCCGCCGCTGCCCCCGCTGCTGCCCATGTCGCTGCCGCCGCCGCTGACGTGGCCTCCGCCGCCCAGGTGGGCCCTATCCGCCAGGGCCCGGGCGGCGTCGGTGACGGAGTGGGCCACGTGGGAGGCGGCGGCGGAGATCTGGGGGTGGGGGGGAAAAGTGATGGGGCGGGGGTGTTGGGTTGGGTTGGTTGGGTAGGTGGGTGGGTGGGGGGGAAAGAGTGGAGGGAGAGGGGATTGTAAGAACAGATGGGGAAGGAGGAAGGATAAGAACGAAGGGTCGGCGGGGGAGCCCTCATCAAACATCGCATACGGTACCCGCAAAGCCGAGGGTGTGACGCTGTCCTGACCTGACCAAATCGCTGACCTTTGCGCCCAGGCCGGGGCCGCCGCCGCCGCCCTCCTGCACGTCCGTGCCGCCGAGCTGCCCGCCGGCGCCGCCGCTGACGGCGGAGCCGACGATCGCGGCGGCGGCGGCGCCCAGCGCGTCGACGGGGCCGCCGCTGCCCTCGTCAGCCGCCGCCGCCGCTTCCTCTGCCACCTCGCCGCCGGCTCCCGCCGCCGCCGGTCCCTCGGATTCGTCGCTGCTGCCCCTCTCCGCCAGTGGGTCGCGCAGGGGGGCGGGGCCGATGTCGGGGCGGGGCTCGGCCACCTGTGGCGCGGACGTGGGGTGGCGGTAAATAGGGAGAAACCTTGTCGGAGTCGAGGGCACGGTGCGAAGGGCAGCAGGTCCCTGCTTCGCCGCGACCTGGCCCTATGCTTCCCAAGAGGTCCGTTTGCCCTTCACCCCATCCCCACCACCTTTCCTCACCCCCCCAGCACACACACCTGCTCCAGCAGTGAGGCCGCCGCCTGTGCGTCCATCCCCTCCCCCTGCAGGGGGGCCACGTCCAGCTGAAGGAGGGGTGGGGCAACGGGGGGGGGGTTGGAGAACGGGTGTGGTTGTCAGCATGATCACAACCCAACAGCACCCAACACGACTCAAGATGACCCACACGACCCCGCTACGTGCCCCTCCCCCCTCTTTCCCTGCCCTGCCCTGCCCCCTCTCCCCCCTCCCCCCCCCCACCTGCTCCACCACGTCCACCCTGCCCCGCTGAGTGCCGGGTGCGGCGACGAAGGTGTGGGTGGAGGGGTCGGCGGCGGGGGTGGCGGGGGTCAGGGGCACGCCGGGGGGCTGGGGGGGGAGGAAGGGGAGGGGTTGCGGCAAGGAGTGAGGGAGGGGTGACAAGGGATTAAAGACCGCGACAGATCAGATGGTCATTCCAATGCGCATTCTCCCCCTCCACCCCACTCGCCCCCTTATCTTCATGCCCTCCTGATCCCCGGCCGCGGCCTCACCCCCCGGTTGGGGTGCTCGGGGCGGCTGGCCCCTTCGGGCGGCGGAGGGCCGATGGTGGCCCCCGGCTCCCAGGCCGCCTCCGCCAGCGCTGAGCGGAGGTGCTCGAGGGAGTCGGGAGGGGGAGAGGCCGCAACGCTGGTGGGAGAGGGGGGAGAGGCGGTGGGGGGCAGGGGTAGGTGATTTGACTGAGGGCGCGGGGCCTGAAAGCAGGGGGCGGGAGGGGCCCCAGGGCCCGAACAAGTTTGGAATGACGCCCCGACCCGCTCACCTCCCGCCACACCCTCAGTCCCTCGTCGCATCCCGCTGGTGGGCCAGACCCGGCTAGCTGCACAGTGCATTGACCGTCAGTCCCTCACCTCCCGCCTCCGCCTCCGGTGCCGGTGCCGGGTGTCGTGTCGGATTCGTCGCTGGTCCCCTCCGTTGCCAGGGGGTCACGCAGGGGGCGACCGGGGGGGAGGAACTGGGCGGGGGCGCGCTCGCGGGCCTGAGGGGAGGGGGAGGGGGAGCGGTAGGGAGGGAAGAGAATCAAACGCAGGCGAGCACAGCAGCCCATTAGCATCCGGGGTGCTACCGTGCCTGGGAGGTTCGGGCGGGTGGGGGCATATCGGCCCGGGAACAGACTGGTGAGCTTGCCGGTGCAACACCGACCACAACAAATGACCCCCACATCTCCCGACTGCAGGCAGCACAGGCGATCCGGAGGAGGAATGAACCGAGCTGCTGCTCTACGTGCATAAATGCTTTAGGGCCGGCGCCCCTGCCCGTGCTGACGTGACTGGGGCGCCGGCCCTAAAGCACTTGAGGACGCACAGCAGCAGCTGGGGCCTCGAGTGGGCCTGGGCGGGCCTCGAATGGGCCTGGGTGGGCCTGGGAGGAGGTGGTTCCGGCCCTAGTAAACACGGGTGCGGCACATCGGCAATGGGCGAGGCATGGGCGCACTAAAGGCTCGGCATGTATGTATGGCCGACGATCCAGGACACAAGTACTACCGGAGCAGGGGCCGCCGCCGGGCAGTGCCCCAGCGTAGAAGCAGAGTGCCGTCTAAACCAAGTTGCAGAAATCAGGGGCCGCGAAAGCCCTGGCGTGGGGCGCGGCCGCTCCATTTGCTGCGTTTGCGGCGCCTTCCCGAGGCACGCTAGAGCGCCTGCGACTAGCCGCGCGCGCCATGCACTAGGCGTGTCACCTACATAATGCGCCTCGTCGCGCGTGGCTGTGCAGCGCGGCGGGGTGCACGTGCCGTGCGCGGCCACGCGGCGACGCGGCCTCCCTCCCCCCGCAGCCCCCTGCGCCGCCCGCGATCGCGAGGAACGAGGACCCGGCGAGGACCCCCGCGGAAAGCGAGGGGCGAGCGAGGACCTGACGAGGGGCAGACGAGCGCTCGTCTGAGGAAACGAGGGGCCAGCGAGGGGTCAGCGAGCGAAATACGACACGAACACGAACGAGGAGTTCGTTTCCCGAGTGCGACCCACCGGCGACCCACCAGCCAAGTCCCTCTCCCAAAAACAGGGGGGCAAGCCCGCGCAGCTCAGTGGTTTGGGTGTGCGTGTGCGTGTGCGTGTGCGTGTGCGTGCGCGTGCGGGTGCACCTCAGTCTGCGTATGGGACGAAGGGGTTTGACCATTCCGATACTCCCGACTCCAGCACCACACACACACACCGTGGCTGCCCGGCTGGGCCTAGAGGGCTGAAACTGAGGCCGGATCAACTCACAGCCCTGTGTTGTGTTCGGGTCCGGGCTTCGCTGCTCGGCCGGGCCGGCCCGCACTCGCATCGCCCGCCTCCCCACGGCAGTACCGCACTCGGCTACCCCCAAACACCGGCTTACGCGCGCATATTCCCCACACACCCACACACCTGGTTCAGGGCCTCCCCCTCCCTCCTCCCCCCCCTACCTGGATCAGGGCCTCCCCCCTCCCCCCTATCCCCCTACCTGGATCAGGGCCTCCCCGCTCACCTCTTCCCCCTCCCCCCTACGCCCTACGCCCTCCCCCCTCCCCCCCACCCCCCTACCTGGATCAGGGCCTCTCCCAGGGCCTTGCCCTGACGGCCTGGGTCCATGACGTCCACCTGACAGGGGGCGGGTAAAAAGGGGGGTTAGGGGGGGGGATGACGTCATCAGGTCTGGCACTCCCACCCAGGATTAGCGGGCATACCAGGGCATGGGATCGACCGGAATACCGCCCATGCTTAACGCGATGCACTTGGATGAACCGTCCCCTCCCTGTCCGCCTTTCCTCCGCAAACCCGTCGCCCAAACTCCGATCCCCTCCCCCCCCACCTGCTCCACCACGTCCACCCTGCCCCGCTGTGTGCCGGGTGCGGCAACGAAGGTGTGGGTGGAGGGGTCGGCGGCGGGGGTGGCGGGGGTGAGGGGCACGCCGGGGGGCTGGGGGGGAGGAGGGGAGGGGTTGCGGCAGGGGGTGGGGGCCGGGGACACAGGGACGGGGTGCTTGGCGTCTGGGATGATGATGTTGCTATCCCCGCCTCTTCGGCTGCCCGCCTCTTCGGCTACCCTCGCCTACTGAACCCCCTCCACCCCCAGGACCCCCCTCACCCAGCGGTTGTCCGCCTCCGGCCGCCCCCCCGGTCCGGAGCCCTGCGGAGGGCCGATGGTGGCACCCGGCTCCCCGGCCGCCTCCGCCAGCGCTGAGCGCAGGTGCTGGAGGGGGGGGGCGTAGGGGTTATGGCAATGTGTGATCAATGTGCAACCAGGTCTGGCCCATCAGCCGGCAATGCGCCAGGGCAGGGCGTAGGGTTGGGGGGAAGAGGTGGGAATGAAGGGAGCACGGAGAGAACAGGGAGGGCCGAGGGCGAGAAACGGCCGGCGAAAGAGGGGGCCTCGAGAGCCCCGCAGGCAGTGGACACCCCCTCTCCCACCCCTTCTCACCTGCACCGAACGGGGCGGCGCGTCGGTATCGCCGCCGGAGGAGGTACCGTCAGCGGCGGCGGGGTTTGTGGTGGCGGCGTCTGGGCCGGCGGGCTCCTGGGTCACCTCCTGAGGGGCGGAGGGGCGGCAGGACCACGAGGAAGTAGGGTGGAGGCCCCCAGGGGCACCGGCGGAGGGGAGCTGTCTCCATATCTCGAGCTTCCCCCGAGCTTCCTGTGCAAGTCTGTAACCCTGTCCCCCACTGCCCGTCCCCCCCATCCCCTCCCCACCCCCGCCCCCGCCCCCGCCCCTGCCTCCTCCCCACCTGAAGTGCGCCCTTGAGCCGACCCGTGGCGTCTGGGGAGGGGGGGCGGGGGACGGGACGGAGAGGGGGAGAGAGGGTCGAAGGGAAGGCCCAGGCCCAGGCTCGGGTGCAGGCGCTCTGGGCCCTACCCCACGCCACGGGGAGCGAGACCCGACATCCTTGCGCGCGGCACCCACTCCGCCGCGCCGACTACCCACCCTCCAGGTTCCTGAGCTGCCGCTCCTCCGCCGCGTACTCGGGGGCCGCGGTGCCGGACATGGCGGCGGGAGCCGCGGTGGCGGGGGCGGGCGAGCGGAAGGGTGCGAGGACTGGGGAGAAAGTGCCGTTCGAGGGGCTGGGCGCGGAAGCGTCTAGCTGGAGTGCAGAGCTGAGATTTGGATTAGCGCAACGTGGGTGGGGAGAAAGGTCGGAAGTAACAGGCGAGAAGCAGGGCCCGCGCCGGGGAAGAGGCAGCGCGAAGAGGCAGCGCGCCCCATCCGGCGGCTGGGTCGCGGCCGTGACGAGGGCGCCGCTGCCGTGCCGTGGTGGCTCCGACAGTGGGCGCTGGCGCCCTCGCAGCAGCCCCAGCAGCAGCCCCCTGAGGCCCGCGAGGGGCGGAGCGCGCAGCTGCATATGCCGGGAAGCGCCTTGCAAGTTTGCAGCTCCAAACCCCAACTGGCAGCCCCCTCCCCTCCGAACCCCAACATCCCCTCACATCAACCTCACCCCGCTGCGGGCCCCCGCCCCCGCCCACTGACCCTCACTGACCCGGTCCGTTCCCGTCCCCACTAACCCGTCCGATGCCTCCCGTTTGCGTCCGCCTAGTAAGTAATAGAGGTATTAGAGTGGTCCGGCCCCTCTCGCCCCGCGCCTACGTCCCTCTTAGTGCGTTGTATGTCCGTGTATGCCCCCCTCCGGTACGCCTCTCATCTTGCACGTGCATACATGCCATCCCCCACGCAGCCCCCTCAAGCCCCAACCCCGCATGCCTACCCCACCCCTGCGACCAGCCCGCGCTCTTCCTCCATCTCTCTGCATCTGTACAGCGTCCCAGCCCGGGCCCAGCCCAGTGGGCCCGGCCGGGACCCGAGTGGGCCTCGGCTACCGCCGCCCCGTGCCGCCCAGGCGTCCCCCGGGCCCGATCGCAATGCTGTGGTGGCACCCCGCCGCCCCCGAGCCCGAGCCCCCCTCGTCCTCCTGGGGTCCCTCGTCGCCTGTGCAAGAGAGGGTGGCAGGCAGGGGGGTGGGGGGTAGAGGATTGTTAACGAGGGGGGGTTGGGGTGGGTGTGGGTGTGGGGCTGCAGGAGGAAGGGTCACAGGTTCCCCCGTTGCCCCTTCACCCTCGCCTCACCCCCCGTTTCCTTCCCGTTCGGCGGCCCCTAGGTGGGGCAGCAGCCCTCCTTGCCTCTTCCCCCCACGCCTTCCTCTCCTTTCCTCTGGAGCCTCTTGCCTCTCCCCCCACCCAGTCCTCAGGTCTGAGCTGCACCAGCCCTCCCTTCCCCTTCCTGCCGTCTCCCTCCTCTCTTCTTGCCTCTTCCCGCCCTCTCCCTCCCCTCCGCTCTATCCTCCCTTGCCTCCACCCTCCCACCCCCAAGCCCTCACCCTCGGGGATGTTGGGGTGCGACAGCAGCCCCCCCGTGTGCCCACTGCCGTACGAGATCGCCCCCGGGCTGGCCCCCGCCGCCTCCGACTCCGTGGCGGCCCCGTCGTCCGTGTCGGCGTCCAGGGCGTGGGGGAGGAGGGTGGACTGGCCCAGACGCATGGACCTGACAGGGGGGGGGGAGGGAGAGGGGGGGAGGTGGGAGTTGGCGTGCAGGCCACAATTCCCGATGCCTAGCCTGCCTCCGCAACCTTCTCTCCCTTCCTGCCAAACCCGTCACCCCTCCCCCGCCCCCCCCATGGCCGCCATGGTGCGATCCCAGTCTTCCCCCCCTCTCACAACCCACGTGCCACCACAATAAATGCCCCCCTTCCCTCATTCCCACGTCCCTTTCCCACGACCCCACCCCACCCCTCACCGCGCCATGGTGTATTCCCAGTCGCTGCCGTCCGGTGCCTCTGCCGCCGCCCCGCCCCTGCGCCCGCGGCCGTGGGCGGGGGCGGCCGCCACGGGCACCTGCGCGCCCCGGCTGGGGGAGGGCAGGCCGCCCGGCAGGGGCAGGGGCAGGGGGGCGCTGCCTGGGGAGCGGGGGCCGGAGCCCGCGCTGCCCTGGCGGCCGGAGGGCAGCAGCGGCTCGGACAGGCCTGGGGGTGTGGGTGGGGACAAGGGGGAGGGGGAGGATGTTTGAAGCTGATAAGCGGGAGAGCATCGAATCGTGAGTGGTGGGGGGGGGGGAGGGGGCACGCAGCTGCTGACGTTGGTCTGAAAGTTGTGTGCCCCGTCGCTGCTGGCGCTCTGAACCCCTGGCTTCGGAAGGCCCGCGTAAGCTTTGCCCTCACCTCCACCCCTGCTCCTCCCCTCCCACCAAGCTCCACCCCAGGGCTTGCCCTCCTCCGCCTACAAACCCCCCCCCCCAACCCTCCACCCAAGCGCACGCGCCTCTCACCCGCCTCCCCCTTGCCACCCCCCAACCCTGCGCCCGGTCCGCAGCCTCTCTCCTCCTCTGGACCCCCCAGCCCGCCCCGTCCGCTGCCTCACCCGCTTCCGTGTCGCCTGCCGCCCCCTTGGCCCTCCGCTTGCCGCCCTCGACCGCCGCCCCGCTGCCCTCCTCGCTCTCGCTGCCGCTGTCCCCCGACCCCTCCTCCTCCTCCTCTTCCTCCTCCTCCGGGCGGGGGAGGCAGATGCGGATGAGCTCGTTGTAGAGGGAGGTGCCTGGGGGTGCGGGGGAGCGGGTGACGGGGTTGTAGGGCTGGGGTGGGGGAGACGGTTGAGGCTGGGGTACGGACGAGAGAGGATGGGGCCAAGGCGGAGGTGTCGGCCATCGTAAAGCTCTCCGTGTGCTGGCGCCCATCCCGGCGGCTGCTCGCGAGACTCATTTCCTCCCCCCCCCCTGCACCCATGCTGCCCCTTGCTCTGGCCCCGGCCCTTGCCCCGCGTGGGCCCCCGGGAGGGGGGGGGGAAGAGAGAGGCAGCGAGAGGGGCAGGCGATGACCCAACCCGCACGCTCCGTCAGGGCCCGGAGCGCACCTGCGAACAGCACCGCGAAGCCCACCACCTGCGGAAGGGAACGGAGGGGAAAGGGGCAGGGAGGTGAGTACCAAATCGTCAACCCCCTTGGTTTCCTCCCTCCTCGGTGATACATTCCCTTCCCCCCTCCCCTCTCCTCCCCCTACCTGTAGGGGCAGGAAGCGCTCCCAGCCCAGGGCCATGCAGGCCAGCCAGATGAAGATCGTACGGCAGGCGTCGATGGTGGCACGTGCGGCGCCGCTCAGGGCCTGAGAGGATGGGGGAGGACGGGGAGAGGGGGGATAAGGAAGGAACAAGAGGGCGCCCTGGAAGAGTGGAGGAATGAGTGGAGAGGAACGCAGGAACCTGCACAGCACGTGAGGGGTGTACGGGTGGTGGTGGTGATGGTGGTGCCGTAACCGCCGTACGGCAAGGTGTGCACCGCACCTTAGTCACGCTGATGCCGAAGAAGTTGAAGAACCCGATGGACACGATGCCAACCGCCACAGCCGCCGCCAGCTGGCCGTTGGCGGCGATCTCGCGGAAGGCCTGCAGTCGGGAGAACGGCGGTTGCGAGATGGTCGTTGGGAAGTGGGGATCGGTGGTTGGGGATTATACCGTCCCTCGCCCCTTGGATGAGGTGGTTGGCCACACCCGTCCCGCCTTACCCCGCCCACACCCTCTAGAGGCCAGCTAGTGCTCTAGCAGGCCCCTCCCCCTTCCATCCCTCCCCTTACACACACACCCTCCCCCCACCTGCCCCGCCGAGTCCATGGGCCGCCCCTCCGGCCCCGTGTGGATGGCCGCCAGCAGCGGCAGCGCCAGGGCACATATGCCCGTGCCCCAGGCGCCCTCCAGCCCCACAGCCAGCAGCGTGGGCACACGGTACTGCGCCACGAACTTCTCCTCCAGGATAAACTGTTGGGGAAAGTAGGCAAGATTTAGGGTTTACAGGGATTAGTTACTGATCCTTCAGAATCAACTGTCGGGGGGAAAGGTTCGGGACTAGGGGCCACAAATTTCAACTCCAGAATGAACTGGGGTGGGGTGGATGGGTTTGTGGGAGGTCACTTCGCGTGCAGGGAGAGGCCAGGGGAGGGCAGCCGGAAGCTCCGCCGCCCCTGCCCCCACCTTCCTCAACTCAACTATCCCTGCACGCCTCCCTCTCCTCCCTCCATCCCCCCCCCCACCTGCAGCGCCGTGAATGCCTGTGCCGCCACCACGCACAGGTCCCCGAACAGGGGGGCGGAGGCGCCGTCCACGGCCTCAGCGCCCAGGAGCAGGCCCTGGGGGGGGGGAGCGAGGGTGAGCAAGGGGGGAGGCTGAGGAGGGGAGGCTGAGGAGGGGAGGCTGAGGAGGGGAGGCTTGGGGTGGTGGGAGGAGGGGCTCGAGGCAGACAGGGCAGGGGAGGTAGTGGCCCCGACGCCATCCCGCCAGCACTGTGCCAGGGGGACGCTCCAACGCGCCACCTGCCAACCCGCTTCCCGGTCCCGGTCTCCACAACCCCCCCCCCCTTCCCCCCACACCCCGACTCACCGCTAGCCGCCTCGCGCCCAGCACCAGCCCGCCCGCCGCCATCACTCCCGCCTCTCCCCCTCCCTCTCCACCACCGCCTCCATCTCCGCCTCCTCCGCTCGCGTGCCCCCCGTGCGCCGCCGCCGCCTGCAGCACCGAGGCCGCCCCGACCAGGGCCGCGCCCCCCGTGATGAGCGCCATGCCCAGCCAGTGGTGGATGAACAGGCGGCGGCGCAGGATGGTGACGGTGAAGAAGCCCGCGAAGAGAACCAGCGTGCCACGCAGCATCTGATAGGTGGAGGCGAAGCTGAGGGGGAGGGGGGAGGAGAGGGGAAGGAGGCAAGAGGGGGGGATGGAGGTGAGAGGGGGGAGGGGCGAAGAGGACCAGCGTGCCGCGGAGCAACTGGCAGGTGGAGGCGAAGCTGGGGGGGAGGGTAGTGGGGAGGAGGCATGGGGGCAAGAGGGGCTGGTAGGTGAGAGGGGGGAGGGAAAGGGGAGGCATGTCCCCTGGCATGTCCCCTGGCCCCCCTTGCCCTGTAACGCTCGCGTGACTTCCTCCCAATGGTACCCCAACGCATCCCCCCTGTACAGCATGGCGGCTCACGTGAAGTACAGCCCCAGATCCAGGAGCGTGGTGGCCGGACCGCGTCGCAGCAGGCGGGGATGGCCCCCCAACCACTATACGGTCCCCTAGCCCTGTACGGCCCCCGACCCCCTCCACGTGCCCCCCTGTACGGAATCTCACGTGTAGTACAGCCCGAGGTTAAGGAGCGTGGTCGCCACCGCGTCACAGCATGCGGGGATGGCGAAGGCCAGCACGCGCCGCGCGCGGAAGCCGGGGCCTGCCGCCGCCAGCTCCGCCCGGCGCTTGACGCGGCTCTTGGCGCCCGCGTAGCGCCACTCTCCGAAGAAGTGAGGCAACAAGCATAAGAGCTCACCAAAAAACATGAATCCAGACTGGCGGCAAGTGGGGGATTGAGTGGGAGGAGGGTGGGAGACAAGTGGGGGCATGTCCACGGCGTGGGGGCATGGGAAAATGGGCCGGCAAAACCGCGGGACCTTTCCCGGGACGAGAGCTGGCCTGCTGCGTTTGAGCAACGCAGCAGCTGCTATCGCGACCTGCCTGCACTGCCGGGTGGTTGAAGGTAAGGGGCTTGCCCTCGGGGGTGCGCCCCACGACGACCATGTCCTGCGGGCGGGGGGGGGGGGGAAGGCGGACGAGGAAGCGACGGGGCAGCATCATTAGGCCTCGGTCGGTATCCGTCGCTGGCCCAAGCGAGCAGCATATGCATATCTCTGCAAGACTGAGGAGCAGCGGGGGATAGGGGCGAGGCTGCGGGTGCCAACGCTTCCGGGGTGGGGGGGACATATGAGGGGTCCGGGCTGGCCATGGTGCCGAGGTGTCGGGCCTGGACCTAGCCGGTGCCTCGCCCGGCCCCCTGCAAGCGGACGTGTAGCACCTCTCCAGGCTCCCCCGCAAGCCCAGACGTGCAATGCGGGAGCTCCGCACGCTTGGAAGCGTGACTGGCGGACGTGGCCTCGTGCCGCTGAGGCCAGCGCGCATAGCTTCACGCTGAGAAGCCCCCCGACCCTTCCGCACTTGGAACTTTGTCGTCAGCGTGTTGATCGTGCCAAAGGCGAGCATCGCCATGGCGAGGAAGACCACGCGGAGCCCCATGCTGGCTGTTGGGCCGAGACAAGAGAGGCTCCCGGCCCAGTTTGAGCTCCTGACTTGCGCTTCGTAATCGTCTCGTGGTCTAAATGATAACGAGCAAGGAATCGTCTGAGTCTGCAAGGTTTTGGAGAAAAGGACTGAGCTTGTGCATTGCAAGAATGCACCACGCGAGCGAGCCCAATTGCACCACCGGTCTACTGTAGACATTACTGTTCATTCCAATCTAGCTAGTTGCACTGCTCGAGTCGGTGCACCAGAGCCGCTTGCACAGCGAGGCTGCGACGCTGGCTGCTTCAGCGTTCGCCGCGCGGGTCTTTGGACAGCGATCCCCTTATTTGCTGTCTAGGCTAGCCAACATGCGCTCCACCACCGCGCTCAGCAGCGCAAGCGCCGCGCAGTGCACATTGCGCGTCTCGCCTCTCGTGGGCCCGCTGCCCCCGGCGATGGCTCCCACGCCCTTCACCGCGGCCAGCACGACCCATCGCGGCCGGGCCTCGGCGCGCCTGCTCGCGTCGGCGTCGTCTCCATCCTCGGCATCCTCCACCCCGTCGGCGTGGCCGCGTGGCGTGGCTGCCCCGGCCCAAACCCCCGGCCCCGCCCCCCTCCGCCCCCGGGCGAGCCTCACGGCTGCTCTAGCGGCCGCTACGGCCCCCGCGCGCGGCCCTGTGGCGGTCCGCACCGCTGCGACGGCCGGCCCCGCCGCCCCCACGGCCCAGGGCACCGAGGTGAGACACACACCGTCTTGGGGCGCGGCCATGGGAAGGGCAAGGTCCTGAACTGGCCCCAAGATATACTCGACGGAGTACGACTTATCTCGGGGAGCTCAGAGCCGGCAAAGGGACCGAGGAGGCCCGTGCGCGGAGGGGACCGGCTTTGACTGCGTCCTGTTGGGCAGGCCAGAAACCACACACCAGAGGATGCGAGGCTACTGGGGGACCCGGGACCGGGCTGGGCTTTAGGAATCAGGGTTTATGGTTAAGGGGGCCTGAGATTCCTGCACTGACGAGCCAGCGTGCGGACCCCAGGTCAGACCCCAGGTCAGGACCTGGGGCCGCGCTAGGCTCGCGGCACGCCCCAGGGGACGCTCCAGGGGACGCCCCAGGGGACGCCCGTGACATGGGCAGGGGCAGGGGCAGCGGCTGCGGGAGGAGGGTGCGGGGATGAGGGCGGTTCCGCCGCCCCTGCCGGGCGTTGGATGAGGACGCCGCGGGGGAGGCGTCGGGGAGGGCCTTGGGGTAATTGCGCGCGGATGGGGGGTTCGCGGATGGGGGTGGTCACCGGTCGGTGGCGTAGCCCTCGGAGCTGGGGACATCGGGGCTAGCTGGGCCCTGGCGGCGGGACCGCCCAGAGGACGGACCGGTGGGGAGGAGGGCTGTGCGGTTCGGGGGGGGCGGGGCGGGGAGGGACGGGTCGAGGTCAGCAGGACCCGCTCAGCTGGGATGGAGTGGGGGGCCTGCTCCGCAGCCCCCTTGGTACCATGCACGGCTGCACAGAGTCGGGCTGAGGGGCCTGGAGGGTTCGGGCCCAAGCGAGGCCCAGGGACTCCCGGCACGTGCCGAGGCTTCCAGCAAGCTCTCTGTCCCCGCCTCCTTCCGCCATCCAACGCGCCAACCCCCCATCCCACCCACCCGCCTCCCTTCCTTTCCCCCCTCCAGGTGGACTTCGAGGCTGTGATCGGCATCGAGTGCCACGTGCAGCTGCTGACTGCCACCAAGGCCTTCTGCGCCTGCCCCAACCAGTTCGGGGCGGAGCCCAACACGCACGTGTGCCCCGTGTGCCTGGGGCACCCGGTGGGTGGGGGCTTGGGGGGGGGGGTTGGGGGAGGGGGAGGGAGAGGGAGAGGGGAGAGGGGAGGGAGAGGGGAGGGAGAGGGAGGAGAGGGGGAGGGAGAGGAGAGGGAGAGGAGAGGGGGGAGGGAGGAGAGGAGAGGGAGAGGAGAGGGAGAGGAGAGGGAGAGGAGAGGGAGAGGAGAGGGGGGGTGGGCGGAGGGTGGGCGGAGGGATTGGAGGACGAGCGGCAGGGGATTTTGAGGGCACTGCACACGCCTGCCCAGCGGCCAGGCGGCCCCGCGCCTTGCCACGCCGCCACCCCAGCACCCCGCCCTTCCCTCCCCTCCCCCTCCTCAGGGCACGCTGCCAGTCCCCAACGCCGAGGCCGTGACCCTGGCGGTGCGCGCGGGCCTGGCCCTGGGCTGTGACATCGCCCGCGCCTCCAAGTTTGACCGCAAGCAGTACTTCTACCCCGACCTGCCCAAGGTGTGGGGGTGGGGGGGGGGGGGGATAGGTGGGGACAGGTGGAGACAGGCTGTTGGGGGACCTGAAACGTGAATCAGATGGAGAATCCCATCCCGACCTGCCGTGATGGACGGGCTCCCGCTCCCGCTCTATTCCCTTCCCCCCCTGACAGGGCTACCAGATCAGCCAGTACGACGAGCCCATCTGCAGCGGGGGGCGGCTGGAGGCGGAGGTGGACGGAGTGCAGAAGAGGTGTGGGGGGGGGGGCGTGGGGGAAAAAGCGGACGGGCGGAGGGGCGGGTGCCGGGGTGTTCAGGGCTGCCCGTGTAGCGGCCGGGATACTTACACGCGGTGACTGGCCAGCCGGCCGTAGATACGCAACCGAAAGCCCGGGGAGTCCGAAGCCCGACCCATCTCGCCCATCCCGGTGCCGGGGCGTGCACGCGAGGGTCACCCTAAACCCTAAACCCTAAAGCCTGCACCCAGACGCACGGTTGAGGGGCAGCAGCGGCCATCTCTTTCCGCTTTATCGGGCTCGCAACATTACAAATAGGGTTAGCACACGGTTGAGGACATTCGGTCCCAAGCACGGTTGGGGCTGCCCAGCGTGCCTGCATGCACGGTAGCGCCTGCAGCTCAGGCCAAACACAACAGCCGAGTTGACCATGTCGCGGCCCAATGAGCATGGCACAATGGCGGGGCGCCCAGCACGAGCCTCCATCCCCCCCTTCCATCTCCCCTCCCTCTCCCCCACTCCCTCTTCCCCCCCCAGCTTCGGCATCATCCGTGCCCACCTGGAGGAGGACGCGGGCAAGATCGTGTATGCGGGGGCGGAGCGACTGAGCGGCGCGGACTACTCGCTGGTGGACTACAACCGGGCGGGTGGGAATGAGGGGGGTTGGGGGTTTTGGTGCGGTCGGCGCGGGGGGCGCGCGAACTACACGCTGGTGGGTACAGCCGGCGAGTAAGAGAAGGCGGGGCGCAGAGACTGTGCCTACGCTTTTGTGGAGGGTGCTGTCAGGGCAACGGCCGGCCGGCCGGTGGATGCGTGCAGTCAGCATGCGGTGTAGCCATCGCCCTTCCCACGTCCCCCCCTCTGGAGGGGGTAAGGCAGGCAGGCACACAGCTGAGCCGAAAAAGGGTGGGAATAAGGCTGAATGGGAACTGTCTGCCGGCTGCTGTCGGCTGGTTCTGCAGGCACAATGACCAAGCGTAGGAGGGAGCTTAGCCTTCTCCGCACTTTAAAATGACACGAACCCCAAACCCCCAGGCGTGCCGCTGCTGGAGATTGTGTCGGAGCCCGACATGCGATCGGGTCGTGACGCGGCGGCGTACGGCGAGGAGCTGCGGCGCGTGCTGCGCACGTGCGGCGTCACGGACGGCAACATGTCGGAGGGCAGCATGCGGTGCGTGCGGTGTGCGCTGGCGGGAGGCCGGGAGGAGCCTTGGGGGTTGGAGGAGGTGGCACGCATGTTGATGGGGGGAGGGGGAGTGTTTGTATAGAGCGCCCTGCCGCCCATGGAGAGGGAGTGGGAGCAGCTGACGGGCTGTTGGGGGTGCCTGGGACTGGGCGCGATGGCCGTGGGCTGGACTGGGCGCCGTCAGCCCTCCAGTCCATCCAGTCCCTCCCATTCCCTTGACACCCCACCCTGACCCCGCCCCATCCCCAATGCCCCCACCCCACACAGTGTGGACGTGAACGTGTCGGTCCGCCCCCGCGGCTCGCCCGTGTACGGCACGCGCGTGGAGATCAAGAACATGAACTCGTTCTCCAACATGCAGAAGGCAATCGACTTCGAGATCGACCGCCAGGTGCGTGAAGCGATCGCGTGCCGTACTCGTACGGCTGTCGTACACTGTGGATAGATGCAACCCCGCCCTGGCCCCGGCCTGCCCAACCTGCCCCGCCCGCGGCTGCCCTTCTCCCCGCCCACCCCTGTCAGGTCGCCCTGATAAAGGCCGGCCGGGGGAGTGAGATCGTGATGGAGACGCGGCTGTGGGACGAGATCAAGCTGGTGACTAAGACCATGCGGAAGAAGGAGGGCCTGGCGGACTACAGGTGACAGGGGGGGAGGGGGAGGGGGGCAAGGGGAATGGGAGGGGAGGGGACGGGGAGGGGAGGGGAGGGGAGGGGAGGGGAGGGGAGGGGAGGGGAGGGGAGGGGAGGGGAGGGGAGGGGAGGGGAGGGGAGGGGAGGGGAGGGGAGGGGAGGGGGGGAGGCGGGCTCAGCAAGGGCTCCATGGAGAGGGGGAGAACACTGGGAGGGAGAGCGGGTTCATGGCGCCGAAGCAACTGGACCAGATGCTTGCTGTGTGAAGCTCGGGCGTGTCCACCCACTCCACGCTGTCCCTCCCTCCGCCTCTCGCCCTCCCCCCCCCCGCCAGGTACTTCCCAGAGCCCGACCTGCCCCCCCTGCAGGTGACGGACGAGTTCATTGAGCAGGTCAAGGTGAGGGGTGGGCGGGGAAGGGCGGGCAGAGGGGGGGAGAGTGAAGGAAAAGGCAGGATAGGCGACCGGGCCAGGGGGCGACGCGGCGAAGGTGAGGGGGGCAAAGTGAGGGGCTCAGGAGGGGTTTGCGCATGGGGAATGGCGATAGATAGACGACTGGCAAAAAAGACGAAAGGCGATGGTGGGTCCCGAGGGGTCGGGGACGAGAAAGGACTTCCGAAGGACGGGATCCTAAGTCCAATCTTGTAGATCACCTCTCTTCCCCACCCCCCACCCCCCCAACCCCGACCCCAGGCCTCCATGCCGGAGCTCCCCGCCGCCAAGCGCGCCCGCTACCTGTCGTACGGCCTGACTAAGGGTGACGTGGCGGTGCTGACGGAGGAGACCGCCACGTCGGCGCTTTACGACGCTGTACTGGCCCTGGGCGCGCCCACCAAGCAGGCCGCCAACTGGATCCAGGGTGACGTCATGGCGTACTGCAAGGTATGGCAACGCTCCAGCCGACGTGCTCGCCCTCCTCCCCAATCCCCCCTACCTTCCCGTCAGCTCTCCCTCCCAACCCCTACCTTCCCCTCCCAACCCCTACCTTCCCCTCCCAACCCCTACCTTCCCCTCCCAACCCCTAATTCCCTTGTCCCTCCGCCCCCTCCCACCTTCCCCCCCCCCCCCTGTCAGGAGGCCAAGATCGGCATGGACGCGCTCCAGATCTCACCCGCCGCCCTGGCCGAGATGATCTCGCTGATCGAGGGCGGCACCATCAGCGGCAAGATCGCCAAGGACGTACTGCCGGATCTGCTGCAGGGCAAGGGGAACAAGGGTGAGAGGAGGGACGGTTGATTTTGGGTCAGGAGTGGAGGATTTGGCGGAGGGGAGGCACGTGGGAGGGGGAGAAGTAGGTTGAGGCAAGGGGAACAAGAGTGAGAGGGATGGGGGGAGGAGGGGCGAAGAGCAGAGCGGATTGCCTGAGGCTCATTCATATGGACGATGGGACCAGGACGGAGAGGCGAGGAGCCAGGGAGGGAGGGAGAGGAGGAGGATGGGACGTTTGGGCTGTCTCCCACCTGCCGTGACCCTGCCTTACCCCCCAACCCCCCCCCCCCATCCACCCTCCCAGGCGTCAAGTCCTACATCGAGTCCCGTGGTTTACTCATGATCAGCGATGAGGGGGCGGTGGCTGCCATGATAGAGAAGGTGCTGCAGGCCAACCCCAAGCAGCTGGAGGTGGGGGAGGGTGTGTGTGAGGGGCTGCTCGTGTGAGCCAGGGATTCTCAGGCGCGGTGATTAGCCGGCCGGCCTTAGATGCGGAACCGAGGCCCGAGTTCGAAGCCCGACCCGTCTCACCCAAGCGTTTTGTGTGATGTGTTGCGGTGTTTGGGGCTGCTCGCCAAGACGAAGCCGCTCGAGGCGGGGGGGGGGGAGGGATGGCGGGGGGATGGCGTGCCGGTAGCAGCGGAGGAGGGGTGGGTAAGGGCAGGGAGGTGGCCTGCCCTTGGCGTGCGCTCTTCCGATCTCCATCCCCTCACGCACTTCCCACCCTCCCCTCCCCCCTCCCCCTCCCCCTCCAGGAGTACCGGGGCGGCAAGACCAAGCTGCAGGGCTTTTTCGAGGGGTGGGTGGGGGGCGGGGAGGGGGGATGCAGGGGGGCGGAACGGCGTGGGGGACAGCGGATAGGGGTCGGGAGCTCGGGACGGCGCGGTCACGCTGGGGTGGGCAGCATGGCAGCGGTCCCCGGGGGCGAGGGGTTGCTGTGGCGCAAACACGAGCCCCAGCTGAACCGCACGACGTAAGCCGCCATCTCGTCAGTCCCACCACCCTGATGCTCCACCCGCCTCACCACCCCCACCACCCACCCGCCCCCCCCCCCCAGGCAAGTGATGAAGGAGTCCAAGGGCCGCGTCAACCCGGGGCTCATGAAGGAGGTGCTGCTGCGCATGCTCAAGGGAGAGTGAGGGACGTACGGTGTACGGTATTCGCCTCAGGGAGGCACCGTACGGTACGGTACGGTACGGTGCGGTGCGGTACTCGCGGAGGTGCGGTACTCAGGGAGCACGTGCGGGAGTGAGGGTGCTGTTCATGCGCAAGCTCGAGGGCACGTGAAGGAGGCAGCACTGCGTGAGCACGAGGATGGGGTGGAGGACGTGCTGAGAGGGAATCTCCAGGGGAAGTGAGGGGGCAAGGAGGAAGGGTGTGGGCGGAGCGGACTGGGAGCATGTGCTGAAGGGTGGTGGCGGAAGGGGAGGCTGGGGGTGGGGCGGAGTGGGCGCTTGGGTAAATGCAGTTTTCGGTGCTGTGGCCGGTCCTTGAGGGGGCGGGAGCGCGGAACCTAAACCTTGAGAGCGACGGTGGGTGTGCCCGGGGGAAGCGCGCTGCCCCACTTTTGGCAGGCCTTGCTTTGCGCCGGGGTGTGCGGGTCGCCGTACCTGCTTGGGCGGACAGTGAGGGGCTCAGCTGCGCTCTTTCCGTTTGGACCTGGCTCGGGCGCTGGCGCCCAGGGGAGGCGCAAACATGCGAGGGGACGAGGTTACGCGATAAGCAAGGCCACCAAAGTGCAATCCAAGGCATTACATCTCTGGCGATGTACCATCCGCAAGAGGGGAGAGGGGCTCCGAAGGGCTCGTCTGGTGACGTCTGGGCTGTGTCATCTCATCGAGGGTCTCGGCGCGCTCTTGTGCAGGGAGACAATGCACAACGGCAGGGGTTGAGGCCGCCTGAATGGCAGGGGGGGAGGCTGTGTGTGTGGTGGGGGCTGTGCGCGCCTGGGGTTGGGGTGGGCTCCGTCGCTTTGGGCGGAAACGAGCAGCTGCAGTGAGGCGAGGCGTCGTGGTGCGCCGAGCCGTGACGCACATAGCTTTACACCGCAATGACCTCCGGACGTACCTGGGCCACGTCCGCCCGTTCCGCCGCCCGCTCCTAAGCTACCTGGGTACCGTGAATGTGGTGACCGCGCACGTACACTGGCAATCCGCGAAGAACTTCCCCGTCGCTTCCTCTCGTTCCGCCGCCCGCCCCTACGCGGGCAGCTCGCCCCGACCTGCCTGGCCCCTGGGGCCAAGGGGCCCACGCGCTTCGCAAGCTCATCTACATTTGTGCAGCGGTCTCATCCTGGTGCTTCCCTTGATGATTACACTTTTCCTTGCCCTGATGCTTCCCCCCCAGCTCGCCCCCGGCCTGCATGGCGTCTTGGGCCCCGGGGTACACTCGCTTCACACATGCAAACGTGCAGCCCCCTCCATTATCTTCTTCGCCTCCACAGCCACCTCTTCAGCCCACGGCCGTAGCCCCTCCACCCTGTCCTCCACCCTGTACCTCTCAGCCAGCCAGCCAGCTCCAACTGCCTTCAACGCCTCAAGCCTGCCTCGATCGCTTACGCCCCCCCCTCCCCACCGCCGCCCTCGCCTGCGCCCCACGCATGTATAGAGCGCGTGCACGCCCGCCCCCGAGCCAGGCGCCGCCTCGCTACCTTCCGCCCTAAGCCCCCCCTCCCGGCCTTGCTTTTCGCGTAACCTCGTCCCCGTTTCCCACTTCCCCCCTCCGGGAGAAGCGACGCCGTCGCGGCTCGCCCGCCCCAGCCCCCATTCCGCCGCCGTCGGTTCCGCCTTCGCCGCCACCTTCAGGGGCTCGACAACAAGCCGTCGGAAGGCCTGCCGCTCCTGGAGACCAGGCAGGAACGTCTCGTACACCGTGATGAGATCATCTGCGGTACATGTACGGCAGCGGTAAAAGCAGGTGAGGGAGATGGAGGGCGGGGGGGGGGGTCGCCATGTATCCCTCCCAAGTGCCTCCCCAGTAACCGCGCCGCACTTGCCCGGTCGCCCTCTCGCTTAGCGCACACGCCACGCGCAGCACGGCACAGCATGGCACGCATAGCACAGCACGGCGCGCTGCTCACCCGTGCCCGGCTCTCGCATCATAGCCACCAGCTCCTCCCGTGCCCGCTCGCCCGCCTCGCCCTCCTCGCCCTCCTGCGCGAGTAGGGCCGACAGCCGGCACAGGCGCAGGGGCCACTGCGCCTCCCCCGGGGCCTCCGCGGCCTCGGCCTCGGCCGCCTCCAGCACCGCTAGAATCTGTAGGGTGAATTGAGAAGGTACGTAGCAATGGGTTAACTTCCTTATGGTCAGATGGGAACTGTTTCATCACAATCAGGTCCGGTGACACCCTCGGCCGCTTCCAGGGTAGGAGTTGCGTACCCATGGGTTAACTCGGTAACTTCGCAGGGGTCAGAAACGCGGGTGCCGGGGCCCGCACCGGGATCTCACCCGCTTCCGAACGACCCCATACGCCCCTACCCCCTACACCCAGCGCCCCTACCGTCTCATAATCCCGCTCGTCCACCGACGGCAGGAAATCCACGGGATTATCTGGATCCCGATCTGGATCCGGCTGCGCCGCCAGCGCCGCCAGCTTGAGCCCCAGGGGCAGGCGCGCGGGCAGTTGGGGCATCACCTTAGTCAGCACGTCCTTGACGCGTGGCTGGGGGCGGTGGGGGTGGGGGCGTGGGGTGCGGGTGGGGGCGGGGTTCGTGTGTGAGGGGAGACAAGGGCGAGGCAGTCTGACAGGGAAAGCCGGCATGGGATCCTAGGCGAATCCCATGCCGTACCGCACCCACCAGCCCGCAACCTGCTCCCGGGCCCAAGCCAGGCCCAGCCCAGGCCCGACCCCGGGCCCCAGCGGGGCCCACCTTGTCAAGGCAGGGGAAGATCGCCTCCAGCGCTCCCCATTGTCGACACAGCTCCAGCGCAGCGGCGAAGCGGGGGCTGCCCGGCTCTTGCTCGTCCTCCCCGCCCCGGCTGTCCACGGCTTTGCGGCGCTTGCTGACGTCGGCTGAGTTCGAGATCCAGGGTTCTGGATCCAGAGCGGCGATCTTACTAAGCTCGCGGAGCAGGCGCTGCGCTCCCACGCCGGAGCCTGGGCGGGTGGGGGTGGGAGGCGGGAGGCGGTACCGGGGGAGGATGCAGGGGTGGGTAGTTGAGCCTGCAGCGAGCAACGTGGAATACTTTCGTGCGTTTGCGCGTCTGCGGGGGCCCGAGTCCGCCCACCACACCCTTCAGCCTTCCGCCTCCGTCCTTCAGCCTCTGCCGCTGCTCTTTTCCCCCCCCCCCTGCCGCGCATCCCCCCGCACCTGGCCTGCAGAGGCGCGAGGCCCTGCACAGGGCGCCCTCTGTGTCGGGGTCCCCCACCCCCAGGCCCAGGCCCACACAGAACCGCGCGGCGCGGAGCACACGGACGGGGTCGGCCTGGCAGCGGAGGGCAGAGCGGGGGGTTGGGCCCAGCTGGTCAGGCCCAGGCCCAGGCCCAGGCCCAGGCCCAGGGTCCGGTTCCCTCCTTCTCGACACTGCACCCGACCCTTCCCCCTACCTCCACGCTGGTCTTGAGCCCCAGGCGCCGTGCGTCCGCCGGCAGCTTCAGCAGCCGCTGGGCCAGATCCGCCACCCCCCCCACGTAGTCCCGCACCACCCCCCGGGGCTGCAGCCGGCGTATGGGCGCCAGGCGCTTGGCCTCGGATCCGGATCCGGGCCTGGCCTCGGATCCCGATCCGGATCCGGATCTGGATGTGGGGCCGGAGCCGGGCCGGGGGTTGGCCGGGGGCGCCTCCAGGGGCAGGGGCTGGGGCAGGGCCCCGGGGGTGCAGGCGAAGTCGGGCAGGTGGGGGTCGAAGAGGAGGGCGTTCAAGGTGAAGTCACGGGTGGCTGAGGGGGGATCAGCGAGGGCAAAACGAAATCGGGCTGAAACAGGGCTGATGTTCTTGCAGGAGCGGCCGACAGGGAAGGGGAAGGGAACGGAGAGTCAGGCGCGGGGATGCATACCGGTATCCAGGAGAGGCGGCTGCGGTTGGCGCACATTGCCTTCCGCGTCCGGAGCGGGTTACTGTTTGTCATGCCCCGGCCCCTACGCACCCGCGTCTCGCCACTCGGCCTCCTCCCGCTGCCCCTCGCCGCCCGCGGCCCCGGGCCCGCCGGCCCGGGCCCCGCCGGGCCTGGCCTGGGCCCCGGCCCCTGGCCCGCCCGGCCCGCTCCGCAGTGTGGTCAGCTCCAGCGCCTGCCCCCCGACCGTCAGCACACAGGTGTGGGTGCCGATCGCCCGGAGGGCCTCGGAGCCAAACACGTCCACCATCTGGAGGGGACAGGGGGCATGGGCGGGAGGATGAGGGAGAGGGGCAAGCGGGTGAGTGTTTGGCAGCCTGTGTGGATGGGGGTGGATGCAGACGTCGGTAGGCATGTAGCATTTGGTGGGCGCAGAACGACGGCGGGTGACGAGCACGTTGCGTCTGGGCGCCGCCGCGGCGCGTGCGGTAGAACTGTACGGACACGTGTACGGCATGTTACCAACCACGTGCCTCCCCACGTGCACCCCATCGTGTGGGCCCCAACTGCCGGTCTGGACATACCCTCCCCAAGCGCAGGCCACGTCATCCCTCGCAGCTTCGAACTCGCCCTTGTCTTCCCCTCCGCTTCCCGTCCGCTTCGCCTCCTCGCCGGCCCCTTCCTTGCATTCCCCTTCCCCACCTGCTGCGGCGTTGCGCTGGTGACAATGTCGATGTCCGCCGAGGGCCTGCCCAGGAACTGGTCCCGCACCCAGCCGCCCGCGAACAGGGCGGAGTGGCCGTGGGAGCGGAGCCTGGGGCCGTGAGGGGGGGGAGGTGGCAAGGCAAGGAGTGTAGCTTATGCTGACGCTGGGCGCTGACCCCCATCCCCATCTGGGTGGGTGGAGACAGCAAGGGTGTGGCTTTGGGGCGTGGATTTAAGATGGTCTCGATCCAGCCCCGACCTTGGGACCCGGGCAACGCACCTCAAAATCCGCATCCCCCTGCATACCCGGTCACCCCACCTCGCCCCGCGGGAGCTTTCGCTCAGGACTTCGGTGCGCTTCGGGCTCGCTGGCTGCCGCCATACCATCTGGGCTCTCCAGTCGCCAACTCTTCAAAGCCCCCACCCCGCATCCAACCACCTACCTGCCCACCACCCTCAGGGCCACCTCCAGGCAGTCCTGCAGCTGCCTGCTGCGGCTCTGGTGCAGCGGGGGCAGCTCGTACAGAGCCAACTCAAAGTCAAACGGTTTCTGGCCCAGGCGACGGACCTCAAGAGGCGCAGGGCCGCCGTGTCGGCTGTGGCTGGCGGCGGCAGGGGTGGCGGGTGCGGACGCGCTGGGGCTCGTGCGGGGGCCCCTGGCAGCGGTTGCGGGCACGTTGGGGCTCGTGCGGGGGCCAGGGGGAGGGGGAGGGGGAGCAGAACTCGTGCGGGGGCCGGGTCGTGGCGGGGCGGTGTTGGGGGCTGTGGACGAGGGCGCAGGCGCGTTGGGGCGGGTGCCGGGTTGGTGTTGCCGAGTAGTGTTGGCGCCCCTCAGGGTTGTAGAGGGCCGGGCGCGCTCGGAGGCGGCAGACGCCAGAGTGCGGGCGTGGATGGGCGAGGGCCCGACTGAAGGGATGCCCGGAAGAGGTGTGGGGGATGCCGGCATGGATGGGCAGGATGGCGCCAAGGCCGACAGCCAGGCAGCTCGCGATTCATGTCGCTGGGCCGAGACGATGTAGTCACTGTCAGCAGCCCGCTCGCGCGCTGTGGCGTCGCTGCTGCAGGCGCAGCCAAAATTGAGCTCGCGAGTAGCAGAGCCCAACGCCTGCACCGCCCGCAGAGCTGCTGCAAGAGACGGTGCGCGGGTTGCTACTTGAAGCATTGTAATCCTCGATCCATGCGGCAGCTGCGCTTCGGTCGCGGGGATGTGCGCGTGCAGGGAATCGCAGCTGTCGGACTGCAGCGCTACTGTCGGTTTCCAATAATTGGTAATTGGAAATGCGGGCAAGACCGTGTGAGCTGGCGTGCGGTGATCGCTTGGGGCCGATGGGGCCTTCATGGGCCTTCTGCCGCTTCTGGGCTGATGGGTTGAGGGCAGCTGATGGCAACACGGGCGGGGCTAAACGGCCCTGGAGAGCAGGGTGTTACGAAGAGTGAGGTGGAGGGGAGGGGAGGGTCAGGAGGGCGGGCGGAAGCGCGGGGCAACGGGTATGGGCGGGGAACCCTAAGTGGCACGCTGGCGGGCTGTTGCGGCCACCATACCGGGCACCAAGCTCGGCAATACACGAATTACACGACTCCAACAATGTAGCAACGGAGCGACGGGCAGCGTTCGCAAGGTAGGGAGGCTGTGGAGATGAGTGTCCGTCATGGACAGGGAGGCAGGGGTGTTACATGAGGGGATTGCCCAAGCAAGCTCAACGGCGGTTGAGCTTGTTCGGGGGGGCAGGTGCAGAGCGCTGCGTGTGGGCCATGTGCTCCGGCACGTGGGGTTGGTAAGTTGGTAGGGTTGCTGTCCGCCGACTCAGTCCCCGGCTCTTCGTCCCCGGCTCTGGGGGGCCGTCTTGCCTTCCTTTGCCCCCCACCCTCGGCCCTCGTGCGTGCGGCCCCAGTCCGTCAGAGCCTGACCTCCAGCGCCGGAGTGCCTGAGATGGTAGCGGTGATCCGCCGCCCCGTACCCCCTTGACCCCGTATCCCCGTACCCCTGCACCCTCTCACAAGATCGCTATCGGCCCCAACACACGCATGAGCCCGCCCCGCACCCCCGCACCTCGTGCTCTCACACCGCTCCCACGGCGGGGTTGCGTCCGCCCAAGTTTACAGGCGCCAACGCACACTCCCCTTCCTCTCCTCCCAACCCCTCCGCCTTGCGCCCCCGGGCCCCCTCCTACTCGCGCCGCGCGCCGCCCGTTGCTCCTCCAGCCTCGGCCCGGGCCCCGCCCGCCGCGCCCGGCCCCGCCGCCGGCCGCAGCCCCGCCGCCACCACTGCCGCCGATGCCCCGTGCAGCGTGTACACCCCCACCAGGCAGGAGGCCCGCTCAAAGACCTGACGCAAGGGGGGGCGGCGGGGACAGGCGGGGGCGGGGGTAAGGAAGGGCAGCATCAGGATTCCGGGTGCGACGAGGGGTCCATTCCGGGTGGGGGGGCAATTCGCGGCAGCAGGTGCGGGGGAGGCCCGCTCGAACACCTGATTCATGGGGCGGGGGGGCAAAGGCGGGGTATGAAAGGGCAGCCGGCAGCAACAACAGGCAGGTAGAGGAGGGTTCACGGCATGGTCATATAGCGCTAATCACCCCGGGGGAACACCGGTGAGAGGAGGGTGGGTTGTAAGCGGCAGGGGCGGGGAACAGGGGCCGGGGACGTGCTTCCAACTGCATGGCTGGCCTGGGCTGGGCCCAGATGCCACCAAGGCACAGTACGAAAACCGTGTCGCTCCCCCGGCTTGTCGCTCCACCCGATCGGGGTGGAGCGCACCCCACCAACCTGGGGCTTATGACTGACCACGATGAACTGAGCAGCCGCGGCAGCCGCCGCGCCCTCCTCCGCCTCCCCGCCGGCGGCGGTTGACGGTTGACCGTTGCCCCGTGGCGGTTGGCGGTTGACGGTTGAGGCGGTTAGCAGGTAGTCCGCAACGCGCGCCGCTGCGGCTGTGTCGAGTGCTGCGTCAATCTCATCGAAGAAGTAGAATGGGGAGGGGGCCACGGCCTATGGGGGGGGGGATTTGGGGGATTGGGGGGTTGGGGGGTTGGGGGCTTCAGGCTTGGTGCTTGGTGAGGCAGCAGGCTAGTTTGGCGAGCGCGCCAGTGTGGTGCCCCGCACCCCCACCTCGCCGTCCCAGCATCCCAAGACCCGCCCCCCACCCCCACCCCCACCCCCACCCCCGCCCCCGCTCCTGCCAAACTCCGGGGTTTGGACACCCAGACACACACGTCTTCCCCCCATCCCCCGCCGACTCCCCGCCCCCTCTCCCCACCTGCAGCGCCAGGCTCAGGGCCAGGGCCGCCAGCGCCTGCTGCCCACCGCTGAGGTTTTGACACCCATACACACACGTTTTCCCCCCTTTCCCCCCCTTTTCCCCCCGCCCCCCACCTGCAGCGCCAGGCTCAGGGCCAGGGCCGCCAGCGCCTGCTGCCCCCCGCTGAGGTTCCAACACCCATACACACACGTTTTCCCCCCGTTCCCCCCCCGCCCCCCACCTGCAGCGCCAGGCTCAGGGCCAGGGCCGCCAGCGCCTGCTGCCCCCCGCTGAGGTTCCAACACCCATACACACACGTCTTCCCCCCTTTCCCCCCCGCCCCCCACCTGCAGCGCCAGGCTCAGGGCCAGGGCCGCCAGCGCCTGCTGCCCCCCGCTGAGGTTCCAACACCCATACACACACGTCTTCCCCCCGTTCCCCCCCGCCCCCCACCTGCAGCGCCAGGCTCAGGGCTAGGGCCGCCAGCGCCTGCTGCCCACCGCTGAGGTTTTGACACCCATACACACACGTCTTCCCCCTTTCCCCCCCGCCCCCCACCTGCAGCGCCAGGCTCAGGGCCAGGGCCGCCAGCGCCTGCTGCCCACCGCTGAGGTTTTGACACCCATACACACACGTCTTCCCCCCGTTCCCCCCCGCCCCCCACCTGCAGCGCCAGGCTCAGGGCCAGGGCCGCCAGCGCCTGCTGCCCCCCGCTGAGGTTCCAACACCCATACACACACGTCTTCCCCCCTTTCCCCCCCGCCCCCCACCTGCAGCGCCAGGCTCAGGGCCAGGGCCGCCAGCGCCTGCTGCCCCCCGCTGAGGTTCCAACACCCATACACACACGTCTTCCCCCCTTTCCCCCCCGCCCCCCACCTGCAGCGCCAGGCTCAGGGCCAGGGCCGCCAGCGCCTGCTGCCCACCGCTGAGGGCCGCGAAGGGGCGCCAGCGGTGCGCGTCGGGCCTGGCGGTGGGGGAAGGGGGGAGGTCGGGGGGCGCGTGGGAACAGGGGGGCGCCAGGGGATGGGCTCAGCGGCTGACTGAAAGGCGGAGGAGTGCCATGGAGTGAAGAGCGCGTAACGCCTGCCGTACCAGTACCGCAGTGCTGCCGAACGTACGGCCGACCACTCACCGCACTTCCAGCGTGATGCCGTGCATGAACAGCAGCGCGCGGTCGGGCGTGTACGACAGCGCCGCGTCGCCCGTACCGCCCGTGAGGGTGCCGTACACGCGGCCCAGGTGGCGGTTGGCGGCGGCCAGGGCCGTACTCAGCGTGCCGTACCTGAGGGCACGTGGTGTGGGGGGGGTTGGCGGGGGTCCAGGTGGAAGGGCAGGCGGAATGGGGAGTCAGGGCCCGTAGCTCGGGTCACTCGGCCATCCGCCATCACCCGCCGTACAGTGCCGTACGTACCTCTCCGCCGCCGCCGCCTCCCGCGCCGCCGCCGCCGCCGCCAGCTGCTGGTCCAGTGCGGCGGTGGCGGCGGCCAGTGCCGCCAGCGAGGCAGCCAGGGCGGCGTCCTCCTGTGGGGGTGTGGGGGGGTGCGCATGTGGGGGCGTGAGGCGGAGTTAGGAAGCTATCATCCGACGGGTTTCTCCAAGTAAGGGGCCTGCCCAAGTGTGCACCGGTGAGGCCCAAGGCACACGGGTTAGGACGAGACCCCGCCAGGGCCTCCCGCAGTGCGTGAGAGCCTGCGGAGCCCCACCCACCCCAACGCACCTGCACCGCCCCCGGCTCCAGCCTCAGCGCCGCCGCCGCCAGCCGCCGCCCCTCCGCGGCCACCGCCTCGCCCTCCTCCGCCAGCGCCTCCGCCTCCTCCCGCCCCCGCTCCCCCTGCTCCCCTTGCGCTCCCGCCGCCGCCCCCTTCTCCCGTCTCGCCCCCTTGCCCCCAGCGGCCGCCTCCCGACGGCCCCGCCGGGCTGCATGGCCGCTGGTGGTTTCTGGCCCCGAAAGCCTTTTTCTTGCAGCCGTGGAGGTTCCCTTCCCCTTATTCCGTTTGCTGGGAGCTGGCTGCTCAAAATCGTCCTCTGAGTCTGAACCGGGCAGACCAGGACTACCGCCTGGAGAGCCGGAGTCGTCAGCGTCGTCAGCGTCGGAGGCGGAGGCGGAGCCGGCGGAGGCAGAGCTGGCGGAGGCGGCCGTCTCGCCGTCGGAGCTGGCGGCGCTGCTGCCGTCGCCGTCGACCGCCTCCGCCGCCTGCGGCTCGCCGCCGCCGTCCTCCTCCTCCTCCTCATTTACATCGCTGGAAACGAGAGCCTGACGCCGCTGCCGCTGTCGTGAGCCCCGCTGGCGCCGTGCGGCGGCGCCGCCAGCCCCCGCGGCGTCCGACGGCGGCCCATCGGCTGCCGCCGCCGCCGCGGCCTCGCCCGGCGGCGCCGCTGCCTCCGCCTCCGCCAGCTCGGCCTTGAGCTGCGTCACCAGCGCGGCAGCCTCCGCCACCGCTGCCGCCGCCGCCGCCGCGGCTGCCTCCGCCGACGCTAGCGCTTCCTCGGCGGCCTTGAGCCGGCCGCTGGCGCTCTGTGTGTGTACGCCATGCATCAGCACGCAAAGGAAGGAGCGTTAGCAGCCATTGTGCTGAGGGTAGGGGCAAGCCGCAGCCCCTCACCACGCACCGCCACGGCCGGGTCCCCTTCAACGGCCAACCGCTACCGGTATTACCGACCGCCACATGCATGAGTCACGCACCTGCAGGTCCCTGGCCGCCACCCTCGCGAGGCCCTTCGCCTCCCGCTCCGCCGCCGCCGCCGCGCCGTCGGCAGCCGCCGCCGCCTCAACCTGCGTACGGGGAACGGGCGTTAAGGCTCTGCACGGTATGGCTCTGATACGAAGCTGAACGCAAAGAGTAGAAGGGTAATAGCGCCCACGCCCAGGAGCCCCCACTTGGAGGAAAGCCCACACCGCAGGGCCCAGAACGATACTGTGTCATGAGTAATGACTCCCACGCACTCGATTGACACTTGGCACCACATTGCAGGGCCCAGATCCAGATCCAGATCCAGACCCTGTACGGTAAGGAACAGGGCAGGGGACCCACCTGCTCCCCCACCACTGCGGCCGCCTCCGCCGCCGAGCGCTGCTCCGCCTCCGCGGCCTCCTGCCGCTCCGCCGCCGCCGCCGCCGCGCGCTGGGCCGCCGCCGCCGCCGCGTCCGCCCGCCGGCTCTTGGTCGCCGCCGCCTCGGCCTCCGCCCGGGTCTGCACAGGTGGTGCACAGGCAAGGCGGTGTGGGGCAGCTACTAGCCAGGACCGCCTACGCTACCGACGAGATGCGAAAGAGTCACACACAGCAGTCCCGTCTTGGCCTTTACTGAGCCACCATATCCGGCGGGCATCAGCAGGCATCGACCATACCTTGGCCATTTTCGCCGCCGCCGCCCTCAGCCGGTCCCGCGCCGCTACGGCCGCCGCCGCCGCCGCCCGCGCCGCCGCCGCCGCCGGGTCTTCTCGCTCTGCCTCCGCCTCCGCCGCGGCCCCGTCACCTCCGGCATCCTCGCCGCCTCCGCTGCCCCCCGATACCGCTGCCGCTGCTGCCGCTGCGGCGGCGCTGGCGGCGGCGGCCCGCAGCTGCTGCAGCCGGGAGGCGGAGCGGTCCAGGGCCGCGTGGAGGGACGACGCGGCGGCGGCCTCCTGCAGGGGTGTGTGGAATCAGGGTTGGGGGGCAAAGCTGTTGAACGGGGCGAAGCGAGGGCTGGAAATGGCAGGTTCCTAGCTGGGTGCGGGCTGGGGCGGGAGGAGCGGTCCAGGGCGGCGCGGAGGGACGCAACGGTGGCCTCCTGCATGGGGGGTGGAGCAGGGAGCACGGCGGCGGGGTGGGGATGGACGTGCGTACAGGCAGCAAGACCGACCCCTTGTTCAACAGGCGACACGCACTCGTCCTTGCGGGGTACCGTTGGACGCCGAGGCTGGGAAGGAGCCGCATCCCGCCCCATGCCATGGGGGCCGAAGCGCAAGGCAGCAGCAAGACCCCTGATCGACCAGGCGATCGACACGCACCTTCTGGGCCGCCGCCGCTGCTGCTGCAGCGCTGCCGCTGGCGCCGCCACCGCCCGTCGCCATCGCCGTCGCTGCCGCCGCCGCCAGCCCGGGCCCCGCCGCCGCCTCGCTCCGCCGCACCGCCGCCTCCGCCGCCGCCAGCGCCCGTCGCAGCGGCGGCAGCCGGGCGGCGGCGTGCCGGGCGGCCTCCTCCCGGTCCTGCATGGCCGTTGGCGGTTGGTGGTTAGCCGTTATTGACACCGGTACAAACACACATCCAAGAATGCTCTACGAAGACCAGATGCATGCAGATTGAGCCGGGGCACCAACGCACCCTCATCTGCGACTCCAGCGCCGCCGCCCGCTTCGCCGCCGCCGCCGCCGCCGCCCTGGCGTCCCGAACGGCTGCCTCCGCTGCGGCCACCGCCGCTGCCGCCTCCGCCGCGGGTCGCGGCCGCGGCGCAGGGTCCTGCCCCGGGCGGCCCTGGGCCGGGTCGGGCGCCGCAGCCGCCTCGCCGCGCACCCTGAATTGAGGAAAGCGGGACAGTACTCGGCATCCGTGGATTCCGGGTGGACCTTGTACGCCCCTGCCCCCAGAACAGTCTGGGCGGCCACGCACCCCGCCCCGTTTCCCCGATCCAGCCACGTCCCTTACCACCCTCGCCACACGTCCCTCACTCACCAGTACGACCGGTCCATGCCGGCCGCAGGCGCCTGCCGCCCACCCCTGCCGCCCCTCCCTCCTCCCCGTCCTCCCCCGCCACCCCCTCCTCCTCCGCCGCCGCTGCGGACCACGATCTCCCCATCTGCCTTGAACACCCCCCCGCCCGCGGTGACGACGCTGGGGGGGAATCGCTGCTGGGGGCCACCGCCGCCGCCGCCGCCGCCACCACCGCCGCCGCCACCGCCGCCGCCGCGGGGGCCGTTGGGGGCGGTGGCCTGCAGCGCCAGAGCGGTCTGGGGGCGGATGGATCCGAAGCCGGAAAGGGGTCGGCGGGGAGCCGAGGGTGCAGGGATGACGATGAGCCGTTGTGCCTCGGGCTCAGGACCTCCCGTTCCCTCCCCACCGCCCCTCCCTCACCGGGCCTTCCCCACCGCTGTGCCCATCCACACGCGTGCCGGCCTTGACTTACCACCCCTCAACTCTGTCCCTACCTGCCGCACCTCCCACTCCCCCATAACCCTCCACACGCACCTGGCTGTCTGGTGCCAGCAGCCAGCCCCCCAGCAGGGAGGCAGCCAGGGCCCAGGCGGAGGCGGGGGCACCTGGGGGTGGAAGGACGGCACTAAACGCATGGCACACAGGGGAAGGCGGGGCCACCCTGGGCTTCCACCTGCCAATAACATGGGCACATGGGCATGTCAGGCGTGCTGCCGGGCGCTGGGAGGGCGGGTCGCGTGCATTAGCAAGCAGTTTGCGCGAAGCCGGGCCCACGGGTGAATTTGCGAGAACAGGTAGGGCGGGCCCACGCACGCACCCGGTGCCAGCTGGACCAGGTCCAGCAGGGAGGGCAGCGCCGCCGCCCCTGGAGTGCCGTACGGCGGCGGCTGTACGGCAGGGTGCTGTACGGCAGGTGGAAGCTCGTCCAGGATCTTGCAGGTGACGCGGCCCACGCGCTCCCGCGTGCAGTGGGCGATGACCTGGGGCACAGAGATGTTCGGGCGAAGCAAGGAACGGCGCCCCAGCCCCTGCTCAGTTGCTTTTCCTGCGCATCCACAGGTTGGTGCTCCCAGGGAACCAAGTCACTGTGCAACCATGTGGGTCGGCCTATCTGGCCCCCCAGCGTCAGTGCCTCCGAGGGATGCCCCCATCCCCAGTATCCCCAGGCCGCACCTCCTCCGCCGCCCGCCGGTCTGTGACCACCAGAGTGGAGGGCAGGTGCGCCAGCTCCCCCAGTACGGCGTTGATCGGGATCTCGAGATCCGCTGACGCCGCAGATCCAGATCCGAGATCCCGCCGCACGCGCAGCACGTCACACAGGCGCCCCAGCACGCGCCCCGCCAGGTGCGGTGCCGCCATCAGCGCCGCCAGCGCTGAGTCATGCCGCCGCCAGCCGCCGCCGCCGCCTGTGCCGCCGGAAGCGTCGGGGCCGCTCGGCCGGCCCGATCCGCCGCCGCCGCCGCCGCCGTCGGCCTTTAGGGCGGCCAGGCGCTCTTCGGCCGCCCTCGCCGCCATCTGCAATACAGTAGGTGAAAGCAGGGGCCAATGAGAAAGAAAGACAGAGGACCGTAGGGGCGAGGGGTGAAGGGGACAGGCAGCAACAGTCCCTCCCCGCCCCTCACCCGCGCCTCCGCCACAGCCCCCTGTGCCGCCGCCAGCGTCGCCGCCAGCTCCTCGCCGCCTCCGTCATCGCCGCCAGCCGCCGCCGCCACCAGCTCCGCCGCCGCCAGCTCCTCCCTGGCAGCCGCCAGCCGCCGCCGCAGCTCCGCCGCTGCCGCCGCTGCGGCGGCGGCGGCCGCACGCGCAGCCTCCGCCGCCGCCTGTTCCGCCTGCGATGGGGAGAAGTGTGGATACATGGAGACAACGTCGCTCTCGCAAGGCCCGCTCAACATCGAGCCCCCCCTCCCACCTGACCGGCCTGCGCCTCCAGCGCAGAGTGCCGCTCCTCCGCCTCCGCCAGCGCCGCCTCCGCCGCCGCCGCGGCGGCCTTGGCCGCCCGAGCCGCCTTGACGGAGGCGCCACCGCCTGCGCCACCCCGCCGCCGCCCCGATTCCGTCGCCGCCAGCTCAGCGTCCGCCGCTGTGCCTTCGTCGCCAGCCTCCGTCGCCTTCGCCGCCGCCTCCTTCTCGGCGGCTGCATGGGCCTTCGCCGCCGCCGCCGCCAGCCCCTCCAGCCGCCGCCGCTCCGCCGCCGCCGCCGTGGCTGCGGCCGCCGCCACCGCCGCGCGCGCCGCCAGCCGCTCCGCCGCCGCCGCCGCCTCCGTCGCTGCGTCCTCCGCCAGGGAGGCCCGGGCCTGGATCTTGGCCTGGGAGGCCCTCAGCTTGGACAACTGCAGTGAACGGGGAATGTTGGACTCGCTTCAAACATTGCATGGATCTGGATCTGGAACTAGAGGCAAGGCAAGATGTGGAACGCCTCCAAGTTAAGCTTGGCCTGGGAGGCTCTCAGCTTGGACAGCTGCCGGGAGGCGGGAGGCAGGGGGGTGGGCACACATGGCAGCGGGAGGCAGGGGTCGGGGACTTGTCAGATCAAGATGGCCTGGGTGGGCCAACGTAGGCCATCGTGTCAGGAAGGCACGAGCATACGGCACGGGCGTACGGCATCGCTTGTACGGGTCCAGAAGTACGCCACCCCCGACAGTCACCTTGTCTGCTGTGCCCACTTGCTTCCCGCTCGCCGCCGCCGCTGCCTTGGCCGCCGCCGCCTCCTGCGTCCGCGCCGCCGCCGCCGCCGCCCGCAGCGCCGCCGCCCGCAGCCTGGCGTCCTCGGCCGCCTCCGCCACCGCACCCTCCTGTGTACGGTACGTACGTGTGTGAGAGGGCCCAGTGCAGAGCGATTGCATGCGTGCGCTGGGGATACCAAGCAAACACATCATACCAGCGATGAAGGGCTGACTTGGATGGCCTCCCCTTGCCCTGCTGGACCTCCCCCGAGAGCCCAGGCCCCTCCGTCCCCACCCGCGTCCCCGGCCCCCCCTCACCCTCCGCCGCGCCCTGGCCAAGTCCGCCACCGCCGCCCGCGCCCGCCGCCGCAACAGCTCCCGCCGCCGCGCCGCCAGCGCCGCCGCCGCCGCCTCGTGCGCCCGCCAGCGCGCCATGGCGGGCGCCAGGGCCGTGCGGCGGGATTCCAGCCTGGGGCAGTGGATGGGGGGGCCATGCGCACAGGGACAGGCAGGAAATGGGGAGTCTGGGGGCAGAGTCGTCCTGTGTTCGAAAAGATATCGATGGGGAGGACGTACGACAAGATCGGTCGACCAGCCCAATTGGCCCGTCGTCAGCCTTCAGGCCAGCGCGTATACGTGGAGAGCGGCCCGAGAGCGAACGCAAGCACGCTCGCTTCCCCCCGCCGGCAAGCAGTGCTCACGCCGCCGCCTCCCGCTCCCGCTCCTCCAGCGCCGCCGCCGCCGCCCGCATGCCCGCCTCCGCCTCCGCCAGCGCCTCCGCCGCCGCCCCCAGCCCCAGCAGCGCCTCGCAGTGCCTCAGCAGGGCCAGGGGGTCGCCCGCGGCGGCGGCCTCCCCGGCGGCACCGCGGCGGGACTGTTGCGTGTGGAGGGGAAAGGGGGGGACAGGAAGGGGGGGGGGAGGGAGGAAAGGAAGGGGGGGAAAGGAAGGGGGGATCAGCGAAGGTTCGTTGAGGGGTCAGTGAGGCGGCGCCGCGGCGGGACTGTTCGTTGATAGTGGGGAGGTGAAGGGAAGGCGGGGCAAGAGGCAGGGAGGGGGGCGGTTGAATGTGCGTCGAGGGATGCCCGGAAGGGGTGAGGGGGAAGGTGGAGAGGCTCGGTTGGCACCTGACTGTGGTTTGGGCTCTAATTGTTAACTCACTCCGGTTCCGGGCGAACCCCTCACCCCCACCTGCGCCACGATGTACCGGTCCACCGCCGCCCCCGTGGCGATGCCGTACGGCCGTAGTACGGCAGCAAGCTCGTCCTGCACGGGCATCAGCCGTACCGGTAGTAAACCGTCTGGACGCACCTCACCTCGGCTCCTCATCCGCCCCGCAGCAAGGCACGCAAAGCGTGCCCCCTCAGCCCCTCAGCCGCCATGCACCAAAGTTTAATCGCAACCGCCCCAACCACCTCAACCACCTCAAACCACCGTCTGCCGTACCTGCGTCACCTGCCGCCAACGGCCGCTCCCCGCCGGCGCCTCCACGCGTGTCACCGTGGCCGCCTGCCGCCCCCCTCCGCCCCCCGCCCCCGCTCCCTCCCGGCCCCCCGCCACCACCACCAGACGCCGCTCCACACGCACACAGCTGCAGGCGGGGAAGGAGGAGGAGGCGGTGACGGCGGCGTCGGCGGCGGCCTCAAAGGTAACCGCCACGAAGGGCGGCTGTGCGTGTGCGGGCCTGCAAGCCGCAGGTGTCAGGGCGTCGGGTCATCAAGCCACTCCCCCAGTCCCCCCGCCCCGCCCCGCCCCGCCTGCCTCGCCCCGCCTGCTCTGCTGTAAGGAAGCAACCACGTCCGTGCAACCCGAAGCCTTCAGCCCGAAACTGGAGGCCTCAACACACGCACCTGCCCGCCCCCGCCGCCGCCGCCGCAGGGCCCTCTCCGTAGCCCTGGCTGATGAGTGCGGCCAGGTGCCGGGCCCTCAACAGCTGCCGGCCCCCGCCCAGGGCAAAGGCCAGGCACTCGCCCTGCGGGGCATGCGAGGTGCACGTGATGATGAATTCCCCTCGCGGGCGCGGGCGCTCTGTGCTTGCACCCGATCGCTCCGCCCCTGCCCCTCTCTCCTACCCTCCCTCCCCCAAGCCCCTTTCCCCCCTTTCCCCCTTTCCCCTCGTCCCCCCGCTCACGATAACGCTCTTTCCACAGCCGTTGGGCCCCACCACAGCCACCAGGCCCGCCCCGGGCCCCGGGCCCGGGCCTGGGCCTGGGCCTGGGCCCCACGAGGGCAGGGCCACGTCCAGGCCGTCCCGAAAGCACTTGAATCCTGGTGGGGGGCGCGAGGCGGGGCAGGAGGGAGGGGCGGCGAGTTGCAGACGGGCGAGGGGTGGGGCAGACGGCGAGTGGCAGACGGCCGAGGGGGCAAACAAAATCCGCCCCACCCTCCCCGCCCCGCACCCACCTGCCGCCTGAATGCGGACCACGCGTGTGCAAGGGCCGCAGCTGCTGCCGCCCCCGCCCCCGCCTCCGCCGGAGCCCGCACGACCCACCACCAGGCCGCCCGCGCCCGCGGCCGCCGCGGGGCCCACGGCCCCAGCGGCCGCCATGCGCCCCAAGGGGGAGCCTGAAGCTGGAACCCGCCGCGGGCCTCGAGGCTAGGACGGCTCGGCTCTCTCGGCTGCGCCGCGAGCAGCAGCAGCGCGAGGGGCCTAGGCGAACTAGCGCTTCAGCGCGCAAAGCGCGCAAAGTGCGGCTTCCGCTCTGGCTTTGTGGAGCCACGCGAAACGGTCCGCGCGCAACTCGTGAGCGCTGATCAGTAACGATCAGAGCACGAGTGGTGAGGCGCGGCGCCCGGGGCGAAAGCCGCATTGGCGGGAGCGCGGGACCGGCCATGCGGCGCGGATGCAAAGGGCCGCGCCTTGGGCCCCGCTGGCCCGGTTTGGTCGGCGTGGCTTACAGAGCGAGGCTCGGAGGGCTAACCGGAGCCCCGCCAGCCTACAGCAGCCTCCCCTGCCCACCAGCCTACAGCAGCCTTGCGTGATGCAGCCTCTCCTCCGGGCAACAGGTGCCAAGCGCCCTGGAGCCGCCTATTACCTTCAAGACGGTACCTGTCCACACTGCACGCCAGCACTCACTGCCGCTTGCCCCCGGATAACCCCAAGCGCAACCCCTCTCCCCCTCCCGTGCAGCGCTCTCCCTCCAGGGCGCCGCGTGCGCAATCCAATCCGCCCAATCCGCTACAATCCTGCAATGCACCCCCGCAGCCCCGCCTCGCCCCCCTTCACTAACTACGACTGCCCCACGCTCGGTTCGCCGCGCAGGCACCCCAGCTCCCTTGCCCCCCGCCCACGTTCCCCGTGCCGCCTACGCCGTGCCTCGTCCCTTCGCTCCCCCCACCCTCCCACCCTCCCACCCTCCATGACAACAGGGGCGCTCCTCCCCGCGACGCGAGCTCCGCCCCACACCTATTCTCACAAGAGCCGTGCCAGCAACAAGCACGTGGCTCCGCATGTCGTGGCTCCACAGCCGTCCTCACAAGCAAGCTCCCGCAGCGGAAAGAGGCGACTGCGGGGCTTCACAGCGGACTTGGAGAGGCACCGCCTCGCGGCACGACCCAGGATGCACCCTGCCCCCCCGGCTGGGTCCCTCTCTTGTCACATGTGAAGCCTCGGTTTCCCTCCGCCTCCGGGTCCGCGACTGTAGCACCGCTCTGCTGCGCCAACGTCGTCTCTGCCCCCGATCCAGAGGGCCGCAGCCCGCGGGCCCAGGCCCAGCCGGGCCCAGGGCCCGGCTCCGGCCTGGGCCCAGGGCAGGCCCGATCGGATTCCGCCCTGCAGGCCCACCAGCAGGCGGCTCAGGCCCCCCATCATCCCACAGCACTCCAGTCCTCAAGCCTCTGTGCTGTCAGGCCTCCCCGGGCTTGGCTCCTCTGGGCCTCAGGCCTCCTCAGGCCTCTCGGGGCTTGCGCGGTTGGTGTCACTGCGGGGGATACCGGTTCCACTGACCGTGCTCCTCCCAGGGTATCTGTCGCATGCAGGCCGTCCTGACGGCGCCGGTCTGCCCCGCCGTCCCTCCCCCTTCCTCAGGGCTTGGACCCGGCTCCTGTTCTTCAGCCGGCCCCGGATCCTCCCCGAGACCCAGGACCGGATCCTGCCCCGGCGCCTGCTCGAGATCCAGATCCAATCCAGCTGCGGATCCTTCTGCCGATCATGACCGGTCTCCGGCTGCTTCCGTGCCTGGATCCTGGATTCACCACCACCGGACTGTGTGACGGTGGCCAGGGGGCCTGGGCCCCGCCGCCCAGTGCCCGGCTGTGCTCCGCAGGGGCACCCCCCTTCCGCCCACCGCAGCCGCCGCCGCCTTGGGCCGGGCAGTCCGGCAGGCGTGGCCTCGGCGGCCCGCCGCCGCGGCCTTTTGCGGTGTGTGGCGGAGGAGGGGCCAGGGGCTTCCAGGAGCTCCCATGCGCTCCGGATCGGTTGGTCCCCAGCTCCTGCGCCAGCTCGTCCTCGAGATCCAGATCCAGATCCGATCCGTCTGAGACCGGGGCCTTCCGATCCATCTGCGAATCAGGACCCGGCAGCCGCGGCCCTGGCTCCGTAGGCCCTGGTCGGTTGGCCCTCACGTTGCCGCCTGCGCCGGCCGCCCTCTCCTCCGTGGGGGGGGGCACTTGTCCCCTCTGCCCCACCCCCCAGCCCCGCCCCGGAACCGCCGACAACCATGCATCCACCGCCGCGCGTATCGCGTGCGCTGCAAAAGGCCGCCGCCGAGCTGGCCTCACTTCTTGTTTTCCTGCCCGCCGTGGATGGGGATAAGGATGGTTGAGGGGGAGGGGGGTATAGGTTGGCACGGGCTGCTCACATGACTATCCCACTCCCCAGTAGGCCCCTAGCCCATACACTAGTCTCCGTGCCCTTGCCCCCCACCCCCCCACGCGACCCCCCCCCCCCCTCACCCGCACGTAGCGGTCCGCCTCCAGCAGGTGCATGTTGTGGAGCGCACGGATGGCCCTGGAGTTCGAAGGATAGGAGTGAAGCAGGGTTGCAGGCAAGGTGGGGGTTGACATCGGGGAGCTAGACCTCCCAGGGGACCTCCCTCGCCGGGCCCCGCCTCAGCGACGCCGCTTGCTGGTGCACCAGCGCTCTAAGCCGCTCCCGACTCACGCCTCCTTCTGCTCCTTGATCTGCACAGCATGCAGGCGGCATCGTCAGCAGCGATGCGCGTGTCGAGCGACTCTGGATGGCTGCCCATCCACCCTCGCACCTTGTCGTCGTCCACCTCGTGCATGTTCGCCTTGAACTGCTGCCGCACCTGCCCCATAAAGACCTTCTCGTTTCCTTGCTGCAAGCAAAGGAAGCCGGGAGTCACGCGATGCGGATGCCGACTGCGCGATGCCGGGCGCCAGGGCTTACTCGTCTCCCGAAGTACTTTGCTAGGAACATGCAGTCCTTGTAGAGCTGCGAGGACGACAGAGGTAAGGCTGAGCCAAGGGTTGAAGTGGATGGAATGCCTCGAGCGGTCGCCGCACCTTCTTGACCGAGACCTCTTTAAAAACTTTGTCCATTGTGCCTAGCCAGTACTCAGTGGTGTGGGGCGGGGTGGGTTTGCTGGAGGGAACAGCTGAGGAGGGGGCGGGGGAGCGGTCTTCGGGTCGGCACACGCACCGTACGGCCGCATGCCATGCCGTACCGCGTCATTACAGTCGACCAATCCGCGTCACAGAATCAACCTTATCCGTCCGTGTCTTGACGTGCTTAGGGGTTAGGTTCCCCGTGTAAAGTGGAGGGCAACCCAGAGAGAGGGCAACCCGCAAAGCGTCGTGTGTCAACGCCCCACGGGAGGAACCCTCTACGGCTCTACCGCGCAGTGACCCTTACCCAAGGCCCTGGCGATATGCCCAGGCCAACATGTGATCAACTCTGCATCCCAGCCTAAGCATCTCTGCAACGTCGCGCCTTCTCGCCGCGTCACCTCCACGCAACACGGCACCCCTCGAGACGCCTCGAGCGCCGCTTCCCGAGCAGCCGCAACCCATGTACGGCACGTGCCTGCATGGTGCATGGCGACCTTCCCCACACCATGCGGCTCCTTGCCACATGGTCCATCCTCAAACCCGTTGTGCGGCAACCGCGGCTGCGGCTGCGGCGGTGCTGGGTCCGGGCCGCCAAGGACCCGGCGCCGCCCCTGGCGGTTTGGAGAAAAGCACAACAAAGGGTGCTTGGTGGAGGCCCTCTTGTGTGGAGGGTGGGGGGCTGTGGCAACGACGGTGGATGACGTGGAGTGACCGTCGGCGGAGGCGGGAGGGCGGCCGCCGGCAGATTGGCGCTGGTATGGGGAGGCACCAGGGGCGGAGGTGGAGGCGGAGGTGGTGGTGGCAAGGCGGAGGCGAAGGGGCGGATTGCGGCGCCGACGGGTAGAGGGTGAAGGTTTCACGTCCGCGGGTGATGGAGAGGTGGGAACGGCCGGGGGCGAGGCGGCGTGAGGTTCTGCGGTGGCGGTGGGAACGTCCATGGGTGAGCATACCGCCCTGAGCCGCCCCTTGCGTAGCGCGGCAGCACAGGTTCAACTCAGCTGTGCTGCAACAGAAATCAGCTGTGCTGCAACAGAGAATGACTAACGTTCAACCCAGCAAAATCCCGGTCACAGGCGTCCCGGTCTAGCACAGCGTCCACCGCACCTCAGCTGGGCCGCCCTCCCGACGGTCGTGTCCGGGGTCTGTCCTCCTATAAACCCCGGAAGCTCCTGCAGTTGTCCTGCAACAAACGGATGGCCCTGCGATCAAGGGTAGGTAGTGGTTGAGGCGCGCACCTACAGGGTCCAGGGGCACGGTACCGAATGCCCTTGGCGGGGCGCCAAGGCAGCCAGCCTTCGGGGCGGGCGCGGGGGGATATGACATATGAGCGCCCCGACAGCGCTCCCGACTCACGCCTCCTTCTGCTCCTTGATCTGCACAGCATACAGGCGGCATCGTAAACAGCGGTGCGCGTGTCGAGCGACCTGAGATGGCTGGCCCATCCACCCTCGCGCACCTTGTCCTTGTCTGCCTCGTGCATGTTCGCCTTGAACTGCTGCCGCACCTGCCCCATATAGACCTTCTCGTTCCCGTGCTGCAAGCAAAGGAAGCCGGGAGTCACACGATGCGGATGCCGACTGCAACACCTCGAGAGATGCGCGGAGCTCACTTGTTTTCCGAAGAACTTTGCAAAGAACATACAATCTCTGTAAAGCTGCGATTGCAACAACACCGAAACTGAGACGGGGGCTGGACGCGTGTGTTGACAAATTTCAGGTCGTCGCTTCGCCCTGCCGCACCTTCTTGACCGGGACTCTATCCATTTCGGTTCTCTAAACTCGTAAAAGTGATGAGTGGGGCCGCCAGGGGCAAGACTGGTGTGCGTTTGCAAGGCCGCGGCGGGAGTGCTGTGTTTCGTGGGGCATGCACGTACGGCCCGTGCGCGCCATTGGCCACACGAACCTCAGAGAGTGTCAGACGTTGTGTCATACCTGCTCATATCCTTACAATGCGCTGGGCCTGCAAGGCTACAATGTCAGCGGTCAGACCACAACGGATCACAAGTACGGTCTTGGCCAGTGATCGGTGACGGTCTTGGCTCACGTCTTGGCCTCCGCTTGCCCGCCGCTACAAGCTCAGCCACGCATGAATCTCGTATTACCGTACGAAAATAAGGTCACTGAAAGCAGCACCAGTGATGTATCATCAATCGCGTAAGCTCCGCAAAGCACTCATCCCAACATTGAGTCATACCGGTGTCGCGCGCTTGGTTCAGCGCTGCAACCCCAATACCCCATACCCCCGTCCGCCCTCATAGGGCGGTCCTCGTAACTGCCCCGGCCCCCAGCGCACGTACAGTACCTCACGATATCGCATGCCTTGCTGCTTGTGAGCAGCCAAGGGGCCCGTCATCAAGCCCCGATAGGCACCCCTACCGGGGCCCCCAGCACCTTGACACTTGGGAGAACTACAGCCCACGGGCCTTTACCTCCTGCGTGTGCCTCGGCACACGTGACCGCTATCACACTCGTCACGCATACTCCCATGTAACGCGCGCTCCCGGCTATGATATCAACAACACTGTCGCGCTAACCCTCGAGCGAGGGAGCAGCACGCGCTTCAGGCGCAAGAATGCACGCATCACCGTCGGGCAGCCCATGCCGACAGCACAAAGGCCGCATCACCATCGGCAACCATAACGCACCGAAACAACACATGCGCACTTGTCCCTGTGTCCTTACCGCCGCCAAAGGGACCCAGGCCAACGATACAACGCCCCACGTGCTGCCTACGCGCCCTCCGCGCCGCCCTCCGCCGCCCCGCCCGCGCCCGACAGTTTGTGAACCTCGTCTCTCTCCCGCGGCGTCGTTTTGCTGCTCCCCGCCGGCAGCACCGGGTGCTTGGAAGGATCCACTGCCGCCACCGCCGAAGAGCTGGCAGCGGCCGCGGCAGCAGCGGCGGCGGCGGCGGCGGCGGCGGCAGGGCCGGCGGCGGCGGCGGAAGCAGCGGTGCGAGTTTTCTGCGAGCCGCCGCCGCCGGCCGCGAGGGCCAGCGGCGGCACGGCAGGCGCCGCGGCGGCGGCGGAGGCAGCTGCGGCGGAGGAGGGGTCGGAGGTGGCGGAGCGGGAGGGCTTGGCGGAGCCCGGCTTCGCGGCGGCGGCGGCGGGCTTGGGATCGGGGGTGGCGGTGCGGGAGGGCGCGCCGCTGGCGGGCTTAGCGCCGCCGGAGACGGAGGTGGCGGCGGCAGCGGCGGGGGGCTTGGTTGGTTCGGGTGCCATGCCGTTGGTTGAGGTCGAGGGCACTGCCCAAGGGGAGGCGGCGTGCGACTGTGGGGGATGGGGGCCGGAGCGGGGGCAGCGAGTGGTTTGGGGGTTTGAGATCGCTCGAAGACCCGGGATGGGCCGTGGAGCGGGGCGTTGAGCGTGTCCCATCACCGCGTCACATGACTTTGCCTCCGCCACCAACCCGGCCCGCCTCCTGCCCCAAGCACTCGCTGCCCTCTCCCTGACCCCGCTCCAACCCCCGCGCCGGTCTGGAGCCACACGTGCCATCGTGCTCTGCGCCGCCCCTCGCTCAGACGCACCTGTCCAGCCCCGGCCTCCTCGTCCGCTGAGTGGATGACCGCTGCACTCAGGTGCGGCATGGGCCGGCCCCCGGCAGCCGCACCCGCACCGCCGCCGCCGCCACCCCCGGCCGCCGCCGCCGGCCCCTCGTCCTCCGTAGCCCCCCCCATGAGCGCAAGCAGCTCCGACCCGTCCAGGAGGCCGCCGCCGCCGCCAGCAATCGGGGCGGCGGCGCCACCGGCCGTCGGCGTCGGCGGCGCCGGCTCGACGGCGGCGGCGGCAGGGGTGGCGGCGGCGGCGCCGGAGGACGACGGCGGCTTGTTGCCGGCTTGGCTGTTGGCGGGAGACGCTGTGCTGTTGCTAGGGCTGTGCCGCATTTCTGAGGACGTGGCTGAGTCATGGGCGGCGCGGCCGCCGCCGTTGGCGGCGGCGGCGGCGGCGGCTGCCGCCGCCGCTGACGCGGGCATGACGGAGTGGACGGGGTCCTCCTCGTCTGGCGGCGGCGGCGGGACGTTGGGGTGCGGCAGGAAGGCAGGCGCCTTGGTGGGAGGAGAACCGTCGGCGGCGGCTGGCGGCGCCGCCAGGCCCGCCGCCAGCTTCTTGCCCGAGCCCGACATGGAGCCGGACCCGCCGCCGCCGTGGACGAGCTTGGGCGGTTGGCCGTTAGCGGTCCCCGGCCGTTGGCGGTTGGCCTCGTCGATGGACCGCGCTGACGTCATGGCCAGATCGTCCGTACTGCTGACCTTGGCGATGCCGGCGATCGGAGGCGGCGCGGATCGCGGGCTATACGGCCGCGGCGATTGGTTGGTGAAGGAGCCGGTGCCGTTGCCGTTGGGCCCGCCTGGGCCTCCGGGCCCGCCCTTGCGGTTGGCGGTTGGCCCATCCAGATGCGATCCGCCCTCGGGGTCGAGCCCCTCCTCGTCCTCTTCCGGCACCCTGAGAGGGAGGGGGCCCGGTTCAGGGGAATGACGGCAGCGCTTCAGATTTGGGTGAAATTTCCCAAAAAAGGGAAAAACGGGCCTCCGAGGCCGCGAAAAGGAGTAACCGTTTGCCCTCAAGGGGTAGGGAAACTTTCACCCGCCGGCCGTGGGCCGGCAGGCTTCCGGGCCGGATGCGGGCACAGGGATGACACGCGGACCGTCCGCATGCACTAAACCCTTTCCAAACGTCTGCGTGACCTCATTCAACAACAAGAGGGGTCAGGAGTCGACTGGGAGGCGGCTGGCAAGCCGTACAGCGTGGTGCAGCGTGGCCTGGAGGCAATGCGTCATTGTCACCCCCATATTGAGGGGTTTTCCACAAATTTTCCGGGGGCCCGCCCCCGGACCCCGGCTGGGGGGACACCCCCCAGACCCCCCGGTCGAGTGAAAGTGAAGTGAAGTGAAGTTTGGGCCCTTCGGGCCCAAAAGATTCACCCGAAAGTGACAAAACAGAGATGGCCGAAACTGAAACCTGAAGCGCTGAATGACGGTACCGGTAGGTAAGGGGGAAGACGAACTGAACGCCATCATCCTGACTTCAAACTTGGCTCCAGGTCCCTCAAAGAAACGTCAAGAAACACCGCATACCGTGCGCTCTAAAGCTGTGGGCCCACGCGATTTGCTCACGAGAGAACATCAAAGAGAGACAGCAAGAAACAAAGTGTAACCCCTGCTCACCCCTCGAGGTCCTTGCCCGGCCGCATGTAGCCCTTCTTGCCCGCCTCGGGCCCGCCGGGGCCCGCCCCGGGCCCGCCCGGGCCCCCGCCGGGCCCGCCGTTGAGGGAGTTGGACGAGTCGCCCGGGCCGCCCTCCTGCTGGGGAACGACCTGGGGTGGGGGTAGGGGGGACGGGTGTGGGTGTGGGCTGCGGAGGGTCCGACGGCTGTGGAGAAGGGGGTGCACCCCGCAGACCCCAATCCCAGCTGTCGCCTACTACCGCACCTTACCCCCGTCTTGGCTTCCCCCCGCCCTCCCTCCCTTGCCCCTTCCCCCCCCAGCCCCCCCCACCTTGTTGCCCATCATGTACTTGTCTCCCCTCCTCCCTCCTTCCCCTCCCCTTCCCGTTCCCCTCCCCTTCCCCCCCCCCCCCAGGCCCCCACCTTGTTGCCCATCATGGTCTTGGCGAAGTTGCCGATGGACTTGGTGAGCTGCCAGGGACCCCGGATGGCCGCGCCCCCCGCGTCCACGTCACCCTTGTCCGCCAGCAGGTCCTCTAAGGAGTTGCGGCGGCGGAGCCACGTCATCGGGTTGTACCACCTGACAGGGGGGGGGGGTAAGGAGGGGGGGGGTTGGGGGGTTGAGGGGGTAGGGCGAGGGAGAGGAGAGGGGGGGGGCAGGTCTTGTGCCGCCGGGTAGTTCGGGCTAGGGTGATGTGGTGGTGGGGTGTGTCTAGGGGCTGCTCGTGTAAGCCGTGGCAGCATGTGTTTGGGGCGGCGTGTTGCTAACAGCAATAGAGCAGGCACACGGGGGCGACCACGGGTATAGATTGTATCGACTTTGGCCGTCCATCGCCTCCTCCCCGCCCCCCGCCCCCCACCTGCGTCCGTCGTCCTCCTCATCGTCCGATGCGTCCACGTTGTCGTCGCCAGCGGCCGCACCCACCCTGGGGGGAGGAGGGAAGAGGGAAAGGAGGAGGGGGTCGGGAGCACGAGGGATGGGTGGGTCGGGACGGGGCGCGTGTTGCTGGTGGCCGGGGCAGCGCTGGGGCGGGCGCGGCCTAGGCACTGCGCGCCCTCTTGGCGAGCTGCCGTCCGCGTCTTGCTGACCGCAGCACCTCGTGCCGCAGTCCAGTCCTGCCGCCGCTGAAACACGCCCCCCGGCTTCTGCAACCCGTCTCCACGGTTTAACCACAAGACCTGCCCCCACCTGTAGTACGAGAAGTCGATGTTTGGGATGGGGTCGTCGAAGTCCTCCGGCGGCTCCCAATCCAGATTGACCCGGATCCAGGGGTGAGTCAGCAGCTGCCGGGCCGTGGGGCGCTTGGTGGGGTCCTTGGTGAGGCACTGGGGGGGAGGGGGGCGGGAAAGGAGAGGGGGAGGGGGAGCGATAAGGGTGTGAGCGCAGGGTGTCGAGCGGCCTGACTGATCGAGTGCACCTGGACACATGAGTCAAACACAGCACGCTGAACCAGCCCGTCTGCTCACCGTCCGTGGCTATACCACTGTAAACTACACGAGTATCCCTTCCCGTCGCACCTGGATGAAGTCCACCGCATCGTCCGACTTACTCGGCCATGTGTCGTGATGATAACTAATAACTACAACTTTACCTAGCTGACACACGCATCCCTTCGCACCTGGTCGATGAAGTCCACCGCGTCGTCCGACAGGAAGTCCGGGTACTCGGCCTCCCGCAGCAGGATGCCCTCGACCGTGGAGTTGGGGTCGTCGGTGTTGAAGGGGGGGGAGCCCACGAGCACGTCGTACGCCATGATGCCAGTCGCCCAGATGTCGACCTGTCAGGGGGGGGAGGGGGGTCCTCCATTCACACGCGCAGCGCCTTCCTCCACCTGGACTGGACTCCACCTCGATGATCCCCTGTCATTCACTTTCCCCTCATGGCTCATCCTTCTACTCCTCCACCACCTCCATTGTTTCAACTTCCTCTCCTTCCCCCTGCAATGTACAACCAGCCCCACCTTGCAATCGTAGTGGGTCACCTGACCCCAAAAACATGCGTTTGTCCTCCCGACATCTCCTCCTTTGCTTTCCCCCTTCCTTGTTCCTTGCCCTCCATTAATACCCTGCCCTACCTTGTAATCGTAGTGGGTCACGTTCTGCTGCTTGGCGTTGGGGCCGTTGAGCACAAACACCTCGGGTGCCACGTAGTCCAGGGTGCCCACCATGTCCTTGGGGTAGCTGGGGGGGAAGGGGGAGGAAGGCGGGGAGAGGGGGGGAAAGGGGTGCTTTGCGGGCCGTATGTGTGTGTTTGGGGGGGAAGAGGTGGGGGCGGAGGGGGCCACGTAGTCCAGGGTGCCCACCATGTCCTTGGGGTAGCTGGGTTCGGTTGGGTTGGGGAGGGGTGAGGGGCAAAGGAGGGGGGTTGGCGTGCGTGGGTGTTGGTTATCGTCAGTTACCGCCGTTTCTCGCGCCCGGGGCAGCCACCCCCCCCCCCCTTCCGCCCCCATCGTCGCTCGCTTGAAACGTTGCCCTCGCAGCTCCCCCTCCTCCACGCACCTATACCGGTTCACGTCCCACGATAGGAAGAACCCCGACAGCTTGGCCACCTTCTCGCTGTTGAACAGCACATGCTCGGGCTGAGGTGGGGGGGGGAGGGGGGGGAGAGGGAGGCTTCATGCAGGACGGATTGGTGGAAGAAGCGGGAGCGCCGGACCCCGTCGCTCACCCGCCCCCGCACGTCCCCAGCTCACGCCGAACGCTGCACGCCTCAGCCCGCGCCGCTGAAGCCCCCAACCCGCTCGAGCCTCCCAGACAGCCTCAATGGCTCGATCCTCTCCCTCCATTTTCCGCTTTCGCCCTCCTCTTCCCCTTGAGGCTTCCCCTCGAGGCTTCAAATGCAAGGCCCCCTCCTCCCTCAAGGTCCCCCTCCCCTCCCCTCCCCTCCCCATTCCCCCCACCTTTATGTCCCGGTGTATGACCCCCTCCGCGTGCAGATAGGCCAGTGTCTGGAGGATGGGGAGCAGGACCTGGGGGGGGGGAAGGAGGGGGAAGGGGCGTTGGAGAGGTGAAGGAGGGCACGGGCAACCGGGGGCGGAGAGCGGAGAGGGACAGCCCGCTCGCCTCTCTGCGGCCCCCCTTCATGTGAACCGCTCAGATCCCCCCCCCACCCGGCAGCCCACATGCCAGCCCCGCCAGGCTCCCGCAACCCCCGCTCCGCCCCTTTCGCAACAACCCCATCCCCCCACCCCAGACAGGCAGGCCCACACCCTTCCTCTGCGCGGGCCCACACGGGCCCAGGCGGCCCCACCTGCGACACCAGCCAGCCCTCCTCCCGTACGGGCCCGTTCTGCTGTACGATGCGGTACAGGTCCCCGGCCGCGCAATTTTCCAGGACCAGCCACCACCAGCCCTGCGCGTCGAGTTGAGTGAGGACAAGGCCATAGCGGTTGGTTTAGTTCTGTAGCCTCAGGAAGACATCAGGGCCCTGGGCTCCGTTACCACACTGCTCCATTGGTCCCGACCGCATCGGGCCCGACCCCGCTCAGCCCGCAAACGGCGCACGCGCACGCCCAGGCCGCGCCCTCACAACCGACCACAACTAGCCACCCGAGTACTGGCACGGAAGGCTGCTGTGTGAGTCTATCTCACCGGCAGGAACCCTGCCGCGCCCCTGACGGCCCCCGCCGGCTCATGCTGTCACGCCGGGCTGAGGCACCAGCTGGACCCCGGTCCCGCACGGCCCCGCCTGGGCCCTGCCCGGGCCCGGCCCTGGGCCCCACCTGGTCCTCGAAGCTGTCGAAGCACTTGAGGATGAAGGGGCACTGCGCGCGCTGCAGCAATGTGACCTCACTGAACACGCGCTGCACGGCAGCAAGGAAAAATAACGAGGGAAGTCAGATACTTGGCACATACGGATCGTGGTGGGTCCCACGCATGTGCCATCTCATGCCAAAACCCGGTGTCGTTTCGATGCCAGCACCACCTGTGGCCACGCACCTGCCGCGTCTGCAGCGTCAGGCTCTCGCGGCTGTAGCCCTTAAGGACCACCACGCCGCCGCTGTACATGCAGCGGGCGCGGTACACCACGAAGCTGGGGGAAGGCGGGTGTACGGGCAAGCGCACGTGGCGGGGCGGGGGGTAAGGAGGGGGGGTGAGGCGGGGCGGGGTTGACCAAAGGGGAGGGCCGCCCACTTGGGCTCGGGCACGGTATCTACCCCCCCCCCCCACCACCACCCCGTTCACCCGCAAGAAGCGCACGCCTCCCCCGCGCTCCCTCCCCGTTGCCCCTGTGGCTCCGGCTTTCTGCCCCGAGCTCACCCCTGCTCCTTGTGCAGCAAGACTTTGTTCTTAAAGTCATCGAGCTTCTCGTAGAAACGCCGCTTGAGCTCATACTTGTTGAGCTTTCCAAAGAAGGACCGCTGGCTGAAGCTACTCGCAAAGCTGTTTATGCTCCGGGTTTCGCTGCAGGCCGCAGGGAACCGCGCGTTGGTCAGTTCCGCATGGCCATGGCGTCGACGCAGGTTGCCAGCGAGCTCCGTCGTTGTGTGCAACGTACCTGTCAGCTACACTGCTCGCCGGCATTCCTCCTCGCGGCCGCTAGAGGAAGTCCGAATGCGGAGAATGCCACAGGAGCCCACTTAGACGCCCCAGCCTCAACAAGTGGTTTGTGTACACGACAGGTTACGTAAGCCTGGCCGAAACTGGTGGCATTTGTGGACGCTATGCGGGTTGGCCCTGCGCCAACGAGCTTCCAAGTGTCTTCTCTGGCGCAGAGTTGAGATGAATAGCAAGCCTCGAGTCAGGTACAGCGGCAGTGAGGAGAACGCGTGAGGGAGAGCCCTGGGACCGCTGCATCAGCCCCGCGCCCATCGCACGGCCGCTTGAGACACGCCCTAGCCCCGCAACCGTCGCACCAGGCTTGACTGTTCACAACGAGCACTGAGTACACGCCGACGGCCTTTCTCCTAGGCTGCCAAGCGAAAACCCCTTGCTGTGTTCGCGGACGCAGCCCGCCCGCCCGGGCCACGCCCCTCAATAGATCGCAGCTTGGATTGAGCCAGAAGCCCGGCAGGATGGGCGTGGTCTCGTTCCCGCCGAACCCGGCGGGGCCGGGCCATTGCCGCGTAGAGCTGGACCTGGACAAGTCCGAGGCGCGCATCATGATTGATCGCCTCAAAGCGGCTATCGCGGCCCTGCAGGCGCGCGGCGGCATCACGCTCGTGAAGCAGCAGGCAGCGGCGCAGATCGCGGCATCGCCGGCCGGCCCCGCAGGTGCGCGATGGATAGCAGCTTGCATTTGCCTCACATGAAGAGAAAGAGGCTGCATGTAGCTGGGCAAGCGGCCAGGGGGCCAGGGAAGCACCCGGGTGCAGCCGAGCGGGCGCTCTACCCCACCTCGCCGTCCCCCCCACACCCTCACCACCCGCCCCCGCTCTCGCTCCCGCAACCCCCCTTCCCCCCCCCCCCCCCCGCCCCCAGCACCCGCACCCGCCGCGGCACCCGCGCCCCCACCCCCGGCACCCGCCCCCGCCCCGGCCCCGGCGCCCTTCTACCCCCCGCAACAGCCCGCGGTCCACGCGCCCGCGCCCGCGCCCGCGCCCGCGGCCCGTGCGCCCATGGCTGCTGCCGCCATGCGGCCGGGTATGGGTGTACCGCAGCAGGTGGCTGCGGCCATGGCCTCAGCGAGGCCCGCGCCCACGGGTGAGGGGGGAGTTTGATGTGTGTGTGTGGGGAGTGTGGAGAGGGAGGGGGGTGGGGAGGAGTTGTGTGTGTGTGGAGGGGGAGGGGGGTGGGGATGCTGGCGTGGGATGCTTGGGAGGGGGCGATGCTAAGGGGGGCGTAGGGGCAGTGGGAGGCCGAAGCGCAGGGGTTGCGGAGCTGCAGGGAATGATAAAGAGGGGGAGAGGGCACACGGCGCAGCTGGGTACCGCACGGGGTCCATGCCAACGACCCTGCCAGCCGCCTGCCCTCTCTCCCACCCTCCCCCGTCTCCGCAGTGCCCACCATGGCACCGGCGGCCCCCGCCTTCCAGCCGCCGCCTCCCCAGCCCTACGCAGCCCCGCTGGCCCCGCCGCAGCCCTACGCGGCACCGGCGCCCCCGGCCCCCGCACCCCGGCCGGCGGTATCCGCACCCGGCGCCGCCGCGGCTGCTGCCGCCGCCGCCGCGGCCGCGGCCGCCGCCGCCCGCTCCTCCGCTCCCGCCGCGCCAGCGGCGCCCAGCGCCGCCGCGGCGGCGGCGGCCCGGGCGGCGGCAGCAGCCGCCGCGACGGCGCCCCGACCGTCCGCGCCGGCGGCGGCGCCGCCCCCCGCCCGGGCCGCCCCGCCCACGGCGGGCCCCCGTGCCGCCCCCGCCCCAGTGGCCCCCACGGGGCCCCAGTGGGAGGTGTGCCTCGTCACTGACACGGGGGACCACAACCGGGACCCAATCATGGTGGGTGGAGGGGGATGCCTGGGTGGTGGGTGTGTGTGTGTGAAGGGTCGCACAGAATACGCGGGCTGTCGGGGGAGGCGTATTGCACTAACCGTGTGGGTGGAGGGGGATGGAAGGGTTTCAGGGATAGGGGGCAGGCTTCAAGCTTGTCAAGAGGGCACTTGGAGGTTGGGGCGAAGGGTGTTGCCGCGAGACTTGTAGATGCGCGGGGCGAAGGGTTGGCGGGATGGGACCCCTTCGTGGTGGGTGGAGGGGGATGGCAGGGCTTCGAAAGGGAGGACGAAATGGGATGATCAGCAGACCTGATGAGCACCGCGGGAAGGCAGCAGGGTTGGAGGGGATTCCGGCCAAGGGAGTCGGCGCAAAGTTCAAAGGGTACTCACACGGGCACTGAGCGGACGTGAGGACGGCGGGAAGGCCAAGGTGCTGAGGGGTGGGCGGAGGGGTGGCCCGGGATAGGACCCCATCGTGGTCCTCTGTGCGGCTGTTGTGGGGATACGGGTAGTTGCAAGGGGTACTCAGCCGACCTCAAGCGGACCTGAAACGGACCGGAGCACGCCGTGAGGGCTGGGAGGTTGGCCGCGTTCGCCAGGCGGCGCCCTGTCCGTGCGTCAGCCCTGACACCTCACAGCCAGCCGCTGATCACGGGCGGCCCAGTCCAGAGTCGCCGCTCCGGTCCAGGGTAACTGCCCCCGCCCCCGCCTCCCTCCTCCATGCCTCCCCCTCTTCCCTCTTCCCTCTTCCCTCTTCCCTCTTCCCTCTTCCCTCTTCCCTCTTCCCTCTTCCCTCTTCCCTCTTCCCTCTTCCCTCTTCCCTCTTCCCTCTTCCCTCTTCCCTCTTCCCTCTTCCCTCTTCCTCTTCCCTCTTCCCTCTTCCCTCTCCCTCTTCCTCTTCCCTCTTCCCTCTTCCCTCTCCCTCTTCCCTCTTCCCTCTTCCCTCTTCCCTCTTCCCTCTTCCCTCTTCCCTCTTCCCTCTTCCCTCTTCCCTCTTCCCTCTTCCCTCTCCTCTTCCCTCTTCCCTCTTCCCTCTTCCCTCTTCCCTCTTCCCTCTTCCCTCTTCCCTCTTCCCTCTCCCTCTTCCCTCTTCCCTCTTCCCTCTTCCCTCTTCCCTCTTCCCTCTTCCCTCTTCCCTCTTCCCTCTTCCTCTTCCCTCTTCCCTCTCTTCCCTCTTCCCTCTTCCCTCTTCCCTCTTCCCTCTTCCCTCTTCCCTCTTCCCTCTTCCCTCTTCCCTCTTCCCTCTTCCCTCTTCCCTCTTCCCTCTTCCCTCTTCCCTCTTCCCTCTTCCCTCTTCCCTCTTCCCTCTTCCCTCTTCCCTCTTCCTCTTCCCTCTTCCCTCTTCCCTCTTCCTCTTCCCTCTTCCCTCTTCCCTCTTCCCTCTTCCCTCTTCCCTCTTCCCTCTTCCCTCTTCCCTCTTCCCTCTTCCCTCTCCCCTCTTCCCTCTTCCCTCTTCCCTCTTCCCTCTTCCCTCTTCCCTCTTCCCTCTTCCCTCTTCCCTCTTCCCTCTTCCCTCTTCCCTCTTCCCTCTTCCCTCTTCCCTCTTCCTCTTCCCTCTTCCCTCTTCCCTCTTCCCTCTTCCCTTCCCTTCCCTCTTCCCTCTTCCCTCTTCCCTCTTCCCTCTTCCCTCTTCCCTCTTCCCTCTTCCCTCTTCCCTCTTCCCTCTTCCCTCTTCCCTCTTCCCTCTTCCCTCTTCCCTCTTCCCTCTTCCCTCTTCCCTCTTCCCTCTTCCCTCTTCCCTCTTCCCTCTTCCCTCTTCCCTCTTCCCTCTTCCCTCTTCCCTCTTCCCTCTTCCCTCTTCCCTCCTCCCTCTTCCCTCTTCCCTCCTCCCTCGCACAACAACACACCGCCTCCCTCGCCTCCTCCTATCACGCTCAGCAACGAACACCCCTCCTACCCCTCTTGCTTGGCATAAGACACCCCCCCTCACGCCCCCCACCCCACCCCACCCCACAGGCGCTCCAGTACTGCCACGCGCTGCCCGGCCTCCCCGGCGGCGACGGGCACGGCGGCTGGCTGGTCAGCTCCTCTCGCAAGCTGCTCAACCTGTGGGAGTGCGCGGCGGGGGGCGGCCGGGGGGCCATGAGCCTCATGGTGAGGGGGGGGAGGGGGAAGGGGGGGGGGGAGGGGAGCAGGGGCGTGGGAGGAGGGAGTTGGGAAGAGGAGGGAGGCAGCGTTTGGGAGCAGGGGCACGGGGTTCTGGGGCATCGGGGCGTGCCTGGGAACGGCATACGTGTTTTGGGATGCAACAGCTACCCTACAGCTTCAGATACCCCCTCCCTCCCCTCCGACTGGCCGGTTCTGTTACCTGCGACCTATTAGTGCTAAGGGATAGCGCACAGCCGCCGCTGCCTACGCCACTCTCAGCCACTCTCGTCACGCGGACACTACGGAGCTCTTCTCACCATTTGGTAAACACGGCGGTATGTACCTCTCCATACAAGGTTTCCCTGGCGTCGGCGCGTTCCCGCTCAGCAACAAACACTCCCTCCCCTCCCCCCCGCCCCCTTCCCCCCTTCCCCCCCCCAGCTCCTCCACTCCCAAGAGACCGACTTCGCCGCCTCCCACCTGGCGGCAGAGCCCCGCAGCCGCATGCTGTTCGCGGCGTCGGCGGACGCGCGCACGGGGGCGGAGTGCGTGGCGGTGCACTCGCTGGACGCCGAGGTAGGTGGGACGGGAGAGAGCAAGGGGGGTGGGGGACACGACGGCGGGGATCAGGGGCCCGTAAGGACATGCATCGTTGGGTCGTTCAGGTCGTTGGGGACTCCCCCACTTCCTCTCCCCTTCCTCTTGCCCCCCTTCCACCCCAACCCGGCAGTCTGGCATGCTGGCCTACAAGTACAAGCTGGCCGTGACGCCCCCCAACGCCCCCAAGCCGGCGGCGGGGCAGCCGCGGCAGCTTAGCAAGGTGGGGATTCCCCACTGGGGAGGGGAGCTCGGGGCAGGACGGGGGCGCCAGGGGCACACCGGCCGGAGTGGGCAGCACGGGGGAAGACGAACGGAGTGGGGACATGGGGGGGGGGGGCGTAAGACGGAATTGATGACGTCTCCCCCGCCCCATGTCCCGCCTCCACAGTCTGCTCAAATCCCGCTCCAACCCTCACCCACCCCCCAGGTGGCCTCCTTCAACGCCTTCGGCGGCGGCCTCACCTCCACGTGCGGCGCCGCCTACCAGTCCCAGGTGTACGTGTACGACACCAAGGATCTCACGCCGCCGGCGAATGCCGTACCGACCGGCGCGCCGCCCAAGGGTGTGTAGGGTCGTCAGGGGGAAGCGGTGCCGGGGACGTGGGGGAGCAGCTGAGATCGGTCTGGAAATTGCAGGCGCGGGGTCGGGGGCCAAGCCGTCGGTCCCGGCGAATGGGAAAGCTGCCATCTGAGCTCGCCTCCACGCCACAGCATGCGGCGCTTGCGGCTGCGGGCGGGGCGGACTGGACTGCCTCGCCCCTTGACTTGCACGTTTCGCCCCCTCCCTACGCCCCTGTTCCTCAACCTCCCCCCCACCCCTCATCCTCTCCCCCCATCCTCCCCCCCATCCCTCTCCCCCCCCTGTCAGGGTCCTGGAAGGCCTACGACCCCGGCACCCACATCTCCGCCATGTCGACCTCCGTGGCGGGGGGGCCACGAGTCATCACGGGGGCCAAGGACGGGACGGTGATCACGTGAGCGGGGCAAGGGAGGGGACGGGGGGAGAGGGGGCTGAGGGTGTGCTGGAGCGGGGGCGGCAAGGGTGTAGTCGTGTAGTGGTGGGGGAAAGCAGTCAGCCGGGGTGTAGGTCACGTGGAGGGCCGCGGGCGGGTGCAGCAGCATTAACACCCTCATGCGAGGGCGTGGAAGGGCCACTGCCTGCTCGCGCGCCCCCCAAACCGGGGAGCGAGAGCGTGATGGCACCCCGGGCGTGAAAACCCGCCCAAGCCCGAACCCGCCCGCGCGCCCCAGCCCAGGCCACCCCCTTCCCCCACCCCCCTCGCGCAGCACCAAACACTCCCCCACTGCTTGCTCGCCGCTTACTATACGCACTGGCACCTGGCTATCGCGCATAAACCCGAGCATCTAAACACTCTCCCGCCCCCTTCCCCACCCCCCGCTCCCCAGGTGGGACATGCGCCAGCGCCCCCCCGCCGGATCCTGGCGGCAGAAGGCCCACTCCCAGGCAGTGACGGGGGTCACCATCCCCAACGACACCTCGCTCGTGACCACGGGCCTGGACGGCAAGGTGCGCGGGCCCGGGGTGGGCCCGGCCTGGGCCCCGGTCTGGGCCTGGCGGGGCCTGGGCTGGGCGGCTCAATGGGAGAAATGGGAGCCTCGGGCGCTTCCAGCAAGCTGAGCGGGCCTTCCAGCAGAGAGGGCAGTGGGCCGCGGCTCTGCCCTTTCGCGCTGCACCGCTGTGAGCAAGCAACCGGCCTCCCCCCAACACCTGGCCCCCCTTCCCCCACCCCTCCCCCCAGGTGCACGTGTGGGACCTGCGCTCCTCCACCGCCCCCCGCGCCACCGCCATCCCCGACGGCACGGGCGTGCAGGGAGTGCGGGTCAGCCCCGCGGGCGACTGCGTGGCGGGTGAGGGAGGCGGGGGGGCTTTGGGGGATTTGGGGGGGCTGCGGGGTCGGCAGCATAACAAAGGGAGGACGGGGGGTCGGCGTGGGGAGCTTCCCGCAAAGACTCGAAGGGCCGCGCCCGTCATCGAGCTCGAGGGCAAAGACGTCGCCCCTCGCCTTTCCCTGATGGACGGGGACGCCCCTCTCCTCCCTGCCCCACCCATGACTAGGGTTGGGCATAGGGCTAGAAGCTATATATTAGAGCCCTATATGAGAATGCCCTATAAATAGGGCTATTTTGCGGAGGGGCGCGTTTATACCCCTAGAAAACCACTGAGCTGCGCTGCAGTCAAGGCTTGCCCCTTTCTTCTTGAAGGGTGACGGGACGTATGGGTCGCTCTGCGCGAAGCTTTGGGTGGGCCGGTCCGGCAGGGGGCCGAGGATGGTCGTGGGGGTGAAACACATTTCCACACCGACCTACGACTAGTGTGCGACTACCGCTTTCCCTACAGGTCTCAGTTGCCTAGGTTTTGATCGCGACATCGCGGTCGGTTCGGGCTTGAGAGGGCAACGTTTGACGAACATCGGTGTGCACCATCCCGCTTCCCCGCAGCACCGCTAGCTCAGGTGTGCATGTACATACATATTAGATGGCTAGTCAAACGCCTTATCACATGAGCGCGCGAGCCCAGGGCGTGAGACCGTGTCACGGCCCCGCGGGATCACACCTCGAGTACACCCTCGCGTCCGAGAGGGCGCGAGTCGTCGCGGAGACAAGCGATAGCTAACACATGCGTTCGTGAGCGAGTGCTCGGTCCCGCCACCCAACTGCATGTCTGACTCCTAACTCAGATACCCTACTATCCAAAAGCGGAAGAGTGAGAAGAGCGTCCACTGAGACGTGATCGCAATGGCGTAGCCCCGTTTACCCCCTCCGGGGGTAACTGGGGCAAGCCAACGGCCATGGGGGAGGTTGGCTTCTGGTTGTGGCACGCTGCCATTTGTCTGGTGCTGGTGCTGGGGGTATGCACGGCATCCTCTTGTCCCCAGCACCGTTTTCCAGTTCAGCTGTGTCCAGTCCCCTCCCCACGGAACTAAGCATAGCTAACGCCTGGATTAGGTAGAGCCGCAGCACACACAAACTTTGAGCCGAAAATTCCCAGCCGTTTAGGAAATTCAAGTTGGGGATAGTTCTAATTCTACTGTTTCTAACTATAAATAACTAGAAATAACGTTAGAAGGATTTTCATTCTAGGGTTAAGCGCAACCCTACCCATGACACGTGGCACGCGTGTGTGTTTTACCCCCCTCTCCCCCGCCCTCTTTCCCCCCCGCCCCCTCCCCCACAGTCTTCACCCAGAAGGGCCTCGTGACGGTGGACCTGCTGGACCCATACCCACCCATGACACGTGACACGCGTGTGTGTTTTACCCCCCTCTCTCCTGCCCCTCTTTCCCAGCCGCCCCCGCGTCCCCCCAGTCTTCACCCAGAAGGGCCTCATGACGGTGGACCTGCTCGACCCATACCCACCCATGACACGTGACACGCGTGTGTGTTTTACCCCCCTCTCCCCCGCCCTCTTTCCCCCCCTCCCCCTTCCCCACAGTCTTCACCCAGAAGGGCCTCATGACGGTGGACCTGCTGGACCCATACCCACCCATGACACGTGACACGCGTGTGTGTTTTACCCCCCTCTCTCCCGCCCCTCTTTCCCCGCCGCCCCCGCGTCCCCCCAGTCTTCACCCAGAAGGGCCTCATGACGGTGGACCTGCTCGACCCATACCCACCCATGACACGTGACACGCGTGTGTGTTTTACCCCCCTCTCTCCCGCCCCTCTTTCCCCGCCGCCCCCGCGTCCCCCCAGTCTTCACCCAGAAGGGCCTCATGACGGTGGACCTGCTCGACCCATACCCACCCATGACACGTGACACGCGTGTGTGTTTTACCCCCCTCTCTCCCGCCCCTCTTTCCCCGCCGCCCCCGCGTCCCCCCAGTCTTCACCCAGAAGGGCCTCATGACGGTGGACCTGCTGGACGGTGCCGCCTCCGTAACGCCCATCACCACGGCGCCCCTGCCGCGGCCGTACATCGACATCACGTACAACACAGCCACAGCGGGTGCGTGCGGGCCACAGGGGCTGGGGCCGGGGGGGGGGGGTTCGGAGGGAGGGCAGCGCAAGGGAGGGCAGGGCCAGGTGGCAATTGAGGGGCTGGTGGCGCCGAGGGGAAGCGGGGACTGTGCACGGCAAGGCAAGGTATATATACCGGTATAGGGCAGCGCGGGGTGTTTCATGTGGGTCGGAGGCCCCCCCTGCGAGTCCGCCTCAGTCGCTCCTTGAACTTGTCCCGCCCCGCCACCGCCACACCCCATCCCGCAGAGATCTACGCCGCCTCGCCCGCGGGTACCATCACCGTGTACCGCATGACGTACGGGTAGTCGGGACTGCAGTACAGCTCTCGTCTCGTACGGCGTGCGGCGCGCAGTGCCGTACGGCAGGCTGGTGGCAGCGGTGCACACCATGACTGATGCTACGTGAGGGCGTGGCGGCGTCTGCAATCGCTGTGGAGCCGGGCGGCGGATAGCGGCGGTTGTGGAGCAGCTGGAGGGTTGCAAGGGTGATTGCGACGGCTAATGGCACGAGCCGGTTGATTGGTACGACCGACCATGCTCGGTGCGCGTCTGCGTATGTGGAGGCGGGTAGGGGGGAGGCGGATTGCAGGTGCAGGCGGGGGAGGAGGGAAGGGGCCGGGGCGCTGCAAAGGCGCGACAGCAGGTTGTGTGCGGGGGTGCAATCGGGGATCATGTGCTGGTGGTCCCCACGGTTGGGATGAGCAGGGGCAAGCGCGAGAGAGGAGGGAGTATGTGGAAGGGCCGAGGGGGCGCGAGAAGCGGGTGGAGGAGGATGGGCACGTTGGCGACTGTTGGCCTGATTGATGAGCCGATGTCGACCCTGTAACGTGAGGCTTCACTTTGTGCACATTCATTAGCCGTTGCAAGTAGCAACCATGAGCCCTCGCAACAACTAGCCGACACTAGCTTTCCATCCATCCGCTGTCGCAAAACACGCGTGAACCACGTAGTTGATCGGAGAACCTCTTTGCACAACGCCCACATACATGGCGAATCGGGGCTCCAGCGCAATCCTTCGGCTGTGGCCGACCCCCGCGACGGCATCCAGCAATCGGCTATGCGCATCGCTGGAGCAGCTAAGCCAGGTTGATGCCGGGCCGCTAAGCTGTGGCAGGACGTGGCCTGAAGCCGACGAGTATCTCGGGGGCGCACAAGCCGGCGCTCATCCATGCTCCGCGAGCCTGTCGCAGCCGTCCATAAGCGCTGAAGCCGATGTATTAAGCAACGTCGCTACTACGGGGCACGGATGGGGCTGCGGGTCCTCCTGGCGCCCTCGCCTTGCACCCTCGGCACCCTCGGCCACCGGAACCCCCCCGGCGGCAGCCCTGCCGGGTTGCGGCATAACCCGCTCGCACCGTTCCCCACGTAACCGCCTTCACGAGGCGGAGGCAGCACTAGTGGCTTACCCCTGGGCAGCAGCGCAGCAGCTCCGCCAACTGCGCGCCTCCACCCCCGCAGCCGCAGCCGCGTCCACCTCCGCCCCAGTCGGCGGCCGCAGGCCCTCCCAGCCTCGCTCCGGCGCCCCTCCTCGCGCCGCCAACCCTGCCACGTTGCAGCAACCGGAGGAGATGGAGCAGGCGGCGGCAGCGGCAGCAGCCCTGAAGCAGGCACAGGCGTGGGACCAGGGGCAGACGGAGGGCGATGCTGACCCGACCGGGCCCTCCGCGCCCCAGCCGGTCCCATTTGGTGATGTGGGTGGCCCAGATGGGGAGTTCAGCTTCGTTCAGGTGCGTTGCTGTTTTGAGGTTTGAAGAGCAGGCCAGGATTGTGGGATTGCGGGTGATGAACGACAGTCTTGGTCGCGGGATTGCGGAGTGCTCCGCATCGAGAAAGCGCATGTCACAGGGCTCGGCAATACCGACATTGTCGTACCCGGCACGATGCTGTGGCCCCTGCCTCCCTCCCTCCATCGACCACAACCGGCATCACCCCTCCCTCCCTCCCTGCCACATCCCGCCCCACCCCTGCCAGGTCGGCCGCCCCGTGCGCGCTCGCCTCCCCACCAACCCCAGCTCCGCCGCCTCCCCGCCGCCTCCCCGCTCCACACCCCACGCCGCCGCCGGCCCCGCCGCCGCCTCCTCCTCCTCCTCCCAAGCCACAAACGACGATAGTGACGACGACGACTCAGCTGTCAGCCAGGAGCGCATTCCCATGCTGCGGCCAGACGAGCGGCAGCAGCCGCCGCTGCACCCGCGCGCGGCGCGGCAGCTGTGGCGCGCCGCGGAGCAGCTGGCGGCGGCGGGGCAGCTGGTGCGGCTGCCCGTGGGGCGTGCCGGGCTGAGCCGGGCGCTGCTGGCTCAGGCGGGGGAGCTGCTGGAGCGGCACGAGCTGCTGCGGGTGAGTGTTGTTCGCGTGATTAAAGCGGGGTTGGCGAATTAAGGGTGTTGGTAGGAGCTGTGGGTAGGAGCTGTGGTAGGGCGGGGCGAGGGGGCGACAGGGGATCAAAGGAGTGGTGTGCGTGCGGGGTAGTGGGATGTTTAGCCAACCGCCCGCGGCCACCCCGCGCCTTGACCCACCGTCAACACGCTCCCTGTGCTGAACTGCCCCACCCCACCCTGCCCCACCCCACCCCCACCCCACCCTGCCCCACCCCACCCCCACCCCGCTCCACCCCACCCCGCCCCACCCCCACCTCAGCTCAACCTGCTCCCTAGCTGCTCGCTGGAGCCTCAGTTCGTGGCGTGGGTGGCGGAGGGCGCTCTGGACTGCGCCGTGGTGGGGGTCAAGGGCCGCACGGCGACGCTGTTCAGGTGGGGGAGGCGCCAGGGGCTTCGGGCCTGGGGAACCGACCGGGGCCCAGGGATGCGGGGTTGGCTGGGGAGTGCTCCCGCCATCCTGTGGTTCGAGAGCCAACCAGCGACTTGCCGACATGTAGCCTGCAAGAACGGGCCTGACCCTATACCGCGCCTGCCCCCCCCCCCGCCCGCGCGCCCTTGATCCCCGTTCCGTTCGTCCCCAGGGAGCACGGCCTGCCCCGCCCCCCCGCTAGCCTGCGGTCGGAGGAGGGCGCCGACGTACTGGCAACTGGGCTCGGCACCACACCCGCAGCGTCAGGCGGCTCTGGCCCCAACGAGAGCGCCGCTGCTGCCGCGGGGCCTGCTGGCAGCGGTGTTGAGGTCTTCGTGGCGGATAAGGGCGACAGTAGAGGGGTGGGGGCCCTCAGGGTTCCCGCGCACGGAGCTGGGACGGAGGCAGTGGCTGGCGGGGCTGAGGCGGACGCAGGAGCGGCGGCTGCGGGGCTGGGAGAGCGGAGGAGCGCTGAGGCGCGGGGGCCGGCGGCGGCTGGGGAGGGCGGGAGGCCGCAGACGGAGGGTGAGGGAGGGGGCGACGGGGAACGGGGCCAGGGGGCGGGGGAGGCGGACGCGTTGGCGAGCAAGGAAGCGGCGGCGGCGAGGTGGCGGCGGGCGTGGGGTGCGCGGAGGTCTGTGCGAGTGCGGCTGCCGCTGTAGCCTCCCACTCGGCCCCCCTGGTGGCTCGTCGTGAAGTCATAATATTGCTCATTGCTGCCGAGATGGACTGGCTGGGACTGGTACCGGGTGCACATAAGCAGTTAGGCAGGAGGTGGGCTGAGCCCCGTGACCCCCGGGGCGTGAAACAGATGCAGCGCGATTATGTGGAAGATTGGCCTTGACACGACTGCACTGGGCACGGGGGCTGGGTGGCGAGACCTGGAGGATTGCATGGGCTGGCAGACCAGCCCTGGTTGAAACCCAGGTCACCACGGCGACCGTCAGAAATGCTTACAGGAGAGACCGATGGGCCTTCGTGGCTCGGTCAACGTTGAGTGGAGATCACACTGGTGTGCACAGCCAAAGCAACCCAGTCTGCAATCCCGCCTGGTGGTCAGGGTGCCGTGCGTGCACTTCCGCTCGCAGGGTCTGTCCTCCGCTAGCAATGCACGTTCAGTGTGTCTTGTAAAGTCAGAAGAGATCACGCCCAATGCGGTTAGCGCAGGCACACACGACGGAAGAAAGCTGCAGCCATCCTCTGTACAGTATCAAAGTTGTCAGCAGCGAGAGCTGCCGCAACGCTATGAACACCGATGGCTGCCGCAAAATCAAAAGTAGCACACCGCTCCCGCTCCCTGACGCCCCGCAAGTGCCAACCGTATGCCCCGCCCAAGCCTAGCCATAGGACCCTCCCTTTCCTAGCCCTCGCGTCAGCTGCCACCGACCGCACGGGCAGCAGGTGCCTGGTCCACCAGGCCGTGCCTTCGTGCACTCTGGTCGAGTTGCACGGCTGCTTCAAGCCTTTGCGCATGAGTTGCGACGGCAACGGCTGTCAGCAGGCCAACATGAGTAGCCAAGGCCCATCAGTCCTCAACTGAGGGCCATTCGCGTAGCTACTCACTCCTCAGCCACGGCACGTCGGTGGCCTGATGACACGGGCGACGGGCGCGGCGACGGCGGGGGCGAGGGGAGCCGAGGCGGGCGCGGGGGCCGCGGGGGCAGGGGGGGTCGTGGGGGCGAGGGGCTGCGGCGGGGCGGCGGCCTGGGCGGGGACGGGGGGCTCCTCGGGGGCGGCCGGGGCTTCGGAGAGGGAGGGCGCGGCGAGGGCGGCGGCCGCGGCTTGGGCGAGGGCGGCTTGGGCGAGGGTGGCTGGGGCGACGGCGGCGGGGACGGGGGCTTGATGGGTGCGCAGTCTGGGTCTTCGGCGTCAGTCAGGCCATCGCAATCGTCGTCGATCTGGGGGGTGGAGGAAGGAAAGGCAGGGGTGTGGACTGTCAAGGCAGTACAGCCAATATACGCAAGGTTTGCTGAGGCTCCGGGCTCCGCACCCTCCGTTGAAGCGCGTCGCACGCAACAGCATACTCACGCCGTTGAAGCAGGGGCCGTCTGCGCCATCCGATTCCTTGTTGAGTTGGAAGTAGCAGATCCACACAGTGGCCTCCCTGCGTGTGCGGGGGCGGGTGCAGAGGGGTAACATGGACGGCGACATCGGCATGTGGGTGGTGCTAGCACTCAGCTAGTAGCCGCTCCGCTCGAGCAGCACCTCACGGGCCAAACGGCCCTTACTAGACACCCGAGCTCTGATGTATATATTGTGCCGTATGGGGGCTGAGCCGTGGAGCACTAAGCAGTCTAAGCACTAGCACTCCTCCCCGCATAGCTTCAAGCCACCCCCAGTCCCCCACGCACGTGTCCGTAAAGCTGATGGGCTGCACATGCAGGCCGTTGACCTGGAAGCTGGAGTCGTTGAGGGGGCCAAAGTCACGCCTGTGATGGGGGCGGAGGAAAGTGAAGGGGAAGAGGGATGCATGAAGCTTGCGCGAGGCCGCTGACCCGCGGGCCACGGCGGCCGCTGCACGGTGGTGTCCTCGGGTACGGCCTGCAGCTCCAACGCGGAGAATGGCACAGGGCGTTTGTGCCCCTCCAGTCTGTCATACTGACAGCACCGCACCTGAACCAAGGGTCCGCCGTAAAGCCCTCGCGAATGACCCCAGGCGGGCTGCCCATAGCGGCGATGAGGGACGTCTTCATGGCCACGTCTTGCGGGTCCGCGCGTGGCGGGTTGGTCAGCGTGGCGTTGTAGTTGTGGACCCAGATCTGCGGGGGGCGGCGGGAACGTGTGGAGGATGGTGCCTGTCGACCTGATAGCAGCACTGCAGGCAACTTCCGTTGTTGACTTGCGGTGTGCCGCGGCTGACCGTCCGCTGCCGCCTGGGAGTCCTTGGGTGTCTTCCATTTCCCCGTACCTTGCGGTCAAAGTCGGGGTGCAGGGCCGAGTCGTAGCCGGGCGACGGCTGGCGCACGCGGTAGGAGAAGAAGAGCTGAAGGGAGGAGAGGGAAGAGAGCGGGGGATGGGCGCAGGCTCAGAAACCTCTGGCTTGGGGGCCCTGTGCGAGGCAGAGAAAGGCAGGGTGGGAACGAGGAACGCGCTCACCTGGTAGGTCCGGTTGAGGAGTGCGGCATTCGAGGGCCACGAGGGCTTGAACTGCGGGGAGTGGGCGAGCACAGGGCGGCAAGCGAGCTCAGGAGGCGGGGAGACGAGACTGCTGTTGCCAAAAGGGTTGAGGATTGATGCTGCGAGCCACACTCCCCCTTGCGGCCCACCTGCGGCAGCCCAGAGACGTTGATGTAGAGGAAGGTGGTGTCACTCGTGTGCATGGAGGGGATGGTGACCGTGAGCTGTGGGGCATGCATGGGGGAGGGAGGTTAGGAGTCGATGCCAAAAGCAGGGGCAGTGGAAGGGGGCCCTGTGCGAAGGGCGAAGGCAGGGAACCCGGGCGCACAGGCGTGGGTTGGCACGGGCGGGGTCACGCGCACATGGACGGCCGGAGGGCTACAGCAGGGGCGGTCACACCGATGGTGAAGGGCCTCACCTTGGTATTGCGCCCCATGCGGAGGAGCGAGAAGTTGTTGGCTGGGCTGATCCAGCCCGCCTTCCACGCCTGGCGTTCGACACAAGCGACAGAGGGGCTTTGGGGGGTGTGTGCTATAGCGTCGAGCCAGCGGATCCCGGCCCTAGGGCGAACCGCCAGAAGTCTCCTGCGTCGATGCCTTGCAGCCATAATCAGATTCCCATAGCGTGTTGCTGACCCTACCTCCGGTGCATTCATGCAGTACATGGTCGTGTTGTAGTACGGATCATCCTCAGGCCAACCGCTGCCCATGGGATCCGTGAAGTCCTCGTACTCCTGCGGGTGTGCCGTACACATGTGTGATGCCGTACAGCTGGCGCCCTGCTATCGCATCGCATGGTTCCTCCTCAGTGCTAGGCGCACCTGGTTGAATCCGTCGATCCAGCGGTTGGCGTGCTGGAGGCCAATGTTGTGCGCAAGCTCCTGGAACAGCACCTGCATGTCCACCTGGGAGGGACAAGCACAAGGGCAAAGGAGGACGGAAAACGGGCCTGGTCAGCCTCTGTCCTACGAGCTAGCTGAGCCGCTTGTGGCCACCTCCTCAAGCCCCGCTCTGTACTCACCACGTCGCTCCCCTGGTTGATCCAGGTGTTGCAGGTGGTGGCACACCCAATCGAGGCCATGCCGGGCCAGCCGCAGTTGTCCCGCTGGGCCATGAACAGCGTCTTGCGCTTGTACAGGCGGTTCAGGTCGGCGTTGGTGGCGATGCTGAGATTCTGCGAGGGTGGCGGGCAATCAGGCTGAGGTCCGTGCTGGAGAAGTGACGCCAGGGGCGACGCTATGGGCGCCATGTCCTCTTGGGACAGGAGCAGCTTGCATCAGCGTCCGAGTGTTAACGTGATGCGCGGCGCGGTGACACGAGGGCCCAGAGCCCGCAGCCCGGATACCGGTGCGTTGTTGCTGTGCTCCTTGGCCTGCCAAAGTCTCTCGCAGTTCTCACCCGCATCACTTGCGCGAGGCCATCCTTGAACCAGCCGTACAGCTCGGGCGTGTCGCAGCGGTTCTCGGTGTCGTACGAGACGTTGCCTTGGTAGATGCCCCTGCGGTTGGCGGTTGGATTGTTTGGATGAGTACGGCAAGTACCGGACATGTACGAGCTGGCAAGCAGGGTACCGCGAGCGGGCTTACGTGCAGTTCAGCATGACGTTCTGGACGACGGTGTTCTCAGGCGTATAGCGGATCTTGTTCCAGGAGCAAACCTGGTAGTAATGCTGCAGGGTCACGTTTTGAGATGGCTGGTCCTGGATTGCGTTGAACAGGTACTCCTTGAGCCGCTGCGCGTTTCGAGTTGAGGTGGGGCCACAAGGGACACAGGACGACACGGTTGAGTGTGTTGGTAATGCCGGGGCGAAAGGGCATCGGGCAGTGCCTTGCACTAGAGGTAATGCCGGGGCGAAAGGGCATCGGGCAGTGCCTTGCGCTGTAGGTCCTGTCCCCTTGTGCCAGGCATCCACCGGCACCAGCGCCCTGCAGCGCCCACCCACCCACCTGCAGGGGGAGCGGGTTGGTGGTGTTGCACATGTCGGCCAGCATGACCACCGAGGTGATGTTGACCGGGTTCCCGCCGACCACGAAGTCTGCAACGGCCGAAAGAAGAGCGCGTTAGGGCGTAGGCAGTTGGGCAAGGACGGACCCATGCCCCAAGTACTACAACCACGTGCACAAGCCTAGAGAGCAGGCGGGCCGCGCTGTCTAAGGCCACCAGTCAGGGCGCTACATAGGCCTGTCTAGTGCACCAAGAGGGCCGGTGACGCACCCTTGCCGGTCTCGCGTCCCTCCTGGCCCGCAGAGTCAGGGTCAATGATGCATAGCCCCGCCGAAATGTCACAGTCCAGGACCGTCTCGCTCAGGAGGCGGCGGCGCGCGGCCGGGTCCGTAGTTTTCGGCGTGGCAATGGTGAAGTTGACCTGAGGTAATGAACAGCAGCAAGAGTGGCAAGAGTGAGACTGTGCCCTGGCGGCCACTGCGCCGTGTGCATGTGAGCTAAAGCGCTATAACGCCCCACCTTGTCGCCCGTAGCGATGTCGGCTGAGTCCGAGAGCCGCGTCGACAGCCCGAAGTTGACGCGGGTTCCGTTGTTACCGTCGTCCGTAGTGTTGAAGGTCACCGCGTAGGTCATGTCGGGCAGGCCCCGGCTGTGGCGCAGAGGAGCAGAGCGCAAAGGAGGTGACCACCACAACCATCAGGCAACGCTCGAGGGTGGACCCCGGGTGGACTATCTACATGGGGCCAGCGGAGCGACAGCACCATGCCACAAGGCCTTACTTGGGATCGTTGGGGTTGTGGATGTGGGACGTGTACACCTCCACCGTGCCAACCTGGGTCTCGATGCTGAACCCGGGGGGCGGGCGCGGAGGTGGCGGGCTCGAGGGGGCCAGCGGAACTGCGGGAGGCGGGCAGGGCGGGCAGGATGGGCAGGGAGGAAGGCAGGGGTGTGGGCTGGGTGGCAGCGGAGACGCCAGCGTGCCGCAGACCTGCGGCCGCGGCCGGGTCGGTGGGTGCGGGTGCAAGTCGGGGGAATGACGACCTTTGCGTTTCCAGATCAGGAGACAGCAAGCTTCGCCAACCTTTCCAAAGTCTCCGTTAAGGTCCGAGCTCCCTGCCTGCCCCCAAACGCGCGCCTTGCCACATACCGTCCGGCGGAGGGAACGGCGGGTTGAGCGGAGCTGCGTGCGTGGGGAAGGGCCGCCAGGGGAAAAAGATGAGAGGGGCTTGGGCTGGGCCGCAATACCCCCAACGCCCGGCCCGCGTCAGGGTGGGCTTGCGGCACTCAGACGCTGCGGGCTGCTGTCAAGGCACGGAGTCCAAGCCGTGCAGGGTCCAAGCCAGGGGCCCAAGCCGTGCCGTGCCGTCCTGTAGGGTACCCGCGAGGGCTGGGCCCCACACCCGGGGCCTGCACCTGAGCGTAAGGGACGTGTGCGAGTGGGGCTCCCGGTGCCCCCGCTCACCCGGCGGAAGGCAGTAGAGCTGGGCGGTCGAGTCCTCAATCAGAATCTGCCCCGGGCCGGGCCGACAGCCCGACAGGTCGAAGGTGACGCCACTGTCTGCCAGGGGGCAAGGTGGCAGGCACAGGGGGGGGCAGAGTGGGCGGGCAGGAAGAGGCCCCAGGCAGGTGCAGTGAGTGCCCGTGCCCGTGCTTCTCCCTAACTTTCCACCGACAAAAGGGTTCAGGCGCCCCGGTATGTTTGCATTCAAATCACTTACTGACTACCCAGCCGTTGTCGGGGTTCGTGGCGCACTCTCGGCAGTTCAGGATACAATCTAGACAGCTATACGTGCAGTAGCTGCAGGCACGTAGACCCATGTTGAAGAAGTCCCCGGACGAATACAGGATGTGGCGGAGGCTCAGGAAGGGACAGGTTGGGGGGCACAGAGCACCTTCTGCGGGGCGGAAAGGCGATTGCGGAGGGGGGCGATACTTTTGGGCTGGTGGCATGGAAAAACGGCGTGGCCGCTGGGCGGGTTGAGCTCGCAGAAGTGAGCTCGCGGAGAGCGGGTGAGCGGGGGCCGGAGGGGGTAACGAGCAGCTGTCGCCGCGGCAGCGTCGCACACCCACCCTGAAGAAGCTGCCGGGCCGCCGTTGCTGTAAGCTTTGGCCCAGTGCGCTGCCCATAGTGGGCATCTGCAGTCGCACAGGGGCGAGCAGGTAGGCGACACACAGTGAGCCCTCGTGAGCCCTAGGCCCATCGATGCCAAAGGCTTCGTCGAGCTGGGGAAAGTCGAATCCGGCGTCGCGGTGCTCCTGTGACCGCGCTAGCACAAATTGCTGGCGAGTTTTCGTGTCGCTTACCGCGGTATCGCGCCCCCAGTGCTAGTGCTAGGGTAGACGCTAGACAGAGAAGAAGCGTCAATCGGCTAAGCGGTCCGGCTTGTCTGCGCGGACCCATATTTGAATGGCGCAGCTGGCGCAAGTCACACCAGCCAGCGCCCTATAGTCTATCGACAGGGTTAAGTAAGTAGTTACACGCTATACCCTACTGTGAAAGTCACATAGGCACTAGCTGCCCGTTTGATTGGGCGCTGCATCGGGGCAATGAGGGCCGTTGGCAGTACTCGCACCGTCGCACGAGCCGGTTCTGCGTCCAGCCCGCGCTCTTACTTGCCTGCTGCACTACCTCTGCGGCACCTACTGCTACCTTGTTGAGCTTGTATCCGGTTGAGTACGCAACATCTACCGCTACTTGGCACATCTTCGCTCTGGCTTCCGCAGGCACAATGGAGGAATGAGGCTGCGGTGTCGCCTCAGCTGCATGACGAGGCCTTCATGGTTACAAACTGGCTGGGTACGAACCAACCGGCGCCAGATGCGCCACGCATGTGCTACAGCGCTGCTGCCCCTGCCCTCCGCAGGGCGCTGCTTTCCCTGCTGGGCCAGGCTGGGCCCCTCGCCCCCAGCCCACAGCCTCGCAGATACCTCCGCAGCTTGCTCTCAGCTTGCGTGCGGCCGGCGCGGGCTGCGCGGCCGGTGACCAGTGCTGGTATCTTCCCTCAGGCCCTTCTGGCTGACCGCCCGAAACCTCCCCTGCGGAGCCCGAAACCTTCTGGCCATGGGAGCCAGATCCCCCCCCTGGGAGGCCCAGATCCTTCTGGCTGGGTAGGCGGTAGGGGGGGACGTGCGGGGCCGGTCCAAATGTTCGAGCGAAAGGCAGCCTCAGCCCTACACATTCACCGTCCGAATCCTGCGCCTTCGCCTTCGGTTGGGCTCAGACTCGCCGCCCCGCCCCTCGCCCGTCAGTTGCGCGCTTCACCCCTGTGGGGCCTTGCCATGTCTGCCTCTCCCAACACGTTGCGGTTCCCGTGGCGGCTCCCTGGTGTCGAGCTAGCTGTCAGTCTGGAGGCGCACCGTGGCCAGCTTCTTATCCGCCGCCCCTGCCACTGAGTCTTTTCCCCGGCTGACTCGACGCTGCGCTTCACTTTGATCACAGGGGGGCCCACGCGCTCTAGAGGGACTGGCGAACGCCTGCACGCACGACACCGGGGGGCTCGACACCAGGAGCCAGGAAGGTACCGTTGGCGCGCGCGGATGCCCTTAGGTTAGCCCCTGCAAATTTGCACACCGACACGCTCAGCAGCATCCCCCGTCATCGTTCTGACTACACAGCACAACGTCCGGCCCGCTGCTGTGCCTGGTAGACTCCCCTCGCCCCATTCTTGATCGGTATCCCTGAGTCGCATACGTGGGTTAGGGCTGGGCTGGGGTTGTCACGGCGGCTCATGTTCCGCTTCTTAAAGGTAGCGCAGGGCTCAAATGGACATGCCCACCAGCAAGACAGGACCCGTCCCTTCCGTCCGTGGATGGCGCCAAGTCACATGCGACAATACCCAGCGCAACATCCTCATTACTCAAGGGTGATTGCACACATCGCAACTGCAACTGTCCCCGTACGTGTAGCCGGCATAGACGCTTGCATTCCGTCCAGTACCGCCCGGTATGCGCCTGCTGTAGCCGTTGCCAGCTCACTCCCGCTTCCGCCGCCCGGCCTCAAAGGAAGGGCGCTTGGGCCACAGCAGGATATGACAACCGACAATTGCCCAGATCAATGGGGCCGTACAACGTTCAATCTGCTTGCGGCAACCCGAAGTGCGAAAACACAGAAACTGCCCATGAGCCATGTGCACAGCCACCCTCTCCTTCCATGACGCACAGAATCGTGCAGCCTAAGCAGAAAGCACACGCAATACCGCGCAGAACATCGTCTTTCCATGGTCAAGGGCTGAATATGAATGCGGCCCCAGGCGGGCCCCGCAAAACCTATATACTATGTGCAACACTTATTTGCGCAGGGACTAGTGGATAAGCAGGGCTGGGGCCTCCACCGTTGCGACCCAGGCACAGCTGTGCCCAGGGGGGGTCGCTATGAGGCATACTTCCACATACGTCAGCCAGATGGCAATGTGGTCTCTCAAGGCGTGGTGATAAGCGTCTGTCTAAACCTGATCACGGCACCCGCGGCGACGAACGCGAGGACAGGAGCCCCCACCTGAGCCCTTCTGGACCCTGTTGCGTGCCGCGAGCCGGCCCATACGCGCACGTCTTGGCGCGACTGGTTCGTAAGCGGCAGGCCTACGCGATTCCCACCCGCAAGCACGCACATCATCCGGACAATGAATCCCTGAATCATGCGATTGAATTTGCTGGGTCCTATGGGCTCTGTGCGGCGTCCCCACGTCCAGACGTGACCCCACGTTCGCTTAGATCCATGACTGCATCTCGCGCCGCCATGGATCCACCATGGACGTGGGCGTGGCGGCATCCCACGTGAGCGGCCACGCGTGATTGCCACGTCCGCATGGATCTATGGATCCACTAGGTGGCGTGGCGGCGGCCAGCCGTGATCGGGGGCGGCGGCCGGGGCGACGGCCGGGGCGGAGGCGAAGGCCGGGGGGGTGGCGGCGGCCGGGGAGGCTTCGGCGGCCGAGGAGGCCGAGGAGGCCGCGGCGGCTTTGGCGGCCGCGGCGGTGACGGACTGCGGCGGGGCGACGGTGGGCGCGGGGACGGCGGGCGCGGGGGGGGAGACCGCGGGGAAGGAGGGCGCGGGGACGGGGGGCGCGGGGAAGGCGGCCGAGGCGGGGGGCTGCGCGGGACGGGGGGTGACGGACTGCGGGCGGTTGGCGGCTTGGGCGACGGTGGCGGTGAGGATCGAAAGGCAGCGCAGTCTGGATCTTCGGCGTCAGTCAGGCCGTCGCAATCGTCGTCGAGCTGTGGGTTGAGGAGGGGAGGGGAGGGGAGGGCAAAAGGTTTGCAGGTGGCTGGGGCTTCAGATCTGAGCAGCACAGCATGCCTGCCTTCTCGAGGCGGCGGCGCCCTCCCCACGCGAAGTCCCGTTGGCCTAGGGTACAAGGATACTCACGCCGTTGGAGCAGGGGCCGTCAGCGCCATCCGACTCCTTGTTGAGGTTGAAGTAGCAGATCCACACAGTTGCCGCGCTGCGTGGGGTGCGTGTGTTGGGGAGAGGAGTGTTGACAGCGAGCACGAAGACGTACCGACAACACCTAGCGGCTAGCACTAAGCCCCTGAATTCATGCAACGCCGCAAGAGTGCTGCTCAGTCGTGGAGGCTCGGAAAGGGCGGGATCAGAGCGGGCCAATTTTGCGCGGCGGCGGGGTCCGCGGCCCCGCTCCCCGGCCTGCCCCCACGTCTCCCAGAGCGCCCAGAGAAGTCTTCCCTGCAGCTACTAAGCCCCCTGCCCGCGCGCACGTGGAGGTGAAGCTGACGGTTTGCACGTGCAGGCCGTTCACAGCGAAGGACGAACCGTTGAGGGGACCAAAGTCGCGCCTGTGATGGGGGCGGATGGGGAAAAACGCGAGGGCAAGAGGGCGAGGGCTAGCTGAAGAGGCGGTTGAGTTGGGGGCAACTTGAGGGCAGGCCACCTGCACCCAATCTCTGCTTCCCGCTTCTGCACGGCGGCAAGGGCTTTGGCGCCAATACTGAAACTCAGTGTTTGTTTCCCGGAGACACCAATTTGGATCATCTTGGCATCGCTGTCCGCCAGTGCCAATCCAAGCATCAAACGTCGCACCTGAAGAACTGGTCAGCCGTAAAGCCGTCACGGATTACGGCAGGCTGGCTTCCCAGCGCAGCGATCAGCGATGTCTTCATGTCCGCGTCTTGCGGGTCCGCGCGCGGCGGGTTCATGACGGTCGAGTTGAAGTTGTGGATCCAGATCTTTGGGGAGGTAGGCGGGGAGGGGCGCAGGTTAGGAGCAAGTCTGTCAGGCGGATGAAGCGGAGGCCTCCCCAATCCTTCGTTCGGCACCTCGCAGCCACAAGGCTCAGTCGCCAACGCCTGCTTTCCTTCCATTTCCCCGTACCTTTCGGTCGAAGTCGGGGTGCAGGGCCGAGTCGTAGCCGGGCGACGGCTGGCGCACGCGGTAGGAGAAGAAGAGCTGAAGGGAGGAGGGAAGGGAGCAGGAAGCGCAGCCTCAAAAACCTCTGGCCTGGGGGTCCTGGGCGAGGCGGAGGAAGGCAGGGTGAAAGCGGGCTCACCTGGTACGTCCGGTTGAGGAGTGCGGCATTCGAGGGCCACCGGGGCTTGAACTGCGGGGAGCGGGCGAGCACAGGGAGGGTAGTGAGCCTCAGCATTCCATCCCCAGGTGGGGGAGGAGGGCGCGAGCTGTCAGGGAGTGTGTGGTTGGTCCCGTGTCCTCTGGGGGCAGTACAGTCTCGCCCCCGTGCGTTCCCTGCCGAGCCGCATGGCCCTGTGTAGCCCACCTGCGGCAGCCCAGAGACGTTGATGTAGAGGAAGGTGGTGTCGCTGGTGTGCATGGAGGGGATGGTGACCGTGATCTGGGGGGTATACATGGGACAAAGGTTAGGGGTCCATGCAAAGCAAAGGGGGTGGTGGAAAGGAGCAGTGTGCGAAGGGCCCAGGCAGGGAGCCAGAGCGCGCTGGTGGGTGACAGGCAGGGACGGGGTCAGCACTGGCCCGGACGCACCTTGGTGCTACGGCCCATGCTCAGGAGCGAGTAGTTGGCAGCGGGACTGATCCAGCCCGCCTTCCAGGCCTGGCGTCGGGCAAAAGCGGAAAAGAAGAGGCGTGTGAGGCAGTGTGGCGTCGGGTCAGCGGCTGACGGCCCTTCGACTGACAGCCAAGGGCTGTGGGCCCCAGGCAAGCTCTGCGTGATTCCCGCAGACTGCTGAGGAACTCTCCGGTGACCTCGCTAGCTTTGGCGAGCTCGATCAAACTTTATTAGCAGTGAGGCAGAGGCTGCTAAGTACGGTAGCTCCCCAGGGGCCTCGCTAGCTCCCCGGTGAACTTTGGGCAGGACCGTGGCGTTGCGACACGCACCTCGGGGGCGCTCGGGCAGTACATGGTCATGTTGTAGTACGGATCGTCCTCGGGCCAACCGCTGCCCATGGGATCCGTGAAGTCCTCGTACTCCTGCGAGTGTGCCGTACAGTTATGTGATGTTGTACAGCTGAGTGATCTGGCATTGGTTATAGGCTTATAGATGGAGGCCTTCATTGGCATGGTCCCTCAGAGGTATGGGCCACATGTTGGGCCTGATGGTCAGACCGTTGTACGGATGCCCGAAGAATTGAATCGCACCTGGTTGAAGTTGTCGATCCAGCGGTTGGCGTGCTGCAGGCCGACGTTGTGCGCAAGCTCCTGAAACAAGACCTGCATGTCCACCTGGGAGGGAAGAGAAGCGGGCGAGCGGGGTTCAGCAAGGAAGCTGGAGGTTTGTCTGAGGGCCAACGAATGTAAATGCCAGTCCGCTCTGGAGCGCGTATCCCTCAAGCCCCGCTCTGTACTCACCACGTCGCTCCCCTGGTTGATCCAGGTGTTGCAGGTGGTGGCGCACCCAATCGAGGCCATGCCGGGCCAGCCGCAGTTGTCCCGCTGGGCCATGAACAGCGTCTTGCGCTTGTACAGGCGGTTCAGGTCGGACGACGTCGTGATGCCAAGGGTCTGTATAGTGAGCGATACACACACATGAAAGTGTTCAGCGAGTTTCTTGTGAGATGTGCGGTGGGGGCTTGCGGATGCATGCCTTCCGGCATTTGCATATCATGCGTCCTGGCAGCTTAGGCGCGAGACACGGGGGTGTTACTGGTAGGATCATTACCTGCTGCACTTGCGCGAGACCGTCCTTCAGCCAGCCGTACAGCTCGGGCGTGTCGCAGCTGTTGGCGGTGTCGTACATTGTGGTGCCTTGGTAGATGCCGCTGCGGTTGGCGGTTGAGCGGGGCCACTCAGTCCATGCTAGGGCGGCCGCACTCCACACAAGGTGGATGCTATCCAAATGGTGGGATGCTGGCCAAGCGTTCTTAGATACGAGCAACCCAGAACAGTTCGCTTACGCAAGGACGAGCACGCAACTTAGCACACAAGCTTACGTGCAGTTGAGGACGATATTCTGTACGACCACATTCGCGGGCAAGTAGCGGAGCTTATTCCAGGAGCAGGTCTGGTAGTAGTGTTGCAGGGTCACGTTCCTGGAGGGCTGACCCTGGACTGCGTTGAACAGATACTCCTTGAGCCGCTGTCCGGGCGACGAAACAGCACATGCGGAGGAGGGCCGGGAGGGGATTTCAGTTCAGGGTTTCTGTCCCGGCCCCCGCAGAACGTGAGGATACTCAATGCAGGCAGACGGAGGGGAGCGCCTGACCTAGGCACCACGCATGTCACATCCAGCCAGCCCTGTTCCTGCCCCAGCCCCCGCGCACCTGCAGCTTGATGGGGTTCCGCATGCCGCACATGTCCGCAAGCATCACGACGGCCGTGATGTTGACGGGCACGCCGCCAACCACGAAATCTGCAATGTAGGGCGACCCACATCAAAATAGGGCGTCTAGCGGCCAGATTAAAGGATGCTGATGGGGCTCCACGCAGAGGGGGGTGCTCGGGGGGGCGCTCGGGTGCCGAGCTCGGTGCCGTGTGCGATTGCGTCCATGCCGCCCCAGACGCAAGCCGGGCCACCATCGCCCTTTGTTTCATACTCTTTCACCTCACTGACACGTAGCGTGATTCTCATCAAACCATGGACGCCAAGCGCAACACACGCCCGCGGCTGGGCCTAGCGCTAGCACTCGTTCCTTCTGGCGGGATATGAGCCCCCGCACGGCCGGCAGACCGGTGGAGGAGCAGCCCGGCGCGAGCCTAGGAACGCACCTTTGCCAGACTCTCGGGCGCTCTGGCGAGCCTGGGTGGGGTCCACAAGGCACAGCCCCGCCGAGGGGTCGCACTGAAGGGTTGGGTCCGCTAGGAGGCGGCGGCGACTGGCCGGGTCCGTTGGCTTGGCGATGGTGAAGTTGACCTGCGAGCGGGTCATCAAGGGATTTTGTTATTTGCAGCGGAGATAGGGCTGCTACAGGCGTCTCAGCGGCGCTCATATATGCGGTGACCTGGTGTGAGTGGGTCGTACTACCGTAGCCGAACCCCGTTTCGGTCCCAGGGTCAAGTGCAGCGCACAGGCCCCCACCTTGTCGCCGGTTTGAACGTCTGACGAATCGGATAGCAAGGTAGGAAGCGTGAAGCTGACGCGGGTGGCGTTGGCCCCGGGGCCATCTGGCGTGCCGAAGGTCACGGTGTACGTCATGTTCGGTGGGCCCCGGCTGTTGTACAGGTGGGGAGGCGGCAGTACAAGCCACAGGGATCAGGAACAGGGGCCGGGATGACAAGGGATGGGTGCCAGAGGTGCGAAGGCGCCATGCCACAAGATCTTACTGTGGGTCGTTGGGGTTATGGATGTGTGACGTGTACACCTCCATCGTGCCAACCTGGGTCTCAATGCTGAACCCGGGGGGCGGGCGCGGGCGGGGCGCGGGTGGAGGAGCTGCAGGGAGGAGAGAAGAGCGGCGAGGAAGATGGCGGGGAGACTGTTTAGCGAAAGCCCAGGAAAGGGGCTTTCCAGACCCGGCGGGTCCATCGGTGGAAGCACGTGCGAGTGGCCGACACCTCCCACCCCACCCTCCAAGACCGCGCAGGCGCAAACGCCCACAGAGGGTCGCGTCACCTTCACAAGACCCTCCCCGCTACGCCTCCCCAGCGCCTTTCATGCGCCATCCGTCAGCAGCCTCGGAAGTGACAACGTGCGCTCTTTCCCTCAACTATACACACCAGGGAGCACTGCTTAACACTCACGTGCCGGCAGGCAGTACAGAGCCGCGGTTGCCTCGTTCAGCATGACACACCCCGGTATGGGTGCGCAACTCGCCAAGTTAACCTTGACGTTCGCCTCTGGGGGTAGGGCAGGCAGGGCATGTGCGGTCGGGGCCAAGGCTCAGTGCGAGTACAAGTGCGGGCGCTGGGTTGCGCGGGGCAGGCGTCAAGACCTGTCAAAGACAGGGCACAGACAGGGCGTAGCATGGTCTCGGAGCCCTAGCCCAGGATGGGGTTCATAGTGTGCCGGTCCTTGCCCCCTGCTCCCCTGCAGGCCCCAACCAACAGCCCAGACAGCTGAACTCACTGTAGATCCAGGCATTATCAGCGTAGGAGGAGCACTCCCCACAGCCCACGGTACACGTCGTGGCGTTGAAGACGCATGTGGTGCACGCGCGCAGGCCGAGGTTGGACGTGTCGCCGGAGCAGTTGAGGATTTGGCGGATGCTAACGAAGGGACACACGCCTGGGGCGGACGGGTGCACACGAAGAGGTTCGTTGGGCTTACGCATGTGAGCAAGGGCGCGGCAGGGCTGGGCGAGCGGACTAGTGTGGGCCGCTCGGGGGGTGGGGTACGGGCACAGAAGTTTCGGGCGTGGCACGCGGGTGTGGCACGCGGCACGCTCACTCACCAAGAAGCCGCCTGCCCGCCGTGCCCCAAAGCTGCGAGCCTAATTGCTGGTCATCTTGGTAACCTGCAGGCGCACGGGGAGGTTCGTGGCCGGCGCTGTCTGGGCATGTGGGGACCGGAAGGTGAAGCGAGCAGCAACTAGCGCCTTGACCACGCCAACCGGAATGGACAACACCTTCGACTCCTACACATACGCCCGACCGAAGCTGAGCGGCGTGGCTATACCCCGGCCGGGCCGAGCCCTTTACTCCGTGCGTGGCGAATTTTCGTGCTCACCGCGAGCCCGAGCGCCCAGTGATACCGCTGAAATGTAAGCTAGACAGAGCAGTGCCAGCCATCGCCCAAGCGTCCCGGCTCGTCTACAAGGACCCATATTCAAGCTCGCGCGCAGCTGGCTGTCCCCGCACCAGCTGCGGCAAGCTCTGAGCAGCGCGTGGTGTACTGTATTACGTCTATGTCAAAGTATATGTTTGTGCGGCCAAGCCAACATCGGGGCGGACGTTGGGCACTCCGCTGTTCAAAGAATTTACGAGCGTGAGCCTTAGCAGCAGCAGCTGGTCGGACGCTGACGCAGTTTGCTGGTAACGCTAATATTCTGCCTTTGTGCATACAATACAACAGTTGAATCAGCGGACAACCATTCCCATCGTCGGCCCATCGTTCCTGAGTAAGACGGCGGTCCGACATCGTCCCCACCTGTAGCTCCATTCGACCCCCTACCTGCGCATCCTGCCATCGATCCCAGCTGAAGGTTTGGTGGCTGCAGATGAGCAGCTAGGCGCACTGGGCCCCACACGGCCTCCTGCACGGCCCCACCTTTCAGGACCTTCCCATACCCCATCCCCGCACGAGCCCGCAACGCCATACCCGTCTTCCCCTCATGGCCAACACTCCACGTTGCTCCACGCCATTCTCCCCTGCGTTGGGGCGACTAGAAATCTGCGTCGTTCAGAGGCTTGCCAGCTCGGGCGTGGGCTTAGCCGAAGAGGTGGGACCTCGTGCACTGCGTGGGGACGTCCTCGAAAGTAGCGCGGAGGCAGTAGAGAGCCCCGAGGACCAGAGGGGCAGAGGGGTTCTGTGAGAGGGTGGCACACGTGCCGCGCATCGGCGTCAGCTCCTCACGGGGGTGGGGGGAGGCGCAAGGTGATGACATGCACGTGCAGAGCGGAACTCTATGACCGACGCAGAGGAGCGGGCTGTGCAACCCTCGGGTCCACCCCAAGCGTACTCTAGCGAACTTGCAGCGTGCATACGAGGCAGTGAAATGCAGCAGAAATCTTGGCGTATGCGGCGCGGCCGGCGGTGTGCAGTGGGTGTGCAACAGTCCGTTGTGCGCGCTGTGCCCTACACTTGTTCTGCTGCAGTGAAGTAGCTATTCGTTACTGGCGCTATACAGGAGTGTACCTCATTCTTCCCCGGACTCCACTGTCATAGACGCGTACGCGTACTGGGTTCGGAAGCAATCCCGAAACACTTGGGCCAGCACGGCGACTGGTGACTGTGCGTCACCCTCTTAGCCTTCTTTTGGCGTGTCTTGACAAGATGCGGCTGTCTCTCGCCGTCTCTGCGGTGCTCATTTTCGCGGCTTGCGTCGCGGCGCGCTCGGTGCCAACGAACCCAGGGAGTGCAGATGATCGCAAGCGTATTCAGGTGCGAAGCTGCTGCCCATCAGCAGAGCTGGGTTGTGCTTGCAACGGACCCCGCACGTTGGCCGCAGGTTCTCGATGCGGACGCTCGCATCTACCTCTGGAAAGGCTTCTTGACCCCGGGTGTGTGATCGGGGCCGACCGCTTGCGGGATGCTGGATGTGTTCGAGGGCATTCTGGGCCGGACTGACAACCGGGCACAAGTCCGGGGGACAAGACTCTCTCTGTATTGTGCACGTATCCTTTCCCTGTCCCTCCGGCACGACACCTCTGAGCGCCCCCTCTCCCCACACACACACACACTTCCCCACGTCTCCCTCTGCCTTCTGACACCTCAACCTCCGCCTCCCGTGCACAGAGGAGTGTGACTATCTGCGCATGAAGGCGGAGAAGGTACGTGCGCGAGTGTCCTTAAACTCACGAGCACGTCCGTACGGGCTGATAGGACCTGAGCCCGCCCCTCCCCCGTTCCCCGTCCCCAGAGACTGGAGCGCTCTGGTGTTGTGGACTCGGATAGCGGCGGTTCTGTCGTTTCGGACATCCGAACCTCGGATGGTGCGTGACGCTAGAGGGAGCCAGGGTTTTGTGCCAACTGCTCCTCCCGTGGACCTCCGTCCGCCCTGTCGCCAACCGGCTCGCCACCTCCTCCCCTCTTGCCCTCGCCCACGCCCCTGCCCAGGCATGTTCTTCGAGCGCGGAGAGGTGCGCCGCTCAGGGAGAGCTTGGGCTGGTTGAAGGTTGCTATATTTGGGAAGTGGCTGCTACACCGGGCCGAGCAGCTAGTGAAGGCGTTTGCAGGGACGGTGGGGGTGGCGGGGTTCTCTTAGGTGCGCTGGGGCTAGCGGGGCCGGGTCGTAGGGCCTGGCTTGGGCGGACGAGCCTGTGGATGGTGACAGCGTCCTCAAGGTCATGAAAGAGAGGGTCTTTTGGCGACCACTTGGTTTCACTCCAAACCACTTCGCCCCAATCCTCGCAGGATGCCATTATCGAGTGTGAGTGCGGGCGGGCCCGACCCTTGGACCGACCCGCTCTGGACCCTTGGCCAGACGCCTCTGGTCCTGGCAATCCGGAGTCTGGGTGCTGCGATTGGCGGGGAGGGGGGCTGCTGTTGGGATCACGACGGGCCGTTGGGTTGCATCCCAGCTGCGGGCTGCTGTCAGGATGCACGCTGCTTGAGAGCTGGAGAACGCTGACCAGAAGCCAAGCCGCGCCCAACGCTGCGCCTGTGGTCACGCCCTCCCGCACATCTCTTGCCCCTTCGCCCCTGCTCAATCCCGACGCGCCTCTCTGACGTCCTGGCTTGCCCCGCAGCCGTGGAGCAGCGGCTGGCGGACTGGACCATGACTCCCATCTGGTCGGGCGAGTCCCTGCAGGTACTGCGGTACCGCAAGGACCAGAAGTACGATTCGCACTGGGGTACGGCAGGGTGGTCTTATGTGGGTCGGACGTTGGGTTGGAAGCGTGCGCGGGTCCGCTTGGGGAGTGCAGGCGAGGGCGGGCCGGGCAGAGTGAGGGCTGGGTCATGAGAGAACAAAGCGCAGGGGCTCCGGTAAGGTTTGTGGGAGGAGGGCTGGGGTGCGTGAGGGGAGTGTGCGCGAGGGTGGCAGAGTGGGGCATCGGATGGCCATGAGAGGATGACAAGGAGGGGGGGCGTGGGTGTCTGGCCAATGATGGGATAATGCAATGTTCCGCGCTTTGGCACGGCTCAGTCGTTGACTTGTCCCGGTCTTCTGTGCCTCCCTCCCGTCTCCCTCACTGCTTGGCAACCTCGTCGCGCGTCGCTCGGCTCTGCACAATTGCAGTGGGGTAAGTGGGTCAGTCCTGGGAGGGTGGGCCGGGCAATTGGCTGAGGTGCATGCCGCGTAGCCTCAACCCTGGTATGCACGCGCCGACGCTCCTTGCAAAGGCGCCACCGGTATGCCTGTTTCAGAGGCGACGTAGTAGCGGCCCGCTTACGCCTTGCGGCCTGCCTACCTGTCCGCCACCTCCTCTGGCGCGTCACACCCCCGCCCTACTCCCTTCGCTGGCTGCCGCTACGCCTTTTCTCTCCGGTTTCCAACTCGTCAAAGATCACGCCCGCCCCACCCCCACCCATGCATGCTGCCCCAGACTACTTCTTCCACAAGGAGGGCACCTCCAACGGCGGCAACCGCTGGAGCACGGTGCTCATGTACCTAGCGGACACCGAGGTGGGGGCAGCCGCGGCGAGGCGCGGTTGGGTGCACAGCAGGGGCCGGGCTGCGCGGCGGGGTAGCAGCAGAGCAGCGGGGCGGCCCTTGCGGGACGCGAGAGCACTTGGGGCTAGCTTCGCCGCCGGCTCACGGCAAGCGGGCGCCACGGGGACTCGAACCAGTAGCTGCTGGCTGCAGGGGTCCACACTTGCCCATGCGCCTGTTGGTGTTGGAGCTGTTGGATGGGGCGGCCGCCGGCCGTGTGAGGCGCAACTGCCGTGTTGCCGCATCCCCATCCCCTCTCTTCAGTAGTCTTCACCCCTTGCGCCCCGCAGGAGGGCGGCGAGACCGTGTTCCCCAAGATCCCTGCCCCCAACGGCATCAACGTGGGCTTCACTGAGTGCGCCAAGTACAACCTGGCCGTCAAGCCCGCCAAGGGCGACGGTGAGGCCATGGACTGCTGGAAACTGGAAGAACCCAGCCGCCAGGCGCCAGCCCTGCCACCTGCTGATGCCGCTCCACGCCCATCATCACCACCGAAAGCCTCTTTCGCCCAGGCCTCCGTTATTCCTCCTGCTATATCTGTGGTTTTAGATGACACTGTGAAAACCCGTGAATGACAAGCCGTGAACCCGCTGTGCCCTGTCCCGCAGCGCTGCTCTTCCACTCCATGAAGCGGACGGGCGAGCTGGAAGAGCGCTCCATGCACGGGGCCTGCCCCGTGGTCAGGGGAGAGAAGTTCAGCATGACTAAGTGGTGAGCGGGCGGGCGCTGCGTGTTGAGGGCTGTGTGAAATGCTACTCGTGTAGCTTCTACTCGGGGAGCGCAGGCGCTTCGTACCGTATTCAGGGTGCTGCGTGTGTGTGTGTCCCAGCAGGCGCCGTACATGTGACTCCGATGCTGCTGTGTGATGCTGCCGTGTATTCCTTTGTGGTCTGACAAAGCTGTGGCGCGTGTGCCGTCCGTACACCCCAGGATCCACGTGGGCCACTACAAGATGGGCGACGCGTACGATGAGAAGGTACGAGCTGCAGTACAAGGGCTATGGGCAAGGGACCTAGCTCCTTTCCAGGCAGCGGCCATTGACTGGTGCACCCGGAGGCCCGCGCCCGCTTTCGCTGAGGAACCGACCCACATCACCTGAACACTGCTTACCCAACCAGCCCCTCTCCACTAGCTCCTTGAGTCGAGCTCTGCCTGCTCTTGTCCCGCGGGTCACGTGACGTCCACGCTAACCCACATGGCGGTGACTTGGTGGCCGGTGTGCGACCCTGGCCACACACACGCCCTGGCCACATATCACGCGCCGACCCCACGCATCCTGAACACACGCCCGGTCCTCAGGCGCATGAGTACCAGGCCCGCCTCGGCCAGGCCAAGGAACCTTTCGACTCTGACCGCTTTAGACCCGTTCCGGAGCTCTAACCGCGCCCCTCCTGCCGTACGCGTGTACCCATGTCCAAGTGGTGAGCTGCGGAACCTGCATTCTCATTCCACGCGGTCGAAGACAGGCCTGTCTAACCCTCCCCCCCCCACGCCTCCACCCCGTCTGACTTCCTTGCCTTGCCCCAGGCGAAGGAGTACCAGGTTCGCCTTGGTCAGGCCAAGGACCCCAACGCTTAGGTGTAGGCCGAGGGTCTAGGCCTTGGTCGTCGGGTGTACTCCGGCACTGAGTAGACCCGTGGCTGCTGCTCGGCTGAGGCTCTAGGGCAGCGGTGATCGAGCTGGAGGCAGCAGGGGTGGGGTGACCGAGCGGACTGAGGGCGAGGCACCGGCGGCAATGGACGTGAACAGTCTTCCGAGGAGCGCAGAGAGATCCGAGGAGTTCGGTTGACAGGGCACTGCTCGGTTGGCGAAGCTTCGTATGGCGAGGCCTGGCGGTGGTGGACATCAACGGCCTTCCAGGGCATGGAGAGGAGCGCAGAGGAGCTAGTGTGTGGGCTATGGGGCCAGTGTTGCTATCTTAGTTGGTTAGTCGGCTGGACAGTCGGCTGGCGCCGGCTAATCTGAAGGAAATCCGGAATTAGCCGCCGGCCCAGCCGACTAAATTTGGGCTGGCGCCCTAGGCCAGCCGACTAACCCGTGCCAATCCGCCACCGCCAGCCGGCTAAAAGGGCGGGACCGGGCGGATTAGCCGCCAGCTCAGCCGACTAATCCCAGGGAAGATAGCAACACTGTATGGGGCCGCCCTTCGGGTGGCCAAGCATGGTACTGCGTCTTCAGAAGGAAGGACGAAGGGGGTGCAAGGTGAAATGTGGAATCGCGGAGGCGTAAGGGCCCCAGTCTCCTAGAGTGGTATAGCGCTACAGCCGCGAGCCGCGCTGAGATCAGCTGCGCAGAAGCGGGGGCTAGGTGCTCCCCGTGCCTCGGCCGTCAGGCCTGCGGTAAGGCGCCAGGCCAGGGGGGGGGTAAAAACATGAGTTCCATACACCACCCCACAAAAGTTCCGACCCCCCCGACCCCCCCACCCCCCCCCTTGTCGTACACTGCACACACTGCCGTACATGGCCATAATGTAACCCATTTTCCTCGACTTTTGTGCCAATCGGCTGCGCTTCGTGTGCGCTACTGCCTTGCGCGTGAACCGGAAGCGTCGATGAGGCTTGGGTCCTGTCCATTGACCATCCCCGCGTCCATGGACCACTCTCCGGTACCTTGCATCCGCGCTGGTCATGCCCTGGGCCTCCTATATGACGAGCTACGGTCATAATAGTACATCCGGACGCCTAGCAGCGGTGGCAGTGCCGGTCGTGACGTGTCCCACGCGCGGACATGCCGACATGTGGCACCCGCAGCCACCCTTCGACCACCATCCCTATGGTCTGTGGTGCTCAGGCACACCCACGGTTCAGCCTCTCCTTGATACCACGCGTTTACGCAAGGAAAGGGCCCTTGGGCTGCGTCAGACCGCTGTGACAAAAGTTCGGACGGGAGCTGTACAAAAGTTCGGGACCCCCCTCCCCCCCCCTCCCCCCCCCCAACTTTGAGGGCTCATAACTTTTTTCCTGGAACCTGGATTTTTATTCTGAAAGCGGATTTGGGCTCCTCTTGTCGAGCTCTCCAAAGTTAAAGCGTGGTGTATATTTTTACACTTCCTGCCCCCCCCCTGGCCAGGCGGTCGGTTCCGCCGGGCCCAACCCTGTCCCTTCACACAGGCTTCACAAGAAGTTAAACCCTGTCCCTCTCATCCTCGTCAAGGAGGAACAGGTGCTGATCCTGCCTGGATGCCCCCACAAGCGCCCGCGGGCCGCGGATGCTTCCACAGGCCCGCGACGACGTCAGGAATTTACCGCGGTCCCTTGCCGGCCCTGATCGGCTGAGGATCTTGTCGAACGTCGCACTTCGTCAGGGCCTTGAAACCCAGTTCTGCCAATGCAATATATACGGGGTAATCCGTGATCCGGCGCAAGGGGGAGCAGCACAACTTGGGGACCTGGAGCTCACGGCTGCCTCCTCGGGACAGGTCGGGGCAGTCGGGGCACGGCCTGACCAAAACCGCACTTCGCGCTGACGTTCCGGGTTACAGCCGCACTTGCTGGCACGGAAAAATATATGAGCGGTAACCGGCCTGTCAATTCCAGGCTACAACGCGCCTTCGACAAGTCGCCCCTTACGTAGCGCTACGGTCGAGTTTCTGGTGCGACGAACAAAAGTGACGAGCGTCACCCCAAACAGCCATACTCATGCCCTATATTTCCCTACCCAGATAACCTTGCAACGCAACTCTCGGATAGGGGCGCGGAGCAGTCCAGGGGGATCGCGAGGCGCGCGCCATGGGGACGGGTTTCGGGATGCTTTCCTGTGGTCCTCCTTTACAATTCGGACTCACAATAGAATGCGGGCTTGCAGCACATCCCTAGAGGATAGAGGCCTTCGCCGGTAGCGACGGTGAAAGGACTCGCTCGCGAGTTTACACTTAAGATACTTCAGAACCCAAACGAGGCGCAAGCCGCGCGCACAAGCACCCGAACCCTTGTGTCTGTTGCTCGTATGATCTGGCTACGTCTATGCAGCCGCCCACTAGCGCTGCAGACGGACCCCTGCCTCCATTCGCTCGGCCAGCCGTTGTGTGTTGTGACGCCCTCAGCCGGTTGCATGGCTAGGGCCTCAAACAATGTCATGGTGGCGAAGCTGCTTCACAGGCGCACCCGCGAGCAGGGCGCCTGCCGCTGGACCCATTCACGATGAGCGGCCGGCGCCAGCGCCAGAGACGCCGTCTGGAAACGATGTGACGGCGGTAGAAAACCCCGTGGACAGGAGCGTTGAGAGCTGCGGGGAGTACATCTGTCGATCGCCGACCCCGCCGGCAGGAGCCGACCCCGCCGTTGGCCGCGTGTCCGCCGGAGTCGTGCCACAAACCTCGCAAGCGCACAGCGGACTGCCCTCAGACCGCATCCTCTTCTGCGACCAATCGAGCAGCTTCTTTGATGGTCCGCTTGAGGGTAGCCCCGCCTCCACGCTAGCGGCGTCGCAATCGAGGGTGACGGATGCCTACGACGCGCCATCCCACCCGGAGGTCAGCGTCGTCACGTCAGATCTGGAGTCGTTCTTTCCCGAACTGGTCGGCATCAACCACGGGCTCGCGAGCTGGCAGCCGCTGCCCGCCGATGTTGCCAACCTGACCGCGGTGGGTTTCGTACCAAGCAAGTGCCCATCTCCCGACTCCTCCCAGGCTCTCCTCACACGATCATACATGCTGCGCCTGCCTTGATGCAGGTCCAGCTAATCGACACAAGCCGCGGCTCCACCACGACAGGGACGGGGACAGGGACGGGAGCGGGGACGGGGACGGGGTCAGGGTCAGGTGGGCGGACGGGGGCGTCCGGAGCGCACGGGATCAGCTCCAGACCTGCACCGGACGGCGGCAACGCCCAGCGGTTAACACCTCCGGGTGCACCCATCAGCGCCGCCGCACCAACATCCGCAGTCAACCTGCTACTGGTACGCGTGCAGTCGCCCGGGACCGGAGGCGGCCGGGGTAGCAGCTCCCTGCTCTCGCTCCACCCGCTGCAACCCCACCAGTGTCTGGACGGCCCCAGCCCCGGCTTCGGTGGCGGCGGGCATTCAGCCCTCGACGCTGGCCCCGCAATGCCAGCTGTTGAAGGGCGCACAGATGCGTATCCCGCCGTATGCGCTGATGTCCGGGAGGCGTACCTCCCGACGCATCTTCCGCGGCCGGCCGCCGCCAGGGACATCGGTTTCGCGCCGTACTTCCTCGCCGCGCCATCCTACGCCGCCGCCGCAGGGCACTCACCCATGCCCCTGCCGGCGCTGCTCCTCGCAGCGGCAGGGCCGCCGTCGCCAGCGCCAGCCGCCTCCGCTGCCGCTGCCGCTGCCGCTGCCGCCGCCTCGCATGGCCCCGCCACCGCCGCCATGCCCGTCTTCATCACCGCTGGCGCCGACTCCCCCGGCGCCGGCGGCAGCGCCACAACCGCCCCGCCACTGACGCGGAGCTTCTCCCCCCGGGCGCTGCGTTCGCCGCTGCCGTCACCTGCGCAGCAGCTACGCGCCATGACGGCCGGTTTCAGGGAGGGGGCCAGCGAGGGCGACGGCCGGCGCCCGGGCTCTGTGTCTTGCTCGCCGCCCGTCCCACACAACCCCGCCGGCTACTCATCAACCGCCAGCGGCGCGGCGGTTTTCTCGAACGAGTCGCCAAACCTAACCACCGTGACCTCTCACTCTTCCAACACGTACAGCTGGCGGCCGTTTCTGCAGCTCAGCTCACTCATCATTACTTCAAGGGCCTGCTGTAGGCCCGAAAAGAGAGGAAACCCGTCGTAGGAAGTGAGGAGACGGTCCGGCTGCGCTGGGGAAGGTGAATGGTGCTGGCCGGGCGTGTGGGCGGGTTTGGGAGCTTCGTCTGTATCTGGTTTCGGCGGGCCTGTGTGGCCTCCGCCGGTACCAAGTCCTGGGCTTCCTTCGTTCTAGGGGCTGTCAAGGCGGATTGCACCTCATGCGTACAGTTCTTTTGGGGGCGGGCCTCGCATGGTGGAGTACGGGCAGATTGCAGGGTCGGTTTGGTCACGTGAACATGCATGGGCAGTTGATTTACGCCATTCATAGCCAATCGGCCGTACGCTGTTGCGCCGTCGCCGTGGCTATCATTCTCATGTGAGGGGCCGGTTCTGCGGGTTCCCTTATCGTGCTTTGGTCGGGTTGGCAGCATGGGCCAGGACTAGGTGGAGCTTTGGCGCGCCTGGCCAGTAGGCACAGCGCTGGGCTCCTTACACTCTCCTGCCACAGATGGCTCGGATGGCGTAATGCATGCAGGCCGGCGCAGGCGGGGCCTAGGAATGGCCAGGCTCGCTCGCTCTCGTTCCCTCTGGCCCTACTTAGTTGGTGCTTGCTTGGGGAGGGGAGACGAGCGCGTGGTCCGCAGCGGTGTGTGTGCTTGGTGCGCGGGGCGGTGCGCGGTGGAGGGGAGAAGCGGGCAATGGCTGGGGAGGGCTGGAAGCTGAGGAGGCGCGAGGTGCCGCCACCAGGAAAGCTGCATGCGCAGTGCCGTGCGCCGAGTCCATCCGGGCTGGTTCATCCGCTGTTTTGCCCCTGTTTGAGCCTCTGCATACCACTATCAGCACTGGATGATTCTTGTGGACCCTCAGTGTGGGTTTTAGGGCCGACGAACTAACTTTCTGATTTCGGGCGTGTAGCGGGTTCGGTGGGTGGGCCGCTCAAGACTGCGGCAGGAGGGATCTGGGTTTGTAGCTTCGGGTTCGACTTGATAGTGTATTGGCTCCACTCTTGCTTTGCGTTCAGCGGCGGTTCCGGTTATGCCGCGTCTGACTATGCTACATACTGTATCTTGTCATTCGTGTGCACGCAGCTGGGGAGGTACGTTGTCCCTTGTTTCCGCGTCCCTCCCGTTTCGTGTGATGACAATGCATCTGGGCCAAGCATCCGCACCTTTGGTCATGACCGGACCGTCGTCGGCATGTGCTGGCCATGGGCTACCGCATGCTAGCTGTCGAGCGGCTGTCGTACGGCGTGGGTGCTGGGGGGTACGAGCGGGCAAAGAGTAGTGGGCCGGGGGGGAGGGGGAAGGGGAACTGGGGGACGAGGTTCCCCGAAACGCAAGGCCAGCAGTGTGCAGACCGAGCTTCCTTTCGGACAATCGGGGGAAGGGGAACTGGGAGACGAGGTTACGCGAAACGCAAGGCCAGCAGTGTGCAGACCCAGGGTCCTGAGGGGACCCGCTGCGAGGGGGGACAATCGGGGGGAAGGGGTGCTGCGGTGGTAACAGACGGTCCGGGGTCGGCTGGATCTGCTGCCGGCTTGTCCTCTGTGACTTGGTAGAGGTCGGCATAAGGTCGGTTAAGTTGTGGTTGCAACTTGCATTTTGCCTACTATACTTAAGCGTCCCGCCCCCCGAGGTGCGCCTACCTCGCAGCACGCATCAGTTACTCAGTAGGGTTCCCAAGGAGACTGCCGACAGGGGGCCTGTCTGCGCCCACAGCGCCCCCCATCCAGCTCCATCCACACGCTCAGCGGCATCCCCCGCCCTCGTTCTGAGCTTCTGACAAGGCTGCACCCTGCGAGCAAAGGAATGCCCAGCTCCAGGCGATGACGTTTCCATGTATGCTCTATGATGGCCCGACCTTCTGCGCAGAGTGTGCTACTCGGTCTCAGAGCTGTGCCCGCGCACCGTATTAGACCTAATGTCAAGTGGGTCTCGTCCCATGCGCCTCAGCCGCTCTCCCAGCTGCCCACGTTTCGAAGCTCATCCGCCCTGCTGCTAAGACGACCCTGCAAGCCCTGCCCTGCGCTCAGACACAGGTCCAGGCAGGTACCTGCCACCAGCTCCGGCCGTCTGCGCTTGTGTGCGTGCACCCCACCCTGACCCTGAGGCCAGGCTGAGAACCTCAGCCCCGCAGCTCCTTCCGACCCCCCTTGCACGCCCCCCACACCTCCACGCGCCTTTTCTTGTTCGCCTTCGAGGCATCGACCCCGAACCCCTGTCACCACAGCTCAGGCCGACAAGCCAATGTCGCCCCTTCACGGCAACCACATTTCCACTCCATGCTCCCCTCACAGACAACAACGCCCCTCCCCCGCAACCTCATGCCCACTCCACGCTCCCCTCACAGCCCCAGCTCCCTCTGTATGCTCCCGAGCAGCCGTGCGCCGTAGAAGCCGCGGTAGTGGGGCGGCAGCGCCGCCAGAGCCGCCACCGCCTCGCACCCCAGGCGGTCCGCCTCTTCGGCCTGAGGGTGGGGAACGCAGGCCAGGAATGCATGCGGGTATCATGGGGCAGGCGAGGAAGGGGCCGGGAAACAGGAAGGGACTTCAAGTCCGTCGCATCGAGAGTGTAAGGGTGCTGGGAAGCGCGCACAAGCCGGCTGCAGCTAGGGGGGCTAGGAGGGTGACTGCATGCCTGACAGTGCGCTCCCCCCTCGCCGTCGCCCTCTGCCCGGATCCAGATCCGTACCTGCACGAGGTCCCGGTTGCCGTACAGATCCTTGCGGTGGTAGCACTGCGGCATGCGATCGAGGTTCAAGATCGAAGCACACCCACCCGCGGTGCCCCGGCGCCCGCCCGCGCCTCGTCAGCACCCTCCATGCTAGTAAAGCAGTGTAGCGAACCCGTTTAGTCGCATGTGGTTCATGAACTGACCTCCGCGGGCAGGTGGCGGAAGAATGCGTTGACGCTGATGCTCATAGCCCCCCCCGTGGCTGTCACATGGTGGAACCACAGACTGGGGTCGGGGGCGCGGGGCGCGGGGGGGAGGCCGCACGGGGAATAAGGGACATAGTCAGTGAAGGCGCGCATGAAAGCGCGCTGTGATAATACAAGGACCGATACCACCAGTGCACCAAAGGGTTCACGGGCATTCGACACTGGCCCTTTACAGCGGAGCCAGCACGCCCCAGGCCGTCCCATTGCTGTGAGCTCCTTCCCGCCCCCCCCGCGCCCGGCCGCACCTGGGCAGGAAAAGCACATCCCCGGGCTGCAGGTCCACCAGAAGGGGCGGCGGGCAGGACGCAAACCTGAACGGGCGACGCGGCGGGACAGGGACCAACCAACAAACTCCTCAAACCCGGCAGGCCAGCCATGCTCCCTGCACTGGTAGAACGGCCAGAATGGTCCCAGTTCGAGGGGCGCAGCTGGGCTCAGGTGACTGAGGTGCACCGGGACGTGAGAGCAGGCCGTGCGCGCCTGTGCCGGGGGCGCAGGCAACGGCTGCAGGGGGCCGGGGGCGCGCCGCCGTACCTGGGGTGGCGGCTGAGGTCGGGGTTGCAGGGGTCGGTGACGGGGGAGGAGGAGCCCTCCACGTGGAGCGGGTCGTGGGCGGAGGGCGGCCACAGCAGCACGCGCTTGGTCCCCGTGACCTGCCGGGTGGAGGGTGTGGAGGTTGGGGCAAAGCATCGCGCGAGACGCAGCTAAGGCTGGGGGCAGAGGAGGAAGGACGGCCAATAGTCACTGCGTGTCAGCATGTGCAGGCGTGCATCCTCCCCGTCCCCCCACAGCCCCCACTGCCGGTAGCCCCCGCCTGTCGCACACGTCCTCCCCGGCTCTGGCCCGGGGTTTTCTCTGCGGTCGTCGTCCCCAAACACTGGCCAATCCCGCACCTGTATGAGGAAGTTGTCGCACACGTCGTAGTGCGTCCACAGCACCAGCCCGGGGGAGCTGAGGCGCAGAACGGAGCTGTGGGGAGTGGGCAAAGGGGCAAGGGGTTGGGAGGAGGAGCGTGATTGGGGTTACGGTGTTGGGGTTGATGAACGGGTTAGGGGTAGGGTTTGGGCGGGTTGGGGGTGGGAGGAGGCGAGAGACATGGGCAGGGCAGGGCAGGAGCAAGGCGCGATGGGGGGTGCGGGCGCGGGGCGCACCTGTGCATGGCTCCCGGCGGCACCAGGGCGGGGATGGTGACGTCGGGTGCGAGGCAGGGGAAGGCGGAGGACAGGTTGGACGCCTCCTGAAGGGGGTACGGGGGGTACGGGGGCACGGTTGAGGGCCAGGGGTCCAACAGGCGAGGCCATTAAAACAGTCGATGGGAGACCCTCCTTTGGGGGGGCAGAAAGGCTAACCCCGTCAACCGCCAACCGCCAACGACCACGGCAGCGCCAACGCTCGCCTCCCCTACCCGCCCTCACCTTGCGCGGGTTGTCCCCGATGGACCTGAGGTACAGCGCCTCCTCCGCACAGCTGCCGTACTCCTGTACGGCATCGGTAGCCCATCGGAGCGGTGAGCGGAGCCAGCCAGGCGCGGCAGGCGCCGCGACGCCGCCCCCGACCAACCGACAGCGGTTAGCCGTTGGAGCAGCAACGGTTTCCTCTCCGCGTCGTCCATTCCCAGGTGCCAGTCTCTTCCGCTGCCTTCCCCGCCCGGCCCCGCACGCACCTGCCCTGGGGGGACCAGCTCAGGCCAGGCCCCCGCCTCCGCCGCCGCCGCCACAGAAGGGTCTGGGTCCACGCCCGCCGCCGCTGCGGCGGCCGCCACCTGGCGACAACCCGGCATGGCTGGGTCAGCGGACGTGTGAACCGCTGCCCCTGCCTGCCTATTTGCCTAGTGCCTAACCCAGCCGTCCAGCACTCCGGGACGCTCCAGTCCGTCTCCTGCGTGACTCCATCCCCACCATTCGTACTTCCCACCCCAACAAACATTCGCAGCCGCTGGCGACACCCCAATCATGGCTTCAAGGAAGTTGTCAGCTCGGCATCCCGCACCAGGGAAGCGCGCCGCCCTGCCCTGGGCGCCTGCACCCCACCACCAGCCCCACGTTCCACGCCCATGCACGCCCCCACCTCCGCAGGGGTCTTGCGCGCTATGCGCCCCACTGCCTCCGCCAGGGTCATTGTGCGGAAGGCGAAGTTCTTGTGGACAAAGTCCAGGCGACCGCCGGGGGCGCGCGTCACGTGCAGGGAGACCTGCGTGTCGTGGGGTAGCGGGGGGGCCCGTGAGCGCTCATGGGATTGTATCCACATCAGTATCAGGTAATACGGCACCGGGACAGCGGCGGAAGGGCTGGCGAGCAGGGGACGTCCGAAGGGAGTGCACGCAGGTCAGGCCAAGCATGTACACGCGCACACGCACGGCACGGCACAGTACGGCACGGTACGGCACGGCACGCACCTTGCTGCGGTGGGAGTCGGGGAGCGAGAGGAGGTGCTCGGGGGTCCACAGGCGGGGCGCGGGGCCCACGTCCATGCCTGGGGGTGGGGGGGTGGGGGCGGCGGGGGAGGGGCTTCACAGGCAGCACGGGGGCGAGAGGTGCGGGCACGGGCAACGGCGAGCACCGACGCAGACTCCATCTCTCTTCCATCCCCCCAGGCCCAAGTCCACCCACGCACAGCCCATCCATCCCATCTGCGCGCAGCCTCTTGCTCTTTCCACTTTCTTGGGGCTTCCACCTTCTATAATCAGGGTCAGCACCACCCACCCACACACCCACCCTCGATCACCACCGGCAGCCGAGCGGCGCTGATGCTCGCCTCAAAGGCCGCCCGGTCCCCCACCTCCTCGGCCCGGACGCGCCTGACCAGCTGCGGGCGGGATGGCGCAGAGAGAGGGCGGGGGCAGGTCGCGGGTGACGAGGGGCGTGGCATGCCGTGGCAGGGGGAATCGACAAGAAATCAGGAGCGGGGCACTTCGGCGGGGCAGGCCGCAACCCGGCAGTAAAGCCGGGTTACAAACCCCCATTCACACCTCCCTGCCTAGACTACATTCACTCGGCTTGCACGAGCAGCCCCTAACACCTGCCGCGCCGACCGTATGTACCGCCTGCCGAGAAATCTCGAAGAGCCTGACCCCCCCACACACATCCCACCCCACCTGCAGCTGCTCTAGCGGCTGCTTGCACCAGGCGGGGGGCGACAGCGCCGCCGTGGCGTGGGCACTACCAGTACCACTAGCCCCGACAGCAGCGGCCGTCTGGCTCTGGGCGGGCCTGGGCGGGGCCTTGACCGGGGCTGTCAGGGCCTGGCCGTTGGCAGTTGGCGGCGGTTGAGGACGGTTGGCGGTCAGGGAGCCACGTGGGCGGCACTCGATGTCGAGGACCACGTGACGGATGTGGGGGGCGTACCTGACAGGGCCAGGGCGGTTGGAGGTTGGGGATGTTTCAAACTAAGCGGGATCGGAGGTTGGACAGGGAGGAAGGGCGCTTCGGGGTGCTGGGAGATACGGCTGGTCCTGCTTCGGGCGCTTCTTGTCCTGTCCGTCTGCCTCTGGTGCCGACACTGCCCAGGTTGACTGCAGGTCTGCCCGGGCTGCAGCCCTCCCCCCCCCCCCCCACCACACACACACACACGCCGCCTCACCACTTGACCCTCTCGAGGTGCGCCAGCCGCAGCTCCCAGTCTCTGGGGGCGTGGGGGCGATAGGGGGCATGCCATCGAGCGAAGAAGGGCCAGGGTAAGGCGGCGGCCGATGGCCAGCGGACAGCCCGATGTGGGGGCGAGAGGGGACCACAGTGTCGCTGAGACAGACAGGCCGGGAGGGCATGCCAGGCTCCTGCGCAGGCGCCAGGTTACCCTTGGGGTGCCGCCCATCACACTCAACCAGGTCCTACCAGGCACCCAGCCCCCCTCCAGCAGCCCCGGGACCCGGGCCGCACCTGCCCGCGCTCCGCGCCAATTCCTCCAGCTCCCCGAGGCAGGCCTGCGCCCACGCCCCCTCCTCCCGGTCCGTGACGTTGTGGTGCAGGTGCAGCCAGCCGCCTTTGGGGGAGGGAGGTGGGAAGGGGGACGAGACGAGGGCCAAGGGTGAGGGGCGAAATAGTGAAGAAGTGGGTGGATGGTCGTGGACTGACGGCAGGAAGAGACCGGACGGGTGGGGGGAAAAGGGAAGGGACAAGGGAGTGCCCAATGTGCTCTGGCCAACAAGCTCTGGCCCCGTATAATGACAGCTGTGCTGCCGAGCGATCCCCCACAAAGTCCGCGGCCTTCCACCCACCCTCCGGCTTGAGAGCCCGCACAGCCGCCTCCCAGCCGCCCCGCGAGGAGGGCAGCAGACCCAGCAGCACCCGGTCAGCCACACCCTGGGGTTGGGGTTATGGGGCAGGGGTGGGTGCAGAAGTAGGGGCAGGGACCGGAGCACCGGGCAGGGACAGGGGTGGAGCGGCAGGAAGGGGGGTCAAGCTGGCAAGGCGCGGGCAGTATGAACCCTGACATGTACACCCCTGCTAGAGAGAGCTCCGCATCTCCCACCCCTGGCGAAGGGCAGATGACCCAGGCCCCTCACGGGCCTTAGACTTGACCTGCAAGGCTCCATTCCCGGACGAGGGCCTGCACTGGACCTGCCCTGGGCCTGCACCGGGCCCGCACGCGCCCAGCGCTGGGCCTGCACGGGGCCTAACCCCCTCACCTGCGGCGCCGTGGTCCGGCAGTCTCCCTCCCGCACCTCGCACCGCTCCCCCACTGGTGCGCCGCTGCGGTCCCCCAGTCCGGGCTGTGCCAGGTTGCGGCGGAGGGCCTCGAGGGCGTGGGGGTTCCACTCACAGGCGTAGACCTGGGGGGAGGGGGCGGTTGGGGGGGTAAACAGGCGGGTTAGGAGCGTGCGGGTTTCGGCTCGCACGCCACATCCGGGGGGGGGGGGAGCGGTGGGGGTTGTGATGGTGTTGAGGCGTAGGGGCAGTGGTGGGGGTGCAGGAGGATCAGAGCGGAGGGGGGTGTTGACGCTAGGACAGGGCGGCAGCGCAACACCAGGGCAGCCCCTGCACCCGATGCGTGACCAACCCGCCCCCCAGTCCCCGTCCCCATCCTCCCAGATGACATCGGGACCCCACCGGGACCAACCCCACACCCACCTTGTCCACCCCCCCGACCACAAGCAGGGGCAGCGTGTAGTACCCGATGCCCGTGTAAAGGTCCACCACCGTCTCGCCCGCGGCCCACATAGCCACGCCTCCGCAGCCCTCCACGGGCCCCGCCGCCGCCGCCTCCTTCGCCACCCCAGCCTCCACCCCCGCTCCTCGAGCTGCGCCTGCTGCGTCCGCCTTGGCTTTGCCCTTCGCCTTGCCGGCCGCAGGCGCACAGGAAAGGGTGCCACCAGGGGTGTCGATGGCGGCGGCGGCGGTGGCGGCGGCGGCGGCGAGCCTGGCCCCCGACAGGTGCTCCCCGCGGCCCCAGCCCATGCGGGTGCGCTCCGTTACGTTGCCGCTGGGGGGGGTGGAGGGGGTGGGTGGGTGCGTGCGACGCATGAATGAGAGGGAGGGGACGCGAGGTAGTCAATGGACGAATGGAGCAAGGGCTGATGGGTGGAGGGGGTGGGGGCACGCAGCGGTTGAGAAAGCGGTTGAGAGTGCAGAGCTGGGGCCCGGCTATGTAGCCGAGAGTCCGAAACGTTCAGTACCGTGAGCACTAGCGAGGCACTTACCTCCGCTAATGTTCACGTCGCGCCACAACTCCATGCACCCACCCATTCTCGCTCCCAGCCCCAGAAAACGTGGCGTTTTATCCCCTTAACACACCTGGAGAACATGCAGCGGGTGACGTCTAGTTTGAAGGTGACGCCCCCCTCCCGGTGCGCCACCCAGCCGTGGGAGCCGAGCAGCAGCTGGGCGCGGCTGTCCCGCGTGCCTGCGGGGGGGGGGGGGGCGGGAGAGGAGGAGCGGTGCCGGTGGTGGATGCTGTGTGGGCCGGGCGGATACCGGTGCGGGCATTGTGAATGCTGTGGTGTGCGGCAGGGGAAGCGGCGAGGAGCTCGGGGGGCGGGGGTGAGGTTGGACGAGTGTGGCGGAAAGGAGGGGTGTTGCTCCGCGCTTGAAGAGGCTCGGCCACTCTTGGCAGCCGGGCGCTCAGGAGTGAGTGCTGCCCGGCGCAGGCTCGGCCCCCGTCCCACGGAGCCGGCAGCCGCCGGCAGCCCCCTGCGCACGCACACCCGCACACACACGCGTGTGTACGGAGGCGTGCGCCTCCCTCGCTAAGGGGCGGTGGGGGATCCGGTCCGGGCGGCGCCGGGGGTTGGCTGTGCCGCGTCGGGGGGGGGCCCGGCCCCTCCACCTGGGGTGGCGGGGCCGGCAGGCGGGGCCGGGGCCGCGGGGGGCACGTTCCGGCCGTTCCGCCTGCCAAACGCGACGATGCGAGGTAGGCTGGGCGCGCAGACGGCCCCACGGTTAAGCACGCTCCCCTCCCACGCGTCGCGCATTAACCCGAGCATCTAAACACTCTCCTCCCATGCCCGATGCCCCCCATCTATCCTCCCAGCGCCCACCTGTGTTGGCCACTGGGGCCTGCCTCGCCAGACGCTCTGCCCCCAGCGCCGCCGCCACGGCCCGCCACAGCGGCACCAACACCGCCTCCTCCCCCTCCCCCTTCGCCCCCTCCGTGCTCCCTCCGAGCGCCTGGGCCCACCCCGGGTCCGCAAAGGCCCCCGCGGGCAGTAGCACCAGGTCCCCGAGCCGCTCCCAACGGGTTGGCAAGGAGGCCAGGAGCCGGGCCGACAGGGCCGGGGGCGGCGGCGGCGAGGCGGCGGAGAGAAGGGCCTCAGCGGCGGCGCGCAGTCGTTGGCCGGGGCTGGCGGGCTGCTTGGAGGATGCGGCAAGGGTGCAGCGCTCGAGCTGTGGGAGGGGCAGGGGGGACAGGAGAAGGGGCGGGGGTGGCCAGGGCGCAGGGTTCAAGCTGTGAGAGGGAAAGGGGGGTGTTTGAAGCTGAGCAGGTTGCCACTTCGGAGAACGGGCAGGTGATGTCAGGGCGCAAGGCTCAGGGGGCCTACCAGCAGCTGCTATGGGAGCTGGTATCTTTGATCTGACCTTGCTGCTTTTGGCTCTGGTTCTTACAGTGCTTCGTGGAAATGAAGGTCACACAGGTCGAGGACTAAAATAATGCGCCGGGTGAGCACCCGAGGGACGCAGCGGCACTCACTGAACGCAGCTCGCAGCTCAGCCCTTGTGCCCACGATATTCCGTAAGCCCGCCCCTCTCACCTGGCCGCCCGTAGCCGCGACCGCTCGCCGCGCCGCCTCAGCCGCCGCGCCGCCGCCACCGCCGCCGCTGCCATCGGCGCTTGCGCCCAACGCCGCTGCCGCCAGGTTCGTGACTGGGAGCCGTACTAGGGCCACACGAGGTCCCGTCGCGGCGTCGCCGCTGAGGCCGGGGCCGTCGGCGGCCGCCGCGGCGGCGGCGTCAGCATCGGCGGCGGCGGCGTCGACGGTTGCGCGCCGAGAGGCGTCCAGCCAGCCGGCGGCCTTGAGCGCGTCTTTGACTCCCTTGGCGGCCGCCGCCGGCACGCATACCACCCAGCCCTCGCCGCCGCTGCTGCCGCCGGCTCCGCCGGCACCGCTGTTGCCGTTCGCAACCCCGGCCGTGTCAGCCTTCGCCGACGGCGCCGGTGACGAGGCCGGGCTGCGGCCTGTTGGGGCCGCCCCCGCCGCCCCCGCCGCTGCCGCCGCCGCAGCGGCGGTGCCGGTGCTGGCGGGCGCCTTGGGCGCGACCGCCTTCTGGACAGGCCGCCGCTGCAGCGGCGTCGCCGCCGCCGCCGCCAGCGCCTGCTCTAGGCCAGCGAGCGGCAGGCGGAAGCAGCCGCCGAACACGGTGCCGAAGCTGAAGCAGAAAGCGCCGCCGCCCATGACGTACAGCCCGTCCGTACCGTCGGACGACACCACCTCGGCGCAGTGCCGTACCGGCAGGAAGTCCAGCGACGGCGCCCCGCCGCCAACTGCCGCGCCGCTGCCCTCGACGGCGCCTGCAATAGCGGCGGCGGCAGTGGGCGGCGCCGCCTCCTTCGCGTCGAGTGCCGTCCACACGTGAGTACGGGTGTCGAACACCCAAAGCTGCCGGTGGTGATCGGTTGGGTAGCCGCCCACCAGCAGCAGGTACGGACCCCAGCGGTTGAGCGTATGACTAAAGCACGCCGGCGAGCCGCCGCCGCTGCCGCCGCCGCCGCCAGCGCCCGCGCCGTCCACGCGATGCCAGACGTACGACCCCAGGTCCAGGCAGTACATCTCGCTGACGTGCATGCCGTACCCGCACGTGCCGCCGTGCACGTACATGCTGCCGTGCGACGCCGCAGCGGCCGCGCCCCTCTGACTGCCGGGTACGAAGCAGGCCGCGTGAGACTTGCGCGGCCCTGGCGCTGCGCCCGCCGCCGCCACCAGCTGCCACCGCCAGCCTGCCGCTAAGTCATCGCTGCCGGCGGCGGCGCCAACGCGGCTTAGAACCCACGTGTCCCCGAGCACAACATCGGCGTTACGGCCGCCAAACACCACCACCCGCCATCCCGCCAGCGCCGCGCCCGGGGGGATCCGTTCCGTACCGGCGGTACTGGCGGTACTGCTGCCAGCTGGCGGCGGCGGCGGTACGGCAACCACGGAGTGGCGGTACCGCCCGAGAAAACCCGCCGCCGCCACGGCCACCGGCAGCGGCGCGCCTGCTGTAGTCATGGGATCCACCTCGGGCCGAGCTCGTACCCAGGTGCCGAGATCCAGGTCCAGGATCCACACGTCCGACAGCGCGTCCATCGGGCTCGTACGGCCGCCCACCAGTACGGCGAAGCGCCCGCCGCTGCCCGCGCACACCGCCGCGCCGCCCATGCGCGGGGAGGGTGGTGGCGGGGCGCCGGGCGCGGGAGGGGGCTGCGCTGTCCAGGCCTGGCGAGGGTGGGGTTGCCAGGCAAGTCAACACAGTGTGGGAGGCGAGTCTATGCGCAGTTTGACCAGTGCTTTGTATGATATGAGGTAAAGGCCTGTTCTTGAAGCGTCGCCGACGCATAATTGGGTCCTCCGGCCGATGCCTGTGGCCCATTGAGGACGACCCACTTCAATAGCTTGCCAGTAGGCGGGCTGCAAGCGCGTCGGCAGGCTCGGCCGGCTGAATTGCGATGCGCGCATGCTTGCCTGCGCCTCCATTCGTCGCCTCGCTAATCGCAGTGCCCTTGCCTTGCGCTCTTTGGTGGCTGCATCGCTTTTCCAATCCAATTCGTGGCTCAGCTTGCAAACTCAGCCACACGTACGGGTGGGCCTTATGCCGGGATTGCCCAGCATTGTGCCGATCAAGCTAAAGACCGCTCGCCGAGGCGTGGTAGGCTACACTCGCAGTAAACGTCCATACCGCCCGTGTCCTTTCCACCACCTCAAAACACTCAAAATGGCCATGACCATGCGCTCCTCGTTCGCCGCCCGCGTGGCTGGCTCCCGCCCGGCCGTCCGCGGCGCTCGCCCGGCCAGCCGCATGTCCTGCATGGCCTACAAGGTCACCCTGAAGACCCCCAGCGGTGACAAGACCGTTGAGTGCCCCGCGGACACCTACATCCTGGACGCCGCTGAGGTGAGCGGCCTACCCGGCAATGCTCAGGGCTGGGGGATGCTCGCTGGATACGGTACTTGCATTGCTTTCAAAAGACAATCGATGGCTCCGCTTGCAATCGCGTACGGGTGGGGCCCTGCTTCAACGTTTGCCCAAAGCTCGCCGGCCGTCTCACCTGTCGTACGGTGTCGTACATGATGACGTCATCACGGCGCGCGTGCGCCCCGCCACCGCCGTACCCGCCCAGCAGGTACACCGTACTGCCACGTGACACGCTGGCGTGGCCCCAGCGGGGTACGGTCTCGTCCACCGAGCCCTGCCGTAGGGGCGCAGGGCCACGGGGCACAGGACGCAGGGATCAGCATCAGGAGGTTTGGTGGGGAAGATGCAAGGAAAGGGCATGTTCGTATCGCGTCAGAGCATGCGACTGCTTTGTTCTTGCCAATGCGTGTGCTTCCACCCCAGATCAGGACCCCCCGGCTGCCAGCCTGATCCGCAGGCATGCCTCTGTGCGCACCTGCAGCTCTGGTGACAGAGGGACGGGCAGCCACCGCAGCCCGCCCGCCCCTTCATCCGCCGCCGCTGCCACCCCCTTATCCCGCTTGGCCCCTGCCGCCTCCGCCGCCGCAGCTGCGGCGGCGGCACCCTTAGCTGCGGCCCCGCCAGTGCGGCTGCCGCCGCTGCCGCCTCCGCCGCCAGCGGCGCGACTGGGGCCCGCCTTCGAGCCCCCAAGCTTTTGTTCCAGGGCCGTTAGCCGCCCGAGCACCCGCGCCTGCCGCTTCCTCAGGGCCTCCACAGCGGCCGTCGGCGCCATGGCAAGCCCGCCGCCGCCGCCAGCACCCCGGCGGCGCACCGGCGCCGCCGCCAGCCCTCCCGCCGCCGCCGCCGCCGCCGGCCGGCCGCTGGGCCCCGCGCCGGAGCCGTCGGCTGCCGCCGCCGCTGGCGTGTGCCGTACAGCGCTGGCATTTTGGCGCGGTGGCGGCGCAGGCGGTTGTGACAGTTGGAACCCGGACGGCGCAGGGGCGTCTAGTACGGCCAGCAGCTCGGCCTCAAACTTGGCAATGCGATCCAGGTTCTGCTGGAACTTGTCGTTGGCCAGATCCACCAGGTACGACAGGTAGTCATCTGCGGATCGGGCACGCGCTCAGGACCGCACCTATCGCACGCAACGCCAAGCCGGAAGCCGGCACAACAGGCACGCTCTCGGCCCCGCATGTGGCCAGTGTCTACCCACTCTCTCTGCTTGCCTCCACATCTCACGCCCGACCCCACCCCTGACCACCACCAAACATACAAACCATGCCCCCCCCCATTCCAGCCTGCTCACACCCACCCGGCACCAGCACGCGGCCCGCATCCGCCACGGGGGCCTCTAGCCGCAGGGAGCAGCGCACGCCCACCTGCATAGGGTGCCGCGGGAAGGAAGGGGGTGTGCGGGCATGGATCTACGTTGGGTGCGCATGCAGGCAGGCACGCAGACCAGGGACGTGGGCCGCCCGTTGGCGGCATGCGTGGCGGCTGCCCGCCTACAACTCCTCCATGAGATTCAGGTCCAGATCCAGATCCAGATCTCATGCCCCCGTCCGCATTCTCGACCTCACCATGACGCGCCGCCCCCCCGAGCCCAGTGTGAGGCCGCTCTCCCGGAAGCCCGCCGCCCGCGCCGCCGCCAGCACCCGCTGACCCATCTCGGGAGTGCGCGCCTGCGGCAGGAAGGGGCAAGGAGGCGGGGGTCGCGGGGAGGGGTGCAACGGGGCTTGGGGTATGGTGGTTGCTCGTCGGATCGCTCTCTCCTCCCAATCAACCACCGCGTGGTGCAGCACGAAGGGCTCGAAGCGGAGGATCAGCGATACCGTCAGATCGAAACACACACGCCCACCCCGCCCGCCCCCGCCCGCCTCGTTCCCCTGCTGTCCCTACCTCGAGGTGCAGCACGAAGGGCTCAAAGCGGAGCACCAGGCGTGCCCCTCCCGCGCTGCTGCGGTGCACCGAGGCAATCACCTCCTGCGGGGGTGGAAAGGCGGGACGCGGAAGGGAAGTGAGCAGTACGGAGCAACCCGCTGTTGCCAAGGTGGAGGGCGGGCAGCGGCAGGGGCTCAGGCCCCTACAACAGTGCAAACCACGCTTGAGCTAGGGCCAACCTGCCCGCAAACCCCGTGCGGGGTCCACGCCAGCAAGCGAAACCACGACGTGCCCCAGCCCCCATGGCAACTCGCGACCGACGCAGACGCAACGTTGACGATGGCCGGCAACCATTCCGGTTCCCCCTCCCCCCGCTCCCGTCCCTGGCACCCGCTCGCCTGCTTGTCGGCCGGCTCGTGTGAGGCGTAGGCCCACTCTCCGCCCTTCTTGCCGCCCGCTCGGCTCTCGGGCGTGGGCTCCCCAAACACAGAGATGCGGCCGCTGCGGGGCGTGGAGGAGGGCGACGGGGGTGGAGGAGGGCGAGGGGAATGCACCGGAACCCGGTTGGTTCGGGTGGGGGAACGGGAGGCGCGTGCGTGGGATGCTGCTGCAGCTAGGGCCCGCGACCCTAGCAGGACAGCCGCGCCCCAGCTCTCTGCCCCGACCGCACCCTCCGCGGGCCCCCGACCGCACCCTCCGGGAGCCCCCGACCTCCCCCCACCCACCTGCATGACGAGGTGGTGTAGACCCCCGGGTGGGCGTTGATCCGCGCCACCAGCGAGGCGATGGGGGCGTCCACACTGCCCTTTCGGGACTTATCGCCTGCGGGGCAGGGGGTAGACGGGTGGACGATGCAGGGTGGTCGATAGGGCCTAAAGGCCACCAGGAGTGGGGCTGCATGCGCGCCAGAGAGCTGCGGGCATGCCGACAGTGCGCCTGGCGTGAATGGGTTCCACCCGAGAGTCCTTATGAGTCCCCCAACCCCTCGAGGCTCCGCTCTCCCACCCCTGCCCCCGCCCCCGCCCCCTCACCGCACTCGGCCTGGAGCCCCGCCAGCACCACCGCCCGCCGCTGCTCGAAGGCGTCCAGCACCATGGCCGCGCTGCTGCCGTACAATCAGTTGCCGTACAAGCGCACGCACGCTGTCGTACACTGTGCTGGGCGTGCTGCGACTCAGCGCTGCAGCCCCAGCATGTCCTGCGGGTCGGGATGGGGGCGGCGAGAGCGGCCGAAAGAAGGCAGGATGAAGAACGGGGATTGCTGGGAACCTAGGGCGAGCCTGGGAGCGGCTCCTAGCCCCCGGTTCGACTGCAGCTCAACACCGAGGGAGGGAGCGGCAGCGAAGAGGAAGGAGGTAGGAGGGGAGCAGTGCGGAAGAGGGGACAGGCCGACCCTGGCAGTGCAGGGCCCCGCTGGTTCCCTACCTGCAGCTGCTCCAGCCGCTTGCGCCCCTCGCTGAGGTGGAACTTGATGGCCTGCGGAGGACGAGGCAGCGAGGCAGAGGGCTGAAGCCTAGAGTGCTACAGCTTGTGCCTGGGGTGAGCAGGCGGGAGGATGGGGCCGGGGTTCGTAACCGCAGCGAGGGCGAGGGGGGTCTCCAGTCCCAACAGTGCCGCACCAGCGTCGTTCGGTACCCCCAGCGCCCTCCTCCCCCGTTGACCCCAGGGGGGCCTCCTCCCGCGCACCTGCAGGTCCGTCACCTGGCGCTGGGACTCAAAGGTGCGACGAATCTCGGAGACCAGGTCCGCTGCAGAGCGTGCAGGCGGGGGGGGGGGGGGGGCGCAGGGTGGCGGTGGCAGGACCGGCGATGGATGGCGTGGCACGGGTCAAACGCCGGGCACCCCTGAGGCAAAGCCTGACGTGTTTCCCCAGACCGCAGCACCCCGACATGACAACAGCCAGCGGGGAGGGCAACAGAGCCTGGCGGCTCGCGCTGTGTCGGCCGTCGGGATGGTTGTCGCGAGCCTCACCTCGCGCAGACTTCTCCCCTAGACCCCGACAAGCTCGCAGGTACTGGCGATAAAGGCTGAGCACCTGAGAGCGATAGATAAAGTGACGCAGAGACGCAGCTGCGCCGGCCGGCATAGTGCACGGTCGTGTGTGCGTGTCGCGCCGGAAAATGCTTTTGATTTGTAAATGTATATTTCAGTAGGTCGAGTAGCGACTGCGTATGTGTGCAGCTGCACTGCCGTGCGTGGCATGCCCATAAAGTCTGATGCCGGCTGTCCTGGCCTCCCGTCGAATGCGCTCTTTGACTTGTCCTCATCTACTGACGTCGCTGCCTCGGAGTGCATAAGCATAAATCATGCCCGACGCGTCCAGGTTACCGGCACGCCGGCGTCGACTTCACCCGGCCGCCCCCACGCGCCTGGTTATCGAGGTGCAGGCTCCTTTCCACCCACCACACCGCCACCCTGCCTTTACACCGGCGTATTCCACTGCGCAGCAGAACAGATGTGCTTCTCGCGCATTGCCCTTCCAGCCAGCTGTCCTCACTGCCCCCTGCCCCCCCGCGACGTCGCCCCGCTGTCTTCAACACCCCCCTCGGCTGTAAACCGGGGCGTGCTGGCTACGGCATTGTTGTGTCACGTCTGCTGGAACGTGCTGCAGGACGTTGGCGCTTTGCGCCCTACGTGACAGGCATGGCCAGGATGCGCGACGTGCGGAGCAATGCCCGCTCAGTCCTTAGCTCAGGGCCCCGGCGCCGTAGGAGCTCCTCCCACAGGCTCTGTAAGCCCCACACTGGTCTCCACGCGCCCGGGACCTCGGGGGCCCCGAGGTCCTGCCTATGTCAGCCCTGCCCTGCGCTTCGAGTCATTTCGAGTCCACCCTGCTCTCCCGCAAACCCCAGCGTGATCAGCAATGGAAATTAACGTGGCATGTATATACCGATAGGCGGTACCACAACGCGACCGCGAACACGGTTTCCAGCACCTCGGCGCTCTCGTCCAGGCAGAATCGCGCACGGACATGCGGGCATGCGGACTCCGCCCGCCGCCAGAGGAAGCACTCCGACCAGCAGTGCTCCTGCAGATAAGGCTCGATTGCATGCACGGTATTACCGTGTCCATGCAATGGTCGCGCCGATGGCGCTCGGTCGACGCCGATCGCTCGCATCGCCGAGCGGTCGCCGACGCATAATTGGGTCCTCCGGCCGATGCCTGTGGCCCATTGAGGACGACCCACTTCAATAGCTTGCCAGTAGGCGGGCTGCAAGCGCGTCGGCAGGCTCGGCCGGCTGAATTGCGATGCGCGCACGCTCGCCTGTGCCTCCATTCGCCGCCTCGCTAATCTCAGTGCCCTTGCCTTGCTCTCTTTGATGGTTGCATCGCTTTTCCAATCCAATTCGTGGCTCAGCTTGCAAACTCAGCCACACGTACGGGTGGGCCTTATGCCGGGATTGCCCAGCATTGTGCCGATCAAGCTAAAGACCGCTGGCCGAGACGTGGTAGGCTACACTCGCAGTAAACGTCCATACCGCCCGTGTCCTTTCCACCACCCCCAAAACACTCAAAATGGCCATGACCATGCGCTCCTCGTTCGCCGCCCGCGTGGCTGGCTCCCGCCCGGCCGTCCGCGGCGCTCGCCCGGCCAGCCGCATGTCCTGCATGGCCTACAAGGTCACCCTGAAGACCCCCAGCGGTGACAAGACCATTGAGTGCCCCGCGGACACCTACATCCTGGACGCCGCTGAGGTGAGCGGCCGACCCGCAATGAACGCCTGCGGGCCTTTCCGCCGCCCTTCCACAGCTCGCCGGGCTTCGTCGACAGCCTCTGTAGCCCCTGATCAACTCACTGAGGCGTTATGGCGGCGATCGGGCTTGTCGCGACGGGTCGCGAGGCTGCTTCAGGGTTCCCTTATCCCGATCGCTCGGAGCTCACGTTCCTTTTCCTCTCGCCTTGCAGGAGGCCGGCCTGGACCTGCCCTACTCTTGCCGCGCTGGTGCTTGCTCCAGCTGCGCCGGCAAGGTCGAGGCCGGCACCGTCGACCAGTCCGACCAGTCCTTCCTGGATGAGACCCAGATGGGCAACGGCTTCGTGCTGACCTGCGTGGCCTACCCCACCTCGGACGTCACCATCAGGACCCACCAGGAGGAGGCCCTGTACTAAGCGCCTCGCCTTTGGGCCTTTAGGCAGAAATGTTTCTGGGGGGGACGTGGGGTTGCTTGGCCTCCAAGCGACGTCAGCGAAGAACTGACAGGGATGCTCGGGTGTGACCGTGTGCTGATGGCGAGGCTGCGTGACATCAATTTTGCCTTGTAACGGGCCTCGGAACTGCGATTCTTCTTGCCCCGTGCCGCCGCTCCTCGCCGATGCCCCTCCGGCCCAATGCATGCCTAATTGGGCGTTTATGACAGCGACCTGGAGTGAGCAGCAGCAAATCGGCATGCTTTGGTGGTAGCGCCGCAACTGCAAGCATCGTCGGCAGCTCGTCGCGGTCAGCGGCTTCAGCATCATCTGCTGCGATGCATGCATACCTGTGAGCAGTCTTTGAGCAATGTGCAGCAGAGCGGGGGAGATCGTGCTACATACGCTGTGGCGCGCGCATACCCCAGGCACGCCCACGCGCAGCCACACGCAAACCCGTATCCACTTCTGGGTCTCCTTCACTTCGCCGGCCGTTAGTAGCAGCTGTCGATACCTCACGCACATCGCCCCTGTCAATATCTAATACTCCGCTGCTAGCCTGTGTTCACGCCTTGTACGTTCCCTGTCCCTGGCAGCATGTGTTCACACCTTGTTCGTTCCGTCAGCTCTGAGCAATCAGCATCAATATTGCGTGGGCTAGCCCTCATCCCTGCGTCAACCTCAGCGCCTTGGCCGGACATCTGTATCGGTAAGCTCCCGCCCGAGCTCCCAGCCCTCATCCCCTTCCCCCCCCCTCCCCGGGTCTCAGCTCCCCTGCGATCGGTTGCTCCATAGCCAGCGCCGGTATCTCCTGCTTGCCCTGTCCGCCAGCTCCTCAAGCCCAGACGTGACTTGCTCAGCGCGGGCGAACCTGCGTACAGCGGAAGACAACGCACCGCTCAACACCCCACCAGCCATACCCTGTCGCATCCGGCTGGCGGGCCAGACCCGGCTGGTTGCACGTTGCATTGACCCCACCAGCCACCACCCCACCACCACCACCGCTGACACGCGAGCATGCTCTGCTGGTCGCTTCTTGCTGCCTGCTTCAGTTGCTGCTATGCCTTGGGTAGCAGGCGGCTGGTTCCCGGGGCCGTGCCCTCGCACACTCGCTTGCCTGGCACTCTTGTTGGCTTGCCCCATCCTCCGCTGGGACGGCGGAACAGGGGCTACGCCTATGCGGTGACGTCGCAGGGCAGGGTATGGGAAGAAGGGGGGTAGTATGGAAGAGGTTCTCGCGTTGCAGGCTGGGCATGTTGTTGGACACGGACAAGAGCACCAGCCAGGCCAGAGGGAGGCCTCAGCATCCCCGCTTGGATGTTGACCACCTGCCGCCACCCATGCGCATCACCCGCTCGTGCGACGCGCGCGCCCAGCGCCTCCCCAGTCCTCACATGGCGGTGCGCATCTTGCCCAGTTCCCCTGCCGGGTTGAGCACAGACCTCACACCCATGCGCTTCCCCGCCCTCCCTCAAGACCGTCGCCATGTTAAGCTTCCAAAGCAGCCACAGCGACAACAGCACAGTCAAGGCGGCACTCAAGTCGAATGGTATTTGCACTACTCTGGGCTCTGGCTGCCACGCCGCCCACGCGCCGTCCTCAAGGGTCCTGATCTCAAAGTTGCAGGCTGCCCTGAGAGTAAGCCTCCTGCGGCCAGGAAGCTCTCATCAGGGCTCCTATGCAAAGAGGGGCCCTGGTCACGAACGCACCAGGGCTAGAGGCTAGCGAATTGCATCGACAGGGGGTCGAAGGGTTACAGCCAATCCCGGCCCAGTCGCGTGCCATAGGCTCTTGGCCTCACCGTTCGGCTTTCCCCCTGAGCTCGTTACGAAGCCCTCCGGGAGAGGGCAACCGCATGCCGGCACATGCCGGCCTGGCGCTCGAGGCGTCCACGCCCATTCCTTCACTCAAGCCAATTCTCTCGCTCTCCTACCAGCTCATCACATCACCTCCGCTCTCGTCCAGGGCCAATGCGCCCAACCATCTGCTCTGTCCCTCATCGCTCACCGCTCACACGTCCATACTACAAGAAGAAGGTCAGAGATGTGCCTTTCTGGGGTCCAGGTTTGGGGAGTTGAGTTTAGGGCCCAATCGGCCCGCTCCCCTCAAGTAAAAGAATGCATGCCTCCTGACCTCGCCACCTCCACCCCCCACCCCTCGACCGAGCACCCGCTCACAGCCCGGCAGCCGAATGCCGCTGCCGGGCTGACTGCTCTACCTAGCCCAGCGGCCATCTCGCTCCGGCTCTTTCTCTCTCCCTGCCCCTATCCCCCACTAAACCTCCAGCACCGAGCACCGCTCCGCTACCAAGGCTCGCTAGCGGTGGTTGTTCAGAGCAGGCCCTTGCCGATGACAAGCTCGACGGCCAGCAGGCCCAGCAGGCCGACCATTGCGAGGCGGCCGTGCACGCGCTCGTTGGCCTGGGTGAAGACGTTGCCGGGCAGGGGGCCGTACACGTCCTTGAGGGCGGGCAGGAAGTCACCCTCGGTGGCCTGGAGGGGGCAGGGGGCCGCGGGTGGGAGGTCAGGGGCGGCCAGGAGGGGTTATGCAACAGCGTAGCACACTGGTTTGGCCGGCTCGACCCGGCCCGCTTCTCCAGTGAAGTGCGCGCAGCCATGCACCTGGCACAAGCACCGGTGCCGCACCGGCACCCCCGGTTCCCCTGGCCCCTCAGCCCGAGGCCCCCACCCAACGCTTCGTTGATGTCTTCTAACCCCCACGCTGGAGCCCCGCGCCGCCCCCTCACCCGGTAGATGGGGATGGCCGAGGCCGCGGCGATGAGCAGCATCACCACCACCACGGGCTGGGGAGCCTGGCCCAGCTGCGACAGCACGGAGCCCTGGCCGAAGATCTCGGCGCCGGCGCCAGCCAGGAAGCCTGCAGCCGAGGAGGGCGGGGAGAGGGCAGGGCAGGGCAGAGCAGAGACGGTGAGCGCGTCGCCTGGGCTGGACAGAGAGGGTGAGCTGGACTGGACAGACTCCGCAGGCAGTGCCGTCGCCGCTTTGCTCGCCCCTTTCTCCCCAGAGCCTCGGCCCTCCACCTCCCGTCCCTCCAGCACGCACCCAGCATGGCCGCGCGGCCGTTGATGGTCTCGGGCAGCTCCTTCCAGCCGAAGTTCTGCGGTCGGGGGCAAGGAGGCGGAGGTGGCATGGTGAGAGGAGGTCCGGCTTGCACAGAACAGCCTGCCGCCCGCAGATACCCGGTAGCCGTGCAGCCCTGGAACAGACGACGCTGGCAACCGCTGGCAACCGCTGGCAACCGCTGGCAACCGCTGGCAACTGCTGGCAACCGCTGGCAACCGCATGGAGCGTTCATCCTTGCCCTGCATTCCTACGCCCTGCGCGCCCCTGCCGTGCACCCGCTCGCTTGCCTGCTTCACGAAGTCAGACTCGACGTAGGGCTGCGGGAAGGTGTTGGGACAAGGAAAGGCAGGGAGTTAGAATGGAGCGGCCATCCAGTGATGTCGGGAGCACGCCGGCACAAAGCGCATCAGTACACACGCAGACGGGCGGAGGATGCAGGCAAGGTGGTGGGAGAAGGCGGCGCGGTGCACACCTTGATGTACTCCTTGTACTCCTTGGACTCCTCGAGGCTGAAGTCGGTGGCCTCCAGGAAGCGCAGGATGGGGCCGGCCTGCTCGGGGACCCTGGGCGGCGGGAGGGAGAGGGACACGGGGATGGAGGGGCGGGGAGGAGCGCGTCGACCGGAGAAGGTTCGAGACGGTTTTTAGGTCGACTAAGAGTGCCGACCAGGCGGCACACGGTGGAGCGTGCTGCGGGACCGTACGCTAGGTAGACGTGCGCAGGGTGCAGGGGCTGGGGTGGTCGAAGACTGCGGCCCTAAAACCCGGCTCTCGGGAGCCACAAACAGCATCTCGCAGCGTGCGGCGGAGCCCGAAGGAGGCCCCCGAGCGGCCGCCTCCCGAGCAACCCTGATCGCCTCACCACTCAGGCGTCTTGAGGGAGCTCTGCTCAGTAGCCTGCAGCGCAACGTGTGGCATTGAACTATGTCGGCTCGTCGGCTCCCGCCATTCGCCCACGAATCGGCAATCAGCGCCCAACGCGGCTACGCCGTAGGCAAGTAGTCGTTCAATCAAGCAGCTCCTTCAGGAAGAGACTTACCCGGCAGGTCACAGCCCGGCGGCTGCGAGCCAGAGCGCCGCGCGCGGGCAGCGAGGGGACGCGGAGGGACATAAGAGCAGACATAATGCCTAGGTCTCGACTAAATAGCAAGAGCAGCAGGAAGACAGCTGAAATAAGGTGACGGTGAGGTGCGTGGGGCGACGTTTTGTACTCGCCCCTCGGACGGCTGTCCGAGTCGCGAGTCGCGCGATGCAAGTCGGGATTTTTTGCGTCACCAAACCACCCCGCGCGCCATTACCTTCGGTAGGGGAAGCTGCATCTTTGCGTTGGGCCTGTCAGTAACCCGAGAACCAGCGTGCGGGACACTTCCACCAACATCCACCGAGCGTTCACATCTGTCCGCATCGCTCCGACCATTTTGCTGCTACGATTTCAATAAGGCTGTTGCGAGGAGGGATTGCTGCGACAGCGTTGGACGGGCGGCCCAACAAGACCTGCCCCTGCCCGGCTTGCGCGACCAGGGCCATATCTCTAGCGGCTCTGAACGCCTCCGTGTTTGCGAGATGAAGGTCGAGCGTCCAGCCAGCTTGCGGTTCGTGCACCAGCGGCCGTGATGGCAACTCCCGGCGCCTGGCGCCCGGGTTGCCAGGCGCAGGCTTCAGCGCATCGGAGCGCAGGATATGTGGGCACGGGCGTCGGGGATCTGCAAACCGCGTCACGGGGGCTGTGGCCATCTTCGTCACATCCATCCCTCGCTCCCAAGCTCGGCACCCGGCGTGGCCAGCTGGTCCGGCAGCTCCTGGCCCTTCACCCCTCTGCGCATACAGCTCAACACCGCACCGTCAAGCCCAATCGCCTGGGGTTGGCGCAAGCAGCTGTTGCTTCTGCCACGGCCGTGGTGAGCACCGCCACGTTCCGGACCCCCGACGCCGCAACAGCCCCGCTCCAGGCCATCCCAGCGGCGAAGCACGCCTTGGACCACCTGCACGTGCCTGGCGACGGAAGCTATGACGCGGAGGCTTGCGGAGGACAGACGCACGCGGCGAGCCCCCAGGCTTCCGCCAAGGGCAAGGACCCGGCGGGTCATGGCTTCTCGGCGGCCACGCCGCCTGCAGCCAGCGGCATGCAGGCACGCCCCCGCCTCCACCTCCACCACCGAGCCGCCGACCCACATCGGCCAGAGCCCCCATCGCCAACACAGCCGTCCCCTCCACACCATATCGGTGCAAACGGGCACTCAAGAGGCTCCGAGCTGGACCAGCCCGACGTTCAGCTGCGGCGGCCAGCCTGGCGGCACGCCGCGGCGCAGCCGGAGCCCCTCCATCCCGCGGACCAGCACCAGTCAACGCACACGCAGCTGGCCCCAGACCTGGATCTAAATCTGGATCCCATGTCAGAAGGAAGCCGCAGCTGGCGGGTAGTTCACACGGAGGCGGGGCAGGCGGGCCAAGCCACGAGCGTCGGGCTTCCCGCCTTGTCAGGCCCAGAGCACAGCCCGGACGCGCTGGGGAGCCGTACGAACGACACATCGTTGTCAACCGTGACGTACGCGGAGTCGGTTGCAACGGAGGGCGCTGGCGCCAGCGATGTGCAGACCACAGAAGAGCACGGGAGCCTGAACGGCACCGGCGGTGGCAGCGGCGGCAGGGGGGGCTACGTGGCAGCAGGCGAGGCCCGGGGCGACTGCGCGTGGGCCTGGCTGGGCCTCCGTGGTACGACAGTGGACCTGCGGGGAGAGCTCATGTCGTACTCGGGGTCGTACGACGGGGCCGGGTTCGATCCGTACGACGGGCACGAGTCTGACGTTTTCGGCGCCGACGGCTTGGAGGAGCTCCACTGGCATGGGGGCCTGGCTCCGGCGGCCGCAGCTCCCACAGACGCTGTCAGCGGCTCGGGACCTTCCACTGCGCCTGCCGGTGGGCCTGAGGTGGGCCTGGCCCCAATGCTGGCCGGTCGGCAGGGCGGCCTGGGATGGCGTGGGGGCTACCGCAGGAGCGGTGTTCCGCCCTCGTTGCCTGCAACCGGCGGCGGGAGCGGGAGCGGGGTCGCTGCCGAGGCCGAGCCGGGGGACAGCAGTGGTCACACTCCCTCCTCCCCAGCCGCACTGCCTCGTGGAGCCCCCGGCCCAGCGGGACTGGCCAGCAGCAGCAACCGCAGCAGCAACAGCAATAGCAACAGCAGCACCCTTATACTCAGCATCCTCAGCAGCAGTAGCAGCACCGCCGCCACCGTCAGCTCCAGCCGGGTCAGGGGCAGCGACACAACCCACATCATCGGAGGGGAGGCTGTGGCCGTCGGGGCCTCCACACGCGCTGCGCTGGCTGGCGGTGCTGGAGGCGCCGTGGCCCCAAGCCCGCACGCCGAGGCCCAGGGACAGTCAGCCGCAGGGCCCCGACTGGCTGCCGCCTCTCCTCGGGGTGCCGGCACCGCCCAGCCGAGGCCAGCCACGGGACAGCGGGCGCCGCACCCCAGTGACCCTGCCCCTGATGGCAGGCAGCAACAGCCGGTACCTGGCAGCTGCCCACAGGTGGCCGCGGCCGCGGCCCCGGCCCCGGCGCCGGTTCTGGCTCGATCCGCCGCGTCCAGGGACCGGCCCGGGGCAGCCGCGGCCGCAGAAGCCGTTGTGCCCGCGGCCTCAGGGGCTGTCGTGGGTGGCCGTAAGGCTACTGCTGCCCAGCCCTCGCCGCCCTCTCCCTCGCCCTCATCCTCATCGTCTCCAGGGGCAGCGCCCTCTAGCTCTGGGCTTTGCACGGGCCCTTCATCCAGCCGCCATGATGTTACGGGGGTTGCATCCCGCCTGCCCAGCCGCCGCGCCCACAGCGGCCGCGGGGCCGCGAGGCCCCTGTACGGCTCGCACCTGCGGCAGGCGTTACGTGATGCGGAGGACGTACGGCAGCTGCAGCGGTTGGTGGAGCAGTCCGGGAGCGAGTTCGGGCCCGAGCACGTCGCCACGGCGCTGCGGCGGTTGGCTGACGTGTCCACAGCGGCGGCGGCGGCGGGGGCGGCGGCGGCAGGAGTGGCGGCGGGAGTGGTGGCGGCGGAGGCGCCGTCGGGTGGTGGCGGTGCCAACTCAGCATCCCCCACAAAGCTGGACGAGGGGCCGGCCGCATCGGCGGGGCGACGAACACAGCCAGGGGCGAGTCCGGCACCTGAGGGGTCGGAGGAGGCGGTGGAGCAGGAAGGGGCCCACCCGGGGGTGCCCAGCGCGACCATATCGGGCGCAGGGGCGCCGGCGGTGGCCGCGCTGGCCTCACGGCTGGTGGAGATGGGGGCGGTGATGCTACAGAGCCGGCCACCGCAGCCAAATTCGCAGCACCCCACCCCAACCGCAACCCCCGCCTCGGCCTCAGCCTCGGGCTCCACTTCCGGCCCGACCCCGGCCGCGAATAACGGCGTCCCCGCGGCCTTCCTCAGCCTCGCCCTTGACCTCATCCTGCAGCCCCTGCGCCTGGGCCTGCCGCCCCACGCCCCCGCCGTCAGCGCCGCGCTCTCCACGCTCACGCAGGGCGTGGGCAGCCTCCGCCTGGGCCCGTTGCTGCAAGTCCTCGAGGCCCTGGCCCAACCCTCCATGCGCCGTTGGGCCCCTTCCGGCGGGACGCTGGGCAGGGTGTTCCTCGTGCGGGCGCAGCGGCGGCTGACGGCTCTGCTGCGCATGGGCGGCGGCGGCTGGCGCGAGGCCAGCGGTGGCGGCAGCGGCAGCAGCGAGGTTGCCGGAGCGAGGGACGAGGGGGCGGAGGCGGTTGCTCGTGGTGGTTCTCGCGCGGAGGCGGGTGGACAGGGTCAGCGGGGGCAGCTGGCCAGCGGCGGTGGTGACGGCGGCGTCAGCGGCAGCGTATCGGTGGGCCTGGCGGCTCGGGCCGTGGCCGCAGTATCTGCTCTGGCGCCAGGCGGCGGCGGCCGCTTGGTGGACGCTCGTGCCAAGGGCGCTGGCGGCGCCGCTGCCAGCGCGCCTGCCGCCGCCCCCGTCAGCGCAAGTAGTGGCGCCCCGGCGGCGGCAGCGGCAGCGGAGGCAGGCGCAGGCCGGCGGCTGGATGAGGACTTTGCCGCCGCCGTCATGGCGCACGTGCGCCGCGCGCTGGGCCCCGGAGGCCGCGGCGTGGCGGCGGCCGATGCCGTACGGATGTCGTACGGCATCGCGCGGTTCAGGGCCTGGCCCGGGGCGGCGGAGCTCAGGGGCCTGGCGATGGACGGCTTGGACCCGCCCGCCACTGGACCCGCGCCCAGCGGCCCCCGCGGGCCCGTTGCTGCCAGCGTTACGGCTGCAACTGCTGGCGTTACGGCGGGGACGTCGGGGGCCTGGCAGCCGCCGCCATCCATGCCGCCCCAGGCACCGCCGCTGGAGCCCGCCTTCCCTGCCCTGCCCCCGTCCCCCGCGACCCCGCCTGGGCTGCACCGCCCCTCGCGCCGGCCCCCGGCTCCGCCCCACGAGCCCCTCGCAGCGGAGGCTGGGACACCGTTTGTGCCGGAGGGTTCCGCCATGACAAGGGACGGTCCACGGGCGTGGGGCGCTCGGCCGGCGTCGGGCTCGCCACGGTCGCCGGCGTTCGTGTCTGGGGTGCCGGCACGTGTCCCTCGGCAACCCCTCAGCCCTGAAGCCGCCCTCCTCTTCCAGCTCGTCGAGCGGATACCCTATCCCACGCCTACGCCTGCAACGCATCCGGCCCACGCGCCAGCACCCACCGACTCACCTAACGGGGGCGATAACGGGTCCGCATCCCCACCGCCAGAACCCGCACAATCAGTCGTACCAGAGGACGTACGCCTGTCCTGTACGGCGCTCCAGTCGCTGTACCTCCTGGGCGTACGGCCGCGCGCGGGCTGGATCCGGGCCGTGCTGGCGGCCAGCCACCCGCATCTGCCGTACATGGACATGGACCTGCTGTCGAGGACGTGGTGGGCGCTGGCCGGATCGGGCTGGCGCGTGGGGCCGCTGTGGCGCGACGGGGCGTTCAGGTCAATGCTGCGGCGTGGGGATCGGCTCTCGCCGGACCAGGTGAGGCATTGGCAAGCTGGCGTGCTACGAGGCAGAAGGAAGGACGCGGGGAGGTTGTGTCTGGTGTGAGGGCAGGATGAGGCGGGATCCCGGGGGGTTTCTGGAGGGGGTCTTACGGACTGTCACGTCCCTGAGGGGCAGAGTCGAGGGACCGCCATGGCAGCGGCACGGTAGAGGCCATCTCCTACCTGAGGGGCCAAATCGTACAGCTGACCCTCTCTGTGCTCTGCCATCCCGCTCCCACCCCCAGGTGTGCATGCTCTTGGGCGGCTGCGCGCGCTGGCGGCTACGGCCCCGGTCCGTTTTCATGCGGGCCCTCCTGGGCAGCGTGGCGGTGAGGCCGGGCGGGCGCGTGGGGCTGGCCGGGCCGGGGCCGGGGAGTCCACCAAGCGGTCGGTGGGGACATGGGTGTGGGTGGGCCCTCATGGGCCGTGCTGCGGTGAGGCCGGGCGGGCTCCCAAGGTTACGGAGTATGGGCGGGCAGGGGCCGGGGAGGGGTTCGCCAGCACTTGGCCTCGGACTTTTTCATGATCGTGCTGCCGGGGAGCATTCTCGCGCTCCCAACGTCTTCTTGAAGGCCCGATAAGGTGCCAGTGCTTGGCGGCGCCGCCGGGCGAGTGGGCTGTGGGAGTGGGCCAGACCAGGCACGGTACCTGAGTCGTGGCCCCGGGGACCCACCTAGCGGCTTGCGGGCTTGGACGCATCGACCGGGGTAGGAGCCGTACAGGCTGTCGGGCAGTGCCGTTCCTGGGTGGCGTGTGGAAGCATGGTCTGCGGCATGGCTTCCCTTGTGCGCAAGTCACGCCCCCCCTCGCCTCTTTCCTCGCTGACTGTTTACATCCCCTTCCCTCAATCCGCAGGCCGCCCTTCCCGCCTTCCAAGCCACCTCCTGCGTCGCCCTCGCGGACGCCCTGGCCGGAATGCGCTACCACCCGCTGCCGTCCTTCCTGCGCCCGTACCTGGCGCGCTGCTCGTCCCAGCTGCCGTACATGGATGGACGAGCGCTGCTCAAGCTGCTGTGGGCGCTGTGCCGGATGGGCCTGCCGAGGGCGGGCGGCGAGGCGTGGCGGGCTGCCGTGCTCGACTCGGCCCTGCAACGCATGCCGTTGCCACCGGCGACGGCGCCCGCGGCCACTGACCCGGCCAAGCGGCAGCACTCAGCAACTTCCCCGCCGGCGGCAGGCGGCAAATTACCAGCGGCGGCGGCGGCGGTACCCGTGCCGTCCGCCGCCGCCAAGCCGACGGCGGCGGCGCCGCCAGCGCTCGCGCCGCTGACGCCGGCGCAGACGGGGCTTCTGGCGCGCTGCGTGGGCGTGGCCGAGCTGCGGCCATCGGACGCCTGGATCCGTACGTTCTGGTCGTACAGCGCCGTACAGCTGCCGTACATGCGGCCCGGCGCGCTCGTGCTGTTGCTCCGGGGCGTGGCGCGGCTGAAGGCGGCGCCGCCGCTGTGGTGGGCGCGGTCGTACCTGGCGGCGACGGAGGCTGCGCTGCCGACTCTCTCGGTGGGTTGGGTTTGGTGTGACGTGGCCTGTAGCCTGTAGCCTGTGGGTGGGGCCTCGCTCGAGGGCTTCCCCACGTCGGCAGACGCGCAAAGCCGCGGACCAGGCACCGCCCCCGTTGCTGTGCCCCGCCTCCTCTTACTCGTACCCTCCCCGCCACCTCCCAAACCCCAACCCCAACCCCGACCCCGACCCCAACCTCTTCCACCACCCCGCCCTGCCCCGCTCAGGCCCCCTGCCTGGTCCGGCTGGCGGGCGCGCTGCGCCGCTGCCCCGTGCGCCCCCCGGCGCCCTGGCTGACGGCCTTCCGCAGCCGCCAGGAGCTGCTCTCGGCACAGCTTAGCCGCGCGGATCAGACCGAATGCGCTGCCATGCTGAGGGAGGTGTCGTGGCGGCGGCGCGGGACGGTGCCGCCGGGCTGGCGCGTGCCGCAGGAGGATGTGGGGAATAGCTCGGCGCGGAAGCGCTGGGCCTCGAGGGACGCGACGCGGCGGAAGGCGAGGCCCAAGGCTACGGAGATCCGGGCGGGGAGCGTGGTGGCGCTTGGGCTTGAGAGGGCGAGGCGCGCCTCGGGTATGGGGCCGGTTGGCGGCGCGCGTCCGGGGCAGGTGGGTGGAGGTGTGGAGGGAACGGAGGAGGGCGGGGAGAGGGCGGCAGGCCCGAAGCAGGGGAGGCGGGTAGGGGGCACTGTGGCGACGCGTCCGCCCAAGGGCGACCGGTAGAAGCGTAGGAGGCGAGAGAGGTGGCAACAAGGCTGGGCGGAGGCACGGGCTGGCGCGTCTTCAACGGGGGCGGGAGACGACATAGCTAGCCTGGTTGAGGACCTGGGCATATCCCTACACGTTACGATGAGCATCCCGAATTCCCGATAAGCAGCAGGAGTTCAGTGTGCACGTGTTCATTTCTGGAGTGAAGATTCGTAGCGCGGACGAATAATAGTGTGCAAGCGAGAGTGCAGAGTGACAGAAGGAGAGGATATGAGTGCAGTTGATGTGTGGCAGCTGTTGGACACTGTGGGGGGCAGGCAGGACTGTGGCTTGTTCGATCAAGTGCATGGATGTCTCGTAGTAGCCCGTAAGGCACCATGACTCATGCACCCGAGGATGCGCCGAGCTTTTGGCCTCTGGTAGTAGTGCCGTTGTGCGTCTCTTGGCTGGCTGGCGTCATGTGGCTCAGGGGCTCGAGGGCTAAGGGCTCGAGGGCCTAGGGCCCGAGGGCCTAGATGAGGTAGGGACGCAGGGGTCAGAGGGCATGGCCTCCATACAGTGCACTAGCAACAGGGCTATCTAGCACTCCACGGAGCTGTATGCGCAGCAGATGTAGGGACGCAGGGGTGCACCGAGCGGTGGGCGTAGTCCCCGCGCCGTACACTAGCTCAAAGGGCTTCCTAGCACCGCACGGAGCGCGGTATGCGCGGACGATGCACACGAGGGCGGGGCTGAGCATGGCTTGGCGAGAGTGTTACCGGCGATGCATGCGGGGGTGAGGCCGCCCGGCCCCTCATTCCCTGCGGCCGAGGAGCCCGAGCAACTCAGCGTTGCAACCTCACGAGCGTGCGCCCGTTGCGTGGACATGCTGGTCGATGTTGCAACCGGCGGGACGCACATGCGGTCTGGCGCATCGCACGGCCGCACCGCACGGCCGCGCAGCTCGCAGCCCCGAACGCTCAGCTCCGAACCCTGAGCCTGAGCCCACGGCCCATGCAACCCAGGCAGCCCCTCCTCACGCGTCACGCCCCAGCTCCAGGCCACTGCCCGTCGTCTACCTCCTCACGCCTGGGCGGATTGCTCCGCATCCCTCAAGCCCGCGGGACGCCCCCACGCGTGAGGCCCCTGTCATCTACACAACCCAGCCCGCCGTCCACCCATCCAAGCAGCCCCCTCACTTTCTGCTTTGACTGGGGTCCTGGAGCCAAGCGTGCCATCGTGCTCTGTGCTGCATCGCGCTTTGCTTAAAACCCAAGCAGCAGGCGACCGGTGCACCAGGCCGTGCCCACCACCCTCAGGCGCCGCCATGGCACCAGCCTTTGCTCCGCAGCGCCAAGCGGTCAATTGCCCATACCCCCTTGCAGAGCATACCATTGGGCCCAATTTGGGCGTCCTGCGTCCCGGTCCAGGACCCCGTGCACCCCCCGCAGCCCTCACGCCCCCTGTCAACACGAGCCACCGTGCCAACCGCACAAGGGCCACCCCTCACGCCCGCGCGTCCTTCTCCGCCACCACCCTCAGACGCCACCAGCCTTTTCTCCACAGGGCGTACGAGACACACACCACTGGACGGCATGCGCTGCGGACCCCATGCACCCCCCGCTGCCCCGCATCCCTCACGCCTGCGCGTCCCTCTCCGCCACCACCCTCAGCGCCAGCGGCTTGAGCAGCTTGCCCAAGCTCCGCACCAGCGGCCGGCTCTTGGGCTCGGGCGCCTTGCCGCCCTTGCGCCGACGCGGCGGGCCGCCAGCCACGGCCGCGGCGTCGGCCGCAGCCTCGGCCGCAGCCTCGGCAGCGCCCTCGCCGCCGCTCTCGCCGCCTTCGCCGTCGCTCCCAGAGCTGGATCCCGTCGGAGAGGCCTGCCGGAAGGCGAGTGACGCGTGATGGTAACGGCGCGACATGAGAATGTGGGGTTGGATGGGCGGGCGACCTGGGCGCGACGTGATGCCTGCAAGCTGCTGGTAGGGCCGCGTGTGGAGTGCACCGCCCCGGTCCCCTAAAGATTAGCCTGGTCTGGGAAAGGTTGCCCTGCCTTGGTCCGGACCCGAGTGGCACCAGACCTGGGCCGGTGCCTGGCACGCCCGCACCCCCACCTGGTCGCTGGCCACCAGGGCCTCCGCGGCCTGCCGCTGCTGCTCCTCCTCCTCGAGCGCCTGTGGCAAAGGTGGAAAGTGGTGGTTGTGGTGGTTGTGGCGGTTGTGGTGGTTGTGGTGGTTGTGGTGGGGCAAGTGCATGTCTTGGTGAGCAGCATGCCTCTCCGGCAGCGCCCCTGCCCACCGCCCGCGCGTGAACACTCCTTTCCCTCCACCCGCCCCCTACCCCCCATTTTCATCCTCCCCCACCTCCTTGCACTGCCGCACCAGCGACCTAAGCTGCTGGTGGTCGGGGGCCCAAGCCACCGGGTACCCGTACACCTCGGCAATCACCTCCTGCGCACGTGCGGGAGCGGGCAGCAGGCAGCAGGCAGCTGAGCTGGGTGCGGATCTCGGCCCAATACACACTCGGCACATTTTCCAAGTGGCGCAGGACAACCGGCCTCCTGCAACTCCGCTTGTGGGGACTGTTGCCGTCCTGTCATGGGCCGACCATTCCCGCCAGCCGGCGGCCTCGCGGCGTTCCTCAACTTCCCCTCCCCAACCTTCCCGCCACCTGCCTCCCTCCCCAAAACCTGAGGTTAGGTTACAACAGGTTACAATAGGGGAGCCCGGCATGTCCCAACGGTGCACGACAGTCGGCGCTGGACATGTGACAAGGCCGTTGGGGCGCTCACCGGGACTCGGCTTCCCGCCATCTCCCTCCCTCACACACCCCCGTTAGGGACTCCTCACCTGGTCCTCCCCAAGCAGCCCCTCCCGCCAGCTCTCCACCAGGCCGCTGACGTCACCGTCCTCGAAGATGCCCCGGCTCTGGGTGGCAATTGACACCGCCTCCTGCCGAGGGTTGGGGCCGGGTGGGGGGGAGGGGGAAAGGGGGGAAAGGGGCCGAGAGGCACGTGAGGGGTGCGGCGGGCAAGACTCGAGCGGCTGCTCCAGGGCACATACAGGGCCAATGCCCGGAGCGCACATCGAGCCAGAGTGGGTGCGGACTACACAGCTCCTGCCGAGTGCCGGGGGCGAGGCGTGGGGGCGGGAGGTGAGGGGGAGCGCCTGGCGACCTCCCCACTCCTCACCTGCAACTTCTCAATCTGCGGGTCCGTCAGCTGCCCTCGGAGCATCTTGGCGACCAACGCCTCCTGCCGCTTGCGGCCCTGGGGACGAAACACGGGCGGGCAGGGAGGTGGGGACAGACGAACCAGGGACAGACGAAACAGTTTGGAGACCCGGCTCTCCCCCGCAACAGGCTGAATCCTGCGCTCTTGTGAACCGATGGCCAGCGCCCGACCCTCTCCGCGCCCAGACGTGTTCCTCCACTATGCCCCACCACCAGCTGCCGTACAGCTGCCGTACCCGTACCACACGTGCCCTCCCGCCACCCGCTCGTCCCCCCCTCCACGGCCTTCGGTCTCCGCCGCCGGCCCCACACCTGGTTGCTGCGCGGCAGCTTGGCGGCGATGCCCACCGCCTCCATGCCCCCCGGCGGCAGCAAGTGCGACACGGCCCCCAGCTGCTTGGCGCTCATGCTGGTGAGGCCGCGGACCACATCCAGAACCGAGCGGGCTGCGGGAAGGCGTCCAACATTGGAGGCGCGGGGGGACCCGGGGCGCAAGCGGGGTTTGAGGCGGGGGGACGTCGGCACCGTGTTCGCCAGAGCATATGGCCGGTTCAGGGCGAAGGCACGAGCGTGTTGGAATAAGATGAGTCGTCGCCCACGACGTCGTGGGGGGCAGCTTGCGAATGGTCGCGACGGACCAGGCCCCGCGCACCCTCTTTCTTTTGGGTGCTACGGTTGCGACGCTGCCCTGGGATGCGCTCCTCAGCCGAGTCCGCAAAGTTGTAGAGCGCGCTCGGTGCGACGACGACCATGCGGCTCGCCACGCCGCTTCTCCGCAGGCCGCAAGCGAGGCTCCTTCGTTTCAGAGAGCTGCATATGACAAGATTGGGTCGCCCGCTGCAGCTAGGTGCGCAGGGCGAGCGGAGTTGCGCAGCCATGTTAAATTCGTGGCCACCGACCGCCTATTCGGCAAGGCCCCTTAGGTATATGCACAACTGAGCGCAGTCCTGCAATATTCTATATGCACTGGAAATCGAGCAAGCAATACAGCCACACCCCGACGCGTCGACACGCACACCCCACACCACCTCCACACCCCGCCGCCCCCCCACGCACAGCCATGCGATCGCACAAAACCTGCACGCATCCTCATGTGCCCGCCATCACGCGCAGCGCGGCCCTCAAACGGAGCCTCAGCAGCCCCACCACATGCAATCACAACAGATGATCTGATCTCGGCGCCACGCCCCAGCCCTGCACGATCTCGGCGCCTTCCCGCATGCATGTACCCCACCCGACCTTGTCCACTGCGCGCCGTTGCCTTCCCCCTCCTCCTCCATCCTCCTTGTCCTTCCTCAACCCCCCCTCCCGTCCCCCCCCGTTTCGCCTCCTCCTGCCTCCCCTTCTCCTTCCTTCCTCCCCTCCTTCCCTCCCGCCCCGGCCGCCTCCTCACTTGCCCCTCAGCAGCACACGCACCCTGAAGCTGCCCTTGGGCGCCAGCGTCAGCCCCGCCACCGTCTCGAAGGGGGGGTGGCCCGGGGGCAGCTCGAAGGACAGGCGCTGGTAGAGCCGGGCCAGCACCGTCTTGGCCTCCTGCACCACACAGGGAGAAGGCAAGGCAGGCACGGGCGGCAAGGGAGGTAAGCAAGCGGGGCAAGGGGCCGATGCCGTATGGGTATGGCACCGGTGGGGCACGGCACGAAACACGCCACCACGCCACCACGTTACCGTTTGACCCTGGTTCCAGACCGGTGCCATACGGTACCCATTCGGGCCGATGCTCGTTACGGCACAACCACCAAGAAGCTACGGCATCACGTGTGCGGGCGCGCACTTGAGAGCCTACTGTGCTCGAGCGCCCTTTGGCTACAGCCACCACGCCAGCCCACACACCAGGGGCTCATCAACATGCTACTCTCCAGCCAAGCCCCCCCCTCCCCTCCCTCCCCCGCCCCCAGCTTCCCACCACACGCACCTGCATGGCGAAGCGCCACCCCACGCACATGCGAGTGCCGCTGCCGAAGGGCGCGAAGGCGCTGCCGTGCCGCGCCGCCAGGCCCTCCACCTCGGCGGCTGACACGCCGGCGGCGGGGCAGGCGCCCGGCAGGAAGCGCTCGGGGCGGAAGGACTGGGGTCGGGTGCGTGGGGGTGGGTGGGTGGGTGGGAGGAAGAAGGGCTGCGTTGAGAAGCAGGTGCAGTTGAAGTCCGCCGTTGCTCCGTCTGCTGACCCGTCGGTCCCCTCTAAACCTGATGCCTCTGTACCCTCTCTCCTGTTCGTGAACATTTTCCCCAGTTTGGGTCCCCGCTGGGTCCACCTTGGTGTCCGGCCGCCGTCCGTCCCCCGTCTCCCTCCCCTACCACCCCCCCTTGAAAACCCCCAAACCCCCACCTTGGCGTCCGGCCAGAGCTGCTCGCTGCTGTGCACTCTGCCCCCGTGTCGCCCCCGAAACGCACAAACGCCGTTCCGCCCCCCTCCCTTTCGCCCCGCTCCCCACCTTGGCGTCCGGCCAGAGCTGCTCGCTGCGGTGCAGGTGGTTGATGGGGATGAAGATGGTGGCGTGGGCGGGAACGGTGAAGCCGCAGAGCTGGGGGGGCGAGAGGGAGGGAGGGGGTGCGGGTCGGCGGGTCGGGTGCAGGTCTAGGTTGGGCTACGGATTGGATGGGTTTGCGACTTCGCGCGGCGAGCAGAAACATCTACCCGGTCTGAGGGGGGGGACGGGTCTTCCGGCACCTCACGGAAGGCTGAGCCCTCAGGCCCTGGCCCCAGTGCGGCCAACCCTCCGCCTTGGCAGACACCTGTCTCCTCTCCGGTTGAAGCTAACCCCCATGGCGCGGCTGCGGCTGCCGCTGCCCCCAGAAAGAACGCAAGGAGGGTTTGCGGCGGGCGACCCTGGGGGTCTGGGCGCTGAACGCCCCCGGCCCCGGCGCTCACGCTGATGTCCTTGTCGCTCTCCCTCGAGGTGGCGTGCGCGGGCGGGAAGAGGCGCAGCGCCTCCTGCACCACCGCCTCCGTGTAGACCAGCTGGGGGGGGGGAGAGGGGGGGTGATCTTTGACGAATTAGAGGTTGGCTAGCCCAGATGGTATGACAGCGGCCAGCGAGCCCGATGCGCTCGATGGGAAGAGGGGGGGGGGGAAGGGAGGATCCGGGTGCGTGTGTGTGTTTCGACGAAAGAGGACAAACGAGGCTGGGCACCCTTTTCCCCGCCCTTGCCCTTGGCCCCATCCGTCCCACCCCACCTTGTCCAGTAGCTCGTCCGTCAGCTCCGCGCCCTGTGAGGGCGGGGGCAGGAGCGCGTCCACCTCCCGCATCAGCCGCTCGGCCTGGGAGGGGGGAGGGGAGGGGGGGCAGGAGGGGAGGGAGCAGGGGAGGCGGGTTGGGGTCAAGGATAAGCGGGCGGGGGCGGGGTCAGGGGTAAGCGGGCGGCAGCTGGGCACCAGCTCTTGCACACGCAGTGGGCTGGAGACAGTGGTCCTGTTCTGTCCTTCCTCCCCGGTTCTGTCCCCCTTCACCCCACCTTGTCCGGGTTCGTTGCCAGTAGATAGACGGCGAACGTGAGGGCGTTGGCGGTGGTTTCGAAGCCGCCCAGCACAAAGGTCTGCACCTGGGAGATGAGCTGCGGGGCGCGGGTATTTGCATGGGGGCAGGTACTGGTAAGGAGGCGCCTGAGTTGGGAATAAGGAGGCTACTCCGCTACTCCATTTCCCCCCCCCCCCACACACCCGGCCCGTGCGCCCGTGTGAAGGGGCAAGTAAGGAGGCGCATGACGAGTTGCGGGGACAGAGCGGCCAAAGGAGGATATCGGGCGCTTGACGGTCCCTTCTCCCCTTATCATCCAGCAGTGGTACCCTCTGGCTCCGGGCCCCCGCGTACCAGAGCCCACGCGCCAACGCAGCTTTGGTGGCCCGGTCCCCGTACCCATGGGGCGCCACCTCAACGGCCCGTGCCCGCTGTGGACCCCGGCCACGCAGGCTGCACGTGCCCGCCCCCCCCCCCCATCCCCCAGCGAGCATCCCAGAGCCTCATGCACTTCTCACAAGGAATCACGGCTCTCCAGCACGGTCCCCAACCCCCCACCTGCACGTCCGTCAGGGCCTGCCCCGTGGACTTGTCACGTGCCGCCAGCATGAGTCCCAGGAAGGAGCCGGGGGCCACGGCGGGGGCGGCGGGGGCGGGGGCGGCAGGCTCGGTGGCTTTGGCCAGGGCCTTGTCGCCATTCGGCTGGCCGGTGGCTGCTGCGGTGGTTGAGGGGGTGGTGGCGGGGCCGCGGGCGCGCCAATCGCGGACCAGGCGAAGGGCGGTGTCGCGGAGGACGTGGCGGGCCTGTGTGGGGGGGGGGTAGCGGGGCAGGGTGGCTATGGAGGCGCGGGAAGGCGAGTGGGCGGGATGAGGCCGTGCCTGGCGTGGCAGTACCGGAAAGCAGCTGAGTGGATGCTCGCGACGGCCACCCTGACCAGCCTTGACCGAGCCCCCGCCCCCCCGCTCGCACCGAGCTTCGTAGCCAGAAGGCGAAGGTCGGGTGTTGAGTTCAGCCTCGAGCATCCTGGCGCCAGGATGCTCGAGGCTGAACCTCAACATCGGGCAAGACAACGGAGCCGCCCCTCAAGACCTCAACCCCTTTCGTCCCGCTTACTCGCTCACCATAAGGTGCATGGCTCTTCGAACCCTGTCGTACTAGAAGTTCCGTCCCACAACAAACATGCCGTCCCACAACAACAAGACCTCTTTGCCCAACCTCCGAACCCCCCACATTGCTGTAGTTCCCTCACCTTGAGGTGCATGCCCAGCACCCGGTCCGGCAGCGCGCACGCCACGCGCTGCACGAGCGGCAGCACGCAGGGGAAGGCGGTGGCGATGGCCCAGCGCGAGCGGCACGAGGGGGACATGGTGCGGAACCTGGGGGGTGGTGGGGGAGGCGATGGTCGGTGGCCGTTGGCGGTTGGGACCGTTGGCGAGCGAGGTTGGCGGTTGGCATGTGGTCCGCTCGCGCGACACATGTGCCCCTCCACACAGCGGCTCTCCACACACAGGCTCTCCCTTTCCACCTCCTCGCATGACCCCCTCCCCAGCCCCCACCAGTCGTTGCACGCGTCCACCAGGGACAGGTCCCCCCCAGCCCCGGAGGCCCGGCCGCTGGCCTTGAACTCGGGGGAGCTGAAGTCCACCCTGGTGGGGGGTGGGGGGGTGGGAATGGGGGTGGGGTGAGAGGATGGGGGGTTGGGAAGGTTGCGTTGCAGCGCAAGCATGGGAGCGAGGAGGGGGCATGGCGGGGAAGAAGGGCAAGAGGTGAGGCGAGGCGACAGCGGCATTGACAAGGCAACGTGGGTGGGTGCAACCCCGCGCACCCTCGCCCTTCACTCCCTGCCCCTCCGCGCGTCCCTGCGCGCTGGCACCATCCACCGCTTTCCGGCAGCCTCCGCCGTCCTGCCCTCCCTCTCTCCCACGATCCCCTCCCGCCCTCCTCTCACCCCACCCCCCTCTTCAAACACCCGCCTCGTGTGCAACCCCTTCGAACGCCCCCCTCTTTTTACCACCCCTCTTTTTACCACCCCCTTTTTCCCCCGCACCCGTACGCCGACGACCCCACCACCGCCAGGGTGATGCGGGACATCTCCGCCAGCACCTCGGCCTCCGCGTGGCCCCCCCGGATGGGCTGCGGAGTGGGGCAGTCACCGCCCTCGGTCTCCGCCCCCGCCCCCGCCTCCGCCCCGCCCTCGGCCGCCGCCGCCAGGCGCACGCGTGCCTCCAGGCGGGTCGCCAGGGCCAGGGCCTCTCGGTCCATGAGGCCTTGATAGCCGCGCAGGCTGGGGGGAAAGGGAGTAACGGGAGGTGTGGGTTTGGGGGCGTAACGGGAACGGGAGGTTACGAAGGAGCCGAGCCCGTGCGCCGCAGCCCGTGCACGGCTCATGTCCTGGACGTTAGGGCGCCCTCTCCCCTACATAGCCCCGTGCCACATGCCCTCCGTGCCACCAGTCCCCTCCACCCTGCCCCGACCTCAACCGCCCACCTCCCACGCACCCACACCCACGCACCTGGAGCGGCTTAAGTCACTCCCCTTGTACACCGGCGACCTCTCTCCCACATACCCCGTGCCCCCCTCCCACTCCTGGCCCCCCTCATCCACACCCACGCACCTGGCCGGCGAGAAGGCCGGCTGCCAGGCGTTGCGCACCCAGCGCCAATACTCATCCCTGCGGGGGCCAGGGGCCGGCATGGACCAGGCGCTGGGGTAAGGAGCACCCAGGCCCGTAGGCGTGCCCCTGCCAGAGGACATGGCAGCCGTCCTGCGCCCAGGCTGGCGCAACCATGGCCGCTCCTTTGACCAGGGGCGGGCCGTCGAACAAACCTTCCAACTGTCATAACCGTCACGACCGGGGGCGCTCACTTGGCCAGGAGCAGGCCGTTGGTGTCCAGCGACCGCAGGTCGTTAGTCACGAGGTGCATGTTGGGGTTGGCCAGCATGGCGTGGTTGGTGATCTTGTACAGCGCCGTACTGCGGATGGAGTCACGCGTTGCGGATGCAGTCAGTCAGCATGCGAGTGATGGCGGGCTCGTCAGGGTTGGATAGATTGCATGCGGTTACCGCTCTTCCAAACCTCGCGCAGCACATGTGTGCCGTACGCACCGTACAGCGTCCACGTCAGCAACCACGACGAACATGCGGCCCATGAGGCGGAACCCGAACAGCGGGCCGTACGCCTCGGCCCAGCGGTCGATGCACTGGGAGGGGCGGGGGAATCCATGCAAGAGCGGGGTAAGGGGGAGGAGGAGTGAGAACGGTCCCGGAGCGGGGGAGAGCCCGAACAGACCCTGGCGCTGCGGGGGCAGGAGATGAGGAAGCAGGTGTCATGGGACAGGCCGGCACCACGCGTCTGTAGTGCACCCTCGTGTGCAGGGGAGCTGGCTTTCCAGCTCGCTTGCCCCCGCGCCGCCCTTTGTCGCCCTCACCGACAGCATGCCGTGCTTAAGCATGTCCTGCAGGTTGCCGGTCAGCCAGCGCTGGGGAGGTCCTGGCGGGAGGCACGAGGCAGCGAGGCACGAGCGGTCGGGGGGACGGTCACTGCGAGCGCGAGAGGTCTGTCCAGGAGTCGACACAAACGCCTCTGCAGCATGCCGAGCCTCAGGTGCTTTCAAAAGCTTGGGGGCAGTCCCGTCGACCCCGCAGGCTGGGGCGCACAGCGCAGTTCGCAGGCATGAAGATGCGCGCATGGTTGGCGTCCACACACGCAAACTCCTCCTACCGGGAATGTGGCGGTATTTCCATCGCGTCACGACCTCCTGCGCGAGCGTGACGACCTGCGCGGCGCGGAGCCAGTGTGATGCTCGCGCTTCGCTCATTCACGCTCAACCGCGATGCAGGCCCCACTTCGTCACTATGCTTGTAGCAACTCACCACAGGTAGCAGGATAAGCAGCACCAGGCCGCCGAGCGCCCAGACCACAAGCAACATCTCCGCTCTTTTGTGCTCGCCTCTCGCGCTTGCGTTACGTGGTGAGTCGCGAGCAGCTAGCGAGAGTCGGACAAGGAGCCTGTGGAGCAGGGTGCTGGGTCTGCGCTAACTGCCAAATGCCTGCGTCAACGCAGGCCTCTTACGTGAGTGCTCGTCCATGGATGCCACGGATGCCGTACAGTGGATCATTTGCTGGGCCAGGTCACTGTGCCGCCACTTCATTTGCGCCAGCACGGCGAGGGCTTTACAGCGGGGTCCGGGCACCGTGGTGACACGTCTCCAGCGTCGCAACGTGTGTGTGTGTACCCCGCATCCCTGAGCCCCACTTTGCAGTCTCACGTACAGCTCAAGCAGCAGCCAGCTCAACCCCACACGTGCAGCAGCTTTATTAGGGTACTCAACGTGGGCACAAGTGCTGCGCCCCCACGAACCGCACCCCGCCGTCTCCTAGTGCAGGAGGGGGCTCCTCCTGCTATGCGTCTCCTGCCAGCTGCTCACACGCCATGCCCCCACCGGAACTACTTCGCTGCTACTCAGGCGTCCATGTCATCCTCATGGTCAGCGACGGCCAAATCAACCTCAGACGGGTCGTAGGTCCAGACGGGCGGGTCCTTGAGAACGCCCAGCACGGAGTCAACTGGCTCCAATGGCATTGGGTCCATGTTAGCACCAGCCGTCGCCTTCTTCTCGAGCGCCGAGCGCCGCAGGCTGTTGAGTTCAGCCTCTGTGGGTAACATCCAGCAAGAGGGAGTGCGAGTTGCGGGAGGGGGGGCGGGGACAAGTAAGGTCAGTGACCGGATCGGGGGGTCTCACAGACGGGCAAGGATACTGAGGTTGCCGGGTGTGGGCCGGGACGGGGGGGCACTGGGGTGGGCGATGGAGGGGCAGGGTCATCGCTGTTCTCGACCCATATCTCCTGCTGATCTCTAGATAACGTTGCCTGCTTTGCACCACCTGGCTGCAATGCTTACCGTCCGAAAGGTTGACTCGGTAGAACTGTGGTCGACGGCGGGCGGGGTGGGACGATGGGCGGCGGGCTCGCGGACGTCGAGGCAGGGGGCAGGGCAGGAGTCGGCACTGGTCAGGTCAGGTCTAGATTCTCAACAAGGTTTGACGTTCCATCACGGCAGACGGCTGCACACATTACAGCCCTTACAGGTCGTCATACCCACATGCCCCGCCTTCTAGTACACCTCATCAAACCGGTGCACGCACCCTTCACGGCACCCCCGCCGGACCCGGCGCTACCCACGCTCTGGCCCAAGTCCTGCTGGTTGAAGAACATGGCGCACCGCGTCTCCAGCAGCGATCCCGCATTGGGGGCGGAACTCGCCGCCGAGATGCAGTGCGGCCAGCTGTTGAGGGGCGGGCGGGGCGGGGCGGTGATGCGGCTGTAGACAGGCATCGAAGCCTGGATAGTCCCCCTTACATGCTTTCGCAAAGGTCTGAGAGGACCAGTGGACGGCCAGCCCAACCCATCCCGGCTCACCCGTTATCCCTGAAAGGCGATGCCGAGCCGAAGCAAGGCGTGAGGGGCAGAGAGGGGGTGGGTGGGGGGGGGCAGAGTGTCAAGGGTGAGGCCTACATGACACGCAGCCCGTGGCACCCGCGCGCAAGGCTTCGTTCCCCTCAGCCTGATCAGTCCGTACGTGTTGCCTTCCTTGCGTGCTATCGCCCACAGCCCTTGCTCACTCGAAGGTCGTGTTGAGCTGCCACATCAGGATCCTGCAGGGCGGGGGTGCGTGCGTGCCGTGGGGGTGCCGTGCCGTGGGGGGCATCGCGATAGATACGGTCCGTCAGCGCCCATCCTGGCCTGTCCGGCCCGCCCATCTGCACGTGTGCCTCGCAGTACCCCCAGAAACACTCACGCTCACTCGTTGGCCATTCCCACAATGGCCCAGGCCTGGGTCGCGTCGTTGTCGTCGCACGCCACCGCCACCACGGGGGTGCCCTCCACCGCGGCGGCTCCCTTGAGGCCCACGCACAGGCCCCCCCAGCCCACGATGCGCAGCTGGTGCGTGGCCAGCTGTGCAGGTGGGGAGCAAAGGGAAGGGAACGTGAGCGAGTGGATGGGTGTGGGCGAAGGGGCGGTACTGCTGCCGAGGGGCGCGCGCTCGGAATGGACCGGAGGGATGGAGGAGAGCGTGGAGTCTGCCCTGCTAGCCAAGTCCGCAACCCCGCCTCACCACCATATCAGACCATGCCAGGTACTCTGGGGCCAGTCAGAGGGGAGAGCAAGGTGGGGCACAAGATCAAGAACTAGAAGCGGAAATGACTGCATGGCCGGTCGGGGGCATGCGCGCAACCCCTAGCTACTGGGTGATCCGTGCCATTGCCTGGCGTCCCCTCGCTCCGCCGCAAACTCACGGCTGAACTTGGTCGCCATCGGCAGGGTCTCCAGCTGAAAGCCAGTCACATCCGCGGCGATGTCCTCATACAGCTGTATGCGGGGCACGTAACGCGGATATGGGAGCGGGGTACGGGGGCAGGGGAACCACACGGGGGCGCCGGCAGGCATGGCTGGGGTGCGTGGGTACCGCTCTGACGCTCTGGGTCAAGCCCCCTAGCGGGTTGTGCGACAAATTAAGCAAAGAGTTAAGCCCCGCCCAAACAGGAAATGAGAGGTTGTGGGTGCTGAGTGTGCGCGGTCTAGACGGGTCATCTTCCCGACGTACCCCGCCTGCCCTATGCCCCGCCCGCCCTATGCCCCACCCTATGCCCCTTTGCCCCGCTGGGTTGTGGGCGGGATGAAGCGGGAACAACACAAAGGGTTCTGATGCAACTGCCCATCCCACAGCGAGCCTATTGGGTCTTGGCCCCACCTCGAGACTCAGGGGCGCCCCCGGCACCAGGTCAGAGCTGACGCCAATCACCGCCGGCTCGCCCTGCCTGGGGTCGTGCGTCTTGGAGAAGAGCGTAAAGGTGCCTAGGTCTGGGGTACACAAGCAGCAGGGGGGTGGGAGAGGCACACCTCATAGCAAGGCGTCACAAGGAGTAATAGAGACACAGGTGTTACGTCCTGCTCCGCCCGCCCCGCCCCGCACTCCGTCCCCGCCCCAAGCCTAATCAACTTGACGCACTGAGGCACTGGAGCTCATCCGAGGGTGCGGGTGTGGTGGTGCCCTCCTGGCTGCACGACTGGCCCTGACCGGCGTTGTTGCGCCACACGTTGATAGTCCCCTGGGGTGGAGGCGGCAGGGGATCGACAGCGGCGGGTAGGGAATGAAAGGCCGGCGATAGAGGCACAGGTGGTTGGGGCGATGATCCTCAATGATTCCCAAGGGCTAGGGTTGGCTAGGGCATACTTGTAGCGTATCTGCATGGCGGATTGTCCTAGGATGCTGCAAGATGGAAGCCGTCGACCCTGAACCTCGGGGGGTGACGACCCGGGCCCTTGCCCCGGCCCACCCCCGGCCATGAGCTCACCGAAGGGCAGTTGCAGTAGCATGCTGTGTTGTTGGAAACCGCCGGTGGCAGACTGCCGGCGCTGAAGCTGTCGCACGTGCCTGCGGATACATGACGGGTGGGGCAGAGCTTGTGAGAGCACGCACTACATGCGTTTCGAATGCCCCCCCGAGCGTGGGGTGGGCACAGGCGGCGGCGGGGAACGCAGGCCTTGCGGGATGGGCAATCAAGCCCAGAGTCCTGCTTGTTCTGCATGCATGCTCACTCCACTTCTCGCCGGTGCTGGCCCACACAGTGTCGTTGAAGGCGTTCTTCATGACCAGCACTCCGTTGTCGCCTGCGAAGGCAGGGCGCAAGGGTCGGTAGCGGATTGTTCGTCACCCGTGCGTGCCTCGAGCGAGGGTTGAGGCCGCCGCCGTCCGGCCGGCGGGCGTCGAAGGAATGCCGCCCTGCCTGGGCCCCCGCCCCGGGGGGGCTCGAGTGCGGACCCAACCACCAAACACCAAACCTGGGCGCCCCCGGCCCCGGTTGGTCCCCCACTCGAGCCCCCCCGGATGAGGGCTAGGTGAAGGGTGCACTGCCTGGACTCCGGCCCCCGGCCCCGGCCCCCGCCCGCTGGCCCCCGCCTGGCCCCCGCTGGACTCCCCCGGTCCCCACTGGGGCCCCCCGGCCGCCCCCGACGGCCAGTCACTCACGCAGCGAAATGGTGAAGGGTGCGCTGCCTGGGCCCAGCGCCGGCGGCCAGAAGCTGTGATCGCCGTTGTTCCACATACAGGTAGCTGGCCAGCGTGTAGGCAGCGTTGACGCCGGCAGTGCGCACGGACCACTTTGGTTTCGACGTGTGGAGCAAGCGGCGGGGGGTTCAGCGAGGGGCGCACGGAGCGAGCAAGCGGGGGGCACGCAGGGGCACGCGACGGGTAGGTAGCAAGCACAGAGAGGGCGGGCGGGGGGAAAGTGAGGGCCTAGCCTTACTTCATTCCGGCCGGGGCGGCGTGCGCAGTATTCCGCGCTAGGCTAGCTAGCAGCCGCCTCGCTCATGATCTAACCTCTTTCATTCCCCCCTCCCCCATGGTCCATTCCTGTACTAGTGCGCGCGGCTGCCGGCCGGCCCCACGCACCCAGCCGCCGCCACGTGCCGCGTAAAAGGCGTACTGGTACATCTTCTCGTCGTACTGCGCGATCTGGCTCGTCCAGACGTACTCGGCAACGGAGCCGTCGGGGAGGAGGCGCATGACGGTCTGGCGAGGCGCAGCCATCCGAGCGACGGGGGGCGATGGAGCGGTGAGTACTGTGGTCAAGCTGCCTGAGACCCCGGCTGGCGGTGTCTGTGGGCAGCAGTGCCCGCGCGCTTCAACACCTGGGACCCCGGTGTAGTTGGCGACCCACGCCCCACGCCCCTCAACCAAGCGCTACGCTTCATTGATGTCTTCTACCCCGGCCCGTGGACAGCGCCCGCGCGCTTCAGGGACAGAATGAGGGGAATACTAGCCGCCCTGCAAACGGGCGCGCGGGGGCAGACAGGAGCCGCTACTCACTGGTGAGTATACCTGGTCAGCCGGCATTCCCAGGACGTACTCGCCGGATGGAGACCACAGCCTATCGCCTGGATATCAGGGAAAGGGCGGCGACGTGGGCGGGGTGCGGGCGCGGGGACAAGCAACGTACGTAGAGGTTGAAGGGGCACGAGGGGCGGGTCGGGGGCCGGGGCCTGGACGCATCTATCAAAGCGTGCGTACGGCAACGTACCGCACGCCATGTGCACGCACCCCATCACCCCCTCCCCGTGGGCACCGTCCCACCAGCTAGCGGGATTTCTAGAATCCCTTCATGCTACCCGGGAGCAGGCCGTCCCAGCCTGCTCGACTCACAGTCCCATGGGACGTCCTTCGGGTAGTCCGCGGGCCTTGTGTAGATGCCGCAGAATTCTCCGCTCTCGGGCGTCACGCAAGTCGACTCCAGGTGGTTGCAGCCCGGTCCGGAGGACGACCCGATCACGAGCTCGGTGACGCGGACCCGCTCGAAGGGCGGCGGCGGCGGCGGGGGTTAGGAGGGGCCGTACGCCGGCGGGTACGCCGGTGCGTACGACGGCGGGTACGGCGGTGAGTACGATGGTGGGTACGATGGTGGGGTGCGATGGTGCGTACGATGGAGGGTACGAGGGCCCACCGTAGGACGGGAACCTGTGGAGGTGTTTGGATAGGCCGGGCGAGCCGGGGGCAGCGTGGCGGCGGCGAGGGCGTGAAGGGATAGGGCAGTGGGGCAAGGTGGGGGTTGGTTGCAGCCTGTGGGTCCATGCGAGACTCTGCTGCTGGTAACGTGGGCCTAGCTCACTCACTCGGGGGGCAAGCCTGCGCTTGCCGTAGTCCGTCCATCCAAGGGGTGGGGATAGATGGAAGGGCGCGCATGGCGTGGTGAGTTGGGCAGCAAGCAAGCGTGGCATGGGGGGGCGGGGCGGAGGGCGTACGTGCCATCAGTAGAGGGCAGTTTGGACATCATAAGGGGCAACAGGAGGCAGGTTTGAGGGTGAGCCAGGCACGGCACTGCTCCCAATCAAGGGACTCCTGGCTGGGCTTGGGCCGTCTCGCCACGCACATCCCTCGCATCCGTCAGTCCGTATCAGTCCCTTTGGCCTGGGGCCCCTCCGTGCGGGAGTTCACGGCTGATGCCCATACACGCTTCTGCTCACCTCCCGGCAGCATCTTCCGACCGCGTGGCAGCACCTCGTCTCGCTCCATCATCGTGAAGTCTGCACGGAACGACACGGCGGGGGAAAAATGGAGCGGGCAGGGCGGAGTACAGTCAGCGAGGGGGGGAGCCGACCGCCCAAAACCTCCGGCCCGCCCGAAGCTGGCAGCGATTGCCACACAGAGGGATGTGCGTAGCCAGAGAGCGCAATTCGGCGAGAAGCAAGGCGGCATTCCAAATGGCGAGTCGCATCCCCGCACATCCTGCTGCGTAGGCTGGCTGGGCCCCTCGAGCTTCACACTTGAGTCACGAAGCGCCCAGCTGCTTGTCGCGAAGGCCAAGGGGAGGACGCATGCCCGCAGACACCGGCGGTCCATGGTCACGGGCTGCGCGCCAACAGCCGACATCTGCAAGGGTAATACGAGGTTCCCGATTGTATGATCATCCTTTTGCATGTGATGAGGTGCTGGGTCCATTTGGCCCTTGGCCCTGGACATGCCGGCCATGCCAACTGCGCAGGTTTTTGTCGCTGTGATATCGTCTTTCAATGCTGCTTACCCGAAGCCTTTGGCCGTCTAGACACGCCTGTGCTGGTGCCTGATCCTTTCCAGCCGTTTAAGAGCACGTTCAATCTGCTGTACGGCGTCACGAGCAACTCGTCAGAGTTAGGTCGCGGTGGGAATCGATTGGTGCTAAAGCCGTCTAATTATAGCGAGGACGCTCCTTGTGTGCTCCCTGTTGACGGCGGGTTGTCGGGACTCGCGCGACATGCCTGGCTGGACGACTTGAGCTCTGTTGGCGTACCTAGCGCAGACAAGTTGTGCGAATTAGATCGAGTTCACAGCTTCCATGCTGGTCATGGAAGCGTATCGGGGGCGCTCGGCGCAGTCCGCCTGCCTCTCGTCTGAAAGCTGGTGACAGCTAGCGTCTGCAGCTCTCGTCCAACCGTGTTGGCACCCCCGCACCCCCGCGGTAGTGCCTCGCTTGGCTGTTGCGGGGGGACGCAGGGCGGGTGGTGCGTTGCTGCTGCGCGGAGGGGGGGCAGCGGAGGGACAGTTCTTTGTAGTTTGTGCGCCGCCCCCATCATGACCGACATCATGCCGCACAGATTACACAGATGTTCCGAGCGACGGGGTTGCGCGGCGTACTCTTAGCAGTGTTAATAACATGTTAGTGCGGGCTGAATTGGCCCCAGAAACCTACAATGTACGGGGGGCTCAAAGTTGACCCATGGGGAAGGTCCGGTCCGGTGGGGTGCGGACGGGTCCGGAGCGGGGCGGGGGTGACCTTGGTGGACACATGGGAATGAGAAACGGGGACACGTGGGAGCAGGTCTGACACTTTCCCAAACCTAGCGAGGCCGGTCACGCTCACCACATGCAATTGGCTGCACCAACGAGCAGCAGCGAGCCCACCTTCCGCCCACCCTCGGCACTGACTTTTTTCTAAACCCTCGGCACCTTGCCCCAAGCAAAGCTTACACACTGACGGCTTCCGTCAGTTCCGTGGAAGGACCGCTGACGGTACGCTCATGAATCGGGAGCAGCAGCACGATCCATGCATAGCTGACCTCGGCTGACGATGATAGTGTCTGCTTGACCCAGCGCAAACATGATCTTCCAGCTATGTGGCCAAGCCATGTGGTCTAGCTCCCAAACCCTCGGATTCCAAGATCATCCTCCTGAGATCATCCGGCCAACGTACAACGAACAGGGGCGCTGACATTCGTATCCAACTCGCACTTGGATCCGGCCTCACGGCAGCCAACAAAGGGAGCTTATTGGTATCAAGGTATACAGATTATCCGCGCATAGGCGCATGGATGAAGTGACGACAGGTATGGTCGCGCAAGATCAAGGTATGGCTCCCAACGCCACAAGGTAATGATCAATGAAGGACCGAGTAGTTGCAACCCAGTGGTGAACATAGTGCAAAGCCTCACCCAAAGCCTGCAATGCCTTGCTGGGGCTTCTTGTGCCCATCACAGCAGACTGACAAGCATTCATGCGCTGAAACATACAGTAGCGTGCGCACGACAGTCTAAACACAAACTGGGCATAACCTCCTCGCTCGCTAAGGTTCCCAACCTCCGCCAAGCTCACCCGGCCAAAAGCTCACAGAACTCAACCACACAAAGCCACGAGCCTAACACGAAAGCTACCAAGCAATACTTGAAACTGGCCAAGCAGCCCAAGCTGTGGCCTCCGTCGTAAGCTAATGGGCGGGGGTTTCCCCATGTTGCGGCGGGGAGCGCCCGCCGTCCTATGTCGGGTCTCGGCACGCGCGGCTCCAGTACGGCTGCCCCACACCAGTTGTATGCCAGCTGTATGCAGGCAGATCCGCGCCGGCTTTGCTATTCTGCAAATGGGGATGGAGGCAGGATGGGGCTCAGCACTGGGTACAGCCGCTGCTACCGCTGCGGTTCACGTCTTGGGCGGGATGGCAGCACGTCATATAGAGTAATGAGCTTCTGCCGTGGCCGGCACACGCAGCACCTTCCTTGCCGGGCCTCGCACGCTGCCGTTCCGCGTTCCGGCGGGGCTTAGCTAAGGCCCGATGCCACCATGCCGCAAGAGTTGGCCTAAGGTACGCAGCACAGCATACGACAGGGAGGTAAGGCATGGACCCATGCGCTGACGATCCCGGCAGCCCTGTGCAGGCCCTGAGAACGCTGCTGCCAGTGGCCCCCACGGAGGGAGTTTGGAAGAAAGGCCCCAGCCTAGCTCAGCGATACCCAAGTCGTACCTGGTTGCACATGTCGATGGCTGTGGTTTTAAGAAGCATCTGTTGGGGGAAAGTAATTACCAGTGGTGCGAACCGGTCAGCGCAGTGGGCAGGCATGGCGGCGCACGCCTGTGGGCTGTCGGGGCACACCCTTGCGCCAGAGCAGCCCTTCGTCTCCCTCATTAGTCATGGATGACTCACATCGTTATAAGTGGGCCAGTCGTATGCATAGACCACGTACTCGTACTTCTTGTCCGCCCAGACGCCCCAGTAGTTCCTGCGGCATCGGGACCCCAGTTGGCATGGCCTGTCAGAGCTGTGCGGTACCTACCGTAGATCATTGCCCCCAACTGACTTGCCCCTCGGCCGCCCCGATCGCGCTAGCCCGGTAGGAACACACCCGTGCCACCCCTTCAGCCTCAGCCAGGCGTGAATGAAGGATGTTGCGGGCTGGAGCTGCCAATACTGCCAAAGCCCCGGACCTGTCCCTGCAGCTCCCTCCCACCCCCTCCCGCCTCGCGCCCACGCAGTCCCAGGCCCCCGCCCCTTGCAGCGTTTCAGACTACCCTCGATAGCTGTGCCGCTATAGCTTGGAATGCGTTAAGGTGATGGTTGCGGAGCGCTGCTGTGGTGCGGCTTAGGGTGCATCCCGCCTGCATCCCCGCCTCATGTACCCATCACCGCCCCCCCTGCGTGGCCCCACCAGGCCAAGCCCTCCCCTCTATCCTCAAAAAGCCCCCCGCCGCCGCACTAGCCGCACCCGTAATTCGTGTAGATGTAGGCATCCGAAGCCGCGTCAGCCCACGCAGTCGCGCGAGTGCACTTGGCCACCCCTGACGCAACCAGGCTGCAGGGGCCCATGCCAGCCTTGACGGAGTCAGCGGTGCAGCTGGCCAGAGCCTCGGTGGAGGCACGCGCCTGGGAGTGCGGGAGGTAGGGACACATCGTGCCATGGATCAAGAGACATCTATCCAAGAAGCGGGGCCAAGAGGCCAACTGGCTCATGGAGTGGCTGGACAGTAGGGCGTACCAAAACGGCCGGGTGAAAGGTCAGGGGAGGAGACCGGGAGGCCAAACACTTCCCGAGCGGCCACGGCAGCTGGGCTGCGGTCCAATGGGTCACACGCAAGCTGAAGCGCCCCAGCCAGGTCCCAGCAGCGCAGGTTCCGGCACAGACAGCTGAATACCGAGCGGTTATGCGTTCAACGACTGACGGTCGTTCAAGGCGGCTGAAACTCGAGAGTGAGACCCCGGCCGTTATCTCCCCTTCTCCCCACGCACCAGCCCCGCCCCCGCCCCCGCCCCAGGCCCTGAGCCCCGCCCCCGCCTCACCTGGTCTAGGGTTCCCCAGTTGTACTCATCTGGAAGGAAGATGGGGACGGATGGAGCAGCGTTCTTAGCGCTGGATCAAGAAGGTTCATTAGCCACTGACCGCGGCCTGTTGCTTAGGCCGACGTTTTGCCCCAGCCTTGCTGCTCTCCCCCCCTCGGCACTCACACCACTGGTTCCCGCACTTGGGGTCCGTGAAGACAGCCCACGCCAAGCCTGCAGGGCGAGGGAATCCGGGCACAAGGGCGCGGGCGGGGTCAGCCGAGGACAGGGCCGACAGGCTCACGTGGGGTGACGCCGCGTGGGGTGACGTCACGTGGCCCACGTGGGGTGATGTCACATGGGGTGATAGCAGGCAGTGAGACTTGCATTACCTTACGTCCGGAGTTACGGGGACCCCATAGCCTCCGGTCGCTCACGCAGAGTCCCGAATAGGTGCCTATGACCCCGGGCAACGCTTGAGGCACCGCAGCCCGGCTAGCTGCTGCTGGCCCATGCCGCTTTAACTGCTGGTGCCCTCTCCCGCCCCAGGCTAGCCCCAGCATCATAGCACCCTCCCTTGCTTGATCCCGCCACCCACCGAAACCCAAGCCCACGCACCCCACTCGGTGTCGTTTATGGCCTGCGTGACCGTGGCCGCCCATTTTGTCGCGTCCGTGCACTTGGCGGCCACCTTGCTGCCCTTGACCACCAGCTCGCAGGGGCTGGTGGAGGTGACGAGCGGGTTGCTGCGCGCCGTGGTGTTACACGCTTTCAGGGCATATTCCATTACTAGGGTGTAGTTCTGCGGGGCGCGGGGGCACAAGTTAGGTACCGTACCGACGGAGCCTCGCTCGCTTCCCTGCACGCTGGCTTGCCGGAGCGCTCGGGACGCACCGTGCCATAGTAGCCCGCCGTGTTGCCGCAGTTGCCGTCGGCAGCGACCGCGTAGTACGGCTCCGTCGTACTGGCGTACGTGAGAATCCAGTCCAGCAGCCCCTTGAGGGTCGTCGCGTCGCGGCACGCTGGGGATCAAGGGTTGGGAGCATCATAGGGCAGGGAATTCAGGCATGCATGCAGGTGTCGGGAACAAGTAACAGGTAGGTAGGGGGCCTTCCGGCAGTCCGCGTGCGGCGCGCCTTTCGGGCGGGTCCCCGACGGCTGTACAGTAGCGGCCTGCCCCTGCCCCTGCACCGATGAGGACAGGCAGCTACGCGCCTCCTGCGTGATGAGTCCCTCGATCCGCTACCGCACCGTTGGTTCCGCTGGCGACGGCCGTGCAGGGCGTCCCATGGTAGTTGGAGCAAGCCGCCACCGCCTCGGTCTGAGCCGTCGCGGTGTTGTCGTAGTTGTATGCATAGCCGTACTTGGCACAGTTGCTGGGGTTGGGGTGGGGTATTGGATATGTATCCGCCCGTTGCCCAGCTCGATGGGTACCTGGCATTGGTTGCTGGGCAGCCCAAACCTTTGTAGCTTCTCCATATTTCGACCCATCTTTATTTTCTACCTGGTTGTAGCGGCGACTGCCCAGCTGTAGCCGTACTCGGTGGCGCCACGAGCTCTGTTTCGTCCGTCGGCCCACAGGCTGGAGGCGGAGCAGTTGAGCAGGGGTCTGGGGGGGCGCGGGCTGGGGGGAGGCGGGGTGGGGGGCCGCGGGCTTGGCGGCCTGGGCACACGTGTTGGGGGCAAGGGCGGGGGTCCCCGGACAGGCGGCTTGGGCCGGGGTGACGGGGGGGGTGACTTGGGGCGGGGGAACGGGGGAGACGGCGACTTGGCTCCACCAGAGGTGTAGGGCGCAAAGACGCGAATTGTGGCGTCGAAGAAATTGATCCCGAGCAGGCCCACGCCTCTCTACGGTGCAGAGGAGGGAGCCCGTAAGAAAGGACGAAAGAGGTAGGGGTTACCGGGATTCCGCAGCAGGTCAGCCGGAGGGTCGATCTAGCCTGATGAGCAGGGGCATGTCTTCCGGCCACGCACAAGGCGCACTCTGGCCCCCTCCCACCTTGAAGCGAATGTAGCCGGGGAACGCGGGGTCGCCCCAGGTGGGGCCCCACGAGTTGCGCACGAGCCAGTAGTCGACACCGTTCTGGACTCCGTAGCCCACAATTGCGATGGCGTGCTGCGAGCGGGAAGGTGGATCCCCGGACAGGGGAAGGCAGGGGCGGAGGTACACGAGTTGGCATGTCTTGAATAAAACTTGCCCCGTCGTCAAGTAAGGTGCCCTGCGAGCCTGCGGCGGGGCCTACGGTATTGCATGTGCAGCACTCACCGCGCCATAGACGCCGGGCGTTTCCTGTAAACAGTCCTGTTGGGGGAGCAATCAGAGCGAGCGAGCGAGCGACGCAAGTCAGTGCCAACCAAGCACGGACTAAAGGTGAAGCGGCGGCACGACGTGCGTGCAGCTGTCCATCCAACCGCCCATGCCTCAGGCTGCATCAGTCACGCACGCGCCCTACGTACGGTACGCCAGCCCATCCCGTCCCACCCATACCCAGTCCCGTACGCTACAACGGCCCCTACTGTATGTCCCCACGGCACCCATGTAGTGATGGTCCATTTCCGTCCGCCCCTCGCTGCGGATCACGCACCTGTGTGTGAGGATGCCTCCCCTGTAGTACATGAATCCATCGCACACCCACACCGCGATGGAAAGAGCCTTTGCTCCTCGGATGCACATTTCCTAGGAGGGGGCGGGAGAGGGCAACTAACCGCGTTCAGCACACCCCTCGGACCATCCGCTCCGGCGGCCACAGCTTGCCAAAGTTGGCAGTCCAACCACCAGCCCGTACTGCATTGTACGGCACTCACGTCCAGCATGACTTGCTCGTCCGACGAGATGCGCTGGTAGCTGCTGATGAACATGCGTTGGTTGTTGGTGTAGGCGGAGGAGCGGCACGTCTTGCGGATGGGGTCCTGCCGCTCCACATAGCCCGAGCTGGTGTAGGGGTAGTCAGTCTCCATTAGGATACCTGCGGGGTTCGGGTGGGGTGGGGTGGGGTGGGGTGGGGTGGGGTGGGGTGGGGTGGGGCACGAGGACACATGCACCGCGGAGAAGGGTCACGTGTGCGCGTGCGCGTTCTGATGCCTAGACTAGGTCTAGGATGTAGACAGAGGTGGTCGTGCGGGGGTCTATCCATCTGGGGTCTATTCATCGGGGCAGGTCACAGGCGGCCCGCGGTCTCAATCGCAGGGTCTGCTTCATCTGAGCGAGGTTTCTGGTGGGCAGGGCAGGGCTGCCACTGCCTGGGCTGAAGGCCCTGCGCCCGGCCCAGGGGTCGATCACGCGCATGCATTCCCCCGCTTCCTCCTGCCAAACCGACCCGGGGTCCCTGCGGCCCATGGACGCCAGCTCACCCTGGGTCTTGGCGTACGAGAATGCGATCTCGGGCCAGCCGCCTTCGCATCCATCGTTGTTGGCATCTGGAGCAAGAGGGCGGGCGGCGGTGAAGAGGCGGGAATGGATGGGTGCGGGCTGGATGGTTACGGCGCAGAGGTGCTTGTGGGGAACACGTAGGGCAGGGGAGTGAGCTGTGCGGGGCATGGCAGCCGCGTCATCAAGCAGTTCACGAAGCCACGAGCCTAGCGCAACTCCGAGGCTCCGGTACGGCATGGGCACGGCGCTTGCCGTACTTCCGCTTAGATCTCGGATCCAGATCTGGCTCACCGGCGACCTCGGGAGCGGTAATGGAACAGTCCACCAACTGCGCGGGGAAAGGGAAGGGGAGGAAGACGAATCACGCGCAGGCGCAAGCCGCTTACCTTGCCTTGGGCGAACCCGGTACCCCCTTGCCCCTCCCATTCTCCAAGAGCCTGCTCTTGGGTGCCAGCCGACCCGTTGCACCCGTCCGTCACGTCCCGCAGCCTTCCCACCCACCTGCTGTGTGCTGAGGTATGGCGCCTTGGCTGTGGGCGTGGAGGCTTGCGCCTCGATGACCGCTGTGGTGCTGTAGGTCCAGCAGGAGCCGCACTTGGGGGGGGCGGACAGAGGGAGGGCGGGATCTATCGCTATACGGTGGGAGGTCGTACCTCGCACAAAGGTCTGACCACGCCGTGAGCGAGCTACGTAGAGGGGCTGCGGGGTCCTGAGGCCGCGCACGCGTGAAGGCACAACGCCCCTGCGCAGGAGGGTTTGCGTCGTGCGTGGTCTAGGGCGGGGCTCCGCGCATCAAACCATCCAGAGGGTTTCACCTCACCCATACATAGAAACAACCCGGTGCCTGTGTCCCCATCCAAACAGTCCCGAACCCGCAACCTACGTTACCCTGGCTGCGAGACGGGCTCAGGTACTGGCGGTTGTCGATGGCGGTTGCGGAGCACGTGGCGGCGCCCAGGGATCCCATGGTCCCAAAGTTGACGAGCTTGAGGGGTGTTGCCCTGTCGTCCGTCTTAAGACCCGTGAAGGAGGCGGTTTCGTCCTCGTCACGGGGCGGAGACGGGGGCCGCGGGGGCCGGGGCGGAGGGGAGCGTGGTTTGGGGGGCAGGGGCGGGCGGGGCGGCTTGGGGCGGGGCGAAGGGGGAAGGGGCGGCTTCGGGGGGGCCGGGGGCTTGGGCGGCGGTGTGGGCGGCGAAGGGGGAGCCGGGGGCTTGGGCGGCGGCATCGGCGGCGTGGGCGGCGCAGGTGGTTTCGGAGGCTTGGGCGGACGCGTCGGCGGTTTGGGCGGGGGCACCGGCGGTTTTGGCGGAGCCGGTGGTTTAGGGGGTGGCGTAGGCGGCTTGGGGTTTGTGGTGATGAGGGAGCGGCGGCGGGCTCCGCTGAAGCGGACGTAGCGGTCCAGCTCACTCGTGAGACCAATCTGGAGGGGCGTATGAGGTAAACGCGTCTCAGAGACTACTCCAAGCCTCAAGGCAGAGCAAAAGGGAGGACGGTCGCTGGGCTCCCGTCACACCCACACCGTATGCAGGCATGTCCAGGAGGCATGGGCATGTGCGGCCACGCAGACCCACCGCGAAGGTCATGTCTGGGTCGCTATTGTGCTTGAGGCCGAGGTCAATGACCTTTAGGAACTCGGCAAAGACGGCCTGGCCCTGGGGTTGCACGGGCACGGTGACGGGGGAGGGGGCGGCCGACAGCAAGGGCGCTCAGGGGAGGGCGGCAGGCAGAGCAATCTGGCGCACATCTAACACTCATAAAGCCCCGCCGGCGGCTCGTGTGCGCCACTCAATGCCTCGCCGCGTCCCTCCAACATTCTTGTCCGCCTGCCTGCCCCTCCTGCGCCCTCTGCTCGTCACGTGCCTACCATGGGCGAGACAGCGGCGTACGTCTTCTTGTTCTCGACCAGCCACTTCTCGTAGGCAGCGGCGGGGTCGGCCTGCCGACAAGGGCCACACAAAGGGCGTGGGCGTTAGAGAGTGGGCACAGAGGTCATATCCTTCCAGGTGAGGAGCGTGAGCGAGAGGGTGTGCACCTTCAACCCACCACCCGCTCCAACCCCAACCCAAACCCCATCCCCATCCCCACCCCGGACCCCAGTCCCCCGCCCCCCCACCTTTGCCTCCGTCAGCTCCTTCAGCTCCCGTGCCTTGAGCTCTGCCACGGGCGTCCACACGCTCGGGTCGTCGGGCGCAACGCCGTCGCCCACGGTGCCGGCACTGCTGCCGCCGACGCTGGCGGAGCGGGTCGCAAGCGCAGGCTGCGGCTCGGCGCAGACGCCGTAGCCGGCCTGCTGTTCAGGGTTGACGGACCCCCAGCAGCCTGCAGGGGGGTGCCAAAGCATGAGAATTGCAGGTAAGGCCGTTGGCTAACTCCAGGTTGCTTGGCCGTGTGGGCCTTGGGGGCCCTGGGCCCCTGGCCTCCCCTACCTGGGGTGCCAGCCCATCAGGCCCTCACCAGCAAACGCAAATGCAAATGCCATACCACGCTTTTCATCATCATCATTCGCCTCCTTGTCGTTGTTGTCCTTCTTGGGCGTGAGCGCCCCGCCGAAGGGCACAGCGACGGCCGGCAGCCCAGCGATGGGCACGGGCTCGCCCGCCCCACCACTTCCTCCGCCGCTCGGTGGCTCGGGGTCAACTCCTCGCGTCACCTTCTGGGCGCTCTGGAGGACCAAGACCGACACCGTTGGGCTTCCAGTACTTGGAAGACTAGCCACCCCGCTGAACCGTTTCGGTCCAGTGTGAGACGCGAGAGGCCTGTCATACAGTTCGACATACGATTCGTGCCGCGACCGCGCCATCGAGCAGCGGACAACGTCAAGCTCACGGTTGTACATGATGCGATGAGGTTGGAGTTACGCTGAGCTCACGCGCGCCCTGGCCCCAAGTGCGGAGAGCCTTACCCCCATAACCACGGCCGCGGCCCAAGCGTTCTTACCACGGCGATCGAGCCACAGATGATGGCGAAGGTGAATGCCAGACGACAGGCTGACGCCCGGCCGCACCGCAGCAGATGGCGGGGCATGTCTGGCAGTGGGCTGCCGCCCCGACAGCTTCAGAGAGATGTTTCAGAGCACTCTCGAAGACGTGTGTGATACAATACGTTTTGCCTCGGAGGGCGCAGGCCAAAAACGGGCACCGCATCCACCGAAACCGGCTGTACAGCGCCCTGTCGGTGTGAACAGAAGTAAGCACGGCACCACAAGCGTTGTTACGGACTTGCTGGGTAGGTAGGGACGGGGCAGGCCTGCGGCCACCCGGGCGTGTTCGCATGTGCGCAGACATGCGACTGCGACCCTCGACGAGCATAGACCCAATCCCTGAGCATTGCTGAACACGAAACCAAGACATGGCTGCCTTCGAGGTGGGCGCGCGTCGAGACCGAGTCGTCCTCCAGTGTGCACTCGTCCGCCTGGAGGTCCTGGTTTTGGCCACACGCTTCCCGCTCACTTCCCACCTCACAGGGGGCCTTTGCAATATGGACAGCCCCCGGTCGTTGTCTCTTGCGTGCCCCGCATCGCTGCGTAGTCCTCCTGCTGCCTCCCGGCTCCCGCCAATGCCTGGCCCCACCAACCCCACCCACCTGCGGGGCCCAGGGCCCCAAACGCCTTGCCTGCAGTTCTGCCTTTCATCCTGGTGCCTAGTGCTGTGGTGGTGCTTGTCTCCATGGCCTTCCGCCGACCGGCGCCGGCCCCGCCGACCCGCGGTACATCTCGGCACGGTGCACAACATGTTGTGGCTAAGTGATTGCAGCTGCATGTGCCTTCGTACTGCATAAAAGCCGTGCTCTGTAATGTATGCCTAGACTTCTGCGCACGCCAGGAGCCGTTTTGCAGCGTCGCTTCCGAGCCTCGCGGCTGTAACTATTAGCCTTCTAGCGTAGATATTCAAATGACAGGCACAGTCGCCCACAAGTTCGAATCGCCGTTTGCGGCCGTCGCTCAGCAGGATGGCGCTGCCGAGGCGCTGCGGGAGCCGCTTCTCGTGCCCTCCACGGCAGATGAGGAGGCTACAAGCAGCGCACCCAAGTTACTGCCAGCGAAGTCGCGCAGCGTCTGGCGGGTGGGTGGCGGGGTGATGCGTGACACGGGGTCCCCTTCCCCAACCCCCGCCGCCGCCTCGCTTGCTGAAAAGTCACCCCACGCTGGCCGCGAACGCCCCTTGAAGCACGCCAGCGCTCCTCCAAACTCCCTCCGAGCCTGTCCACCTAGGCTGTCATGAATGAGCATATCAAACCTCCCCGCTTGCCGGGGACCACGCACCCACACACACCCGCAGGACATGGCTTCCCAGGCGGCGCTGGCGTGGCCGCTCGTCCTCAACCTGCTGGCGGCCTACTCGGTGTCGATCATCAGTTTCTCGTTCGTCGGGCACCTGGGCACCAAGGAGCTAGCGGGTGCGGAGTCGCGGGAAGTGGGCGAAGGGTTTTCTGCGCTGGATGAGCGACCGCCCTAGAGGAGGAGGTGCCCAGGAGTGTGGGTCGGCCCCGCCATACATTGCATTGTGGGAAGCCGGAGCCCATGCGGCCGCGCGGCCTGACCTTCCCGCAGCCGTGGTACGGCTACCCCTCATACGGAGGCATAGGGATGCAGTTTTGACATGCGCACGAAGCCCGTGGCTGCCGCAGCTCTCCCCTACCTGCTTAGGAATGGCGCGTGATACGGCTGCGGCCGGACGAGAGAGTCAACTCCACTTCCCCCCCCACACAAACTTACCCAGTTTCCGCACAACCCCACTCCACCAGGCGCTGCGCTGGGCAACAGCTTCGCCGGCATCACTGCGCGCTACGTGCTGCAGGGACTGTGCGGGGGCCTGGACACGCAGGCCGCGCAGGTGGGGCGGGGCTGGGTGGGGCCGGGTGGGGCGGGGTGGGGTGGCCGTGCGGGGGCCTAGGCACCTCCACCTCGTGGTCGCGCAGGGCTCCCGTTGGTCTTGTGGTCGGGACTCAACATAAGTCGCGACCTGCACCAGAAACCGATGGAAGAACAGCGTGCTCAACAACAGCCCCCTGGCTGATCATCCCGCCTCCGATGCAGCCCCCCACCCCCATCCCCGGCCACCCTCCACCCCGGCCAAGCCCGCAGGCCTACGGCGCAGGCAACTACGACGCCCTGGGCCCCCTGTTCAAGCGCACGCTGCTGTTCCTGTGGCTTCACTGCCTGCCCATCACGGGGGTGCTGCTGGGGGCGCCGCACGTGCTGCGCGTGCTGAGCCGGGACGAGCAGCTCGCGGACCAGGCGCACAAGTGGGGACGGGGGATGGGGGGCAGGGCCGGCGGAGAGGGTGAGGGGAGAAGAGAGAGGAGTCTTGTCTGGCTGGATGGGCCTCGGGGGGCCTGGACGGGCCTGGAGTGGTCCGACCCGTGCCGCCGCGCATCTCCGCTGGTGCTTGCCCCAGCTCCTGCCCCGAACTCCCAAGCCCGTGCTCCCCCTCACTCGCCCCTCCTCGCCCCAGGTACATCGTGGCCCTCATCCCCGCCGTGTGGCTCGACGCACTGGCGAGGTGGGGCCCAACCTGCTGAGATCGGGGGTGGGCGCTGCCCGGATCTGCCCGTTCACCCCTTGTCGTCCCCGCATATCGTTGCCCGCCACTTGGCTTGCTGATCCCATGCGCCACCCCCACCCCCCCACCGGCCAGGCCGCTGAACCGCATCCTGGTGGCACAGCGCATTAGTAAGCCGCAGGTGGGCAGGCACGGCAGGGCAGGGTCCCGGCTGCGGGGATGCAGTGATGAGCTTGCCGCGGCTCGCATCGCACGCACGTCCCTACACAAGTACCTCTACTCAGTTGCTTGTATGTGTCCCTCCCGGTTGCGGCCACCGCACCATACCCTGTGCCCTTTGCCCTGGTCTCTGAGCCTGCGTGCTTCCAACAGTTGACCCAGCTGTCTTTCCTCGCTTCCCGCCCCCCTGTCCCTCCCCCCTCTCCCCCCCCCTGCCTCGCCTTACCCCAGATGGTTGTGTCCCTCCTGGTGGTGCCGCTGCACGTGGCCACCACGTACGGCCTCATCCGCGTCTTCGGCTTCACAGGAGCGGCGCTGGCGGTGGGAGGGCGCGGTCCGGGGCCCTCTCAGTCAGGAGTTCGAGCCGAGGCGTAGGGCGCTTGCAACCCCGGCGTGAGCAGAAGAAGAAACGCTGTGCGACGTTGCACGATGGCACGCAGTGAGGCTTTGGTTCTTGATTTAGCGCTTGCATGGGACCAACCGCGGCCCCTGCTGTTTCTTGTCCCTCCCCAGGTGGCCGCCTCCAACCTGTACATCTGCGTCATGACCTCCACCTACATCGTGTGGTCGGGCCTGGCGCCACGCGTGTTCGGGGGCCCCTGGTCGCGGGTGTTCAAGGTGGGTGGGCGTGGGGACCTGTCGGGGGTTCAAATCCAGTGCGTGGCCTCAGCAATCGAGCGCCTTTGCTACCATGCGCCTCCCCGTCCTGAGGCCGTACGGCGCTGCTGCCTGACCTCTTCAACTCCGCTCCCCGATCACCTCTCTGCCTGCCACGTGCCAGGGCTGGGGTGAGATGGCCCGCCTGTCGTACCCTGCCATGGTCATGCGGGTGGCCGAGAGCGCGGCTTACAGCGCCATGACCGTCATAGCGGCGGGGCTGCCCAACCCAGACGTGAGTCACACTACAGAGGCTTGGGCTTCCAAGGCTTCCCGCAGGTTGCTGGGTTTGGGGTCAGCACGCGATGACTCTCATGAAATTTGCAAGAGGGGCATTGACTAGCTGTGGGACGTGCAGGACGCCTCGCGTCGGAGGCTGCCAAACTTGTGTTGTTCGGCTTTGCAGCTAGCGCAGGGTCTGTTGGGGCTGGGCATGGTGTCATCAACGTGAAGGAGCTGCGGGTGTGCTCCGGCAGTGGAGGCACGGGGGCACGGGGAAATGGGGGCATGTGGGGGTCGACGAAAGGTCCTTCCCCTCCCCGGGCTGTCCCCGAACGCTCGCTCGTGCCGCAGACCTCCGTCGCAGCTATCAGCGTGGCCTTCTCCACGTGTGCGGTGTTCTACATGCCCTTCAACGCATTCGGTGAGCGGAACCCGCGGACCGCGCAGCTTGCTGCAAGCAAGGGGGCAAAGCGGCAGACCAGGCGACGTGTCGACGTGGGGTGGGCGCGGGCCAGCCCCGGCTTGAGGACGTTCTCCGGCCTGCCAGGACGAAGCCCAGCCCCATGTTGTTTGTCACACGGACAAGGGCATCAGCCGTGAACGCCCATTCGGGCCGTGGGCCGAAGGGACGTGTTGTCCAGCTTGCTTGTTGCGGCTGCTGCGGGGGGTGCTTGGGGGTTGCGGTTCGTCGCTAGCCGTATGCTCCCGTGCAGCCTGCCTCAGCGCCGTGCCGGCGTCGTCCGCTCCACCTGTTGCCCGCTGTCCATACCCCCGGTCCCCGCAGGTATGACGGCCTGCACTCAAGTCGGCAACCTGCTAGGGGCAGGTGATAACCTGTGGCGTGCACCGGGCCACCGGCTGGGGCCCTTGTCTATCTGCCGGCACGGCCCCGGTCCGCGGGGCTTCTTCCTCGGCGCCTGTCAACTCGTGCGCTGAGCTCCTAGCCTCAATGCAACGTCGTCATCTTCCCCAAACTTGCTAGACGCGACCTCACCACCTCAGCAGAATTCCTCTCCTCCGGCTGGCCTGTGCGGCCATGCGCTGTGGTTTCCCTCGCTCCTCGACGTGTTGTGGTGCACCTCCCTACCTCCGACAGGCGATGGGGCAGGGGCCCGGACGGCGGCCCTGGCTTCGAGCCTGGTGGGTCCCCTCATATGGGGCCTCACGGCCTCGTGGCTCCTGGAGCCCCACTTCCAGAGCGCGGGTGAGAACTACTGCAGCCGGCGTCTCTACTTCCATCATTTGCCCCTTCACGTGGCACTCGTCTTACGTTAGGCATGAACTGTTGCATTTGACGAAACCCCTGTATTCACTCCTTATCAAACCATCTCGCCCCCAGTCATCTCGGTCTTCACCTCCTCCACCGACCCGCTACTGCTGGGCATGCTTCGGCCCCTGCTGCAGCTGGTGGCGGCGGTGGGTGCAGGGCCCGGATGGGGGGGAAGGGCGGGCCAGGGGCCGAGGAATCTGTTGCCGGATGGCCCCGCGTGCCATTGCGGTTTCATCCGGGGGGCCCCTGCCCCGGCTGGTGGGGGCGGTGGGTGTAAGGGTGTGGGGCGCAGGGCGGGCCAGGGGCAAAGCAAACCAATACTAGATGGCCCCGTGGGCCTGAGTGACTCCACCCCGGGTGGCCCTGGCCCGGCTGGTGGCAGCGGTGGGTGCAGGTCCGGGGGGTCGGGGAGGGCAGGGGCACAGGAGGACGATGCGCTTTATGGCCCCATGTACCATCCTGATTCCTCAACCCAAACCCTCAGCCGTTCCAAGCCTGAGCGACCTTGAGTCAAAGCGCTCAGTCAACCCTCCGGTCCCTCCCCCGAACAGGTGTGCCTGTTTGACGGCACGCAGACCATCCTCACGGGGGTCGTTGAGGTGCGTTATTGACGGCTGCAGGGCCTGACTTGGTAGCGCTTCAGGGTGGAGGATGTATCGTATGTGGGGGCAAGGGTGGGGGCCGTGTAGGCTCTTCCATGGAGTGGCGGCGGGCTTGAGGCTGTGCTTCACTGATGCTGCGCACTCCATGCCGTAACCTGCGTCCGCCCCGCCCCTCTCGAAAGAACTCCTCCGCGACCGACGCACTCTGTCCCCTCTCCCTCCTTGTAACCTCCCTCCTCCCCTCCCTCCCTACACTCCCCCTCCAGGGCTCCGGCAAGCAGCTGCACGGGGGCCTCATCAACCTGGCGGTGTTCTACCTCTGGGCCGTGCCGCTGGCCCTCTACCTGGGCTTCAGCCGGGGGCTGGGCGTGGTGGGCATGTGGGCCGGCATGCTGAGCGGCTCGGTGTTGCAGGTGGGGGGGCGGGGAGGGGTGAGGGCGGGAATGGGGGTCGGGGCTGGACGCGGGGCAGGGCGGCTGAGCGTGGTTCTGGCGTATGCGGTCTTGGTTGCAGCGGTCAAGTCGGGACTGACAGAACGGGGCGGAACAGGACGGAACGCTCGATGGATTCACGATTCGCACCTGGGTCATGATGGATGGTCCCTATGCTTAGGCGCCCCAGTATTCCTTGCACCCGCCCCGAGGCCCCTACCAGTGGTATAGGCAGGTCTGACGCGCTTGCGCCCTCCTCCCCTCCATTATTTGGCCGCAGGCCCTCGCGTACGGGGCCGTGTGCGCCCTGATCAAGTGGGACAAGGAGGCTGCTAAGGCTGTGGCGCGGCAATCGCGCATCTAACCGCGGGCGTGTGGGAGCGTGTACCCTCGTTTACCGAGGGGTTGATGGGCAAGACTGTCTCTGTTGGACCAGGACTGCGGTGTGTGGTTTGAAGTTACTGGTCCGCCGGAATTCCTGGGAAGCTTGCCGGCGGGGTCGTGGGCAGAGGCTGGAGCGAGAGCGCGGACGCGGAACGGACCGAGGTGTGATAGCTGATAGGGCGCGAGCGAGTGAAGAACCTGAGCTGGACGGGGGCCGGACGGCTGTGGAGCGGGAAGGAAGCAAGAGATGACCCGACCCCGGAGGGGGCCGGAGGGGAGAAGTCGACGTGCGAATGCCGGGGTCGGGCGTGTCGTTCGACCTCAAGGCGGTTTTGGCCATTGTCCGCAACCTTGCGCGACCATATAGCTAATAAGCCACGCACTTCTTAGTGCACAGGCCTCACTCTCGTATTGGCCCCGAGCGAGCTGGGTCTGACGGCCTTCTTCCAGCCGGGCGCCGAGCCCAGCGGAACCGGCTGCTGGAGCTAGCATCAGTTCTCTCCTGCAGCTGCTCAGCGATGGAGACGTGAATGGCTTTCCGCGGCTGACGCGTCGCGCAAATCGCGTCGCGGCCATCTACTTTGGGCCCGGGCCCCCGCCTTACTTGCGTCAAGCGCGTGGGGTCAAGTTGTCTGCTTGGGCGCTGATACGTGACCAACACCCTACCTTTACTACTGGGGTTTTCATACGCGCGGTGCTCTGAAGCTTGGAGCGGGGTCTGGACACCCTACAGGGGGGGGAGGGGAGCCTGAGGTGGCCCCGAGAGGTGGGCCCTGGACTACCGGTCTGTGTGAGGTCTGTGTCCCAAGCACGGGTTGCGCCTAGTGAACAGCTGCTAGGGGTGCTGAAACCCCCCACTCTGGCGCGCCAAACTGGGGGGAAAGCACACCGGTAAGCGGGCTCCTGGACTCTCAGCCACTCTCTGCGTCTGGGCCCCCCGCGGGGCGGGCTGCGCCCACCTACAGCTTCTACGGTGCTGACACCCCCCTTCCCCTGCCCTTCCCCACCATGGCTTGCAAATGCCTTTGCAGACATGGAAGCACAGCTGTGGCTGGGGCTGGACATTCCTCTCGACGCCAACGCCAACACCCCAGCCACGCGGCTCCACGACCAGCGCATATTCGACACCACGCGCCTGCGGCTCGTCAAGCTGTACAGGCCGAGCCAGGCAGGCCAGCCCGCGGGCGAGTTCTCGGGTTTCCTGTACAGCCCCTCGGCTCCCGTCATCGTGACCGCTGGCCACATAGCCATCGATTCCACGGACCATCCCCCGGGGACTGAGCCGCCTTCCATGAAGTTCCGGGCACGGTACGCCGACGGCTTTGAGGAGGAGTCGAGCTCCTGCGGGCCGCACCCAACTGCCTCCCGGACGTGGCCATCCTGCGCGGCTCGCGGTGCGCGTTCCGCTCGCTGCACGGCGACCTCTGCAAGAAGGGCGACACGGCCTACGCGCTCGGCTTCTCGCCCCTCTGCAACGCCCCCAGCTACGGCAAGGGCATCGTGTCACGCGCCGGCATGGGCTGCCTGACCGTCACCGCCCCTGCGGACCGTGGCTACGTCGGCGGGCCTGTGGTGAACAAGTACGGGCACCTGCTGGGCATAATCGCAGAGGGGGTTGACGCTGCAATGAGTGCGCCGGGGTTGAACATCACCGGCAGCGCCGCTCCTCCCTCCCAGCCTCCCCTCATCCTCTCCCATGGCCTCCAAGGGAGCATCTTTTTCCAGGGAAGGGAGGGCCCTTCAGTGCCGACGGCGCCGCAAGTCCGCGTCGCCAACTCCACCGACCTGCACACCTTCCTGCTGCAGTCGGGCCAGCCAGGGCTGGCGACGTAGCGACCCGGGGGGTCACGCCCGCTGGCCGGCAGTCATCACAGCTCGTCACATCTATCTGTGCTGCATCTGCATTCAGTTGCCATGGCATGGGGCGTATGGGAGAATGGGACATCACGGCCATACGCGGTGGGTCGAGCCATGCCTGGCTAGCACCCCCAAGGGCCGATGGTGCCAGTGTGGGGGCACAAGGCATCAATGAAGCGTAGCGCTTGGTTGTGAGGCGTGGGGCAGTGTGGGCTGCACGTACGGGACGACGTGCCTGAATGGCCGCTGCTTCGGCGGCTGTTGGCATGGGGCGGTCCACCCAAATTGGACTTACCGATTTAGCTCGAGATGTGATAAGGGGCGAGCAAGTTGAGACACGAGCTGGGGTATGTGGGCGGCGGCCTGTGAAGCGGGAACGGAGCAAGCGTTGACGGTGGGGGTCAATGCCATGTGCAGCTATGCGGGTCTGGCCTCGCCTGATGGCGGAGGTGTTCCAGGGCAGGCGGAGCCGTATGAAGGTGAAGAGCAGAGGGGATCGAGGGCCTGCTGCGGAGCGCGTGGATGTAGGCGCAGATGCACGAGCGAGGGAGAAGGCCATATGCCAGCAGTGTGCATCGCCGATGTAGGGGCAAACCTAGGGGCAGCGCCGCGCGCGCAAACGGTACTTTCCGGGGACGGTGGGGAAAAGTCGACGTGGGATTGCCGGGTTAGGGCGTGCCGTGGACCACACGGTCTGGCCATACTTGTCTCTACACACTTGCACGGCCATATTGCTACTTCACCAGGCGCCTATCGCAACACAGGCCGCAGTCGTGTATTCGGGGCCCACGACCCCGCCCTCAGTTTGGCCTCTTCGCGCCTCACGGCTCTGCACCAGCCGTGCTTAGCCTGGTGCAACCACTTGGCACGAGCATCGCTATCTTACATCAGCTCAGCGACCTGAAGCCCTTGTCAAGCGAGATTGTGCGCGTCGCTGAGCCTGGGCTGTGCTCTGCCCGAGCGCCTGAGGCGCGGCTCGTATCTACTGGTAACAGCGGAAGTTGTCGATGAGGTGAGTATGTCTCCTCGGCTGGCGACGATGCCATCGGGGCTGCCGTTCTGAATCGACACGCGCAACGCCCTCCGCTTACTTGCAGGTCATCCGTGCGCCCGTTGGCGCCGCAGCGAGGCCTGCGCCGATGTGTGCTGTCGCGAGGATCTCTGCGGCCGGCCGCACTCTGGCCGCGCGCTCTGGTGCCTGGGCGCGGGTTGCTACTCAGGGCAGCAGCTAGCAGCAGTACGGGTGCTGATGACGCGGCGGGCTCGGCCAAGAGCCGCCAGGATGCGCCCCCCAGCTCGGCGCCCGCAGCCCCTGGCGGCACCCCGCCCCCAAGCCCCGGCGAGGAGCCCTCCCTCCCCGCCTCCCTCACAGCCCTGACCTCAGTGGACGGCTCTCCCTCCTCCTCCCCAGCCGCTTCCCTCGGGGCCAGCTCCACACCCCCTGCCTCACCCGCCGCGGCCCCCGCCGCAGCCCCCACCTCCGCCACCCCCTCCACCACCGACCCCAGCCCCGCCGCCCCCGCGGCCGCTGCCGCCCAGCCCGGCGCCAGCAACGGCCCGGCCACGTCAGCAAGTACGGCATCCGCGTCAGCAGCTTCTGGCAGCTCCCTGCCGCCGCTGTTGCGCGGCTTCCTGTCCTGGCTTGCGTCGCTGTGGGCGGCGGTGCGGCAGTTCCCGGCGTGGGTGCAAGTGCAGCACCTGAGGCGGCTGAGGGAGGCCGTGGAGGAGGACCCCCAGGTAGGGCAGGGGTGGTGGTGTGGGGCTGATGGGGGGTGGGGGGGAGCTGACATGAGGGAGGGAAGGAGAGGGAGGGGGAGGCCGAGGAGGAGGACCCCCAGGTAGGGACGGGGTGGGCGGGCGGCTGTTAGGGTCTGACCAGGAGGGAGGGGAGGGACGAAAGTGAGGGGGGGCGGTGGAGGAGGGGGAGCTGACACGTGAGAGGAAGGGAGGGAAGGAGAGGGAGGGGGAGGGAGAGGGAGGGGGAGGGAGAGGGAGGCCGTGGAGGAGGACCCCCAGGTAGGGCACGGGTGGGGCAGGGTGGGGGAGCTGAGTCAGCTGACACGTGACAGGAAGGGAGGGAAGGAGAGGGAGGCGGTGGAGGAGGACCCCAGGTAGAGGGGTTGAGAGGTTGGGGCAAGGGGGGGGAGGGGGGCTGACAGGAGGGCAGGAGAGGGAGGCGTGAAGGAGGACCCCCAGGTGGGGCAGGCGGGGCTGGGGAGGTCTTTAAGGAGGGGAGGAAGGGGTGGGTGAGGAGGTAGGGCGGGGTGGGGCAGGAGGGGGGCTGTCAAGAGGGCAAGGGAAGGAAAGGGGAGGGGAGGGGGGGGTCTGGGCAGGTAGGGTTGGGCTGTAGCTCACACCTTCCCAACGTCCCCTCCTCTAACCCCCTTCCCCAAAGGATGCCGACAAGCACGCCGCCTACCTGGCCGAGCTAGGCCGCGTCAACCCCCGCGAGGTGGTGGCGCGCGTGGAGAGCCGCCGCTTCGGCACCAACGCGGCCGTGGTGGCGGAGTACCTGCGGGCGCTGCTGGCCACGGGTGGGGGCGGCGGGGGGTGGGGGGATGCGTGTGTGTTTTGACACGCCGGTGGGGGGCGGAGGGCGGTGGTGGCGGGGTGCCTGCAAGGAGGCGGTGTCGACCGGTTGGTATGGGTTGAGGGGGGAACGGCAGGTTAGAGGGGAGGGGAGGGGGCCGAGGAGGAAGGAGTCGAGCCCTTGACCGGGCCTGACTTTCTCCCGTCCCCGCCCCCCCTAACCCCGCCACAGGTCGTGTGGCTCAGCTGGTCAAGGCGGATGCGGCCGCCGCCGCCAGCGCCGCCGCGGCCTCGTCGGCTGCGGCTGCGACGGCGGCTGCCGCGGAGGCCGCACCCCCTGGCAGCCTGTCGGAGCTGCTGGCTGACCTGCAGGTGGGGGGGCTGGGGTGAGGGCTGAGGGGGCGGGGGAGGGGGAGGGGCCAAGGGAGGGGCGGGGGCCGAAGGAGGGGCAGGGGCCAAGGGAGGGGCGGGGGCCGAAGGAGGGGCAGGGGCCGAGGGAGGCGCGGGGGCCGAGGCACTGCCCGGCGCCAGCAGACGGGAGGGAACTCCACAACTCCTGCGGCCCTCGCCCTCCCCCCACACTCCTTCCTGACCCTCCTCCCCCCGATTCCTTGCTCACCCTTCTCCCCCCTCTCTCAGGTCCAGCTGGCGGCATCCTCAGTTCCCGGGGGCGCCGCAGCCGGGGGCAGCTCTGGCGAGGAAGGGGCGGCGGCGGGGGCGGCGGCGGGGCCGTCGGGCCGGGGGGTGGCGGGGCTTGGGCGCGGGGCGCTGCTGCCCGGCGGCTCCGTACGGCGGCCCCTGCACGTGGTTGTCACGGGGCTTCCCATTGGGACGGCTCAGGTGGGTAGGGGGTGGAGGGTGTGATGGGGGGGGCGGGGCGGGGGCCGGGGTGGTCGCATTGGGAGGCGTCGACTGCGCAGGTGGGGCGGGGGGGGGGGCTTGCTGGGGGGCGGGGGGGGGCGGGGCGCGGGGGCGCGGGGGGGGGGGGGGGGCGAGGAGTTCAGTTGCGAGGCGTAGCAGGCCCCCTCCCTCGCGCGCAGCTCTGGCAGTGGGAAGCGGTGGGCAAGCGCAGGCCGGGTCGGGGTCCACGGGATGGGGTGGTGGGGCACCGCACTGCCCACCCGCACTGCCCCAATACACCTCAACACACCCCTCACCCCCTCCCTCCCCCTTCCCCCAGGCCTCCGCGCCCCCCTCCGGCTCCGGCTCCTGGCTGTGGCGCCCCCTGGCCCTGCTGTGGCGGCTGGCGGGCATGTCGGTGCTGCTGGTGGTGATGGCCTTCGCGTACGTGGCGGGGAGCCAGGTGCGTAGCTCTAGTTCCGCAGCGAAGTCCGGCGTGTTCGACTGGGAGGATAACGGTAGTGGAGTGGGGCTGGTGGGTAGAAGGCGGGGAGCTTGGTGGGTGCGCGGGGGGGGGGGGGGATGGGAGGCTGGAGCGCGATGCCGTGAATGGAGTCGGGTTGGGGCTGACGTCCAGAAATGCGCGAACGAATGCTGGGGCAGTCCCTAGTCCCCAGTCGGGCAATGCGACGGGGGCCCTGTGCGGTGCCCTGCCGGAGACCACCTCTGCCCACGTGCCTCTCGCGCCTCACATGCCCCATGCAGTAACCCCCCGAGCCGTAACCCCGTGCCGTAACCCCCCATGCAGCAACCCGCCGTGCCGTAACCCCTCCCCCCCGCAGGCCATCCGGCGCGTGCAGGCCAGCGGCGGGGCGGTGGGCTCCGCGCTCAGCGGCGGCGCGGGCCCCCCTGTGTCCTCGGTGACGCCCGGGGGCGGCCGCGCGGGGCAGGGCCAGGGCGGGGGCGGCGGGGGCCCCAGCGTGGAGCCCAAGGAGTACAAGAAGGACGAGCTACCGGAGAAGGTGTGTGTGTGGGTGTGTGTGTAGGGGTAGGGGGCTCGGGGGGGGGGGGAAGTAAAGGGCGGTGCGGTTACGGTGGGGGTCCTGTGGGGAGGTGTAGAGCCAAGAAAAGTTGGGGCTGAGTGATCTTCGATGGGTACGATACGGGGCCTGTAAGGAGGGCTGAGGCGGGCGAAGGAGTACAAAAACGACGAGCTGCCGGAAAAGGTAGGGGTGGGAGGGGCAGGGGGCGGAAAGGGGCAAGGTGCATTCGGGTTCGTGTCGGGGAAGGCCGGTCGGGGTGTTGGGAGCGGGGGCGGGGCGGGGCGGGGCGCGGGGGGGCCGCGGGGGGAAAGGGTTTGGGCTGCGGGGAGCGTGTGCACAGGAGCCGGGGCGGGGAGCGGGTGGGCACCGAGGGCCGTGCTGGGGGATGGGTGCAGCCAAACGGACGGTGTGGAGTGAGGGAGGCGAGGGTTTGCCTGTTGCCTGCAGCACTGAGCCCTGCCCACGTTCTAACCTTCAAGCCCGCGCTCCCCCCTCCTACCCCTTCCCCCTACCCCCCAGTCCGCGCGCAGCTTCAAAGACGTCAAGGGGTGCGACGAGGCCAAGGAGGAGCTTCGCGAGGTGGGGACCGCAAGGGCGTGCGTGGAGGGGCATGGAGGTGCTTGCTGCCAAGTGTGCTGCAGGGGGGATGCCTTCGGGCATGGCCCCCGGAGGGGTGCCAGGGCGGTATTCAAGGGCGGTTTCAAGGTCTCAAGCGTTTGGCTTGCGTGGTGAACAGCAAGAGCATACCGGTACCCCGGTACCGGTTTCGGCAGCTTTCGCTCTCCGCCTCGGACCTCAAGCGAGCGCAGAGCGACCGCGCGAACCCTATCCCCGCCCTTACCTGCCCTTACCTGCCCCCCCTTCAATCCACGCACACATACAACCCCCCCCCCCAGGTGGTTGACTTCCTCAAGAACCCCACCAAGTTCACCCGCCTGGGCGCCAAGCTGCCCAAGGGCGTGCTGCTCACGGGCCCCCCCGGCACGGGCAAGACGCTGCTCGCCAAGGCGGTGGCGGGTGAGGGGGGGGTGGGAGGGGGGGCTGCTGGAGGGGGCACGTGGACCCCCTTGGGGCGAGCGGGGATGCAATGCTGGGAGGCGACGACGGCGACTGCATCCGAGGACGGGGCTTGTGAGCCAGTTGTGAGCCAGCTCAGGCTGCGTTGAGGCACCGTCCTGCTGACAGCCTAGTTCGACGTCGCTTCTCGCCGCACCCGGCATCTGCTGAGCTCGTGCTTTGCTGTGTCGTTCCCCGACTCCTCATCTTCTCCCAGGCGAGGCGGGCGTGCCCCGTCGCACTGTCCCATGTTGCTGATTCCCCCCGCTCTCCCTTGTGGTTTAACCCCGTCACCCCCAGGCGAGGCGGGCGTGCCCTTCTTCTACCGCGCGGGGTCGGAGTTTGAGGAGCTCTACGTGGGGGTGGGCAGCCGCAGGTGGGGGGGGAATCGGGGGGGGCGGGAGGGAAGGGGGGCCTCCAGGGCGGGTGCAGGGGGGGCGCTGCCGCGCTGGGGGCGTTAACGCTACTCACAGCGGGGCATGGCCCCCACCCACCCCTACCCACCCCACCCCACCCCTACCCACCCCACCCCACCCCTACCCACCCCACCCCACCCCTACCCACCCCACCCCACCCCAACTCACAACTCCCAACCCCCCCAACTCCCAAACCACCCCCAACAGGATGCGCGCGCTCTTCGACGCCGCCAAGAAGCGCTCCCCCTGCATAGTGTTCATCGACGAGATCGACGCCATCGGAGGCAACCGCAAGGCCTGGGAGAACCACACGCGCAAGACGCTCAACCAGCTGCTGGTGGAGATGGACGGGTTCGAGGTGGGTTGTCATCAGTTTGAGGAACCGCGCGTGTGATGGAGCGAGTGTACGTCCGTGCGAGATATCTGTGTGTGTACGCAATATGGACGGGTTCGAGGTGTTGGTAGCAAGGATAGCGAACCCAACAGCGTAGGACCCTAGCTGAAGCTGAGACGGGCGGGTGGGGATGCTGGGCCTAGTCGGCCGGGTCTTGCTGCCTGGCACTCGGTCAACCAGCTGCTGGTGGGGATGGACGGATTCGAGGTGTGTGTGGAGGGGGGGAGCCTCGGCCTCACGGATACGCCTCCCTGGATGGACGGAGGCCAAGGGCAGCGGGGCAACCCAACTCATCCCCCCCCTCACCCCTCACCCTGCCCCCTTCCTCCCCCCCCCCCCCAGTCCACGGACGGCATCATCGTCATGGCGGCCACCAACGTGCCCGAGTCCCTGGACCCTCCCCCCCTTCCCCTGACACCTCCCCCCCTCCCCCTCTCACCTCCCCCCCCCCAGTCCACGGACGGCATCATCGTCATGGCGGCCACCAACGTGCCCGAGTCCCTGGACCCTCCCCCCCTTCCCCTGACACCTCCCCCCCTCCCCCTCTCACCTCCCCCCCCCCCCCAGACCACCGACGGCATCATCGTCATGGCGGCCACCAATGTGCCCGAGTCCCTGGACCCTCCCCCCCTTCCCCTGACACCTCCCCCCCTCCCCCTCTCACCTCCCCCCCCCCAGTCCACCGACGGCATCATCGTCATGGCGGCCACCAACGTGCCCGAGTCCCTGGACCCCGCACTCAAGCGCCCGGGCAGGTTCGACAGGCAGGCGAGTTCTGTGGGGAAGGGGGGGCCGAGGCGGACTGGGGCCCCGCTTAGGGCTGCGTATTGGAGCAGACCTCCGGCCGCTCCAGCTTCGCGCGCCGCGCAAGCCCCCGCTCCCTCCCACCGCCCCTCCCCCTCTTCGAGAACCTCTCTCTCCCCCCTCCCCTCTCCCCCCCCCCTGTCAGGTCGCTGTGCCCCTGCCAGACATAAAGGGCCGCAGGGACATCCTGGAGTACTACCTGGACGACAAGCCGCTGACCCCTCCCCCCCTCCCCTCTCCCCCCCCTGTCAGGTCGCTGTGCCCCTGCCAGACATAAAGGGCCGCAGGGACATCCTGGAGTACTACCTGGACGACAAGCCGCTGACCCCTCCCCCCCTCCCCTCTCCCCCCCCCTGTCAGGTCGCTGTGCCCCTGCCAGACATAAAGGGCCGCAGGGACATCCTGGAGTACTACCTGGACGACAAGCCGCTGACCCCTCCCCCCCTCCCCTCTCCCCCCCCCTGTCAGGTCGCTGTGCCCCTGCCAGACATAAAGGGCCGCAGGGACATCCTGGAGTACTACCTGGACGACAAGCCGCTGACCCCTCCCCCCCCTCCCCCTCTCCCCCCCCCTGTCAGGTCGCTGTGCCCCTGCCAGACATAAAGGGCCGCAGGGACATCCTGGAGTACTACCTGGACGACAAGCCGCTGACCCCTCCCCCCCTCCCCTCTCCCCCCCCTGTCAGGTCGCTGTGCCCCTGCCAGACATAAAGGGCCGCAGGGACATCCTGGAGTACTACCTGGACGACAAGCCGCTGACCCCTCCCCCCCTCCCCTCTCCCCCCCCCTGTCAGGTCGCTGTGCCCCTGCCAGACATAAAGGGGCGCAGGGACATCCTGGAGTATTACCTGGACGACAAGCCGCTGGGGAATGACGTGGACCGGGAGCTGCTGGCCAGGCAGACGCAGGGTGGGTTGGGGGCAGTTGGGGCTGGGGAAGAGGGGGCGGGAGACGTGCCGCGGACTCGGCCCCCCTGGCGGGCCACACGCGCACCCTCCGTCCCACAATGCGGCCCACCCCGTCTTGACCTCATCTTGACCCCATCTTGACCCACCCTGCCCCCCTTCTCCCCACCCCCCGAAGGCTTCTCCGGCGCCGACCTGTCCAACCTCATCAACGAGGCCGCCATCCTGGCCGCCAAGGAGGGCAAGGACGCCATCGTGCAGCGCATGCTGGACTGGGCCTTCGACAAGGTGCGTGGGTGCTGAGGAGGGGGACTGGGCTACCGGCGTGGCTGGCAGCTAGTGGGATACCCAGGCGGCCAATGTGGGGCCGCGCGCACTCGGGCCCTTCTTCTGCCTGTGTGTGTGTTTTGGGGGAACGATGGGGGCGATGTGGAGGAGGGCTGTGGAGTGGCCCGGACTGGGCGTTCGTTCAGCAGACAGGGTGGGGCCCGGGGGGCAGTGGTGCCCAGCCATGTGGTGCGGCTGACGTGGTGACCTCAAGCGGTGTCGGAGAGCGAAACCTGCCGCACCCCTCCCCCTCCCCTGCTCATGGGCGTGGAGCGGACCCAGGGGGGACCCCCGCAGTGTCTGACCTCCTCCCTCCCCTAGCCCCACCCATTCGCCCTCCCTCTCATTGGCTCCCCCGCCCTCCCACCCACCCCCCTCCCACCCCCAGGTGCTCATGGGCGTGGAGCGGACCAGCGTGAAGCGCACTCTGGAGGCGCGCAGGTGGGGGCAGGGGAGGGGGGGAGGGCAGGGGGAGCTGGGAGCGCTGGGCCTGGGCGCCACACAGGCCGGCGGCCGCCGCTGCCGCTGCGCTGCCATACGGTCCGCACAGCCCCACACCCACTGCTCACGACTGCACTAATACTTCTCACGCGCCGACCCTACGCATCCTAAACACACACTGCGGTCAACCGCCACCCACCCATTGCCTCCCACGAGGCCGGTCACCCACCCACCCTCCGCACTTGCCCCGTCCCTTTCCTAGCATACGTAACCCCCTCCCCGCTCCCCCCTCCCCCCTGCTCCCTCCCACCCCACACCCCTCCCCCCCCCCTGGCTGCCGCTCTATCTCTTCCTCCGCTCTCCAATGCTCCGAAAATCACCCCTCCCCCCCCCCCCAGGCGCACGGCCTTCCACGAGGCCGGCCACGCCCTGGTGGCCCTCGCCACCCCCGGCGCGGCGCCCATCCACAAGGCCACCATCGTGCCGAGGGGGCACGCCCTGGGCATGGTGACGCAGGTGTGTTCAAGAGCTGTATAATTAGGGACATGTCCAGAGCCGACTGTGTGTGCAAGGGAGGGGGGGGCACGGGGAGGGCAGGCGCTGGGCATGGTGACGGAGGTGGGGGCGCTGAGAAGGGGGAGGAGGAAGGGGAGGAGGAAGGGGGTAGAGAATGAAGTGGAGGGGGCAGAAGGCCAGGAGAGAGCCAGGTGGCGGGTGGGGCGAAGGCAGGGAGAGGGGGCACGCGCTGGGCATGGTGACGCAGGTGGGGTTTCGTTTTGGGGCTCTGAGTGAGTATGCACCTGCGGCCGCTTTGCCGCTGCCTTCCCAGCACCCTACCCATCTCCGCCCCGCCCCGCCCCACCCCCCGCCCTGCCTCCCCACCCCAACCACCCCAACCACCGCAACCAGGTCGGCCGCGAGGACGAGTTCTCCATCAACCGGCAGCAGATGCAGGCGCGCATCTGGGTGTGCATGGGCGGCACGGTGGCGGAGGAGCTGGTGTTCGGGCAGGACCAGGTCAGCAGCGGGGCCACGGACGACCTGCGGCAGGTGAGATCAGGATCTTGGGAGGGGGGGATCTTGGGGGTAGGGGGAAGGGGGGGGGAAGGTTGGATTGGGAGTGCGGGGTAAGGATCAGGAGGGCGGCGGCCGGAGCGTGGCTGCACGTTGCGATACCTGTGCGCCTCTTCCTACGCAATGCGGCCCCACCTCGGCTCCCTTCACACGCCTTCCCCCCCAGGCCACCTCCATGGCCAGGCACGTGGTGGCCGAGTGCACCCTGCTCCCCCTCCCCCTCTCACCTCCCTCCCCCTCTCACCTCTCCCTTCCCCTGTCACCCCCCCCCACCACCACCTCCCCCCCCTTACACCCCCCAGGCCACCTCCATGGCCAGGCACATGGTGGCCGAGTGCGGCATGTCCGCCGCCATCGGCCCCGTGTACGTGGCGGCGCACGACGAGCGGCACGGGGGCGCGGGCGTGAGCGAGGCCACCCGGCAGCGGGTGGACGAGGAGGTGGGGCGCATGCTGGCGGAGGCCAAGGCGGGAGTCCGGGAGCTGCTGGAGACCAGGCAGGCGGTGGGTGGGAGGGGGCGGGGGGAGGGAGTTGCTAGCGATCGGTCCGGCGTTAGGGGCTGTGCTGGAAGGAATGTGGTGGCTGGAGGGGAGGAGGGGAGGGGAGGGGACGGAGGAGGGGGGAGGCGGAGAGGCTGAGAGGAAGTCCGTAGCATCATGCAAGGCCTTACACCAGGATGCCTGCCCCCTCCCTCCCCCTTAGGACCTGCACGCCCTCGCGGCCGCGCTGCTGGACCGCGAGACGCTCACGCGAGAGGAGATCAACACGGTGCTGCTGGGGGCACCCGCGGCGCCCAGCGACGGAGAGGCGCAGCAGGCGGGCTCGGGCTCGAGTGGCGGCTCGGGCGGGGGCTCGGCGGGCACGCGGGGCCGCGAGGACGAGCACGCGCCGGCGCCCGCGCCAGCGCCGGCGCATTCTGCAGCGCAGGAGGCGACGGGGTCAGATGTGGCGGCGGAGGCGGGGCCGGGGTCGGTGGCGGCTGCGGCTGCGGTTGGGATGGTGGAGTCTGAGGCGGCTGGGAGCGGGCGGGCGGAGGCGGCTGGCGGGGCTCCGGCGCGAGGGGCGTGGCGGCGGGGGGAGCAGGGGGCGGAGGAGGGGACGAAGGCGGAGGAGGCGGAGTCGCGTGAAGAGGCCGGGGCAGAGGCGGGGGCGCGCGAGGGCGAGCGGCGCAGCGCGGACGGGTCCGGGCGGCGGTGGGGGGCCGGCGGGGAGGAGGGGGAGGAGGAGCAGAGGCAGCAGCAGCAGCCGCTGTGGTTGTGGGCTCGGCCGGGGGGGCCGGGGCAGCAGGGGCAGGGCTCGGGCCGCGAGGGAGGGCGCTCCTAGGCTTGGCGCCGAGGAAGCAGGATGTTGGTGCGGCTGTTGGGGCTGCTCGCGTGTTGCTGCACTGGTGGTACGTTGAGCCCCAGAGCTGAGGCAGAGCTGCTGAGAAAGCTATGCGGCTTGATGCGCTGGTTGCTGGGTTTGGATGGACACTGCATTGGTGTAAGGCTGTGACCCATGCGCATGTCAAACCCCTGCCGCGCGTCACCCCCTTGCTTGTCCACGGACCGGTCAGGGCAACGGCTTCGGCACAGAGCTACAGCGGCACACGGTAGGAGCAGGCCGACCGTGGCGGGTCGGGCGGGAAATGTTTCCCAATCTGCGAACCGCGGTCAGACCAGAGACCCTCGGTGTACGGATGATGTTCGTCATGTCGACAGCAGATCTGCTCCGGCACTGAATCACAGCTCACCTGCGCGCAGGCCGCTGCAGAAGGAACAACACGGCGTGGCTGGCACTCCACGGGGCTTGGCGGCCTTCCGCGGTGCCGCCGTTCTGAAGGCTGCGGTTGGCGGTTAAGCGTCGTCCCCGACTGACACGGGCCCGTCAAGCACATTGTCCTTCACGCAAGACCCGGGGCTCTTGCCTCTGGACAGACATCTGCTACGCTTCTGTACAACGTACTCGCGACTATAGCTACCACTGCAGCTGCAGCGGCGTTCCACACATCCAGCCCTGCAGAGGCTCCTGGCTGCTACTGCCGCGGGCCCAGGACTCCACCCCGCCGCCCCCATCAGCCATGGCCCCCGCTAGGTGTCGAGGCCGGGGCCCGGTGCTCCCGCTCGCTCTGGCCCTGGCGCTGGGCCTGCTGGCGGCCGCAGCGGCAAAGACGCTGGAGCGAGACGGTGAGCGACGACGGAGGACCCGGGGGGCCGGGCTCGAAGGACGGAGGACCCGGGGTCGCGAGTACCGCCCTTGCGGCTCTTGGACCCCCTCCAGAGACGCCCACAGGGATGCGCAGAGGCACGGGCCCTTGGGGTCTAGACCCCTGCTGCCCCCCCAGCGGCCCGGCGGCCCGGCGGCCCGGCGGCCCGGCCCTTGCCCCTCTCGCAACCTCACCCCACCACCCGTAGCAGCTACCTTCCACTCACGGTATCTGCCCCCCCCCCTCCATGACCCCCCCCCCTCCACACACACACACACTCTACCGGTCTTTGCCCCGCTGGCCTCTTCCACCTCTCCTCCGCCCCCTCCATGCCCCCCCCCCCCCCCCTCCATGTCCCCCCCCCCTTCCATGTCCCCCCCCCCCAGTCTTTGCCCTGCTGGCCCTGTACGCCGAGGTCAACGGCCGCGACCCCGAGTGGACCAAGGCCATGGCCAAGGTGAGACCTGGTTCTAATCTTGTGGTTGCATTCGGCACAGGGGGGCAGAGGCCCAGGCGATCCTGACAACAGGGGCCCATCCTGCATACCTCTCGACAGGTCTTGTGTGGCCAGCCAAAGTTCCATCCGCAGCTGACACCTCCTTGCGCCCGCCCTGCCCAAACGCTAAAACCCTAAAACCCTAACCCCGGTCCCTAAAACCTCAGTGGCCCGTGGCCACGTGCGACGTGACGGGCGCCTGCGGGACCGACCCGTGCGGCTTCGAGTGGCAGGGCGACGGATGGGAGGGCGTGTCGTGCCGCTACCAGGTGGGTGGGTGGGGCGGGACGAGGGAGGCAAGGGGGGAGGGGGCGGAGGGGTGGACGAGAAGGGTGGCGTGTGGGTGACAGAGGCGGGGGCTGGTTGACGGATGGGTGGGGCTGGTAAAGGGATGGGCGGCCAGGGGTGCATCTGCAGGGGTAGGCCCCTCCTGGATGCCAGGGGACCGGCAGCGTGGATGGGGACCGGATGGAACGGGCAGGGCTGCACGGACCTCTGTCCCGAGTGTCGCCGCTTGAGCCCCGGCCGCCCTCACCCTTCACCCCTCGGCCCTTGGTCCCGCAGGAGAACTGGGACAAGAGCATTCCGAGGGTCGTGACCAACGTGAGCCGTGCGATGTCCTTCCTGCGTGCAGGCCGTATCTGTGTCCATCTCTGGGGTTATTATAAACAACGCACTTCGTTAGCCGATGCATCCTAGGGTCACTGGCGCTGGGGGAAGAAGCATCTGAGTGCAGCTAACACCTGCGAGCACATCGAGCATGAGAGAGAGAGAACGCACACATCGTGGTCGAGTGGACCGCCTCCCCCCTGTGCCCGTGTGCCGTCCCCCCACGCCCCTCTGCCCTGCTCCTCTGCCCCCGCAGTTCCACCTGCCCAAGCGCGGCCTCACAGGGCCCCTTCCCAAGTGAGACACCGGGTCGTTGCGGACGGCGGCGCACCCCACTTAGCCGCCCCCCCACCAGGCCCGCCCCCCCCACCTGTCCATCCCTTCCCCATCAACCCCCCTCCCCCACCCCACCCCATCCCCCAGGGCCCTGGCGCTCCTGGCCAACGTCACGGAGCTGGACTTTGACACCAACAAGCTGTCGGGGCCCCTGCCGCCAGGTGCGGGAGCAGCCGAGTCGGGAGGCAGTCGAGGGGTTCGGACCATGCGTTGGGCTCGCCAGTTTACACACTCGGCAACCGTGGCTGCCGAACCTCTGGCCCTCTGACCCTCTGGCTTCCTCCCAAGCCCTCGCCCGCTGCCGCTGCCGCTGGCGCCCAGCCCTCTGCTGCCCTCTGTGGGGCTGCCTGTGCAACGTGATGCCCCCGGCTGCCTCCCCTTCACGGTCCCCCCCCCCCTCAACGCCCCCCCCCCCCCCCCAGAGTGGGGCTGCCTGCGCAACCTGGTGGAGATCGACCTCACCAAGAACCAGCTCACCGGCGCCATACCGCAGCAGTGGGGCCTGCTGCACGGGTGGGCCGCAGGGGCATGCGTGGGTAGGCCAAGCCCGCTGCCCCCAGACCTCGGGACCCCCCCCCTGTCGGATTCTTCGCTTGAGGTCTCTGCGCTTGGCATGACACGCCGACTGCAGGCCAGGGCGCGCAGGCCCCAGGCCTCCCCTGACCCTTCACGCTGCCCCACTCAATTGCGTTAGTTGCGGTTATGCGTGAACGGCCACACACATTTTGGGTTCACTTTAGCTATCACTAATCAGGGCGCATGCCCAAGCGTCCGTGAGACTGTCTGCACTGCAGTTTCCCCTGCTGCACTTCCTGCAGTTTCACCCCACCCCCGCCTGTGCTGAACACAGGCTGATCGAGATGGAGCTGGACGGCAACGCGGGGCTGAGCGGGTGCGTGCCCGAGGGCACTCCGCCGTTCGAGCGGTGGTGCGGCACCTTCTCCTCGGTGCCGTGCGTGGCCTTCACCACTGACCGGCTGCTGGGGACCAGCACCACCGGGAGCGCCATCCGGGGGTGAGGGCGCCGGAGGGGGGGCTGGAGGGAGGAAGGGAGGAAGGGAGAGGGGGAGGGTAGGGACTCCTGGCCCGAGCTCCCGAGCTCCCCTTGCGCCCCGCATACCCTGCCTCTCCAGCCCAGGCCTGTTGCTCGCCCCTCCTCCCTCCTCACCCTGTTCCTCCCCCCTCCTCCCACTTCCCCCTTACCCCCGCAGCCGCTGCGCCCCCCACCCCGGGGGCGACGCCGCGCTCGCCTCCGGCCTCCGCTGCCCCACCGTGGAGGACCAGCGCCAGCCCCTCACGCGCCTCTTCGCGCAGCTGCGGCGCCAGGGGCAGGGGCAGCGGCAGGGTATGCAGACGCAGCCGGCGCCGACGCAGGTGCGGTTGGCGGGGGCCTCGTCTCTCGTATCCGTTTTCGTCTCTCTGCTGGGAGGTGTGGGCGTGTGAGTGGGAAGTCCCTTCGCTCATGTGTGGCAGCATGCGCGTGCATTGAGGCCCCCGCTGTCCGTTCACAGGGCCAGGCGCGCGGCGCCATGCAGCAGCGCCCCGCCGCCCTGGGCGCCGCCCTGGACGCCGCCGCCGCCAGCGACCCACCCGAGCCGGCCTTCACCCCCGTGGCCCAACGCAACCCGGGGCTCTTCTCGGGGCTGCTGCCCTGACCAGGCGGAGCGGGGTGGATTGGCGGGGTGGCGGCCGCTGCGGGAAGTTAGGTTGGAAGAGGCGAGGGGCGAGGGGCGCGGGGTGGCCGGGTGGGGGCACGGGCGGGGATGCGGGTGCCGTTGCGTGCCCGCTGTGGCCATGGGGGATGGGGTGAGGAGAGCTGTCGAGGGACGGTGCAGGGTCCAGCAGGGTGCGGCAGGTGCGTGGGGATGTAACCTCGTGTCGCGGCAACTCCGGGCCCGCGACCCACGGTTCCGCGCCCAGCTGGGCCCAGCTCGCGTGACCACTTGGGACACCACAGTGCGCCAGCCTATTGTTTAAGCTGCGCAGCGCAGTCACTCTGAAGCGGGAAAGGGCCGCTGCGGAGCGCGGCGTTGATGGCCGACCTGTGCGCCCTAACTCATGCGTGCGCAGCAATGATGCACAGCAACCCGCACCGCAGACTGTAACTATGCATATAGAACAGCACCCGGGGAAGCTAGGGCCGCGTGACAGTCTAGACGTTGACCTTAACATGGAGCCAAGTCGGCCGAACGCGGTATGACACCTGACCATCGTGGATAAATCACCATAGACAATGTCACGAAAACCTCTGGCGCTGGCGGCAGTGTCGCTAGTCGCCCTGCTGCTGCTTCTGCCCGTTGCTCCGGCGGAGGGCTACCGGCACTCGCATCGGAGGCGGCTTTTGGAGCTGCAGGGTTGCCGGCCTGACTCGGTGCCGCCCGAGGAGCGCTGCGCATACGTGAAGGGAAATTCCGCGTGCTCGGACTCGGACGGCTTCATTCCATACCTGGAGCTGCACTACTGCCTCTTGAAGGGCAGGCAAGAATAAAGGGCGGCGGAGCGAGTGGGGTCGCGGCTGCGTCTGGCCCTCCACCCTTGTGTGTCACGTGGGGCAGTAACCCCTCCGCCACACTTCCGCACCTCGTCCTCAACACACCCCCATGACCTGTTTCTCCCGCTGCGCTGCCCTTGCCCTCCCCCGCTGCCCTGTTCCTTCTGCCTCCTCAATTCAACCCTACCGCTTCACCGCACCCCACCGCTGCACCCGGTCTCCGCAACCCGCAGCCAGGGGCTCTCCACGGCGCTGTTCCTGCTGTGGATCGGCACCCTGTTTGGGCTCATGATTCTGGTGGCCGAGCGCTTCTTCTGCCCCAGGCAAGCACACGTGACCGTTGCTAGATCGGGTTGCTTGGCCGGGTTCCGAGGGAGGCCGGGTCTTCTGCCCCAGGCAAGCAGCGTTGCTACAGTGCTAGACAGCCGGGGGGGTGCCGGCCGGTGCTGTGAGGGAGGCCGGGTCTCCTGCCCCAGGCAAGCACACGTGATCGTTGCTAGACATTCGCGGGTCACACCGGGGCATTGTGACCGGTACTGTGAGGGAGGTGTGGCCTTCTGCCCCAGGCAAGCACACGTGACCGGTGCTGGCCAGCGGGGGGGTGCCCGGGTGCTGACGTTCCGAGGGAGGCCAGCTTGCGAAGCCCCCTGCCAGGGAGCGTCGAGGGAGGGACTACGGGGTGCGTGCGGCGTGGCCGGCGGGCCGGCGGGCAAGCGCCGGGGCTACAGGGCCGCGTTCTAGCCCCAGAGTCGATACTGCCTGGCATGCCACGGGCCCTGCTCGGACCCCAAGGCGCCTGGGGACCCCTTCACGTCACGCCCTCGCATGAGCAGCCCGGGCATCCCTGTGCCTCCACCAGCCCCACCCCTCCCGCTCGACGCCTTCCCCTCCCTTCCCTCTCCCTCCCTTCCCACCTTTGCCCACCCCTCCCACCCCCTCACCCCGCCCCATCCCATCACCCCAGCCTGGAGATCATCTCCGAGTACCTGCGCCTGCCGCCCTGTGTGGCGGGTGCCACGCTGCTGTCCTTTGGCAACGGGGCGCCCGACGTGTTCACGCAGCTGGCGGCCATCAGCGCGGTGGGGCCTGCAGGGGCGGGAGGGAGGGAGGGGGCGGGGGAGGGGGAGGGCGGGAGCGGGGGGTGGTACTGATAATCGCGCGGCTGGTGGGTGACGGTGGTGGCGGTGGCGGTGGGGCGGTGGTGGCTGAGTGGTTGGTTGGGTGACCACGGCTTGCGCCGTGGGTGGCGGCAGGGTGGATGGCTAGGCAGCCTGGGTGGCTGTGGCAGGGGCACGTGGGCGCGATGGGGCTGGCAGGGGCCGGCAGAGCGGGGGGCGCGTGCCGCTGCGGCAGCTGCACCGGGGCACAGCGACGCACCCCCACACCTCTGCCTGCGGGATGGGGTGCCCCTGCGTAGACGCCCCTCTCCTGCCCACCCCTCCCCCTTCCCCCCCCCTCCGCCTCACCTCCTCCTACCCCCCTCCCCCCCCTGTCAGGGCGACGACAGCGAGGCCGCCAGCCCCGCATCAGTGGCTATGGCCCTGAGCGAGCCGCTGGGCTCTGGGCTGTTTGTGGGCAACATCGTGTTCGCCCTGGTGGTGCTGTTCTCGGGGGCGCGGGAGGTGCGTGTGGTTGTGTGAGGGAGGGGGGCAGTGGTTGTAATGGAGGGGGGCAGGGGGTGGAGGCTGGTGGTGCTGTTCTCGGGGGCGCGGGAGGTGCGTGTGGTTGTGTGAGGGAGGGGGGCAGTGGTTGTAATGGAGGGGGGCAGGGGGTGGAGGCTGGTGGTGCTGTTCTCGGGGGCGCGGGAGGTGCGTGTGGTTGTGTGAGGGAGGGGGGCAGTGGTTGTAATGGAGGGGGGCAGGGGGTGGAGGCTGGTGGTGCTGTTCTCGGGGGCGCGGGAGGTGCGTGTGGTTGTGTGAGGGAGGGGGGCAGTGGTTGTAATGGAGGGGGGCAGGGGGTGGAGGCTGGTGGTGCTGTTCTCGGGGGCGCGGGAGGTGCGTGTGGTTGTGTGAGGGAGGGGGGCAGTGGTTGTAATGGAAGGGGGCAGGGGGTGGAGGCTGGTGGTGCTGTTCTCGGGGGCGCGGGAGGTGCGTGCGGTTGTGTGAGGGAGGGGGGGCAGTGGTTGTAATGGAGGGGGGCAGGGGGTGGAGGCTGGTGGTGCTGTTCTCGGGGGCGCGGGAGGTGCGTGTGGTTGTGTGAGGGAGGGGGGCAGTGGTTGTAATGGAGGGGGGCAGGGGGTGGAGGCTGGTGGTGCTGTTCTCGGGGGCGCGGGAGGTGCGTGTGGTTGTGTGAGGGAGGGGGGCAGTGGTTGTAATGGAGGGGGGCAGGGGGTGGAGGCTGGTGGTGCTGTTCTCGAGGGCGCGGGAGGTGCGTGTGGTTGTGTGAGGGAGGGGGGCAGTGGTTGTAATGGAAGGGGGCAGGGGGTGGAGGCTGGTGGTGCTGTTCTCGGGGGCGCGGGAGGTGCGTGCGGTTGTGTGAGGGAGGGGGGCAGTGGTTGTAATGGAGGGGGGCAGGGGGTGGAGGCTGGTGGTGCTGTTCTCGGGGGCGCGGGAGGTGCGTGTGGTTGTGTGAGGGAGGGGGGCAGTGGTTGTAATGGAGGGGGGCAGGGGGTGGAGGCTGGTGGTGCTGTTCTCGGGGGCGCGGGAGGTGCGTGGGGCGAGAGTGGAGCATCTGTTTTCGATGTCGCCTGGATGTGTGTTGGTGGCTGCTCTCGCGATTAAGATACGCAAGGGGGATGGTTCATGGGTGGGAAGGACTGGGGACGGGAGCTGCAGGGCGGCACACGTAAGTTAGCAACACGCGCGCGCCGGTCTGGCGCTGGCCATGGGGGCGCCCTGCCGGGAAGGCACAGGCAGGCCGCTGTCGCAGTCCGGTCTTGCGGTGCGCTGTCCCGCCGGGGCCTGTCGGCAGCTCATCGCTTCGCGCCCGCTCTGCCCAATCCCCCTGCTCCCCTCCTTCCTGCCCCCCTCTCCCCCCCCAGGTGCGCGTGGAGCGCTCTTACTTCCTCAAGGACTGCCTCTTCTACCTGGGGGGGGTGGCCATCGTGTTCGTGTATCTGCTGACGGGGCGGGTGAGCGGGGAGGGCGCGGGGGGGGGGCGGGCCCTAGGGGGGAAAGGAAGGGCGTGGACTGGGAGGAGTGGGCGGTGAGCGAGGCGCAAGGGCTACAAGGCAGGCGGGCCGAGCACCCTCTGTCCACCTCCCGCTCCACCCCCGCCCCCACCCAGGTCTCCTCCGCCGCCGTGGTGGTGCTGGCCGCCTACTACGTCCTCTTCCTGGCCTCAACCATACTGCTGTCCCGCAACGACGAGCCCGTGCACGCGGACCCGCGGCTGCACGAGGTGCCGCACAAGCCCCGCCGCCTGGACAGCTTCCTGCGGGGTGAGCCAGCCTGGGCTGTGCTGCGCTGTGCTGCGCTGTGCTGTTACGTGCTGGTCTGTGAAGTGCTGTGCTGTGCTGGGCGGCCTCGGGGGCTTGCGGGGGACCCGCCAGGGGCAGAGCGCAGGCACGGTCTCTGAGGATGCCCGGAGCGGTGTGCACGCGGGGTGGGGGCGTGGGGTGCGGACGTTATCCGTCCGCGAGCGTGGGCCGTGCCCAACCTTGCCTCCCGCCCCCGCGCCGGTCGCAGAGAGCTTCCGCCGCTTCGACTGGAGCTTCCGCGGCTCCTCCGACGGCGGCGTGCTGGCGGCGGCGGCGGCGGCGGTGGCGGCGGCGGCGCCCGACGGCGCTGACGCTGAGGCTCCGCTGCTCACTCGCTCCGTTTCGGGTTGGTCTGCCACGCTGGATCCAATTGACGAGCTGACGGCGTCGGAGGGCAGCGACGGCCACGTCAGCGGCGACGCCAGCGACGGCGGCGGCGGCAGGCTGGCGGCGGCGGCGGCGGACCCTGTGGCGGAGGCGGAGTTCGTTGCCA